>OX451740.1:821565972-822765972 GCA_948472305.1 Vicia faba | reverse complement strand
GCCTTTTTTCTATGTGGGGCATTGATATGATTGGAATGATTGAACCCAAAGCTTCAAATGGTAATCGTTTCATCTTGGTGGCCATCGACTACTTTACTAAATAGGTGGAAGAAGCATCATATGCTAATGTAACCATACAGGTGGTAGTCAGATTTATCAAGAATCAGATCATTTATCGATACAGCATCCCGAGCAAGATCATCACTGATAATGGTTAGAATTTGAATAACAAAATGATGAGAGAGCTTTGTGAAGAGTTCAAGATCGAACATCATAATTCTTCTCCCTACAGGCCAAAGATGAACGGGGTTGTTGAAGCTGCTAATAAGAACATCAAAAAGATTATCCAGAAGATGGTGGTAACTTATAAAGATTAGCATGAAATGCTTCCGTTTGCTCTACATGGGTACTGTACTTCAGTTCGAACTTCAACAGGCGCAACTCCATTTTCCCTAGTATATGGCATGGAATCAGTACTCCCCGTGGAGGTTGAGATCCCGTCTATGAGAGTTTTGATGGAAGCTAAACTTTCTAAGACTGAATGGTGTCAAAGTAGATATGATCGGTTGAATTTAATTAAAGAAAAGAGATTGACAGCGTTGTGTCACAGTCAACTATATCAGCAAAGAATGAAGAATGCATTTGATAAGAAGGTTCGACCACGTGAATTCAGAGAAGGTGACCTCGAGCTCAAGAAGATATTATCTATCAAACCTAATTCTAGGGGAAAATGGGCTCCGAATTATGAAGGACCATATGTTGTTAAGAAGGTTTTCTCTAGAGGCGCCATGATTCTCACAAATATGGATAGTGAAGAACTCCCACGCTCCGTGAACGTCGATGCAGTCAAGAAGTATTTCGCCTAAGTTTGAGTTAACAGTTCACTAAGTTGAAAACCCGAGGGGGCGCTTAGGCAGGCTTTTGGTCAAAATCATGGCATTTAAGCACATCTCAGAATTCGAAGTTGTTAGGGAGAATAGTGATCATTGTTTTTATGTAACCTTTTTCTTTCATGTACTATTTCCCAAACTTTTGTAAACCGTTGGAGTCGTGTTGTTAGCAAACTACCATTTTATTAATGAAGTTTGAGAATTTATCCTTTTTGTTTTTATCGGGCAAAATTTTAGATTTTATGGCAATATTTGAAACAAAATTAATTAAAGTATTCTTATTTTGAAATGTGTCTTAAATACTGAAAGGAATATTAACAGTTGCTCCAAGGATGTTTAAGCCACGAAATGCAAAACAATACAGTAATTCATCCTTGCATGATGAACATGTTTTCTTTCAAAGTTGTCATGAGGTGTTGGTTGTGTAATCTTGTGTTTCTAGTAGAGAACTAATTTGGTGACTCCCCGGTAATCCCGATTAAGCTTTGATTCGGTTACCTCTAATTGAGCAAATTTCCGAAGTGTAGTACATTTTTGTTGTCATGTCAGTGGTCTATTGGTGTTGGAAGTTTGGATTTAAATACCATTTCTCCCCAAAGAGACTTGAGCCTTGTAGTATGATACGCTTTGATGTTTCCTTTTGTTCTAGTTCCAGTTATTTTTTGTCTCTTTGAGATTGGCTGAGTATCTAATTATTTTGTGATATCTTATTATCTTCAATTTATTTCCTCTCTCTGTTTTGTCAGCATACGCGTGACATTCATTTTTTCATTCACACTTATGTGATGCATGCACATTCACATTTGTCGGTGATTTTGGGTTCATATGCCTTGTTTATGTCTGTTCGCGCAGCATATCTGCTCTTTCCAAATAGAATGTCAACTTAGGCAGAAAATGTGCTTCCTTTCTAATTCCACAGCTGAGCTAATCCTCGTGGATGAATTTTTTATTTAGCCTCCCTTGTCCATATCTGGATAGGGTGAATCCCCAATTGGGTTATTTTCTCATTGGGTGGAGTCTTGTTTGACTGTCTTCTCACTGGTTTATTCCTGGATTGAGTTTTGTCTCTTGCATAGGCTATCTCGTGGTTTTCTCCAGACTGGGTAACCTAGATGAATGGTGCATTTATTTTGCGCATTTAAGTATCTGATCTCCTCAGGAAGGATCTATTCATGGTTCCCTTTGAAGAAGAATTTTATTACCCGATAGTGTTTGAAGAAGTGAAAAACACAAGAAGGGGGGTTGAATTGTAAAAACTTGAAATCAATTGCAGTCAACACAGTATTTTTATCCTGGTTCGTTTGATCTCAAACTACTCCAGTCCACCCGTCAAGGTGATTTCGCCTCTCTCCAACGAGGTCTTAATCCTCTATATTCAACTGAATATTACAACTGCTTTAACAACTGCTAAAGCCTTCTTGAGTCAAACCACAAACCATTTTCTCAAGGAAATACTTTCTTACAAAGAATTGAAATCTAAGTGTGTTGAATGTTTTCTACAAAAACTGTTTATCACAACTGTGATACTACACACGTTAAGATGATGAGAACTAGAGTGCTAAAATAATTGAGTAAAGAATTTGAGAGCTTTAGCAAACTGAGAGTGAGGAAGATGATGAATAGCTTTAGGCGTGTAGAGTGTTGTAGAGCATTAGCCAATTCAATCTTCACTGACTTGTTTATATAGCATTGGAAACTGGTACGTTGAAGTCAGTTAATTCTGTTTCAATGCCAATAACATTCTTTCCATATTAAGAAGATCTTTGTCCGGAATAATGCCGTTGATAATAAATAGTCTTGAATACACAGTACCGTTGCCACTTAAGCGTGTTCTGGCTTTGGCTTATTCTGACGCTGCTTAGGTGCTGATGAATTGTTGTTGTCTTGATTAGAGTTCAGATTGTTAAGCGCAGGTCTGTTCATCAAGCTTCAGAGTAAGCGCATGTTGATCTTCTGATTCTGGCATGTGATATAACATCCTCTAATGCTGATGTTGATATTTCATCTTCTGATGCTGATGATGATATTCTCTTGCTGATACCCATCAGAGTTTCTGTAAAACAGAATGTAATTTTTTAGGCAGCATATATGTCTTACATGAATCATACAATTAATATATCTTTGCATTTTGTTATCATCAAAACTTAAACTTAGGGTGGTAGATTCAAACTTTGTTATAACAATCTCCCCCTTATTGATGATGACAAAAACTAGATTTTTTCAATTGAAAATTAACGTGAAAAGTATCAGATTAACCAATTAATAAATTGTATCAGAAATAAATAGTATCAGAGCTTAAGGGGATAATAAAACAACTATCAGAGTTATGATCAGAAAAACTCCCCCTGAGTTTATTACTTCCCTTTTTAATTCCTTGAGTCCTTTAGGATCAGATCTTAATTGACTTTCTTTGAACATCAGAACATCAGAGCTTCAGTGTATCAGAGATGATTAACTTCTAGTACCTGTAGGCTTATGCAAAACAGAAACATTCAAGTATATCAGAGTGTTAGAATGTTTGAGACTTTTTGTCTCAGTAGTCCGTTATTGAAAAATATCATTCTTGTTCTCCCCCTTTTTGTCAGCAATCAAAAAGTGCAAGTAATATAAGATAAAACGAACAGAGCAGAAAAACCATTGTTATATTTAATTCAGATCCAGACAAACAGTACAAATGATATGCAAAGAAAACAGTGAAAATATCAAGAATGAAAAATAAGGTTGGGGTGGAAAGCGTATGAACAGAGCTTCTAGCATATTCTTGATCTGATCAGCAGTTTCCTTCTGCTGATGCACCATGCCGACTACTGTATCAATCTTGCCATCTTGCACATCCATCCTTTCCTTCATCTTCTGATCATTCTCATCCATTCTTTGCTGCAGACGAATATCATTCTGCTTCAGCTCTTCAAGAGTCTGCCTGTCCAAGGCAGCTTGAGAAACGTCAGAAACAGGATGCTTCTGAGAGCTTTCTGCAACATCTTCAGCTTGACTAACATCTTCAGCTTGAATAGTCTGATCTTCTGCTGGCTGCACTTTTGAAGCTGGACGCTTCTCAGACCATGGCTCACTATCCAGAAGTAGCACTTCTTCCTTCAGCAGCTGACTTTCAGCTTCCTTCAGCAGCTTGCTGAAGTTCTGTTGAGCTTGTTCATAATTGATGTCTTGCAGCTTGAGGGCTTCAGCGTGTACCCACTTTCTGAATTGAGTCCAGAGATGGTATGAAGCGGCAGGATCAATCATTCCAGGACAAACCTGCTTTAGAGAAGCAATCCAATTCTGCAAGCCTGTTTCAAAATTCAAAATGCCAGCACCAACATCTAATTGTTTGGGTTTGGGGATGGCTATTTTATTTTTACGGTCAGCAAGACGGTTAAGGATTGTTAAATCAATGAAGGTCCTGCTGTGGTCTTCTGTATTTTGTTTGGGAGATGGAGTGGGAGAATCAGAAATGATTATTGGACTGTTTGGAGTGTGTGGATGGGTAGTTTCTGGTGAGGATGGCAGTTGGGGAATGTTTACAGTTGTACCACAAGGCAGCTGAATTGCCAAGGGTTGTGGTTCAGAGGATTGAGGTGAGAGAGGTTCAGGGGTTTGAGGTTCAGGTGATGGAGTTTCAGAGTGTTGAAACTCAGGTTGTGGAGATGATGGTTGAGGTGAAAGTGGATGAAGTTCTGGTTGTGGAGAGGGAGGTGGAATTTCTGGTTATGGAGAAGGAGGTGGGATTTCTGGTTGTTCTGGTATTGGAGATAGTGTGGTTGCTGGTTGTGGTGAGTGGGGAGTTTCTGGTTGAGTGTTTGGATTTTCTGAGAGGGGAGCGGACGAACGTTGATCAATTTCAGAAAGAACTTTGTCAAGTTCTGATTCTATTGATATTGTGGGTTTTGGATTTTTGGTGCGGGATCTCCTGAGAGTCAGTGACTCATAGGGGTCAGCCTCTGGTTCGGTGTCATCAATGGTTGGTATGGGGATTGGGAGTTCATGTGAAGCTGGGGTTGGGATTGATGTTGGAATAGCAGAAGAATTTAAAACATTAGCAGCAGATAGATTACCTCTCTTCTTAGGGGTCTGCTGGGATGGTCCTTCTGAAGTAGCCTTTCTTTTCTTTATCTTCTTCACAGTAACTTCTGGATTTTGCTGGTGCAGATCTTTAATGTTCAGAGTGGGATCTGTGCCATCAGCCTTGCAAGCGTCCAAGTATCTGAGAACAATGATTGGTTTAGAGTCAATCTCAGAAAATATTGGAAAGTCGTCCAGAGGGACTCTTCTGCTGGTGATGTCAGCCAGAGGAGTGACGCCTGGCTCCTTTCTGATATTCTCTATCAGTTTCATTTTCTTCAGATTATTGGCATTCAGAGGCTTGCCGACAGTAGGTTCAATAGAGCTTAGTTCCTGAGCTTCTGTAAGGTGTTCTATCAGCCTATTCTCAGTCAGAATATCTGATATTAACCTGCCAAAGGGTATTCAATCCCTTTTTGTCCTTTCTTCCTCTCTTGTCTCCTTGACGCTGGTCCTGAGGTGATTAAACAGAAGATGAGCCAAGTTAATCTTTACCTTCTGATTAATAAAATAGATCAGAAACTGCTGATCTATGTTTATATAATCAGGAGAGCTTGTGGGCTTCCTGTGATTGAAGCACCCCAGAATAATCTTCGCCCATATTCTGTGTTGATCCTTCAAGTCTCTGATTTTGCTGCTGGGAACCCCATGGGTGAAAATCTCTCTTGCAATGACAGCAGCATCTGAGCATCTTTCTGCCATGTCGATACAGCGGATGCCACCACCGTTGTATCCAATCAATCTTGCAATGTGATCCTCAGTGATCACAATCTTCTTTCCCATGATATAGGAGGTAACTTGATGTGTTGATGAAGATGCATGAATCCAGAATTCCTTGACCAATACAGGGAACGTTGGACCCACCAACCTATCAAAGTATCTCTCCCATCCTTGTGCCCTAATTTCTTCTGTCAAATCGAACCCATTTTCTTTCAGACTGGTGAAATCAACAATCAGTTCAGACAGAACTTCCAAGTTCTTCACTGGTGTAAGGAGCGTTCTGAAGGGAATTTGGTATTGTTCAGATGAAGCCTCCTTCTGAGAACCTGCAGAAACATTGCTAGAGGTTTCCATGTTCACACTTAGGGTTTCTTGAGAATAAGTTTTGAGAAAAGGGTTTCTTTTGAAAAAGGATGAACATAAGTGAGAATGCAGAAAATATTTTGGATGATTGTAAGAGACGGTAAAAGTTTAATGAATGATGTTAATGTGCTTAAATAGATTTCAAAATGTGTTTTGAAAACGTAAACGGTTTTAAGAAAGTGAATTAATTCATGATTACAGGCATTTAATGCTTGCTGATTTTGGGGGATTTGAGAAAGATACTTGGAATGGTTACCAGACATGTGTCTCAATGCACCCAATCAGCGTTTTGCCTTCTCAGAAGCGTGCACGCGTGTTCTGCTTCAGAGATTTGCTGAAGATTGGATGACACTTGTTTGATTTAGTGAGCAGCACGTCTATCCTTGAGCTGAAACACTCAGATCTTTAAGAATAGAATCTGATACAATCTGCATGTCTATCTTTCTGAAAGAAGATTGATCAGAGGTTCACAGTAAAAAGAAAACACATTCTGAAGGTTAATATATAAAATTAAAACATTTTCACTCTGGGCAGAGCTTCATGCTGAGATGTTTCAGAATGAAATTGAACCTATCTTCAGAAAGTGATTTAGTGAAGATATCATCCCATTGATGGTCTGTATCAATAAATTTTAAGTTCAAAATGCCTTTCTGAATATAGTCCCTAATAAAATGGTGTTTTATTTCTATATGCTTAGCCCTAGAATGCAAAATAGGATTTTTACTTAAGCAAATGGAAGAAGTATTGTCACAGAGTATAGGGATGTTACTCTCAAAAATCTGGAAGTCTTCAAGCTGACTTTTCATCCAGAGCATTTGTGTGCTGTATCCAGCTGTTGCTATGTACTCAGCTTCTGCTGTTGATAGCGCAATTGTGGATTGCCTTTTGCTGGACCAAGAGATCAGATTTTCTCCTAGAAACTGGCAGCTTCCAGAAGTACTTTTACGCTCTACTCTGTCTCCAGCAAAGTCAGTATCGCAGTAACCTACTAAGCTGTAATCACTAGATTTTCTATAAAATAGACCCAGATTAGTAGTACCTTTCAGATACTTGAAAATTCGCTTAACAGCTGTTAAGTGAGATTCTCTAGGATCTGATTGGAATCTTGCACAAATACATACACTAAATAAGATATCAGGCCTTGAAGCCGTCAGATAAAGGAGAGAACCAATCATACCTCTGTAGACCTTCTGTTCTACCTTTTTGCTTACCTCTTCTCTTTCCAGAATGCACATGGGATGCATTGGAATCTTTGATGACTTACATTCTGAGAGGTCAAATTTCTTCAGAAGTTCTCTGACATATTTGCTCTGATGAATGTAAGTTCCCTCAGGATTTTGATTGATCTGAATTCCCAGAAAGAATTCCAGTTCTCCTATGAGGCTCATCTCAAATTCTGCCTGCATGCACTTAGCAAATTTTCTTCCAAGAGAAGGATTAGTAGATCCAAAAATAATATCATCAACATAAATTTGGCAAACTAAGATGTCATTCTTAACTGACTTACAGAATAAGGTAGTGTCCACCTTCCCTCTGGTGAATTCTTTTTCTAACAGAAAGTTACTTAGTCTTTCATACCAAGCTCTGGGAGCTTGTTTCAGACCATATAGTGACTTCTTTAGTTTGAAAACATATTCTGGATTTTTTGTACTTTCAAAACCAGGGGGTTGGTGCACATAAACCTCTTCTTCTATATAACCATTTAAGAATGCACTCTTGACATCCATCTGATACAGAGTGATGCCTTTATTAACAGCAAACGAAATTAAAAGTCTGATAGATTCTAACCTGGCGACTGGAGCAAAGGTTTCTGTATAGTCTATCCCCTCTTGCTGACTATAACCTTGTGCTACCAGTCGTGCTTTGTTTCTGATAACTTCACCTTTTTCGTTCAGCTTATTTCTGAATACCCATCTTGTTCCAATGGCGTTGAATCCTTTTGGTCTGGGAACAAGATCCCATACGTCGTTTCTGGTGAATTGATTCAGCTCTTCTTGCATTGCTAGAATCCAGTCGTTGTCCAGAAGTGCTTCATCAATAGAAGAAGGTTCAATCAGAGACACAAGTCCCATGAGGGATTCTTCAGAGTTTCTGAAACTGGCTCTTGTTCTGATTGGATCTTCCTTTCTTCCTAAGATAGTTTCTTCTGGGTGATCCAAGCTGCTTCTGGGTAGTCTTTTCTGAGGTTGATCAGCAGCTGTTGCTGGATTGCTTGCAGTGCTCCTTTCAGATGTTGAAGGAGTTTCTTTGTTGAGAGCTTATGATGACTTGTCTTCAGAACCTGTAAATTCAACTTCCATACCTGCAAAAACTTCATTCTGCTTTGACTTTTCAGAGTCAAGCTTATCATCAAAACGAACACTGATTGATTCTTCCACAATCTGTGTTTCTGTATTGTATACTCTGTACCCTCTTGAGCGTTCAGAGTATCCTAACATAATACACTTCTGTGCTTTAGAGTCAAACTTGTTCAAATAATTTTTTGTATTTAACATAAAACAAGTGTGATCGGTGGATCTGGAACTGACTGTTTTAAGGCTGGTTCGCGAAATGTCGCGGTAAGCAAGAGTCGCCACCGTCTTTTATTTTCTCCAAGTGGAAAGGACAAAAGCACAGAAAAATTCCTTAAAAGAGATTGCTCTCGGTTCGGGAGGTAGGTTATAGAAAGGGAAGGTGTTAGCACCCTTTCTATCCATGGTTATCCATGGGCTCTTAGGTACTTGCTCAATGTGTTTTCAAAATTGTTGTTTGCTTTTCAATTGTGGGTTTCAAAAATATTCTTTGAAAAGTTTCAATTCAACTCATACGTCAGAGTGTGTGAAAAGTTTGTTTTGAAAGTTTTTTGAAAGTGTGTCGGTGTGAAAAGATGTTTTGATTTTGTTTTGAAATTAGAGCAAGTACCCTTGAGAACCTACCTACCTTAAGGAATTAGTCTGTGTAAATGTCCTTTAAGGTAGTGCCATCCCACCATTGAGAGGTAGGTAGCACCACCGTAGGAGGTGTTCGGGTCAATTCGATTTTAGGGACATGGTGATCACCGGAGCAATGGGAAGACACCTTAGAAGCTACCCTCATGCCAGGTTCCCGGACCATGAGGACTTACTAAGACGTTTTCTACTCGATGATCACCTTTCGAAAGGCAACAGTGAGGCGTACCCTAGGGGTGGTGTGTGCGAATTGTGTGTCATTTTCAGTTTATTGTTTGTCTTGTCATGTACTGGTGATCTAACGATTCGATTTTATTTTTTGGGCATTCATTCTTTCATGCATATTTATTAACAGTTATATATTTGCGAGAAAATAAATCTAAACTATTACAACTGGCGCGGGTCCACATCGCCAAAAAAACCGAACCCGATTTGACTGAAAGTAAAATAAAGCGAATAAATAAAAGTTCGAGAGTTTTAAATTACATGGCTTTGGGGCATATACAGAGGTATTTAAACAATATAAAATAGATGCGCGAAATAAAGAGATTAAACAAAATTTGGGCGTTAGACCCTTTTACAAACTATTAAAATTAACCAAGGAATCTAAAATTAAAAATTAAATGAAAAATAATGTTTTTGTGTTTTTTAGGTTTAAAAGAAAAAGAGAAAAATTATTTAAAATTAAAATGCTAAACCTAATGTTTTTTAAGTTTATTATGAAAAAAGATTTAATTTCTAACCTAATTAAATTCTAAACTAATTTATGTACAATTTTTGATTTATAGAAAATAAATAATAAATAATAATATTGTGAGAAAAAAGGAAAAAAATTAAAAAGGATATAAAAAATTAATAATTAACCTAATTCTACATTTTTTTGGATTTTTATTATGAAAAAAGAATTAAAATTAAAATTAAAACCTAATTAAACTAAATGAGTTACATTTTAATTTATTTATAAAAGTAATCAAAATTAATTATATTTTTTTGTCCTTTCTGTATTTTTAATGTTTTTTTTTTATATTTTTGTAAGAATTAATTAAATCAGAAAATAAAACACAAGTAAATTTAAAAATAATAGAATATAAAAGAAATTAGAAAAAAGAAAAAAAGATAGAACCAGGGAGGTGTGGTTCCCAGAATTGGAGGTGCAGATTTAAAAAAGCCTGGCCCATTTTTGCTTGAATTGGTTGACTTTTCTAATCCTGTGCACGCCTGTTGACTTGATGTATGGTGCACTCTTCATCTTGGCCATGGATCTGAGGCCCTGGGACACGTGGAGGTTGAATCCTGATGGAGTATGGTGAGCATCAATGTGAGCGCTGCATGGGAATTCAAATGAAAAAACAATATGAGAAATGTGTGAGACCTGGGGTTTGAACCCAGGTCATTGAGGTTACATGCGCGTGTCTTGGCCAGCTGAGCTAGTTAATTCATTCGTTATATAATAAACAAATAAATCATATAAAATAAAAGCAACACGCTAGTGACTTGAAGCGCGCGAACTTTGAATGGACAAATCGCTGGTGGACACGTCTTCTTCTTCCTCGTGTCCCCTGTAACACAAACAAATAAAGCAACGGTTTTGAAACGTAGTGTTAGGGAGCCTTCCAAGAAATAGCGAATAGGCCTGTGGTGATCAGAAATTAGGCGCGAGCCTCTCATTCTCTTCGTCCAGATGCCAGGAATGCAATGGTGTGACTTTCATGGGCTAATTGTTCCTGGACTGAAAACCCCTAAATTAAAAAAACTGTAACCCTAGGATTCGAAAATGGCAAGTTCTTATTCATGGCACAAAAATGAAATTAAATGCAAGGGTTAGCTCAGAAACTTCACATGGAACAAGAATGTACAATTGAAATGCAAAGAAGATGCTTAAAATGGAGAGTACGATTTCAAAAATTCTTCTGTACAGTTTGGATGGTAACTACCGTTTCTTCGCGTTTTGATTGAGGTTATGAATTGAAATGCGTTCAGTGATGGTCCAGGATGCTAATGGTATAAAAATTGAGGCTTGAAAAGATCCCTAGCACTGATTTCAGTTTTGCATTTTATGGCCAAAATTTCAAATGTCCAATGGCTTTTTCAGCGCAGCATATGGCATATTGTGGTTAGGGTTTGACTTAGGGGTTAGGCTGGAGTGGAATTGGCTTGCTAACTCTCCTTAATTCATGCTTGTTAGAGAATTGGCCTTAGGGTTTCTTCCATTAACCATTTTCCTTCTTTTTAGCCAAAACCCTAGACCTAGTATGCAAATGAACCTTAGCCTGATTTTTGAGTTGGTTCATGATACATAGAACTTGTCCAAATTCATATGACACCATTTCATTGATTTTTAAATTTTATTTGAATTTTCAAAGAATTAAAATGAATTAAATCATCAAAAATTAAATAAAATAAAAAAGTCAACATTTGGTCTTGAAATCAACCATGGAACACGTGTGTGGCATGACAAGGATGAACAAAGTGAGAAAAATGGGGCCCTTTTGTCAAAATTGGATTTTCAAGGATAGTTGACTTTTGCCATTTCACAAAAATTTCCCAACTTCTACAAGGCATAACTTGCTCAATTTTTAAGCTTTTCACATGTTCTTGGACATTTTGGAAAGGTCTTTGAGTCCTTTAACCAATGCCTTTGGTCCCATGTCATTTTGATTTACCAATCTCAAGTTATGGCCTTTGACTTAAAGTCCCTTTTTGTTGACTTTTGAAAATGACCTATAATGTTGAAATTGATAACTTTTTGTGAGAGCATTTCTTGGACTTGAAGTATGAAGATGAGTTGTAGGAAATGTCTTTCTCTTCAAAATGAGCTTTGGATGGAATTTTTCTGATAATCCATGTGAAAGTTATGCCCTGGTCAATTTCAGTTGACTTTTTCAGCTGTCCAAATATAGCAACTTTTGCATCTTTGATGATTTCTGAGCCAAATTTTGAGAATCATGATCAAGCATTGATCAAATGATGTTTGTGGCTTCAAAATGATATGTTGACCAAAAATTTGAACCTTTGACTGCCAAATGACCATTTTGCCCCTACAGTTGACTGTAGTGCAATTTAGGGTTTTGACTGTGCAATCTTGAGCTGAATGCCTTGAAACTTGATATGGGGATGCTTGACCATGTTTGTAAGCATATTAGACTTGATTGAGCCTTTGAAAACTTCCTTTTCTTGATCAACACACAAACCCTAGTTTTGACTGTATAGGAGACAGTTGACCTGCACAACCCTTGGGGAATTTTGTAGCTTGGCTTGGCAATTTCTTGAGGAATATGGGAGGGCAAATTTTGGGGTATAACAGTTGCCCCTGTTCAATCTTCTTAGACCTGAGGATGTAGATTGGCTGACGTGCCTTTCGTAATCCGAGGGTAAAAGATGATTGGACACTAGAGTGCCCGGAAATTTGCGCTCACATGTTGGCAATGAGGGTAATGGGCTTATAGATGCCATCTGGATGTTTTGATTGCGTAGGAGATTCTTTAGCGAGAACCTGCATACCTGCAAAAGAGAAAATGAGTACCTGACACGTTGCAGGAGCTGATGTTTAGATGTGTCCTGACTGGTTACAGGAGCTGAGTCTGGAGCTTCAAACGGTGATGAAAGAACCAGGGATGATTACTTCCTTAGCATGAATGGTAAGAGAGCCTTGGGCGACTTTAATTTCAACAACGCTTGTTGAGAAAAATCTGGGGTGTCTTCTACTGGGATAAGAATCAGGGAGATCTTAAGGTCGATCTGACTGAACCAGAGAGGCCTTTGACTGGGTAAGCAATCAGGAAAATCTTGGGACGATTTAACTGAACCGGTCTAGGTCTTGAAACGTCTTCAACTGGATAAGCAATCAGGAAAATCTTGGGACGATTTAACTGAACCAGAGAAGGCCTTTGACTGAACCAGTCTAGGTCTTGAAATGTCTTCAAAGGGATAAGCATCAGGAAAATCTTGGGACGATTTAACTGAACCAGAGAAGGCCTTTGACTGAACCAGTCTAGGTCTTGAAATGTCTTCAAAGGGATAAGCATCAGGAAAATCTTGGGACGATTTAACTGAACCAGAGAAGGCCTTTGACTGAACCAGTCTAGGTCTTGAAATGTCTTCAAAGGGATAAGCATCAGGAAAATCTTGGGACGATTTAACTGAACCAGAGAAGGCCTTTGACTGAACCAGTCTAGGTCTTGAAATGTCTTCAAAGGGATAAGCATCAGGAAAATCTTGGGACGATTTAACTGAACCAGAGAAGGCCTTTGACTGAACCAGTCTAGGTCTTGAAATGTCTTCAAAGGGATAAGCATCAGGAAAATCTTGGGACGATTTAACTGAACCAGAGAAGGCCTTTGACTCAACCAGTCTAGGTCTTGAAAGATGATTGAGAATTTAACTGGATCTTCCCTGAAAGGTAAAAGTCAGTCATATGCAATGCATGGTATGGATCAAGCAATGATGTTCTCAACATAAATGAGATTTGCATGATGCAGTGCGTTATGCATGCTATAATGATGTATGTGATGTTTTATGTATGTTTTCGTCTAGGAAAGTAAATCCTTGACGGGTGCCGGGAAGTCGTATCCTGGGCTGATGTCGAAGAATAGATTTTGCTTCCGCTGGGGATGATAATTGCAAGGATACCGGTGGGAGAAGATGACTCCGTTGCGGAATAAACTTGGCGAATGGAAGATTCTGCGGGGAGAAAAGATACTCTAACGATCATGCTGGAAAGCAATACTCTGTGGGAAGAGTGATGCCTTGCTTAATGTTGATAGTAACTCTGTTGGGATACCGTTGTTGTATTGGAAGTGTGAATTGACTTCGCTGGGGATAGGAAAGAACTACGTTGACGACGACCTTCCCTTGGCTTTTGGCTGAAGATAACCCAGTTATATCCTGTTAAGGAAATAACTCTTTAAATCAAGCCGGACGACGCGTTCGTGTCCTGCGAGGGGATAAGCTTCCAGAATTTACTGGGGATAAGCTTACTGCTTGGGGAGATGAATTCCATCTTTCCTGGGGAACTTGGATGGGACTCTCCTGGGGAAGTTTTGATATGCTGGGGAAGAATGCACTGACTTGCTGTCTCACTCTCTGGGGAACTTAAGATGTCTGGTTAGGTTCTTTAGCTGAACCTACCTTGGTACCTTGGAAGATAGAACAATCAGACTGCTCAGACAACTCATTATTGCCCCTGTTTCTAGTGTCACCTGCAATTAATTCTTTGTTTCGTATGCAAATATTTATGAGCTAGCAAATTATTGTCAATGCATATATCACAAATTGAACCTTGGACGTTTTTCGCAAAACAAAACAGAAAAAGAAAAACAGTTGGCACGTTTAACTGAAAAGTATATTTGTATTGATTTTGAATAGCCTGTGAATAGGCGTTTTGTGTACAAGAGGCTGACGTCCTAGTAAGCGGAATGTCGCCGAGCAAAAGAGTTTATTACAAGTTTTGTACAAAAGAAATTAAAACAGCTGTGTGAAATATGAATGATCCACTGGGTTTCAACTCTGCTATAGCCTTTATAACTCCGAGCGTCTCATCACTTGGTGACCTTGGTTGAAAGTGAAGCTGATTGATCGATGCCGTCTGAATTTGATGTAGGTAACGGATTCTGGATGCAAAGTGATCCAATGAGACATAGTATTACGCTTTTATCCCTAATTTTTGCCTGGACTGCCCTTTCGGGTTTTCAGTCCACCGGGATACCCATTTTTGCCCAAGCCGCCTTTTCAGGTTTTCGACTTGCCGGGTGTACAGATTTTTTCATTTTCATCCCTTCATTTTGCCCGAACCCTTTTGGTTCGACGGGAAGCCCTTATTTTTGCCTAGGCATGTCAGCCTAGCGGGTCATTTTTCATGCGTAGTATTTTTTAACTATGTCTGCATTGGCGGGGTGAGGAAGGTCGTCACCATCCATATTGGTTAATATCATTGCTCCTCCTGAGAACACATGCTTAACCACAAATGGCCCTTCGTACGTAGGGGTCCATTTGCCCCTTGGATCACTCTGAGGAAGGATGATTCGCTTGATCACCAGATCCCCGACTTGATATTCCTGTGGTCTGACCTTTTTGTTAAATGCCCTGATCATTCGTTTCTGATACGTCTGACCATGACAGATAGCAGCAAGTCTCTTTTCGTCAATAAGGTTGAGCTGATCAAGTCGTGTCTGGATCCAATCATCTTCATTCAGATTTGCATCCTTCATTATCCGGAGAGAAGGAATTTGTACTTCGATCGGCAAGACTGCCTCCATGCCATAAACCAGAGAGAAAGGAGTTGCCCCGGTTGACGTCCTAGCTGAAGTACGATACCCATGCAGAGCGAACGGTAACATCTCGTGCCAATCTTTATACGTTACTGTCATCTTCTGCACAATCTTCTTGATGTTTTTATTAGCTGCTTCTACAGCCCCATTCATCTTCGGTCTGTAAGGAGAAGAATTGTGGTGCTGTATCTTGAACTGTTCGCAGAGCTCAGCGATCATCTTATTGTTTAGATTGGTACCGTTGTCTGTAATAATTCTCTCAGGGACGCCGTATCGACAGATCAGGTTATGCCGAATGAACCGTGCCACAACAGTCTTGGTTACCGTAGCATAGGATGCTGCCTCAACCCACTTCGTGAAATAATCAATTGCCACTAAGATGAAGCGATGTCCATTGGATGCCGTAGGTTTTATCTCACCGATCATGTCTATGCCCCACATTGCAAATGGCCAAGGCGCAGTCAGAACATTCAGGGGAACCGGAGGAACATGCACCTTGTCTGCGTAGATCTGGCATTTATGGCATGTCCTAGAATGTTGGTAGCAATCAGCTTCCATGGTGGACCAGTAATACCCTGCCCGTAGAATCTTCTTTGCCATGGTATGTCCGCTGGAGTGTGTACCAAAAGTCCCTTCATGTAGCTCTTCCATGATTCTTTCTGCTTCAGTCTTATCTACACAACGCAGTAGAGTTGAATCCTGGTTTCGCTTGTACAAGATGCCGTTGCTAAGAAAGAACTTGGCTGCAAACCTTCTCAGGAACTTCTTATCATTGACAGATGCTCCTTCAGGGTATTCCTGATCTTCTAGGTATCTCTTCACTTCGTGGTACCAAGGCTTCTCAGTTACCAATTCAGTTTCGAGATCACAACAGTATGCCGGTTCGTCCAGTTTCCAAATGATGATCCGGGGAGCTTCGTTGTCCCATTTAACCTTGAACATTGAAGACATTGTAGCCAACGCGTCCGCCAGCTGATTCTCTTCTCTTGGAAAGTGCTCAAATGTTATCTCTGTGAAGTGGGGGATCAGGGCCAACACACATTCTCTGTAAGGAATCAAGTTTGGGTGTTTCGTATCCCACTCTCCTTTGATCTGATTGATCACAAGAGCGGAATCTCCGAAGACATTCAGAAATTTGATCCTCAGGTCGATCGCAGCTTGAAGACCCATAATACACGCTTCATACTCCGCCATGTTGTTGGTACAATTGAAACACAGCCGGGCGGTGAGTGGAGTATGAGTACCCTGTGGAGATACGATTATGGCGCCGATACCATTTCCCAAAGCATTGGAGGCTCCGTCAAAGTGCATAGACCATCGGGATCCCGGTTCAGGTCCTTCATCCGGTCCAGGTATTTCACAGTCAGTTACTATCATAATGCTTTCATCTGGAAACTCGAAGTTCATTGATTGGTAGTCATCCACAGCTTGATGTGCTAAGTGGTCTGCCAATACACTCCCCTTGATGGCTTTTTGGGTCGTGTACTGAATGTCGTATTCCGTCAAGATCATCTGCCATCTTGCAATTCTCCCAGACAGAGCAGGCTTTTCGAATATGTACTTTATAGGATCCATTTTTGAGATTAACAAGGTAGTATGAGTCAGCATATACTGTCTCAGCCGGCGAGCAGCCCATACCAAAGCGCAGCAAGTTTTCTCAAGCAGTGAGTATCGGGTCTCACAGTCGGTAAACTTTTTGCTAAGGTAATAAATGGCATGCTCTTTTCGGCCAGACTCGTCATGCTGCCCCAGCACACACCCCATTGCATTATCAAGCACTGTCAGGTAAAGTATCAAAGGTCTCCCTTCCACTGGTGGCATAAGGATGGGTGGTTCTTGGAGATATTCTTTGATTCTGTCAAAAGCAGCCTGACATTCATCATTCCAATGTACTACCTGATCTTTCTTCAGCAGCTTGAAGATTGGTTCACAGGTAGCAGTTAAATGTGAGATGAACCGAGCAATGTAATTCAGACGTCCTAGAAAGCCTCTGACTTCCTTCTCTGTCTTAGGAACTGGCATCTCTTGAATGGCTTTGACCTTAGCAGGGTCCACTTGAATTCCCTTGTCACTGACCACGAAGCCTAGCAACTTCCCAGATCTTACCCCGAAGGTGCACTTGTTCGGGTTCAACCTCAGCTTGTACAATTTCAACCGGTCAAACAGTTTCTGCAGATGATCAAGGTGTTCTTCCTCAGTCTGGGACCTAGCGATCATGTCGTCCACATACACTTCTATCTCATGGTGGATCATATCATGAAATAAAGTAACCATGGCACGTTGGTAGGTTGCCCCAGCGTTCTTTAACCCGAACGGCATGACCTTGTAACAGAAGGTGCCCCACTGAGTAACAAAGGTAGTCTTTTCCATGTCTTCAGGTGCCATCTTGATCTGATTGTAGCCTGAAAAACCATCCATGAAAGAGAACACTTTATGCTGAGCTGTATTATCAACAAGGACATCAATGTGGGGTAGAGGGAAGTCATCCTTGGGGCTGGCCCTGTTCAAATCCATGTAATCAACACACATCCTGACCTTGCCGTCCTTCTTAGGTACCGGCACCACATTAGCAACCCACTGAGGGTAAGAAGTCACAGCAAGAAACCCGGCATCAAACTGCTTCATAACCTCGGCTTTAATCTTCTCAGACATCTCTGGACGCATCCGACGAACCTTTTGCTTAACCGGAGGGAAATCTTCTTTAGTTGGTAAATGATGGACCACAATGTCGGTATCTAATCCGGGCATATCTTCGTAGGACCAGGCAAAGATTTCTTTATAATCCTGCAGCATCTGAGTCAACCGTTGCTTCACGCTGAGTTCTAGGTTGGCACCAATCTTCACCTCTTTCTTGTCTTCCTCCGTACCCAAGTTTATTATTTCCACTGGCTCTTCATGGGGTTGAATTGCCCTCTCTTCCTGTTGTAACAATCTTGCAAGTTCACCAGGCACTTCGCAATCATCTTCACCTTCGTCTGCGGCCAAGTTGATCGAATTTTCGAAGTCATAACTAGCAGTAGCAGAGTCGTTACCAGTGAGATCCAGAGTGGATTGAAACCTGTATGAGTGAGTGTGTGTGTAAATACAACTGTTTTGCAATATGTAAAGAAAGGAAAGAAAAGGAGCGCAAAATTTGAAATGTGAAAAACGTCCAATGCTTTTATTCATGATATATGATAGTGACAAA
Organism: Vicia faba; assembly: GCA_948472305.1. Taxonomy (NCBI): domain Eukaryota; kingdom Viridiplantae; phylum Streptophyta; class Magnoliopsida; order Fabales; family Fabaceae; genus Vicia; species Vicia faba. Next base: position 822,747,560 of record OX451740.1, on the reverse strand, counting down.
CAAAAAGCCCTCATAAATAAAACCACGGTGCCCCGGGTAAGACACCGGGCCATATAGTCTCAAATTATTGTTTATTACAAATCAAAAACAAAGAAATTCATTACTGGGGAACAAAAGTTATGGGAGTAAAATCTTTAGCAGTCCAATTGGTCAATCCACCGTCGGCCGTTGGGTAGATCCAGCTATCGAACTCTGACTCTCCCACTTCATCTTCCTCTCCAATAGCATTCACTCCATGCTGAGTGATGAGCACCGGAGGTCTTCCAATTCTTGCCTTGCGCACCGCTTTCTGAGCTTCTGTGGTGAAACCCAGCCCAAACTTGTTAGTCTTAGGAGTAAGATCAGGGAGCTTGCCCCAGTTTGCACATTCGCCTTTTTCGATCACAGCCCGGGCGTCCTTTAAGGAGGCCATCTTCATAGGAGAAACCTCTTCATCTTCTGCTGTTGCCAAGGTTGGTGGTACCTCCTCAAAATGTTGAAAGGGGGTTTCAATGAACTCCCCATCCATTTCCACGTATCTGAAAGAGTTGAGGTGGCTGACCATGTATTCCTCCTCCCCTTGCACTGTTACAATCCTCCCCCTGACCGGGTACTTGAGCTTCTGATGCAATGTGGAGGTCACCGCTCCAGCCTTGTGGATCCATGGGCGACCCAGCAAACAAGAATAGGATGGATGGATGTCCATCACATAAAATTTTGAATCAAATACTTGTGACCCAACCCTGATTGGGATGTCCACTTCACCATGCACCATTCTTTTGGACCCGTCAAAGGCCCGGACAACAATGCTACTTGGTTTGAGCTCTAGACCCTCACAATCCAGCCTATCCAGAGCCTTCTTGGGCAGCACATTTAATGAAGAACCTGTGTCAACCAGCACATGAGCAAGAGTAGTGCCCCTGCATTCAATGGAGACATGCAGGGCATCATTATGGTTCTTCCCCTTTGCTGTCAGATCGGCATCAGAGAAACCCAGGCCATTATCAGCAGTTAGGTTGGCCACACAATCGGTGAACTGGTCAGCAGTCGTATCTTGGGGTACGTGGGCAGTCTTTAAGAAAGCAATCAGAGCCTTTGCATGGGCCTCTGAACACAGCAGCAGTGACAACATGGAGATTTTAGAGGGGGTGTGCCCCAGCTGTTCCACAACATTGAAATCACTTTTCTTTATTATCTTGAGAATTTCTTCCATTTCCTGCTTGGAAGCCTCAACAATGGTCTTTGGTACCTCCGTCCTGGCAGGCACATCAGCAGCAACTCCCTTGCCCCGAGTATCAGATGATTCAGCAGCAGGGGTGGATACTTGGTCAGAAGGAGAAACAGGCACTCTGGCAGGTGTGAAGATCAAAGGCCTATGAATTGCTGGAGGAGCAATGTCTGGCGAGAACAGTCTTCCACTACGAGTGACCTTAGCAGGCCCGGTGATGTTGGAGACACCAGTATCAATGTTGCACTCTTGTTTCACACCCAGAACATAAACATCCGCCCCATAGTGCCATGGGACAGCCTTATCAGATTTGTAGGGTATAGGCCCCGGAACAGTAATGGTGATGGGAACATTCTTGTGAACTGACAAAACTTGTATAGGCTTCTTTGAAGGAGCCTCGGAATAGTTGTTGAAGATGGTAACGATTGACACTTCTTCAACAGGAGCAGCAGGAACAACAGTCTTTTCAAACAAAATCTCTCTATTATCTATCAGGTTCTGGATGCCTGACTTCAACAGAGAACAACCAGCAGGGGAAGTAACACATAGAGGGCAACTTTCGCTACATCCCGGAAATAAACCGGCTAGCAACAGATTCCTCTTGACCATCAGCAACGGAGTAGCAACATCATCCACCGAAGCTACATACAAATTATCCTCAACAGCATTCACTCCATGCTGGGGCATGGGAGCATTTACAACATTCGGCTTCTCGGGCGCCTCAAACTGTATCTCTTTTGCATCAATGAGATCTTGAACCTTATTTCTTAGGGCCCAACAGTCATCTGTGTTATGCCCCGGGCTATCGGAGTGATAAGCACAGCGAGCATTTGGATTGAACTTGGGAGATGCGGTGTTGGGAAACTTTGGAGCCTCCTTGATAGTCACTAAATTGGTGGATAGCAACTGTGGCAGGATTTGTGATAAGGTCATGCTTAACCGGGTGAACTCTCTCCGGGGTCTTTCAAACTTTTGAGGATTAGTTGGCCGAGGAGCGGCAGCAGGTTTGGCAATCATTACCGCACTGACAGATTGGCGGTGCTCAGGTCGCTCTGTTCTCCGGGAGTTATATACAGCACTAGCCTCCTTTTTGAAGGGTTTCTTCTCAGTACTGGAGGAGGCAACTTTCTGTATCTTCCCCGATTTTATACCGGCCTCAATCCTTTCACCAGTCAGGATTAGATCGGTAAACCCAGCAGAGGAATTACCAATGAGATGATTGAAAAATGGACCAGACAGGGTCCCCAAGAACATATCTACCAGCTCCCGATCCGTCAACGGTGGCTGCACCCTGCCAGCCAGGTCTCTCCATTTCTGAGCATACTCCTTAAAACCTTCACCCGACCCTAGCGACATACCCTGGAGCTGGGTACGCGTAGGAGCGAGGTCGGCATTATACTGATACTGCTTGTAAAAAGCAGTGGCCAGATCCTCCCAGTTACGAATGCTGATTCCATCTAGTTGATAGAACCAATCGAGGTGAGTCCCTGAAAGACTCTCCTGGAAGAAGTGGATCCAAAGGTTCTTGTCTGCTGTGTAAGGCTGGATCTTCCTTACATAAGAACGGAGGTGCATCTTGGGACAGGAAGCCCCATCATACTTCACGAAGGCAGGTGTTTTGAACTTGTGTGGGATCACCACTCCAGTAGATAACCCCAAGTCTCCGAAATCCAATCCAGGTACCCGTTGAACTTCCACAGCCTTTAATCTGTCTTCCAGCTGTTTGTACCGGTCTTCAGCAGGAGGGTACTGATCGTCATTGAAGTCTGTTTCAGTATCAGAGCCCACAGGAGTAGTGACCTCCCTTTCATGGTGACTACCTTCCGTCACAGATGGAGGAGTCCTTTCAGCTTCAACAACCAAAGTGTTCCCGAGTCTGCGCCCAGTGTTAAATAGCACAGTCCTCCTCTTCTTCTTAGTCTTCTTCAACAGCATGGTCTTTAACTCTTGTTGACCCTGAGACAGGCCCTTGATCAGCTCCTGAAATTGGGCGTTTTGCGCCTGAAACTGGACGTTCTGCGCCTGAAGAGCCTTGATAGCCGCATCGGTTGATGATTCAGGAGGGTTCATGATGCTGAAATAAACAGCGAAGAACGGTAAACAACCTGAAAAGAAGAGTATTTATGATGCACATGATGAATGATATGTGTTTATGCAATGCATTCAAGGGTTCGAAAATTCAAGTTTGTTGTAGACCAAAAGGAACACACGTTATTATTAAGAAAATCATTGTTTGATACATCAAAGCCTCATGGGCAAAAGTATAAAAAGATCAAATCACATCCAAAATATGTTGCGCATCTTCTTTGGAGCTATGTAAGTGTTGAGACTCCTTTCCTCATGCAACAGGCGGGTGAGCTCCAAGACCTTCCTTTCACTGGCATGTAAACTAGTCTCAAGAGAATTCCGCTCTTCCTTAAGCTGGATCCAACTCTTCTGCATCTCTTCCCAGGATGTGGGCATATCAGGGTGCTGAATAACATGAGACACCTCTCCTTCCAAGGCAGGCTCTTTGATTACTGGAAGCATGTGAGGATAAGGCATCACTAATTTCTGAGAGCGGGCTCGTACCCATTTGAGGTAAGGCTCCAAAGGGATGGAGTTCCTGTGCCCCAGTGTCTTGCTGTCTATCCTACTAGGCATCCTCCAAGCTCTGATAAACCTCTGGCGAAGTCCTTGAGTATCGTTGTCGAAGTCAAAAACTATGTCAGGTATCAACATGTCATGAGGACCATCCCTCCGAGCATAACCAAATTGTCTCCAAGCCAGGCATGGACTATAAGTAATACCCCCTCTGATTCCAAGTAAAGGAACATTAGGATATTCCCCGCAACGATCAATAATAGTGACATCTTCCCTGGACCTAGGGCACCAATGTATATCTGCATGTGTAAGAGTCATCAACCGTTGTGACCATCTCAAACCCCGCTCGTTCTTCAGGACTGATTGTGGAAGGTGCGAAATAAACCACTTTCCCAGGAGAGGAGTGCAACACATAAGGACACCTCTTTTTCTCATGGTTCGAGTGTAACATGAGTGAAGGAGGTCCCCCAGCAACGTAGGTATGGGATTCCTGGACATAAAGATCTGGACAGCACTGATATCAATGAGCTGATCTGGGTTAGGGAACAACACCAAACCATAAACAAGAAGGGCCACAATCTTTTCAAAAGCTTGTAAGTCAAGAGAGTTCCAACAGTCATAGGCCTTTTCAAACAGAAACCTGGCTAAGAACCCTTTGATACCACTTCTAACTTCCCAATGTCCCTTGAGGTCAGATGACTGTAGGTGCAAGGCTTTAGCAATCTCTTCTAGCTTAGGTTCCTTTTCTGTACCGTTGAAGGGTAGCTGATCAAGGATAGGGATCTTCAGGAGTCGGGAGAACTCCTCCAATGTAGGTACCAACTGATAATCCAAGAAGGTGAAACAGTGATGCAGAGGGTCAAAGAATTGGAACAGGACTTTTATCATATCTTCCTCAATGTTGGTGTTGACCAAGCTGATGAGGCTTCCATGCCTTTCACTGAATGAAGAGTTCTTGGGAATCCTGGATATAAGCTCTTTAAGCTGAGGAGGGATCCTTACAAGACTGATTGGAATTGTCTTTCTACGAACAGTTTCCATGTCCTACAAAACAAGAACAAAGATGAAAATTCGAACCCCTGAAGTGGTTAGTTAATGCATATGATGCTGGATGATGTCATGATGCTATGATTAAACACAGATATTTACAAAGATAAACATGTAAGGCACACAAGGCACACAAGACAGGCTCTTAAGGTTTAAGGCCAGCATGGGGTCTGGGTAGTACCCTCTTGAAGTTGGTGGGTTCATCCTGTCCTAATCAAAGTAACCGGGTTCTAAGGTTCCCAATATCACGGGATTGCTTTCATTGTTCATCGTTTCGATTTAGCCACTGAACTGGCGACCGAAATATTCCAGGAAAGCAACCCTCAATTGAGTGTAGTATCGAGTATCAACCAACCTCGGACTGCACCAAAGTCAGTTATCTCACTACCCTAAAGAGGCCAAGATGGTTCAATTAAGGTTCCTAAGGTCTGTTGATGCTTCATGACACCACATGGAGGCCCCGTACTCTCCTTGACTGACTCAAGGGTTACCGGTACACACCAAAGTGCCACATCAACGTAGCAGACTGTTTCAACCATGTCGGTATACCCCGCACAGTTCCCTCACAGCCTTGTTGCTACTTTCTAAAAAGGTATCCCCCAGATCCGGGTTAGGATCTATAGAACTCCCAAGACGGTCCCACAATTTTAAAGCATACAAGGAAAGCAATTGAAAACACAATGATCTTAGTCCTAAGGTACACCTCACTTTAAGTTTTTCCCCAGCAGAGTCGCCAGTTCTGTGATCGGTGGATCTGGAACTGACTGTTTTAAGGCTGGTTCGCGAAATGTCGCGGTAAGCAAGAGTCGCCACCGTCTTTTATTTTCTCCAAGTGGAAAGGACAAAAGCACAGAAAAATTCCTTAAAAGAGATTGCTCTCGGTTCGGGAGGTAGGTTATAGAAAGGGAAGGTGTTAGCACCCTTTCTATCCATGGTTATCCATGGGCTCTTAGGTACTTGCTCAATGTGTTTTCAAAATTGTTGTTTGCTTTTCAATTGTGGGTTTCAAAAATATTCTTTGAAAAGTTTCAATTCAACTCATACGTCAGAGTGTGTGAAAAGTTTGTTTTGAAAGTTTTTTGAAAGTGTGTCGGTGTGAAAAGATGTTTTGATTTTGTTTTGAAATTAGAGCAAGTACCCTTGAGAACCTACCTACCTTAAGGAATTAGTCTGTGTAAATGTCCTTTAAGGTAGTGCCATCCCACCATTGAGAGGTAGGTAGCACCACCGTAGGAGGTGTTCGGGTCAATTCGATTTTAGGGACATGGTGATCACCGGAGCAATGGGAAGACACCTTAGAAGCTACCCTCATGCCAGGTTCCCGGACCATGAGGACTTACTAAGACGTTTTCTACTCGATGATCACCTTTCGAAAGGCAACAGTGAGGCGTACCCTAGGGGTGGTGTGTGCGAATTGTGTGTCATTTTCAGTTTATTGTTTGTCTTGTCATGTACTGGTGATCTAACGATTCGATTTTATTTTTTGGGCATTCATTCTTTCATGCATATTTATTAACAGTTATATATTTGCGAGAAAATAAATCTAAACTATTACAACTGGCGCGGGTCCACATCGCCAAAAAAACCGAACCCGATTTGACTGAAAGTAAAATAAAGCGAATAAATAAAAGTTCGAGAGTTTTAAATTACATGGCTTTGGGGCATATACAGAGGTATTTAAACAATATAAAATAGATGCGCGAAATAAAGAGATTAAACAAAATTTGGGCGTTGGACCCTTTTACAAACTATTAAAATTAACCAAGGAATCTAAAATTAAAAATTAAATGAAAAATAATGTTTTTGTGTTTTTTAGGTTTAAAAGAAAAAGAGAAAAATTATTTAAAATTAAAATGCTAAACCTAATGTTTTTTAAGTTTATTATGAAAAAAGATTTAATTTCTAACCTAATTAAATTCTAAACTAATTTATGTACAATTTTTGATTTATAGAAAATAAATAATAAATAATAATATTGTGAGAAAAAAGGAAAAAAATTAAAAAGGATATAAAAAATTAATAATTAACCTAATTCTACATTTTTTTGGATTTTTATTATGAAAAAAGAATTAAAATTAAAATTAAAACCTAATTAAACTAAATGAGTTACATTTTAATTTATTTATAAAAGTAATCAAAATTAATTATATTTTTTTGTCCTTTCTGTATTTTTAATGTTTTTTTTTTATATTTTTGTAAGAATTAATTAAATCAGAAAATAAAACACAAGTAAATTTAAAAATAATAGAATATAAAAGAAATTAGAAAAAAGAAAAAAAGATAGAACCAGGGAGGTGTGGTTCCCAGAATTGGAGGTGCAGATTTAAAAAAGCCTGGCCCATTTTTGCTTGAATTGGTTGACTTTTCTAATCCTGTGCACGCCTGTTGACTTGATGTATGGTGCACTCTTCATCTTGGCCATGGATCTGAGGCCCTGGGACACGTGGAGGTTGAATCCTGATGGAGTATGGTGAGCATCAATGTGAGCGCTGCATGGGAATTCAAATGAAAAAACAATATGAGAAATGTGTGAGACCTGGGGTTTGAACCCAGGTCATTGAGGTTACATGCGCGTGTCTTGGCCAGCTGAGCTAGTTAATTCATTCGTTATATAATAAACAAATAAATCATATAAAATAAAAGCAACACGCTAGTGACTTGAAGCGCGCGAACTTTGAATGGACAAATCGCTGGTGGACACGTCTTCTTCTTCCTCGTGTCCCCTGTAACACAAACAAATAAAGCAACGGTTTTGAAACGTAGTGTTAGGGAGCCTTCCAAGAAATAGCGAATAGGCCTGTGGTGATCAGAAATTAGGCGCGAGCCTCTCATTCTCTTCGTCCAGATGCCAGGAATGCAATGGTGTGACTTTCATGGGCTAATTGTTCCTGGACTGAAAACCCCTAAATTAAAAAAACTGTAACCCTAGGATTCGAAAATGGCAAGTTCTTATTCATGGCACAAAAATGAAATTAAATGCAAGGGTTAGCTCAGAAACTTCACATGGAACAAGAATGTACAATTGAAATGCAAAGAAGATGCTTAAAATGGAGAGTACGATTTCAAAAATTCTTCTGTACAGTTTGGATGGTAACTACCGTTTCTTCGCGTTTTGATTGAGGTTATGAATTGAAATGCGTTCAGTGATGGTCCAGGATGCTAATGGTATAAAAATTGAGGCTTGAAAAGATCCCTAGCACTGATTTCAGTTTTGCATTTTATGGCCAAAATTTCAAATGTCCAATGGCTTTTTCAGCGCAGCATATGGCATATTGTGGTTAGGGTTTGACTTAGGGGTTAGGCTGGAGTGGAATTGGCTTGCTAACTCTCCTTAATTCATGCTTGTTAGAGAATTGGCCTTAGGGTTTCTTCCATTAACCATTTTCCTTCTTTTTAGCCAAAACCCTAGACCTAGTATGCAAATGAACCTTAGCCTGATTTTTGAGTTGGTTCATGATACATAGAACTTGTCCAAATTCATATGACACCATTTCATTGATTTTTAAATTTTATTTGAATTTTCAAAGAATTAAAATGAATTAAATCATCAAAAATTAAATAAAATAAAAAAGTCAACATTTGGTCTTGAAATCAACCATGGAACACGTGTGTGGCATGACAAGGATGAACAAAGTGAGAAAAATGGGGCCCTTTTGTCAAAATTGGATTTTCAAGGATAGTTGACTTTTGCCATTTCACAAAAATTTCCCAACTTCTACAAGGCATAACTTGCTCAATTTTTAAGCTTTTCACATGTTCTTGGACATTTTGGAAAGGTCTTTGAGTCCTTTAACCAATGCCTTTGGTCCCATGTCATTTTGATTTACCAATCTCAAGTTATGGCCTTTGACTTAAAGTCCCTTTTTGTTGACTTTTGAAAATGACCTATAATGTTGAAATTGATAACTTTTTGTGAGAGCATTTCTTGGACTTGAAGTATGAAGATGAGTTGTAGGAAATGTCTTTCTCTTCAAAATGAGCTTTGGATGGAATTTTTCTGATAATCCATGTGAAAGTTATGCCCTGGTCAATTTCAGTTGACTTTTTCAGCTGTCCAAATATAGCAACTTTTGCATCTTTGATGATTTCTGAGCCAAATTTTGAGAATCATGATCAAGCATTGATCAAATGATGTTTGTGGCTTCAAAATGATATGTTGACCAAAAATTTGAACCTTTGACTGCCAAATGACCATTTTGCCCCTACAGTTGACTGTAGTGCAATTTAGGGTTTTGACTGTGCAATCTTGAGCTGAATGCCTTGAAACTTGATATGGGGATGCTTGACCATGTTTGTAAGCATATTAGACTTGATTGAGCCTTTGAAAACTTCCTTTTCTTGATCAACACACAAACCCTAGTTTTGACTGTATAGGAGACAGTTGACCTGCACAACCCTTGGGGAATTTTGTAGCTTGGCTTGGCAATTTCTTGAGGAATATGGGAGGGCAAATTTTGGGGTATAACAACAAGTACATCCAAATGGATGAAAATATGAAATGTTGGGCTTTCTGTTCTTCCACTATTCATATGGAGTCTTTTCCAGAATAGGTCTTATTGAGATTCTATTCTGAATGTAGCACGCTGTGTTTATTGCTTCTGCCCAGAAGATCTTAGCAACGTTTGTCTCATTGATCATGGTTCTGGCCATTTCTTGCAATGTTATGTTCTTTCGTTCTACAACTCCATTTTGTTGGGGAGTTCTAGGACAAGAGAAATCATGCTGAATGCCTCTGTCATTAAAGAATGACTCAAAATCTTTGTTTTCAAACTCTCCACCATGATCACTTTTGACTTTAACGATTCTAAGATCCTTTTCATTCTGAACTTGGTTACAGAAGGTGACAAACACAGAGTGTGACTCGTCCTTGTGTCTTAAGAACTTTACCCATGTCCATCTGCTATAGTCATCTACGATTACTAACCCATATTTCTTGCCACTGACTGAAGCAGTTTTAACTGGTCCAAATAAGTCAATGTGCAGAAGTTCTAATGGCTTAGAGGTAGAAACAACATTTTTAGATTTGAAAGAAGGTTTTGCAAACTTGCCTTTCTGACATGCTTCACACAGAGCATCTGAATTGAACTTTAGATTAGGAAGTCCTCTGACCAGATTGAGTTTGTTAATCTAAGATATTCTTCTCATACTAACATGCCCCAATCTTCTGTGCCAGATCCATTGCTCGTTGTTAACAGACAGAAGACACTTTACATTCTGACTTTTCAGTTCAGAAAGTTTGATTTTATAAATGTTGTTTTTCCTCTTTCCATTGAATAGGATAGTCCCATCTTTCTGACTAACAGCTTTACATGATTTTTGATTAAAGATTATATCATAACCGTTATCACTTAATTGACTTATGGATAACAGATTATGCATTAATCCATCTACTAGCAGAACATTATTTATAGAGGGAAGATTTCCATTACCTACAGTTCCAGAGCCAATGATCTTTCCCCTCTGATTGCCTCCAAAGCCAACGTGGCCTCCAGGCTTAAGTTCCAGGCTTTGGAACATATGCCTTCTTCCCATCATGTGTCGCGAGCAGCTAGAGTCCAGGTACCATGACTGGTGTTTCTGATTTGCTGCTAAAGATATCTGCAACATGTATTATTTTATCCTTAGGTACCCAGATTTTCTTGGGTCCTGATTTGTTAGATTTACCAAAACTCTGGTTGAATTTTGGTTTCACAGAATACTTACTGCTAGTATATTTAATATCATGTGTGTGACCATACACAAAATGTGAGTTCAGAGGAGTGTGTTTAATAGTTAAATCCATGGCATTCTTTGGTGTAGGTACCTTACCTTGGTATCCTATTCCCTTTCTGCCGTTTCTGCTAACTCCATAGACCATTGAAGCCATTTTGCTTCTATCTATGCTTTTAGCAAGAAACTTCTGAAAGCTATGATCATACTCCTTGATGATCTCATCAGCGCTGCTGGGAGTTTCAGAAATTGTTTCCTTCTGAGAGTTTTGTAAAACATTTTCTAACTTTGAAATTTTATTTTTCAGCTCAGAATTTTCCAATTTAAGACTCTCAATCTTATCAGAGTCAGATTCAAGATTCCTTTTCAGGTTTCTGAATTTAACTCTAATCTGCTGGTACCTTTCCAGAATTTCGTTAAGGCTTTCAGCAAGTTCAGCCTTAGTAAAATTAATTGCAAAGTCAGGAAATACCTCTTCATTGTCTGATTCTAAGTCTGATTCAGAAGCTTCACTGTCTTCTGAAATGTTGGCCATGAGAGCTATGTTTGCTCTCTCATCATCTGATTCTGAGTCAGCTTCAGACGAGTCAGAGTCATCCCATGTAGCCATGAGACTTTTCTTCTTTTCTCTTCCAAACTTCTTTTTGGGCTTTTCCCTCTGAAGCTTTGGGCAGTCACTCTTGTAGTGTCCTTGCTCATTGCATTCATAGCAGATGATGTCCTTGGTGTTTGGCTTTCTGCTTCCTGAGGAGCCTTCAGATCTTCTGTATCCAGAGGAAGAGTCTGACCTTCTGTATCTGGAAGAGGACTCATTTTGATCAGATCTTCTGGGATTCCTGAACTTCCTTTGCCTCTGCTTCCATAGTTGGTTCACTCTTCTGGAGAGGAGGGAAAGTTCGTCTTCTTCTGATGAGGATCCATCAGATGTTTCTTCAACTACCTGCAAAACTTTAGAGTCAGATTTTCTGTTAGATTTTAATGCTAAAGGCTTACCTTGCTTCTGAGGTTCATCATCTTCTAGCTCTATCTCATGACTTCTGAGGGAGCTGATAAGTTCCTCCAGAGAAATTTTGTTGAGATCTTTAGCTAGCTTCAGCGCTGTAACCATTGGCCTCCACTGTTTTGGCAAGCTTCTTATGATCTTCTTGACATGATCAGCAGTAGAGTATCCTTTGTCCAGAACCTTAAGACCAGCCACCAGAATTTGGAATCTTGAGAACATTGTTTCAATGGATTCACTTTCTTCCATTTTGAATGCCTCATACTTCTGAATGAGCGCAAGAGCTTTAGTTTCTTTGACCTGAATGTTGCCTTCATGCGTCATTCTGAGTGAGTCAAACATGTTCTTTGCTGTGTCTCTGTTAGAGATCTTTTCATATTCAGCGTAAGAGATGGCGCTGAGAAGAATGGTTCTGGCCTTGTGGTGATTTTTGAATTCACGCTTTTGTTGATCAGACATTGCTTTCCTGTCAATCTTCTGACCGCTTGCATTCACTCGGTGCGTGTATCCATCTGTCACCATGTCCCACAGATCAGCATCATGTGCCAGAAATAAGCTTTCAATTCTGTCTTTCCAGTAATCAAAATTTTCTCCATCAAATACTGGAGGTTTGCCGCTGAATCTGTCTCTGTCTTCATTGTTGTCATTGCTGGTGTGTTGATATGTTTCTGCCATTGTGTTTTTCTGACGCTGGATCTTGTACTGACACGGTTAAGTGTTTTAGCTCAGAACCAGGCGCTCTGATGCCAATTGAAGAAGTGAAAAACACAAGAAGGGGGGTTGAATTGTAAAAAATTGAAATCAATTGCAGTCAACACGGTATTTTTATCCTGGTTCGTTTGATCTCAAACTACTCCAGTCCACCCGTCAAGGTGATTTCGCCTCTCTCCAACAAGGTCTTAATCCACTATATTCAACTGAATATTACAACTGCTTTAACAACTGCTAAAGCCATCTTGAGTCAAACCACAAACCGGTTTCTCAAGGAAATACTTTCTTACAAAGAATTGAAATCTAAGTGTGTTGAATGTTTTCTACAAAAACTGTTTATCACAACTGTGATACTACACACGTTAAGCTTATGAGAACTAGAGTGCTAAAATAATTGAGTAAAGAATTTGAGAGCTTTAGCAAACTGAGAGTGAGGAAGATGATGAATAGCTTTAAGCGTGTAGAGTGTTGTAGAGCATTAGCCAATTCAATCTTCACTGACTTGTTTATATAGCATTGGAAACTGGTACGTTGGAGTCAGTTAATTTCGTTTCAATGCCAATAACATTCTTTCCATATTAAGCAGATCTTTGTCTGGAATAATGTCGTTGATAATAAATAGTCTTGAATGCACAGTACCGTTGCCACTTAAGCGTGTTCTGGCTTTGGCTTATTCTGATGCTGCTTAGGTGCTGATGAATTGTTGTTGTCTTGATCAGAGTTCAGATTGTTAAGCGCAGGTCTGTTCATCAAGCTTCAGCGTAAGCGCATGTTGATCTTCTGATTCTGGCATGTGATATAACATCCTCTGATGCTGATGTTGATATTTCATCTTCTGATGCTGATGATGATATTCTCTTGCTGATACCCATCAGAGTTTCTGTAAAACAGAATGTAATTTTTTAGGCAACATATATGTCTTACATGAATCATACAATTAATATATCTTTGCATTTTGTTATCATCAAAACTTAAACTTAGGGTGGTAGATTCAAACTTTGTTCTAACAGTGTTATCACAACATTCTTCTGGAACATCTTTAGAAAACGACAAGCGGCGATCTCTTCATGAGCAACTTGTGCGTTATTGGCATCTTTGGAAAACAACAAGCGGAGGTCTCTTCATGAGTAACTTGTGCGTTATTGACATCTTTGGAAAACGACAAGTGGCGGTCTCTTCATGAGTAACTTGTGCATTATTGACATATTTGGAAAACGACAAGCGGCGGTCTCTTCATGAGCAACTTGTGCGTTATTGACATCTTTGGAAAACGACAAGCGGCGGTCTCTTCATGAGCAACTTGTGCGTTATTGACATCTTTGGAAAACGGCAAGCGACGGTCTCTTCATGAGCAACTTGTGCGTTATTAACATCTTTGGAAAATGACAAGTGGCGGTCTCTTCATGAGCAACTTGTGCGTTATAGACATCCTTTGAAGACAGCAAGTGGCAGCTTCTTTATTTGAGCAGCTTATATGTTATAGACATCTTTGGAAAACGACAAGCGGCAGTCTCTTCATGAGCAACTTGTGCATTATAGACATCCTTTGAAGACCGCAAGTGGCGGCTTCTTTATTTGAGCAGCTTGTATGTTATAGACATCCTTTGAAGACAGCAAGTGGCGGCTTCTTTATTTGAGCAACTTGTATGTTATAGACATCCTTTGAAGACAACAAGTGGCGGCCTCTTTATTTGAGAAGCTTGTGCGTTTATTGAAATCCTTTGAAAACAACAAGTGGCGGCCTCTTTATTTAAGCAGCTTGTATATCTACAACCATATGTTATTTCAGCAGCAAATGGTATCTCTCCGAAAAAGTCCCACAGAGAAGTGTGTTATGAAATCTCTACCTTCAGAAGTCGGTAGTTCACTATCAGCAAAAGTTGATACATCTTTTGTCTATCTTTGACCTTGAGTTGTGAACTCACCATCTTCTTAGGTCAATAATCATCTTTTTTTTCGTGACCTATGCAAGGCGCCTTCTTTGTTAGGGTCAGAAGTTATTTTCTCTCAAATTTTATTCTCCGTTAAGAGTCTATCATTCGAAGTCGATGGCTCATTTCCCCAGTAGTGTATAATCTCTGTTCCCGTGGGTTATTTGTTCTTGGTTTCTCCAACATTATTTTGTACAGTATCATTCTCCATAAAGTTCAAATACTACATTCATATCATAAATATAATGGCGGTATCTTAGGGCAAAAATTGCGTATTATGTATTTAAGTACCTTCGATCTTGTCGAGACGAAGATTTCAATCTTCATATCTCCGGATAGAAGAAACTTAAATAGGGGCAGCTGTCATACCCCAATTTTTTACCTAAGATCCCTGCTTCATTTGCATTGTTTTATGTATTGTTGTACCCCAATTTTTACCCGTAAGATCCCTTCATCATACCATATTATTTCAATCACAACAAGATCACATTAGGGCTTTTGGTTCTTCTACCTATCTTTAGCTTTGCTCTTTGAGGAGTTACCAAGCACCTTAACTTGTTCTCTTTTGTGATCATGGATATTTTCTTTGATTTTCTCTCTATTTGACAAAATACAATATTGTTTTGTCTTACTTGTTAATAATGTAGGTAAAGGCAATGAGGTCTAGCAAGTTGCATCATGGGTTCATGAGTTTATTTCCATGCCCTAGTCAATAGCTTGAGAAATTCAAACCTCACCATTGAATTTGTTTTGGAAGAATTGGTATGGAAGTAGCTTTGGTGTCCATGAGTCATCATCATCATCCTCAACAATTTCTATTCACAAAGGAAGAATATTGGCACAAAGTTTGTTCAAACTTGGCAAAGTTCCTCAAAGCATTCTCTTGATCTAGAGGCTAGGGTTTTGGACTTCAAAGGGGCATATCTTTCTCATCTTTTGATATTTTTGAGTGATTCCAAAAACATTATTCTCTTTAAAGAGTTACCAACAAATCACTTCAAAAGTTCCAAGGAGTTTTCATGTGGAAGGAACTTGGTGAAGAAGAAAGATTACAAGTCACCCAAATGAATCCCCAATTTTCCATATGTGACTTCAAATGGTCATAACTTGGTCAATATTTATCACCTTGGGCCCATTCTTTTTTCATGACGATCCTAAAGATGTGTAATCCATGCCTTCTTTTATGTGCAAAGTGAGAAAATGGATGAAAGTTGCCTTAAGAATGCAAAAGATTATAGGTCATTTCATGATTTTTTTTTGCCAACTTCAATAAGTAATAACTTGCTCAATTTTTGGAGATTTTGAGTGGGTCGAATTGCAAAATACCATTCAAGAGATCTACTTCATTCCATATTTTTTGATCAAGAGCAAATTCTAAGTGGAAGGCCATGTTTGGATGCAAAGGATTATAGGTCATTTTTAAAGAAGAATTTGAAATATTTCTAAGTATGGAAAGTCAACTATTTTTCTTCAACTTTGACTCCATGTAACTTTCAGCTCAAGCATCCATTTGATTCCATTATTTTTCCATTGCAAAGCTTGTAACCTCATCTTTCCAAAGCATCAAGAATCTTGCCCTAAGACCCCTTGAGGAGAAAATGCTATTGGATTGAACTTGGTAACTTGGAACTGAAGTTTCTCCATAAGTCAGAATTTGAAATTCATGTTTTGGCCTCTAAACATCAAATTAGCATGCGGTTGTGATCTAAACATGTTTAACCAAGTTTCCAAAGTGGATTAGAGCCTTGAAACACAAGGATTGGATGAGTTTTGATGCAAATCAGATCACACTTTGTTCGTGTATCAGGTTCACACGATTTCCCTCCAAACTTCATCATTTCACACGCTTGGACATTCCATTTGATTCCCTATAAATAGAGGGCCATCCCCCATTCAATTGGCCAAGCTTAGATAGCCAGAATCACCCTGCCAAACTTGCTTCACAACCCAGAATTCAGCTACTTCAAATTCTATTCTCATGCCCTTTTTAATCCATTGTTTCCATCAATTCACCTTCCTTGATCTTCCCTGAAGCTAACCATATGATTACATTCAAGAATCGTGCCCTATATTGCTCCATAGAAGTCCAGTTTCAGAGCTTTGCAACTCAACTTCAATAGGTAGATTCCTTCATCAATTCTTCAAAACTTTGATATCATCGTGTTGCTCTCATTGCCCCGGTTCTAGTTGCAAAACTTACTTCTTACTGGAAACACGTTTTGACCATGACTCTTCAAATCCCTTTTCAAAACTTTCTTTCCAAGTTGCTTGAGTTACAGTTTATATAAATTTGGCGCGAGGGTGTGGTTGTTTTTGTCTTGAAGAGACAAAGCGAAAGACATAGGTCTGAGATTCTGATTTTATAGTTTGAGAGACCTGCAATTCGTGATGGCTGGAGGTTGAAGATGACCAACGTGTCATCTTCTAACCAATGAAGGTGTGCCATTTGTTATTTTCAAATTCTGATTTTATTAATGATTCTGTACATTATTTATTAAAGACCATGATATGCACAGTGCGTCAGATCCCTTGGATTTGATTACTAACGCGTTTTGACTCTCATCCAATGGTCCACATCTTTTACTTTTATTTTCTTTTTCTGATTTTTATATTTTAATTGTTTTAAATTTCAAAAAATCATAGAAAATTCATTTTTAGTCTAAAAAATCTGAAAAAATTATGAAAAATATTTTTGATTATTCTCTTTTTTATTTTTATTTTTTCACAATTTAATTTTGTGTTTTGGTATTTTTTATGAATTTTGTACTTATTTGATTTGTTTAAAATATTTAAAAATACTTTTACACATTTTTAAATTCTGAAAAAATTATGGAATGATCCAATGATATTGTGACAAATATTGGTGACCTTATTTTATTTTTGTTTATGAACTTACTATTTTTGTTTATTTTGCCCATTTATTTTAATTTTAAAAATAGTTTCTGACTTTTAAAAATTCCCAAAAATTTCATAAAATTACTTGGCCTCTTTTCTGATTTTTCTGTGGTCTTATTTTTTATTTCTTGATTAATTTGAATATAATTGATATTTTCCTCATTATTTTCCTTTTCTTTTACATTTTTAAACCCTTTAATGTATATATT
This sequence comes from Vicia faba, assembly GCA_948472305.1. Lineage (NCBI taxonomy): Eukaryota > Viridiplantae > Streptophyta > Magnoliopsida > Fabales > Fabaceae > Vicia > Vicia faba. Next base: position 822,730,268 of record OX451740.1, on the reverse strand, counting down.
AATTATATTATTATTTTGTGATTATTTTTTGGATGTCTTGGGTTGATTTTTTTTATCATGGCTTTATTAACATCATTAGATCCATGGTGTTGAGTTTGACTCCACAAAAAATGGATGAATGATTTGAAATAATAGTTTGATTAAATATTAATTCAAATGTGGTTTATTTTTTACCTTAAATCTCCTTCATCTCATCCCCTTCTTATTGCACTAAATGTTGTTGGAGCATGATCTCTATATCATCTCTCAAAACAAATGGTGCATAGATTGCTATTGACCGGCCTCAAAATAGGTGCGACTTCTATATAAGTCCACTTACGATTGCTTAACATAGCGCTAAATTTTATCCTGATTCGAATAAATGATCATTTGTGGCCCAAACTTATGATTGCAAGCCCAAGTATCTTAATTTGATATCTTTGGTCCAATAACCTTGAGATTCATTGTGTGGAGGCTTTGCCTCTACCAATCCTCTAATGGATCTACAACACCTTAGGTCAATGCGGATCACTTAAACATCGTTGATCATTAAATGGTACTTATGAGATTTCCAAATGGATGATATACTTGACAAAAAGAAAATACAACTTGTTGTATGGAGGCTTTGATTCTACCAATCCTCTAATGAGTTCCAAATGCAAGTTTCAAGATGGTCATCCAACTAACCACTAATTATTGACTTATTTATTTTATGCTTTTACTCTTTTATGCTTTATGTACTATTTATTTTTTAGCATTTACATTTCATGCCATTTTCATCTTTGCTCATTTGAGCATTTATTTTCTTTCCATTTTTACTTTGCTCACTTGAGCTTTTCTTTTTATTTTCTTAAGATACTTAATAATCAACATAAACCCTAAAAAACTCTTAATGGTACTTGGACTATTTGGTTACTATCCTTGGCATTATGGAGCAGTGGATTTTTTCTTGGACTTAGGATTAGAAACCTTAGCCTATCTTGGAGACTTTGTGATCTTATCTGATTATTTTGTCTGGAGTTCTTGAGGCTTACCTCGAGACATTGGGTTGCTTGTTTGTTTCTGTGTGCAGGTTTTTGTGATTACCTCCTTTGTTTGTAATCTGGAATTCACCTATATACAGTCGTTACTCAGCCCAATTTTTGTAAAGACTCAATACATTTGAAGAGGTCTAGTATCTTTGCTTTCTTGGTTTCAATCCAAAGAATGAGAATTCTATCTTGACTCATAATGTCAAGTATTTACTTCTTGTTGGTTAGATGATTCTTCTCCTTAGCTTTTACCTTATGGTTTAGGATAGTCTCTTCTTCACCTCCCATCTTCTTTAATTTCAAAAATCTTCTCCCTCCTTTTGAAAACTCTTCTTGTTTCTAAACTTGAACCACTTTCATAATAAACTTGAACCTAGGTCTATGCATTTTCAAAATCTTTTCATAAATAAACTTCAACCTATTTAATAATACCTTGACATTTTTGTGAGAAGACTAAAAGTCAATCAATCTCATTTCAATCCATTTTGCCAATCTGGCTTTTATCTTTAAACTTTTCTCAAAAGGTTAGACTCTTGTCAATCCTTGTAGTGATACGAACAACTATACTTCTACAATATGTAGTGAAAAGAGATATTTTCCACTTGGGTGTTGACATAGGCATTGTTGATTTTAAAATCTAAGCCATATCCTCCACTTTGAGATGATGCAAATTCACCTTTCTCATGATTGTGGGTAGTAAGTATGTTTTCCACACGGACAATGATGATGATGTCTTATCTCTTAAAATTAACCAACACACTTGTGTTTCAAACTTTTTAAAGAGAAACTACGTGTACCCTGATCCCATATTGCACGAAAGGTGGTACGTAGGCACTAAATGAGCTTAGCTATGAAATCGCTCAACAAAACTTCTGTGATCGCTTGAAAATCTTCAAGGATCAAGTTCTTCTACACTGGTAAAAGAAGCCACTCCTTCTGCTAGACAATACCCCTTGGGAAGATCATCAGACATCAGAGTGTGATGAACCACCCTCCGATCCTCTTCCTATGGTCATGTTTCAAGACAAAGGCAAGAAAGTTGAAGAAGCTCCTGCGTTAGAATCAGCCGCATTTTGCTTTAAAAAAGAGGTCCCTTCTACTGAAATACCCTCTTCTTCTATTGTGTTGCAAACTCTGGAGGAGTTGAAGAAAGAAAATTCTTTGTTTAAGGAAAGGTTAAATAAGCAGGATGATACTTGCAAGGAAATTAAGGGGATGCTTGGGAAACAAGAGGAATCAAACAATCAGATTAAGAGTTTATTAGAAGCCCTGTTCACACGACTTCCACCTCCTCAAACTTAGTTCTGAAATTGTTTTCTTTTCTTTTTCCTTCATTTTGTTTCTTATTTCCTTGAATCCTTTTTGAATATAAAATGCTTTTTATTATCTAAAGTGTTTTTATTGCTTTTTGATTCTTGACAAAAAAAGGGGTAGAACGTAAGATACTTCAAATATAACAGTATCGAGACTCGGTCTCAAACATTTTTAATATTATAACTTCTATCTTTATCCTATGAAAGCTAACAGGAAAAATCTATTGAAAAGCAACCTCTGTTGAGGACAGTTGTGGACGCATTAAAATATCTTCTCCTCAAAACTCTTATCAGAACAATCTTCAGGGAAGTATTTTTTCTTTTTTTGAGTATCCAACTCAGGGGGAGACTTTAAATGCTTTATGTTCTTTAAGTATTCTATCAAAATAACCAAGTTTTTGTCATCATCAAAAAGGGAGAGATTGTTAGAACATAGTTTGGTTCTACATATTTGTAAGAGTTTTGATGATAAGAAACACTCAAAGAACAATTATGCTCCCTAAATAAGTATTTTGTTTTGTAGGGAAGTTCTGATGTAAGAAGCATAAAAGATGAGATAGATCGTTGTTAAAACTCTGATTTGACGCATCTTAATAGAAAGCAAATCTGTGTAACACGATTTTATAAAGAAGTTTTAGAGTTTCAACTTCTGAATGCACTAAACGCTGCAAACAAGAACTTTGTTATTCTGATACGTAAAGTTTAGGAAAGAAGTAAATGAGTCTCAACGGTAACATTCATATTCTAATGAGATCTTTAGAAAGCATGTTCTGAAGAGTTACATTTTAGTCATGGCTAATCAATAGTAACGGCTGAAAGAAGACAAGAATCTCTATGTTTGGAAAGTTCATTAACTACTATTTATCAACATTCTAAAAGCACTTCTCATGCATTTCGTATATAAACAAGACATGAAGAAGAAATCGTTTACAATTTTAGCTGTGCATTGAAAACAAGAAATATCACTACCTTCAATCCATTGTTTTTAAATTGTGTAACATATCACTTTTGTGATACTATTTTTTGTTAGAAAACATATTTGTACACGCTTTCAAATATATTACTGTGTAATACCTTGAGAAAATCGGGTTGTGGTTTAAACTCAAGAAGACTTTGACAGTTGTCATCGTATCTGTGTAATCAAGTTTCATTAGTGGATTAAGACCTCATTTGAGAGAGGCGAAATCTCTTTGGCGGGTGGACTGGAGTAGTTTGAGTTCAAACGAACCAGGATAACCAACGTGTCTTTTATTTTAAGTTTTAAAAACCCCAATTCAAACCCCCTCTTCTTGTGTTTTTCCATTCTTCACTCTCAACTGACACAACCAACACGGAAGCATTAAGCTTCGACACCCATAAAGATTGCTGGCTCTAAATCTATCTCTAGAATCCAGAAACTAGCAGATAATCATCCTATATAAATGTTTGAGCAGTATATGTCTATAACAACCCAAACCCCGAGCACAAAGCAAAAATCTAAGATAACAATCAACACAGATTTATAAAGCAAATTAAATATAACGTCATGGGCAACAAATATAAATGAGTTCAAAGTAAGATCATATACAAAACCCAACCAAAGATAAATACACAAAGATGAAGAGAAATTAACCAAAAATCTCCCGGTTTTTCAGCGCCGATTGAAGATCAATCCACCTCGGATCATCCGTATGCAAGTTCCGAAGTTGTTTTCTAAGCACTCTCTATTAAAAATTGAAGGATTGATGAGTTGGGAATAAATACCCCAAAACATAACCTAAAAATGTTTATTTTGGCCTTTTTAACGTATTTATGTCCAGGGGACCGCGCTAAGCGGCACTATCCCGCTAAGCGCACTCTATTGTCATGAGAGAAAAACCAGCTTTTTGTTTTCGCCATAACTTGAGAACTGTAACTCCGATTTAAGCTCGGTTAGAAGCGTTGGAAAGCTTATTCAATTATCTATCTAAAAATGTATAAATATAAACCAAATTGATGATTTCTTACACTTTGATTTTGAGCCTTATCCGTTAATGAGTTGCTCAAAATCGCGCGTTTGAAGCCGTGTCTTTGATACTTTATTACTCATGCTCCAAATACGCATCAATACCTATAAAATAAATGGAAAAACATAAAATGGTACCCTATGTACACAAAAACACAAATATACACAAACTAAGCGTATTTACACAAAACTCAGGTTTATTCAACGAATATTAACAACAAAAAGTCGATAAGTGCAACAAAAAGTTATACAAAAATAGCTACAATTTGCACTTATCAATGACATGACAGTCAAATCGATAGAAGAATTCGACCATGCTATCCACTTGAAGAAAGTTTTCGAGCAGGCCAGAAAGTGCTGGATGCGATTTAACCCTGAAAATGCACCTTTGGCGTACGGGTAGGAAAATTCCTTGATTCTACCTCACAAAACGAGGGATTAAGGCAAACCCCGGTATATGTCGAGCATTTTCTGAGTTTCTAACGCCCACTTTGAAAAAGTCCATTCAAATCCTGAACGACATACTCACTTCTCTCTCTTTCTCTCTCTCTATTCGTGGCAAAATCTGCCCAGCACGCGCTCCCCCTCTTCAAACTCCTCTGCAAGGAAGTTGCCTTCGACTGGATGGACGAATGTGAGCAAGCTCTCACCCACTTGAAGCAAGCACTATCGCAACTGCCTGTCCTTTCTCGACCAGAGAAGGATGAAATCCTCTATCTTTATTTGGCTGTCACCTCCGAGGCAATAAGCGCAACACTAATCAAAGAAACCCCAGAAGGGCAAAGTCCTATCTATTTTACGAGCAAGGCCTTACAGGGCCTCAAAGTAAGATATCAATAAATTGAAAAGGTGGCCCTAGCCCTCATCAATGCAGCAAGGAGACTCGGGCACTATTTTTTAGTGCATACCTGTTAGCTGGGATTTTCGATCAGGTTAATAAAGGAACCTTTACATTTTAAATTTCCATAAGATGGCTTGAAAAAGAGCTATAGTCGAAATATATTATTACTAGATCTGAGTCGAAGATATTTTGAAAAGACAAGTATTTTTATTTGGTCAAAGGCGCGCGTTTTCGACAGCCATATAAGAGAGTCGTTGTTGAAGGCTTGAGCGGGATTGTTTGAAATTCGAAAATAGTTTCTTTGGATAAGAAGGACACGTGGAAGCCTTAGAGTGTCGAAAGGCATGCAAGAAGCGACGTGGCTTTTCCTTAGAATAGTATTGTTATGGTTAGAACATTATAAATAGCTCCTTGGTGTTAGGGAAAAAGGAGGATCATAATTCGTACAAAGTTACTCACAAAATACTCAAGTACCAAGTTAAAGATAAAGAGTTCGTTGAGAATGTACGTATGACCTCCCAATTTTATCTTTGAAATGCACTTATCAACATAATTTTCTTTCGAACCATTCTTTTACATACTCCTGCAATTGTTCTTAAATTCTTTATATTCTGTCGAATTGTTTTACTTTCCTGCAAAGCTTTATAAATCAAATTCCTTTTAAAAGGCTTTTTCCTTTACAATCAAGTCATTTAATTCCATTCTTAAGTATTTTTATTGTCAAGTATTTACATTCAAACCTTTTTTGTTTAATTAAGATGCTTCGTCTAAATCTTTACATTTGAATTTAATTTCAGAAGTCTTGCATTCCAAGCCTTTACACAAAAACATGCACAAGTATCACGTCATATTTAACATAAACCTTCAAGAAAGTGTTACAATTAACGTTAAGACAATATCCTATGATCAATCTAGTCGATCCTGCAAGTAACCATACATATCAAATTTGTTTGGAAGACTAGCGGTTGTTTCGCCAGAAATCACTGCAAACAAATTGGCACGCCCTGCGGGACCGTGTCATAACGTTATAATAGAAAACCAGTTGTAATCATAACAGACGGTTTAAAAGACTATTTTCTGGTAAAATACGCAAAAGCATTGTATGAACCTTTGGAGTGGCATAATTACTACTGAATCTCAACCAATACCTAAGAAAAGACACACCAGAAGAATGGTTAATACAACTAATGATCCAGGAGGACAAAACCCTCCACAAGGATCAGGAACGGTCGGTACAAATTCGACAACTAGTTCCCAGGCCATTCCAACATCAACAGGATCAATGGCCGCAACTGATTCGAATCCATCTTACACAGGAACTGCTTTTGTGGCTAGTGCGACCAACGTGCCCCCCTTTATGGGTACATCAGAGTCTCTGTCAAATACTCAAAATGGCCCTATTTTGACATATGTAGGAAGCCAAATACCACCTTCGACACCCCACAGGCCACCAGGATTCGAAAATTTTAGGCCTTGGACCGAACAACCATATGGAGGGCCCTCATCATCATTCATGAGTGGTTTACACAATGGCACTTCCACATATACGCAACCCAACATAAGTACTTTTTCTCCGATTCAAAATGTTGGTTCAATTGGTCAAAGCGCCCAAAACCAAGGCCTATCAGCCCAGATGCCTGCTTTAACAACAAATACCCATGCATCATTGAGACAACAAATGGACGCTAGTAACCAAGATATGGTTGGAATATTAGCGAGGAAATGAATATTATTTTTTCTCCCCTAATCCAGAATATAAACAGAACCAATCAAGAAAACACCCAATCATACAACCAGTTGTCAGCACATATGGCGCGAATAGCAGACTTCTTTGGGAACCCCCAACCACCTGTTCGACGCAGGCAGAATATCATAGGGGTTCAAGAAGAACCAACCATAAACCAAGTTCAACAACCTAGACAAAATCTTGTCGAAGAACCAAGAGTTGAACCAGTAGGTATTCGACGGCCAGACCCTGAGGAACCACCCAGGAGAATAGCCATGGTCAATAGAGGCCAAGATGCAGATGAAGTTGTTCATAGAGTGAGACAAGACCACCTGTTGGTCGAAAATAATATAACAAATATAGTCGAAAGAATCATGGCTAATAATGGTTTAACCACAGGGTTTCGACGCCCCAACTACACTTCCCCTATAATGGAATTTATTCTACAAACGGAATTACCAAGGGGTCACAAGATCCCAAAATTCACTAATTTCTCAAGGGATACAAATGAATCCACTATTGAGCACATTGCCAGATATTTGACAGAGTTGGGAAACTTGGCAAACAATGAAGACCTAAGAATAAAATATTTCCCTAGTTCACTAACCAAAAATGCTTTTACATGGTTCACCACATTACCTCCTAGTTCTATAGATATGCGGTCTTACTTAGAAAGATTGTTCCATGAACAGTTTTACGTGAGACGAAAAAAGATAAGTTTGAAGGAATTGGCAAGCGTAAAGAGGAAATTCACAGAACCCATAGATGACTACCTAAATAGGTTCCGTCTTCTGGAATCTAGATGCTTTACTGTGGTGCCTGAGCATGAGTTAGTCGAAATGGCTGCAGGTGGATTAGATTATTCCATTAGAAAGAAGTTAGACACTTAACACTTGAGAGATATGTCCCAGTTGGCAGATAGAGTTCGACAGGTCGAACGACTAAAAGCTGAGAAGGCCAGGGCAAGTAAAAATCATAAAAAAGAAAGGGTAGCCTATGTCGAAGCCGAAAATGACGAATATGAGCCACATAACAACCCTTATGGTGTTGAAGAAGTAGAAATAGATTTGGATGAATTAAAAGAGGCACCCCTTACTCTTGTAAAATGTTAACACCTTCGAATGGGAAGAACCCCGTCGAAGAGGAGAAGAATGATAAATATCCTAAAAGGACTTACACTTTTGACGTCACTAAATGTGACGAAATATTTGATCTACTGGTAAAGGATGGCCAAATGATAGTGCCTACTAATGCTAAAGTTCCTCTGTTAGAACAACGAAAGAAAATAGGTTATTGCAAATACCATGGTTTTCTTTGCCATAAAACATCAGCTTGTTTTCTTTTCAGGGATTTAATTCAGAATGCTATCAAGGATGGACGTCTGAAATTCGCTGACAAAGGAAAAGGTCCTATGAAGGTGGATGCTGATCTTTTGAATGTGGCTGCCACCAACTACGCTGAACCTTTGGATATCAATATGGTGGACATAGTCAACAATGACCAAGTGAAGATCGTGGAGGAAGGAAAGCAGGCTACTGATGGCCTAAACACCAGAGGATCTTTCGAAATTGACGTTGAAGACCCCCAGGCTGGACAAATCAAATTTGGGACTACTGAGGGTCCTTTGAAAGATACTAATAAGACTACTGAAGGTCTCAGAGTTAGACTCGAAGAAATGGAAATCTCTGAAGTACCCATGGGGGTTAACATGGTCAATCTGGACCAACCCGCTTCAGAGATGGAGGAATTGGAAAACTGCCTGTTGAAGCAACAAAAAAGGGAGAATTTTGTCTACCCAAAGGAAAATGAGAATCTGCGCGAATACTTGTGGAGATGCCATGAGAGGAATGCCCACAAGACGTTGTTGTGCCCAAGGTGCTCCATTATGTTGAGTCGAAGAGTGGCTGAAAATTATGAGAGGGTCCAACACATCAACACCCAAGGAAATTGGCGCCAAGAAAGTCAACTGATGAGAATATACCCAAGGCCAGGCGAAACGCTTTTGGTTTTCATACTCCGTTGTTACAAAGCAGAATCAGAAATCCTGATGTGCCCAAGATGTGGTGCAGTATATGACAAAGAGATTGCTGAAATGTTTGAACGGATCCGTTTCCATGGTAGTTGGGAGCCAAGGGAGGCAAACCCAAGGATGTACGTGTTTGACAAAAGGGGAACGTCGAAAAGGCCAGATAGCCCACATCCCAAGGCAAGAAGAGTCTCGTTCAAATTACCTGCTGAGATACCAATTGACCGATGGATGCATGTTAATGATAAGAAATCGAAGTGGAGGAGTTTCGACAGGGGAGGCAGAACAGCTTTCGCCTATAGAAGGCAGTTTCAGGCATCAATAAGGGAGGCTCACAGGTTAGACAATTACAAAGGAAAAAACCCTATGTCAAGATCTCAGTGGCGTAGACACCAAAGGACAAGGAAAACAGAGAGGGAATCAAAGCAGAAAGAGGTAGGTGAGTCAAGCAATACCAAAGCAGTATCTGGAACATCGACATCCGTCAAACCACCGATAGGAAGAAGGTTGTTCACTGAGGAACAGCAGAAAAAAAAAGAAGTGACTCAAGAAAATCCCATAAAATTTGAGGATATGTTGACAGACGACTTCGACTCTGATGGCGTGTCGTCTCTGAACATGAATTGCAACGTGGTATCTGTTATCCCCCATGAGTACTATCAGGAAACGGAAGTTGAAGACTACGAAGAAGCTGATGAAGAGGAGATGGCGAAACATAAATCAGTGTGTTACTACATCCTCAATAATGGAGCAGTCGAAGAGCAAAATGCCTTCTTCGAAAGGCCTGACGGAGCTATGAGAAATCATCTGAAACCTTTGTACATAAGGGCCAAAATCAAAGACACTGGTATTAACAAAGTACTGGTGGATGGAGGGGCTGCAGTTAACTTGATGCCTCATTATATGTTGAAAAGAATAGGGATGTTCGATACAGACATTAAACCTCACAATATGGTGCTGCCTAACTATGAAGGGAAAATAGGTCACACCCTAGGGGTAATTCAAGTAAATTTGACAGTTGGGTCTGTGACAAGACCAACTATGTTCATGGTAATTCCTGCAAAAGTGAATTACAATTTGCTGCTAGGAAGAGAGTGGATACACGGGGTGGGGGTAGTGCCATCAACCATGCATAAGAGATTAACCATATGGAGAGAGGATGGAATTGTAGAAAACATTGAAAGGGATCAAGGTTATTACATGACGGAGGTAAACACGGTAGACAGGACCAACTTGACAAAAATATAGCAAACATTGGACCATGTGGAGTGGCAGGATATTGCTATTTACCAAACAAGAATGCGTTGTATTATCTAACTTTGCTCCCAAATGGATTTCGTTGGGACAGATAAATTATGGGAGAACTGGATGACCAGGAGAATGTCGAAAGCAGTTCTCAAATACGGCCAACTGGCTGGGACACAGACATTGACCATGTCTGAACCCTCTTTATTTGAAAGGCTTTCGGCTTATGTAGCCGAGAATAAAAGACAGGCGGCTGCTGAAGCTGCAACAACAAATGTGGCTGGAGAAGCCATTACCAAAGCAACCAAAGTGGCAGAGTCTGGAGCAAACCTCAACTCAGAACCAACTGATGAACAGGTTCAAGATGAGAAGGTAAGTCAAATATTAAATGCCATCTATGACGAAGAACACTTAGGGTTCGAAAAAGATCTGACAGCGTCAAGTCCTAAGATGTTGTCTCAAGACCCCCTTGAGGAGATTGATCTTGGAGATGGGAGTTCAAAAAGAATCACTTACATCAGTGCTAAACTGAAACCCAGTTTGAAGGAAAAAGTCATATCGCTCCTTAAGGAAAATAAAGATTGTTTTGCTTGGGATTATGACGAGATGCCTGGTTTGGAAAGGGAACTAGTCGAACTAAGACTGCCTATAAAGGATGGAAAGAAGCCCATCAAGCAGACTCCAAGAAGATTCGCCCCAGAAATCCTTTCAAAAATTAAGACAGAGGTCGAAAGACTCCTGCGTTGCAATTTCATCAGGACCACAAGGTATGTTGAATGGATTGCTAATATAGTACCTGTTATTAAGAAAAACGGTTCTTTGAGGGTATGCATAGACTTTCATGATTTGAATGCTACTACCCCCAAGGATGAATACCCGATGCTAGTGGCAGAAATGCTGTTTGATTCAGCTGCAAGATTTGAATACCTTAGTATGTTAGATGGGTATTCAGGTTATAATCAGATCTTTATTGCTGAAGAGGGTGTGGCTAAAACAGCCTTTAGATGCACTGGGGAAATTGGAACTTATGAATGGATTGTTATGCCTTTTGGCCTAAAGAATGCGGGGGCAACGTACCAAAGAGCAATGAACTATATATTTCATGATTATATTGAAACATTTACGTAGGTGTATATAGATGACATTGTAGTGAAGTCTGGATCAGACGAAAGCCATCTAAATCATCTTCGCCAATCATTCGAAAGAATGGGAAAACGTGGTTTGAAGATGAACCCTCTTAAGTGTGCTTTCTTTGTGCAGGCATGAGACTTTCTGGGATTTGTGGTCCATAAAAAGGGGATAGAAATCAATCAGAATAAAACGAAGGCTATCATGGAAACAAAGGCGCCTTCGACAAAAAAAGAATTGCAGTCACTATTAGGGAAAGTAAATTTCCTAAGAAGATTTATTTCTAATATCAGTGGTCGAACGCAAGCTTTTTCCCCCCTCTTGTGCCTAAAGCAAGGAAATTTTGAATGGAACAAGGAACATCAAGAAGCTTTTGACAAGATCAAGCAATACTTGGTACAACCGCCCATTCTGTCACCCCCAAACGGGAAGAAGTCTATGAGACTCTATATATCAGCCTCTGACACTACTTTAGGTAGTATGTTAGCCCAAGAGGACGAAAATGGCGTCGAAAGAGCCATCTATTATCTTAGTAGGGTTTTAAATGATGCAGAAACGAGATATATTGCAATAGAAAAGTTATGTTTGTGTTTATATTTCTCCTGTACAAAACTCAAGCATTATATAAAACCGGTAGATGTTTTCGTTTCGTCTCATTGTGATGTTATAAAACATATGTTGTCAAAGCCAATCTTGCATGCCAGAATTGGAAAATGGGCTTTGGCCCTCACAGAGTTTTCTTTAACTTTCATGCCTTTAAAGGCAATGAAAGGTCAAATAGTATCAGACTTTATAGTAGACCATGCAGTGGTCGAAAGCCAACTCTATATTGAGTTGAAACCTTGGAGATTATTCTTCGACGGTTCAACACACCGGAATGGTAGCGAAGTTGGAATACTTTTGATTTCTCCTGAAGGAATTCCAACAAAGCTTAAGTATAAGATTGAAGGCCCTCTTTGTTCAAACAATGAAGCCGAGTATGAAGCCTTGCTTGCTGGACTCGAAGCTTTATTGGAATTAGGGGCAACCAGAGTCGAAATCAAAGGTGACTCTGAATTGGTAATAAAGCAACTAACAAAAGAATAAAAATGCATAAAAGAGAACTTGATTATGTATTTTGTCTTGGTTAATAGATTGCTCAAGAAATTTGAATATGTGGATATAAAACATGTCCCTAGAATAAAAAACCAAGAAGTAAATGACTTGGCACAAATAGCCTCAGGGTACAAAGTGTCAAAGGAAAGTTTAGAAGGATTGATTGAGATAAGAGGAAAAGCATTGGCTACGAGGTTATCCCCAATTGACTTAGAAACTACTAGGCTAGGGTTTACCAACCCATAAGAGTTTGAGGTACTAAATATAAGTGCTCTGACAGATACAGATTGGAGAAGCCCAATTATTAACTACCTAAAAGACACTTCAACCAACACGGATAGAAAGGTTAGATATAGAGCTTTATATTATTACTTGATGCGAAACGAATTATTCAAAAAATCCCCTGAAGGAATTTTGTTAAAATGCTTGGGAGAAAACAAAACATATATGGCATTATCAAGCATTCACAGTGGAGCCTGTGGGGCCCATCAAGCAGGACATAAGATGAAATGGTTGTTATTTCGATATGAAATGTATTGGCCAACTATGTTGAAGGACTGTATAGACTTCGCCAAGGGTTGTCAAGAATGTCAGATGCATGCAAGCATTCAAAATGTCCCTGCAAGTGAATTACATTCAATCATTAAGCCATGGCCATTTAGAGGATGGGCATTGGATTTAATAGGAGAGATTCGACCCACTTCGTCCAAAGGACAAAGATATATATTGGTAGGAATAGATTATTTCACCAAATGGGTAGAAGTTATTCCTTTGGCGAATGTAGACCAAGAAACAGTCATTGAATTTATCCAAAAGCATATACTATATAGGTTTGGAATCCCATAAAGTATAACTACGGACCAAGGGTCAGTTTTTACTGGTCGAAATATGCAAGAATTCGCGAAAGAAACAGGGTTCAAATTGCTAACACCTATACCATATTATGCTCAAGCAAATGGTCAAGTCGAAGCAACCAACAAAGTCATAATAGGCTTAATCAAGAAGCATGTCGGAAATAAGCCTAAAAACTGGCATAAAACGTTAGATCAAGCACTTTGGGCTTGTCGATCGTCACCTAAAGAAGCAACCAATACTACACCATTCCAACTTACCTTTGGGCATGATTCAATATTACCAGTCGAAATCTTTCTGCAATCAGTTCGCATTCAAAAACAGGAAGAGATAACTCCAAACCTTTATTGGGAAATGATGTTGAATGAATTAATAGATGTAGACGAAGAAAGTTTGCGCGCCTTAGAAGTGTTAATAAGGCAGAAGGAAAAAGTAGCTAGAGCCTACAACAAAAGGGTGAAAGGTAAAACTTTCGTTGCCAATGATCTAGTTTGGAAAGTTATTTTACCTATGGATAAAAAGAAACAAGCTTTAGGCAAGTGGTCTCCCCATTGGGAAGGTCCTTTTCGAATTTTAAAAGTATTTTCAAATAATGCGTATGAGGTGGAAGAACTAACAGAAGATCAAAGGATCCTAAGGGTAAATGGGAAATATTTGAAGAAGTACAAACCATTTCTGTAGGATATTAGAATAATAAAACAATAGTGACAAATAAGTAAAGCAAAGCCAAGATGGAAATACTAAAATGGCTATTGTAACATATCATAGATTTCTAAAAAATTAATTAAAGGTGCCAAAATGGCATTTGTCTGAATATTACAATTGAAAGGGTAATGCAACAAGAAAAGTTAAGGCTAGCAGCTAAAAGCTAGAAAGGAAGATTGATCTTTATCCTTACATATTTAATCTTCGACAAATTAAGTTTATATTGGATAGCCGCTTTGGACTCTTGAATTTTGGCTATTTCTTTGTCCATATTGGTAGCCGCTTCCACATGAGCAACACTTTCCTTCGCCAAGAGGTCAGCCTGAGGGTCATTCAAGCCTTGAATGGCAGCCTGTTTCTCTTTCGCCTCAGCAATCCTCGAAGAAACCTTCTATGTTGGAAGAACGTTTCGTTTCCTCATTCGTTTCAATTTCCTCAAACGTGCCAGTCTTAGGGGGAGTGCCACTTTTTTGAGCATCCGCCACAGGAGAAGAATTCTCCTGATCTTCTGCGTCCTTCGACTCAGGTTGAGGATTTCCAATCGCAGACCCTTTGTTTTATGCGATTCCAGCATTGGGAGGGGGTGAAGGAGTTCCTTCAACAATCGGATTTTTCAGAGGATCAGAAGGTTTGGGGGACTTGTCAGATTTTTCCTGCAAGAGTGAATGCCAATGTTTGTTCAAGAAATATAATATGTCAAAGTGCAGGGAAATGAAGAGAAGAGTCTAAAATAAATACTTTATCAGTAGTAGAGGTATTGCTTCCAATACGCTCCGAAATTTTGGCTCCAGAGGGTGGAGGCCCAGCTTCTTTCACAGAAGTAGGAGAGTAGCAGTTTCGGTTTCCTTTTGGGTAGTACCCTGGGACGAAGTAACTTTAGACCCCTTTTTCTTTTTCCTCTTCAGAGGAGGAGGAGAGTCGTCAGCGCTGCTACCTTCGAGTGTAATTACTTCTTTTTCAGAAGCATTTTTCTCTTTTTTACCTTGGCGATTGGCGAACTTCCATCCTGCAGAAAACATCAAATTTTGATAAGTAAGCAAAACTAGAAGAAATTCCAGAAAGGAAAGTTTAGTATGAAGACCTCAGAAGCTTTGGCAGTTTTTTTTTAAGAAACGTTCTTCCCGGCATTGTCTGGATTTGAAGTAGGCTTTGACGTTCCAGTTGGAGTGGTCTTTGAAGTAGGTTTCCCCTTTTTGGGGGTTTTTCTTTCGACAGCTGAAAATTCACAAAGTTAGAAGGAAACATGTTAAGATGGGAAAGTTTAAAGTACATTTTTTGACATGGCACCTTGAAGTGTTGGAGAAATGATTTTCACAGCAGACAAGTCATAGTGTAGGAAACCATCGAAACAGTCCAGAGTGAGCTTAGTCGGAACAACCCTTTTTGCATGTTTTTTACTATCATTTTGTAAGTCATGAAAAATGTTCCCACAGACGAACCAGTATGCATAAGGTGGCGAAAATGATAGAGCAAAGTCCGCTGTGGGTAATTTTGGAAATTTAGGTGGTTGCAGTTTGAAGGCTAAATCATACTTCAATTCAGGTTTTACAGATTTGGGAAGTTTTAATTTTGAAAGAGTTTTTGTAAATTTTTCTTTCAAAATAAGTGACGCTTGATAGACTGTTCAACTAAGCTGCGTAGGGTCATAGACAGTTTCAAAATAATCCTGAAAAGCTTTTATTTATTTGAAATGAGTAGTTTTACCTTTGGGTCCATGATCTTGCAAAGATGAAAAGGCTTGGGTCAGTTGATCTTTTATTTCAGTACTGTCGAACATGTTGTTAGAATAAAACTCTGTCCACCAAGTATAAAATCCTTTAGTCATATAATTTGCAGGTTCGAAAGGGGCAAGTTTGAAGACAGCAAAATCAGCATGATATTCTTGATGCTTCGCCACG
Organism: Vicia faba; assembly: GCA_948472305.1. Classification (NCBI taxonomy): domain Eukaryota; kingdom Viridiplantae; phylum Streptophyta; class Magnoliopsida; order Fabales; family Fabaceae; genus Vicia; species Vicia faba. The sequence continues at coordinate 822,714,445 of OX451740.1, read as the reverse complement.
TCCCTCATAACATAATCTATTCCAGCATAGCAAATCTCCTTCTTACGGTTAAAAAGAGATACTGGGACAAGTTGATTCAACCCAAATTGTCGAGAGACAAAGTTTGGTTGATAGGATAGCATGCATACGTAGTTCTTCACAGGCAGAATCTTGGAAATAAGGAGTCTGGGAAGAAGGAATGCACGCCAGACATCTTCAACTTCAGTATTGGCATCTTTTATGGCTTCTTCAATCGAAGCAGTAAACCAGGAAAGGCCATGAGTTCGTTTGGCGAAGGGAGCCATGGCAGGAGTAAAGGAATGACGTTTTGAGAACATCAGAATATACTTGGTGAGGCTGGATTGAAGATTCATGTCTTCACTGGGAGTCAGTAGCAGAAGCCTAGTTCCTTAAATATTTCTTGCTACTATCATGGGATCTTCTTCATTCACATTTCCAGAAGTTTGAAGGGATGGTTCGAAGGTGGCATTCAGCCACAGTTGAAGAAGCCAGTAAGGTCCAGCTAAAAGGAGGTTACTACCAGCTTCATGTTCTTTGAGCTTGGTTACAGCAGAGCCTAAACTTTCGTACAAACTTACTAGTAATAATTCACTAAGGAAAACCTTTCGACCAGAATATAGTTGGTTAGCCAAAGTTAAAAATCTTCTATCTACTTGGAGGGATTTGCAACAGAAAACAAATTTGGACAACCATAAAGCTAATAAAGCTATATGTTCGATGTCAGAAACATCTTCGCCGTCCGTATGATAGAAATTCATATAGGCATTGAAGGAGGCAGTTTTTATGTTGAAATCTATTGTGTTGTCAGAGTGGAGAAAAGGGTCAAATGTTTCTCCAATAGAAGAAAGTCTTGTAATGGCTGCTACGTTGAACAATGTAGGGGTTATCATCCCACAAGGAAGATGGAAAGTGTTATAAGTGGTATCCCAGAAATGGTGAGACGCAAGAAGTAAAGGTTGGCAATAGCTAAAACCTAATTTCGACATCTGGATCAGGTCGAAAATACCTAAATCTTTCCAAAATTGGCTTTTCTTTTTCTCTACTTTACCTAGCCAGTTTAAATAAGACTTGTCCAAAGTGGGACAAGATCGGAAAGGTCTGAAATTCTCAGTAATATATTCATTTGGAAAGGTTCCCTATTCATTGCTTTAGGACTTTCTGTAGATATATTTTTAAGGGATTTGGAAGAATCATCAGAAGTATTTCCCTTATTAGCTATGGATCTAACAGTGTGGTAAGTTGGGAAGAAGTTTTTACATTCTTCCAGATGTTCAGTAGAAACTAAAGGACCTAGGAATCCTAGGGTTTTACCAGATAATGAAGAAGAGATTAATACCTGGGAAGCAAAAATGGCTGTTTGTTCTTTGGACAGCTTCGGAGGTGTAATAAATTCCTTATTCTCATGCGTGATTATTTTACTAGTTAGAATGGATTGAGAAGATGAACCTGTGGAAGCTCCAGAGTTTTTGATTTTGATTTTCATTTGTTGTTTATCAGAGGCCATTGTTGAGATTCTTTTAGGTCTTTTTGGAGATTTTCTGAGTTTTTTGGAAAGGAAAAGGTTTTACGGAGACTGAAAGGGTTTTTGCTAAGAGAAGTTTGTAAAAGTAAAAGAGAGGAAGGAGAAAAACCCTTTTTATAGTGAAGAGTGATTGTCCATCAAGGGACACGTGTTTGCATCCTAAAGGAGAAGGTGAGAAGTTTGTCAAGTCGCCTGATATTGGGAATGGTTATTCATCATTATAACTACTACACGCACGTCTTGAAAAGACATTTTTGGGAAGAGATGTCATGATGATATCATTGAAATACGAAAAGGTTCTCTTTGCTGGTCGAAATAACATAAATCACAAGAAATGTCTATTTCTGCACATATTCGAAACATACATTTATTGGGGGTAATTTGTTAGCTGGGAATTTCGACCAGGTTAATAAAGGAACATTTACATTTTAAATTTCCATAAGATGGCTTGAAAAAGAGCTATAGTCGAAATATATTATTACTAGATCTGAGTCGAAGATAGTTTGAAAAGACAAGTATTTTTATTTGGTCAAAGGCGCGCGTTTTTGACGGCCACATAAGAGAGTCGTTGCTGAAGGCTTGAGCGAGATTGTTTGAAATTCGAAAATAGTTTCTTTGGATAAGAAGGACACGTGGAAGCCTTAGAGTGTCGAAAGGCATGCAAGAAGCGACGTGGCTTTTCCTTAGAATAGTACCATTATGGTTAGAACATTATAAATAGCTCCTTAGTGTTAGGGAAAAAGGAGGATCATAATTCGTACAAAGTTACTCACAAAATACTCAAGTACCAAGTTAAAGAGAAAGAGTTCATTGAGAATGTACGTATGACCTCCCAATTTTATCTTTGAAATGAACTTATCAACATAATTTTCTTTCGAACCATTCTTTTACATACTCCTGCAATTGTTCTTAAATTCTTTATATTCTGTCGAATTGTTTTACTTTCCTGCAAAGCTTTATAAATCAAATTCCTTTTAAAAGGTTTTTTCCTTTACAATCAAGTCATTTAATTCCAGTCTTAAGTCTTTTTATTGTCAAGTATTTACATTCAAACCTTTTTTGTTTAATTAAGACGCTTCGTCTAAATCTTTACATTTGAATTTAATTTCAAAAGTCTTGCATTCCAAGTCTTTACACAAACACATGCACAAGTATCACGTCATATTTAACATAAACCTTCAAGAAAGTGTTACAATTAACGTTAAGACAATGTCCTAGGATCAATCTAGTCGATCCTACAAGTAACCATACATATCAAATTTGTTTGGAAGACTAGCGGTTGTTTCACCAGAAATCACTGCGAACAATACCATAGTCGTCCGAACAAATAAACCAATAAAGCAGTTGCTCGGTAGGCCTGACATGACGGGAAGAATGTTGAAATGGTCGTTAGAACTCTTTGAGTTCGACATCCAGTAGAAGGAAGGAAAGCCCTCAAAGCTCAAGCGCTGGCCAACTTTGTGGCCAAAATGACCTCACCTGCACCCCAGGACGGGGCACACCGATGGATAATTTTCGTCAATGGCGCCTCCAGTTCAACAGAAAGCGGCACAGGAATTATATTGGAAAACAAAGAAGGAACCCTAATCGATGTCTCCCTTGCATTATCCTTCCCGACCTCGAACAACTAGGCCAAATACGAGGCATTCCTAGCAAGTTTACACCTAACCGAAGAACTGGGAGTCGAGGAGGTGAAAATCTTAACCGAATCTCAGCTCGTAGCATCCCAGGTTCGGGGAGAATGTCAGGTGAGAAAATATCACCTTGTTGAGTATTGGGCCTTAGTCCAAGAGATAAAAAAGAAATTCAAATTTGTGGACATACAACATGTTCCCCGTGAACATAACGCCCGGGCAGACATCCTGTCCAAACTAGCGAGCACAAAGAGGAAATGGGGGAAGAAGTCGGTGATACAGAAAATTCTTCCTCGACCGAGCACCCAGAGACCCCCCCCCCCCTCGACTTTGGGAGTATTCACCATAGGAGATGATGATTGTTGGATGACCCCCGTACATAAATACCTAACAAGAGGAGAGCTGCCCGTCGAATCGAAGGAAGCAGCGATGGTCAAGCGAAGAGCTTATTCCTATGTCTTAGTCGAAGGCAAGCTTTACAGGAGAGGATTTTCCATCCCCCTCATCAAATGCGTCGACCAAAGCAAAGCAGATCGCATCCTGCTCGAGATCCATGAAAGGATAAACGACCAATATCTGGGCGGAAGATCCCTCGCCAGAAAAGCTCTGCGAGTGGGGTATTATTAGCCCACTATGCAGCACGACACAAAAAAGCACGTAAAGAAATGCGAAAAATGCTAGCAACATGGGGACATGCACCTGGCTCCTCCAAACAAGCTCAGGTCCCTCTCTTCTCCCTGGCCCTTCGCCTGGTGAGGGGGACCTCCTCAGTCTGTTCGTGATAGGTACAAATCAAAACAAATATTTAATAGTAGTCGTCAACTACTTCACCAAATGGATAGAGGCAGAAGCACTGACCAAAATTACCTCCCAAAACTTCCTTCGCTTCTACAAAAGAAGCATCCTTGCTCGGTTCGGCATCCCACTAGAAATAGTCACCGACAATGGGACCCAATTCACAGATCAGACCATTCAGGAATTCATCGCCAAGTTGGGCACCACCTAACACTTCGCCTCCGTCAAACATATCCAGATGAACAGCCTGGCCGAGTCCACGAACATGGTGATACTTAGAGGTCTCAAATGAAGGTTAGACGAAACCAAGAAAAGAAGGGTCGAGGAGATACACGACATATTCTAGGGATATCAAACAACAACACACTCATCCACTAGGGAGACTCCTTTCCGACTAACTTACGAAACAGAGACCGTCCTTCCCGTAGAGATCGAAGAACCCTCCAGGAGAACTGAAGCTCCCCTAGACGAGGAGATGAACAACACCGCCCTACGGGAATGACTAGACTTGGTCGAAGAGATTCGAATAGGAAAGACCCTACGAGAGGCCTCCCTCAAACAAAAAACAGCCATGCGTTACGACACCAAAGTAATACGACGAGAGTTCGAGGTCAGCAGCCTTGTCTTAAAACGAAATCGCAAAGAATCTCACAAAGGCAAGCTCGCGGTGAACTGGGAAGGCCCCTACCGCGTTTACGTGAAAACAGGGACCGGAGCATACTACTTAGAAAATCTACAAGGGGGACAACTTGCTCGACCATGGAACACTGAAAAGCTAAAATAATATTACAGTTAAAACACTGAGCAGTCGCCGAGCTTCATCAACAAGACAGACTCATCCAGGCCCGACCACGCATGCATGCCTAGGTACAAACATAGCACCCAAAATATTTTGAAGGGGCGAGACTCCACTCTTTTAACGAGTGTTTCCTCAGCCCGACATGGATAATTCAACCGAGCTTCATCATCCTCGTACCACGACAGTAGAACACCCGGCTCGCGATGGGAAGTTCACGCCGCCAAGCTCAGGTCCTCGAAACGAGACCTGAGTTCTGGCCCATGCCTGGTATTCACCCTGGCCGTTTGTCCAGTTCCCCACACTGGCGAATATACAAATCAAACGAGCAAATTCCCGCTACAAACTCTTAGCAAATAGAATATGCCTCAAGCATACGAGCATAACAATAAACATGCAAAAACAAGTCTAATATTTGGAACAAACGACTACCATGGCCGAAAAATTAAAGATACGACCACCAGTGCCGCTATTGTACAAATATTACAATAATGGAAGCCTTCAGCCCCCATCCAAAAGAATAAATTTGTGGCCACAATGGCCACACTTGTTCGGAACTTACATAAACGGGCAAAAACCCAGAAAACAAGATTACAACGTTACGGCACGCGGGCCAGAGCATAATAAAAACTATTAATCATCATTATTCAGTCTCTTCCTCGACAATGAGCGATAGCTGAGAAGGTCCCCCCGCGGGCTGGACAATGAGCTCCTTGAGATAGTCGGGAACCAGGATCTTTTCGGCGGCCACATAGTAATTGATCCCCATCCCAAAGGTATTAAGCTCGACTTTAGGATTCAAAACACGAAGTTGCTTCAGCGCATTCTCGAAGCTCCCCTCGGAGGCGGCCTGAGTGTTATCCATCGCCAATTGAAAACGAGCAACCAACTCAGCTCGAGTCTTCAAGTCCTTTGTGTCCTCCGGCGGTCGACAAGCAAGCAATAACGAGCAATGCGAGAGAAGAGCAAAAAATACATAATGCCATACTCCTCCCGTATTTATAGCTAAACTTGCCCGCGTGTGAGAGACACACACTTAGGGAACCATAGGATCGTCATTATTGCATCCTAGCCCCTAGGTCATCATTGCGCCACTGCGTCAGTGCACTATCCGAAACACACTACCCCTTCAATTTTTGAAGCTCAAACGACCAATTAATCATCTCCCCGCGAGAAAGGCACAACGGGCGACACTCACACTCCCCGTAAGAAGCGCCTCATTCCACGAGCAGGCGTTAAAGTCATCACTCTTGTGTCCAGAAGCAACGACTTAAGGGGTTACTGTTCTGGACTGGCCCAATAGCTAGAGTGGGCCCAGTCTGACCTCCTCCTTCGGCACGGTCCATGCGACCAGGGCCCGAGCTCCCCCGCCCTCCGTCGGACACCATCGATCGTTCGTCTTCCTGAATCAGCACTGACCTACGATAATCGACGAACGTCTCTCAGTTTGCCCGACCTCAAGTCGACAAGACAACTAGGAATCGACCAGACCGCTGCCTATAACCTACCTCCTCCTCGGAACTAACAGCTAGTTGCGGGCACACATGTCAGGTTTGACCAAGCCCTGACAGTTACCTATTTTTGCGAACTCACATATCTAGGCCTAAAAATAGGGACCAATGACCAAATGCTAGGGGCACTATATAAACACTCACTCATGTGATGGTCAGGTATCGAATATTGGTTATTCATCACTAAAACTCTAATATTTTGATTGTATCTCTTTTGCTCAAATACTTACTTGATCGTCTGAGTGCCTTGCAAGTACAATCCTTCTTTTTCCTCCTCGACTTTCCATCCCGTCTGAAGATCATCATCCGACCACCTTGCAGGTTCTGATCAACTGGTAAGATCAGAAACTAAATCAAATATATTTATTTTAGATCTAAGTTTAATTTAATTTATTTTAAATTTGTGTGTAACAAACTGTTTTCATATTTCTAAATCAAATAAAATCCTTTCGATACTCTCTTATCTCTATTAAACAAATTGTTTCGAACACAAAAAATTTCTTTCAACTAAATTCGTGCTACTTGCTTCCATTAACAATAATAAACCACAAGCTATGCACTTGTTTCCTCCTCAAAATCCTTTACTTCCCTTCTTGGAACCATGGCTGGAAATCCCCAATAATCTTCCTCACCTAGATAACCGAGCAGTAAACACCACAAAATAAGCTGACCAAAAATTTAATTCAAAGAAAGAAACTTGGAACCATCCCCAAATACTACCGTACTACACTTCATAATTAAAAAAAAAAAACACAATAGAGCTAACACAAAAAACAAACAGAGTGGCAGTGACAGCATATCACTCCAGTAGTGAACAGTTATAGTGAATAACTCTGAGAAGCGCTAGCCGAGCCGGCTGACAAGCCGAATTTCACGCTTCTCTTCTCGCTAAACAACACGCGCACTTGCACGTGCATTCCCTTCTTCCTAACACGTAAACACACTCACGGTCCTATAACTGTACTTTATGTTAGTGGAAATTAATTACTATTTTAATTAATTAATAAAAAATAAAATAAAAATCAATTAAAAAAATTTTAAAAAATAACGACGAGGACAAAAGGATCCTCCATATAACTACCCCATTCCCAAACCAAAGAGTAACTGCAACTCTCACTTCCTCTGCTTTATCACTCACTATAACTCAAATTCAAATAGGGGTGTAGAAAGTAGAAATATCTATTCTTACTAAAAAAACAGTGCGATTCACAAAATGGAGCTTAGTAAAGTGACGTTAGAGATATTCACAAAACTTGAACAACAATGGCTCTCAGTTTCACAATGTGGAGCCACCTCCAAAACCCGCATACTAAGCATTGATGGTGGAGGAACCACCGCCATTGTCTCCGGCACTGTCTTAGTCCATCTCGAGGACCAGATCCGCTCACAAACCAAAGATCCTCACGCTCAAATCAGTGATTACTTCGACATTATCACCGGCACGGGCATTGGCGCGATACTCGCTGCTATGATCACTGCTGATGACGGTTTCGGTAGGCCTCTCTACACTGCTAGAGATGCTGTTTCTTTCATCGCTGATAAGAATCGTGAACTTTACAAACCGAAGTCTGTAGGCGTTTTTCGCCGGGGGCTAGGATTCTCTTCGAGAAATATGGAGAGATTGTTGAAGAAAGTGTTTCAAAGAAAAGAAAATGAAGGAAAATTGTTGACGTTAAAGGACACGTGTAAGCCTTTGCTTATCCCTTGCTTCGATCTCAAGACCTCAGCGCCGTTCGTTTTCTCACGAGCCGACGCCTCCGAGTCGGAGAGTTTCAACTTTGAGCTATGGAAGGTCTGTCGCGCCACGTCATCGACTCCAAGCCTCTTCAAACCCTTCCAATTTGCCTCCCTTGATGGTAAAACCTCTTGCTCAGCAGTCGACGGGGGTCTGGTGATGAACAATCCGGCGGCAGCGGCTGTCACGCATGTTCTCCACAACAAACGCGATTTCCCGGCGGTGAATAGCGTGGAGGATCTGATGGTTCTGTCGATCGGAAACGGAGCGCCGGCGAATAGAGTGCGTGATATCCGTGAATGCTCGACGTCGACGGTGGTTGACATTGCTCTCGACGGCGTTTCGGAAACCGTTGATCAGATGATGGGAAACGCCTTCAGTTGGAACCGTACTGACTACGCCAGAATTCAGGTACAACAACAACGGCTCTTTCTCTTTCTATTTCTTACGCACTGTTTGGTTCTCTAAAAAGAATTAATCAGAGGAACCCGAAAGGGAAATGTAACTGAAAGTGATTAATTTTATTTTTAACGGCGTTAATTATCAGTGTGTTTTTGTGCAGGCGTATAGTTTTGGAGAAATGGAGGTGTTGAAGGAGAGAGTGTTGGAGTCGTTGCCGTTTGGTGGGAAGCGGTTACTAGAAGAAACAAACGGTAACAGAATTGAGAGATTTGTGCAACGTCTTGTTGCTACTGGAAAGTCTAGTTTACCACCTAGTCCTTGTAAGGTTACGCCGTTAGTTTCTAGCTAACGGTCTTTTTTAGTTGTATTATTTTGACGTGTAAGTTGTAACTTGTATTAAGATCAGGTTTTTTTTAAAACTTGTTTTGGATTAATAAATCTACTATTCCGTAGTACTTGAGTGTAGTGATTTTCAGTATTGTTTTGCTGCTTCCTTTGATTTTGAATTTTTTTTTGTCTTTCATAACTACTACCGTTAATTTATTTTCTTAAATGGGACACGTTTAGATAAATAGTGGTAATTTTTCGGTGATTGTGCTATTGTTAATTTCCTTAAATGGTTGCGTGAATCGTGGAGTTGGAGAACCACCCACGACTGCACTTGTGAGTCGTGTTAAAGAACATTGTTCCGCGCAAAGAGAAACCGGAAGAAGTACTATTCAAGGTCAAGTGTCAACTCTAATTTGAGAATGAGTTACTATTTACGTGCTTATTATTTGCTCACTACGAAGGCCAATAAGAGGTTTAAATAATGGTTGACCATCCGTATCACCAATAATATATCTTTAAAAATAGAGTTTGGTCTAAACTCAAGGGATGAAATTAGATAAAAGTATAAAACTTATTTTTTGCAGGCATAAGTATTTGAGCTTTATTATTCCTATACCACTTTTCTATATCAATATTTTATACCGTATATATTACTCACTATATTTGTACGATAAACATTATTTTTTTAATAAAATAATATTAAATAGTGATTAGTATTCATGAACAGTATATTAATAGTACGTGAGCAATATAATAAACAGTATATGTGAATAGTATTTGTGAATAATATACGAATAATAATATTTAATAATAAAATAAAATTGATTAATAAAATATAAAATATTAATTAATAAAATGATGAATTTGATTAATAAATATTCATATCGGTTAATAAATTACTTAAATTATTAATAGTTATGAAATTATTTAATGAAATTGAAAATGTTGATTAATAAAATTATAAAATTAATTAATTATATAATTTTGTTTCCGTACTCCTTCAATCTAAAAAATAAAATAAAATTTTTTATTTTATTTTATATAATATTTCAGTATTTACTGTATTAATGAACAATGAAATACCATATAGATATATAGAATTGGTGTATGAATAGCATTTTTTTAAGTATTTTTATAAAAGTTGTTGCCCGAGCTTTACCTACTTATATATCACGAGTTGTTTGTTTATTCCTAAAAGCGTTTATGAAAAGATGGAAAACCTTATATGTAACTTTTGGTGGGATAGTAAGGACACTAACTAAAATCCATTGCACCAACAAGAAACAATCCTGTAAAGCTAAAGGTGAAGTAGAGAAGTTTCAGAACCCATAGACCGTTTAATGAGGCAATGCTAGTGAAGTGGGAGTGGAAGATTCATATTTAGGCTTTTATTAATAAAAATAACGAGTGACGGATAAGTTAGTTGATAGTTATGATTAATGATTGATTATTTATAGTTGATGATTGATAGTTTATAGTTGGTAAATTAATTAAAATGTTAGATAAAATTAAGGATGATAATGAGCCGAATCTGAGTAGGGTACTATAGTATCATTCCCTTACGTGAGGTTTGAAAAAATCTCTTACCCGAGCCTAAATCCGTGTGGGCACCAATGTTCATACCCGTATCCATATTTTATGGATATCTAAATACCCATATCAGTGTTCGTTTACCCGCGTTTGTAGTAAAATTAAAACAATTAATTATAAAATATCATATAATTTAAGTTTATTTTAACAATATTACAAAAATTATGGATGTTATTGTTGAATTAAGAAATAAATAAAGACTTTTATTAAAATGTATAATATTTTAATATCGACATATTTTTTTAAAAATTGATAAACGTGCATTTTTATATAATAATATAAACGATATTATATAAATATGTAGTGCGGGTGTGTGGTGAAGTGGATAGTAAGATACATGTGTCCGCGTACCCGCTTTTAATGGGTAATTATCCGTGTCCGCACCCATACTCATTTTGAGAATTTTTACCCTAACTATTATAGATATTTTTTGCCGGTACCCATTGGGTATGGGCCAAATTGTCATCCCTAAATAAAATTAACGGTTCAATTGTATGATAAATTAAAATGATATAAAAACATTTAATACATAATTATTTTATTTTAAATTAAAGTAGATTATAGAGGATAAAAATGAATTTTAGTTAAAATAATAAATATAAGGGATAAATATACGTTACCCCTGTCATTAGGGCGAGTTTTGTTTTTCTCCCTTATTAAATTTTTTTTTAGATTCCCCCTTATAAAACACAGATTCCATTTCCACACACCCATATTCTCATGTTTAATTGACTGGGCATGGAATAATCCTTGCTGACATATGTTGACTTGATGACATGTATTAATTATATTTATGTTAATGTTATATTAGGGTTCATGTTCTCCCAGACATTCTTCAATTATTCGATTTTCTTCATCTTCCCACTGTTAATGTTTTTCCTCATTTTCTCACCATCCACGATTTTCTTCATCTTCTCACCCAAATTCGATTATTGCATATACACGCTAGCATGGTTGGAAGCAAATCGGTTGGAAGCAGCAGTACATGAAATAATACCTTTCCAACTATACCTAAATGCGGTTGTGATCGTGCTATGAAGATGTGGGTATCACAGCTCAAAACTGTAACCGGAAGTTCTGGAAATGTCGCAATGTTGGGGTAAGTTTTGTTGTTGGATTTTCAGATCTTGCATATCTTGTTTAGGGTAATTTTTATTGCATATCTTGTTTAGGGTAAGTTTTATTGCATATCTTGTTTAGCCAGATTTTGCTAAAATTCGTCTAATTTGTTTACCCATATCGTGTAATTTATTTATGCTAAATGGGAATAATTGTGACTTGTTTCTATAGGATGATGAATTTGGTGATTTAGTGAAATGGAATAGTAATATTCATGCGTTTTGTCAAATGTGCACCAAGGCAGAAGTGAAATTAGAAACTGCTTTGAAGAAGTTAGAAAAAACAAAGGTGAAGGCTGAAGTTCAGAGGAAAATAAATGTTAAGTTGAAGGTGACAATTGTTATGTCTTGGTTGATTTTTGCATTGTTGTACAACTTAATGTAATGTTATGTGATTTTTATGTATGTTCAACTTAATGTAATGTTTCTGTCAAACAATTGCTTTGTTGTATTGTTTAACTTAATGTAATGTTTCTGTAAAACAATTGCTTTGTTGATCATTGTTGCTGAATTAATGAAAATCTTAAAGTTACTGTCTTTACCAAATAGTCATTACCAAATAATCATTACTAAATAGCACCAAAAATATGCAATTGTCATTACATCATAGCACCAAAATTGTGCATTAAATTACATCATAAGTGTGAAATTATCATTACAAAATAATGCACTAAAAGTGTGCAATTGTCGTTACAAAATAATGCATCAAAAGTGTGCATTACAAAATACCACTAACAGTCAAGTCATTACTAAAGTTTATTAATGATTTCTTCTTAGTCTTCTTTGGAGCCTTCCTTGCACTTTGAGAGCCTTTACAGTCTTGAGTCAGAATTCCTTCTTCTTCTTCACTCAAACACATTGGCTGGTCTTTGAAATCTGGCCCAATGATTGTATTTTGAAACCATCTAAGTTTTATTCTCTCACTTTTCCTCTTTCACATTGGTTTGGTATCTTGTATAACCTTAGCCTTGCCTTTCTTGATCATACTTGGCACACTGTTTACATCTGTTGTTTGTAGAGTTGTATTAATATCAGGTATAGTCGATATCATTTCATCAGTAATGTCTCCAAACAATTTTGATGCATTTGCAATTGTGCCTACTGCATTTGCAGTTGTGCCTGCTGCATTTACAGTTATGTCTGATGCATTTACAGTTGTGCCTGCTGCATTTGCAGTTGTGACTGCTTCATTTGCAGTTGTGTCTGCTGCATTTACACCAGAACTCATCTTCTTCTGCAATAAAGAATGAAGCTAACATACATTAGAAGCAGCAAAAAAATTTCAAAACACAAACTATGGACAAATAAATAACAATACCTTTCTCTTCAAGGCATTTAGATCTTGTTTCTTGATCTTGCATGACTTCACATTGTGTCCAATCTTATCATACTTAGTGCACCTATAAGATACACCAGGTAGCCTTCTTCTAGCACCTTCCTCACCAGATTCCCTAATTCTTAAATTTATGGGCCTTTTAGAAGATTTTTTGCATCGTGACATCAATTCCTTCTAATCCATCTGCAATAGCAGTAGTCCTTTCATCCTCGTTGTCATTCAACCCTTCAACTCCATCTTCATCACTTACATCTAACCTAGAAACCTCATTCACACACCTAGGCCTACTACCAGTTACTTCTATACCACGTACATCATGTTCCACAAACATGTCCCCATCGACTTTCATAGCGCAAGCATAAGCAAAGAAATCATAAGCATCACAATCATTCTTAATTTGAAAAAAAATCTTCATCTATGTCAGTGATTTTCGTCCATATTCTGTACGACCCATCTGGGTAACCCCACCCATTAACTAGACTAAGAATGTGACTCATAGTCCAGTTTTCAATGTCTTGCCTATAAACTATTGTTGAAAGATCATCCTTGTATATGGTTCCACCATCAACCAACCTTACAAACTCACCTCCATGGTGGAAGACAACATTAAAGAGTTAAAGTATCTAAAATCAAAGACGAAAATATTTTGCACATGCATGTTCGACTCAAGCAGCATAAATAGATATTCAAACTAACCTGAGTCAAATCGCCAGCGTCTCTACTGTTTCCAGCCATGTCTTCGTCTTCTTCGACGGGGCTCTTCTTTTTCATGTCGCTTATGGTCCCAAATGTGAACCCTAACATTCACGGGAGGTAAATAGGAAAGGATAACACACTTATATGATTTATGTTTTAATTTTTATTTAAATATGACTTGACAACTAATTTAATACATGTCATCAAATCAATATATGCCAACAAGGATTATTCTATGCCCAGTCAACAAAACATGAAAAGAGTTGTGTGTGAAAATGGAATATGTGTTTTATAAGGGGGAATCTAAATAAATTAATAGGGAGAAAAAACAAAACCCATCTTAATGGAATGGGGTAACATATATTTATCCCTAAATATAAAATTAGAAATAAATGTGATAAGCTATAAATTAAAAGCTAATATTTTAACTAATATGATAAGTTATAAATGATAAGTTATATATTATAACCAAATTTCACTTTTTAAGATTAATTGAATAATTAATGTATCTGATCTATATATAGACTAAATACATTAACTATTCAATGAATTTAAAAAGTAAAATTTTCTTATAACATGAAACGAAGGGAGTAATTAATAGGTCATAGACCAGATTCATACCTTAAAATTTTATTACGGGGGCAGACTCGAATTTTCTAAAACTTAATCTAACCCAACTTATTTTCATCCTTACTTGTCATGAAAACCTTTTCAATATCCATGTAAGTTTTCACTGAGTTTTAGTGGGAGAGAAGAATGTCATAGAAATGGTGTTCATGTTAATGATAAAGGCAACAATTTTATTTTGTAGAGTTTTTTCTAATTTACCTCATCGTACTACACTAAACTTTTAAATATTCTCCATAGTTAACTTGTCATCTTCTTCAAAAAAGGTAGCAAAATTTATAGTCAATAACTTCAGGGAAGAGTCACTATTACAAAATACGCATATGATAATGTTCAAGTCATTACAGTTCTTCTAAATATTATGGTGATATTTCTAAATTCAGGCGCTAACATTTTTTTAATTAAAAATTGTTAGGATATAATAACGATTGATGACCTCAGCGTGGTGATATAATCAAGTTTTTATGGGTTTGAATCTCAACACCCTCAAATATTTTATTCTTTTAACGTTAATACGTGCATTTTATTTTTTATTTATTTTTAAAATAAAAAATAAAATGGATATCACTATGGTTGTTTTGTTCAACCGTTGTGATATATTTTATTTTTTATTTAAAATTTTTAAATGGTTAAACACTAACGCTTCTTTATGAAATTTTATTATGAAAATAATATATCATCATGGTTTATAATATTAACCATTGTGGTATCTTTATAAATATTTTACACTTCTAGCTACCTTGTCTTTTCAGTATCCATTTTTTCACTGAAAAAAGAAATAAGATGAAATAACCCTAACATTCAATACTGTGAATTAATACACGATTGCAACCCTAACATCATCGTTCACTATTTATCTTTCCTTATTTTTCACTGTGTTCATTGTGTATTTTTCATTTTTGTCAACATCGTCGAGGAGGAAGACAACACCAACACCGCTGTCATTGTCGGGAAGAAAGACAACACCAACACCAACACAATATTCTCCTTTACTTAGTAATCACATTTATGGTACATAAAATATTTTCTCCATGCATCTACAATAAACTTCATTTTCCATTGTTGCGGATGTTATTGTTGTTGTTGTTAATGTGTATGATTAATCTTTTGTTGTTGTTATATGTGAAAGTAATATTAGATGGTTATATTAGATAAAAAGGTTGTTGTTGTTGTTTATGTTGTGGTTGTTGTTTATGTTCTTTTTGTTTTTCTTGTTGTTGTTGTTTATGTTGTTGTTATTGTTTTTGAACATAGATGTCGACATTATCGAATTCTTCATCTACTAGCGAAGAAAGTCATACAAATGATACTTGTTCAAATGATACTCAAATAAAAATATTACAAAGAGGTGTCACAATGATGCCCGAAATCACAAAAGTTTGCAACTCACGTGACAAAATTTCGATTGCGTTTGATTCGTTCTACAAAGTAGTTGATTGTGAATATTACTATACTTTTAAGAGTTATGTTGTATTCCTTGGACGTAGTAAAGTCAGTATATTGATAGATGATTGGATATAAGTGTCAAGTATATCAAAGATAGCATATGGACAGACGTTAAGGTAATAATTTTAATTTTCTTATATTCGATATCACTTTCTATAATTTCTAATACATATTTATTGATTTAAATGTAGTTGATTTTTGAGTTTGTCGATAACAAAAAGTTGAAAAAAAGTGGATCACTTATGCCAGTACTTGTTGGAGGGGCTTTAAGTCACGGTTCACGCTTGACTACATTAGGAAGCCTAAGACTGCTCTTGTTCATCCGCGGATAAGATATAGTTTTATATCAAAGAAGCAATGGAAAAAGTTTGTGAGGGACAATGGTTCTGAGAATTTCAAGGTTAGTACTAGTCTTATTTATCCGATAATTTTATGCTAATGAGTTATAGATACTAATCATATATATTTTTCACTATGTTAATAACAAGTTAAAAGCAAAATAGGAATACAAAACAAAGCAAAAACACATGTACCCCCATAAATTGTCTCGTGGGGGTTACACGAAACTTGAGAAAACAATCATGCTTAAACAAACAACAAATGGGGGATGATCACATCCCATCTCCATCGTCAAGGAATGAAAAGTGGAAGAGGACTCGATTAGGACCAAATGGAGAGTACACCTCAGATGCGTCAAGAGTAGTTGTTGAGAAATTGTAAGTAGGATTTGTTTTTCTTATGTTATTTAAATTCTTTGGTAACAATATATATTATCATGCATGTTGTGTAGGATACGTTGGTTGAGGGGGCCCATGAATGCACATTTGTTCCAGAACCACGACATGATATACTAGTAGAAGTTATCGAAACAAATGAACATGGTGGGCGTGTCTGTGGTGTTGGAGAAGGTGTCAGTATGAGGTCATACTTTGCTTCATCAAGAAAAAAGCACCGAAAGCGTGGAATTACATACATAAAGAGAAAATATTGAGAAGGTTGAGAAGTAGTTAGTAGAACAAAGGAATATGTTAGAAGAGGAGAAGGAAAGACGAAGGAAAGCTATGGAAAAGTTAGAAAAATTAGAAGAGTTATATTCGGTATGTGCTTTATTTGAGATGCTAGTGTTTCATCCGAAATGTATGATATATATTGTGCTTATTCTATTTTATATTTTAATTAAATATTATGATGTAGAGAATAAGTGGAAACATCCAACAACGTACAAATGAAGATGATCATTATGATAATGGTGATGAGGATGATCATTTTCCAAATATAAGTGTTGTACGTCATACTAGTACCAAAGGAAGTAATTGTCCAGTCCCTCCCCCTACAGATAACCGCAATGAGTTATTGGATCCTTCCACAAATGAAATCGACACGTTATACATGAGCGTTGTGGAGGCCGTTGATCTGCAACCTCTTACGCTAGAATATTGTCCAACTGTAGAACTCTTCTATTATCACTACAAGAAAATTGGCAGATTGCGACAGGTATTTTTGTAGATTACGACGGTTAAAACCGTCGCAATTTGCTTTTCACGACGGTTGCTTTACCGTCGCAGAAGTGTGTGTCCCCAACCTATTTCGCGACGGTTACAAAAACTGTCGTTCAAGTTTACGACGGGTTGATACCGTCGTGACTATCTTTTGAGTTTCTTTTAATTATTGATGGCGACGGTTCGATACTGTCGTGAATATCTTTTGAAATTGATTAAATTGTTTATGGCGACGGTTCGATACCGTCATGACTTTTGTTGATTATTTTTAATTGTTGATTACGACGGTTCGGTACTGTCGCCATGACTTTTGTTTATGTCTTGATTTTTTTTTATTTTTCTATTATATATTTTTTTTATTTAAATTATTATCTATGTAAAAAATT
Organism: Vicia faba; assembly: GCA_948472305.1. Taxonomy (NCBI): domain Eukaryota; kingdom Viridiplantae; phylum Streptophyta; class Magnoliopsida; order Fabales; family Fabaceae; genus Vicia; species Vicia faba. The sequence continues at coordinate 822,697,022 of OX451740.1, read as the reverse complement.
TTAAATATAGTTTTTTTTTGTGTTATTTTTTTCTTTAAATTATTTCTTCTTTAATATATTTATTTATAGTATTATTTTTTGTTTTATTTTCTATCACTTTGTAATATAGTAAAAATAATTTCAACAAAAAATATCTAACATCAAATAAGCATTATAATATCCAAAAAAATGTGTGTTCCATAATCATGTAAAATGCGAGTTCCATAATCATGTCAAGTAGTACAAAAAACCCAAAATATATCAATTCCTAATCTTATAATAATAAGTATCATTATGCCAAAAATACATGAGAAAGTTCACAATCTAATTATCTCGATCATAGCAAAGTCTAATTTGTCCCCCCTGAAGTTCCATTATCTCCAATACGGTAGCTAGACTCAGATGAACGTCTACCATCAGCGGGTGATTCCAATCCCTAAAAAAATGTATTAAAATAATAATCTTTAAAATAATACTCATAAAATTTAACTTTAAATGCGTCAAAATAATATACCTGTCTTCCACTAAAATTCTGCATTTGCATTAAGGGTTGCCTTCTACTTTTGATGGTTCGAGTTTTTCTGTGTTTTGGAAGAGGAGGGACGGGGTTTTGGTGACTCGATCAGCTAAAGTGATTCAGTCTGTAGCTGAATATGATGAGAAGTTGACTTATACTTGCTCGGTTTACGGCAGTAGGAGTGGACCTCACCATTCTGCAAAGTATGAAGCGAAGCACTTTTTGCTATATGCTTCTCTTCTCAGTGCACCGGAGCTTGATTTGGGGAAGCACCGAGTTGATCTCACGAGGTTGCTTCCTCTTACTCTGGAGGAGCTTGAGGAGGAGAAGAGCTCGGGTAAGTGGACTACTAGTTTCAGGTTATCAGGAAAGGCTAAGGGTGCTGTGATGAATGTCAGTTTTGGGTATATGGTTGTTGGTGATAACGCCAGCACGACCAAAGATGGTCATAATGCTCCTAATGTATTGACTTAGAGGTAGAGTGGTAGTCTTCCATTGACGAAACCAGATGTTAAACAGAGACAATATGATGGAAGCAGCAGTGTGAGGCGTGCTGGAAGTTTTCACGGTGCTTTACCCGTAGACGCTTCTCAAGGTAAAAACCTTAGCAGACTGTACTCGTCTCAAGCTGTAGAGTCGGTAAAGGATCTTCATGAGGTGTTGCCATCTTCTAAGTCTGCACTAGCCAGCTCAATAGGCGTCTTATATAAGAAATTTGACGAGGAAAAAGAAAGCAGATCGGTGGACAACAAACCTGATCCTGATTTGTCAAAAGAAAATATTGAGCTAATTAAACCAGATGCGTGTGCTTCATCTGATATTGAAAAAGAAATGCAGGAAGTGCATGTAGATAACGATGGAAATACATCTCCAGTGCTTGACACACCTGAACTCGATGTATTTCATGAAAACCTAGAGACAGATAAACAAGATGGCTATCTTTTACTTGATTCTGAAAAAGAAAACCCCGAAGACTGTCAAGATAAGGATTTTTCTGTCGTTGATAAGGGTATAGAAATCTCACCAATTGAACCCGTTAAAGTAGAGGAATCATTCACAGAGGCTTCTGAAGATGCTTCTACAGTTGATAGTTCTCTTATCCTAGATACTGCAGGTTTACAAGTTTCTTCCGAAGATAGTTTTATACATGATTCTCTTCATGAGGCAAATGACGGTTGTAAGGATCACACGGTGGCCGATGAATCTGCTTACGAAGATGATGATTTATTCACAAATGAACTGCTGCAAGAATTAGAAGCTGCTATAAATAGTGTCTCAGATTTGGAGACGGTGGCTCTAGAATCTCCAAAAAAATTGGAATTCAGAACTGAATATAAGATGAGAAAGACAGATAGCTTAGACGATGTTACAGAATCGGTTGCAAATGAATTTTTAAGCATGCTAGACATAGACCATAGTTCAGCGGGCTCAAATTCTGGAAACGAGCCCGAGTCTCCGAGAGAGCTTCTGTTAAGACAATTTGAGAAGGAATCACTGGGTGGTGGCTTCTCTTTATTTGATTTTGATATGGACTGTGACAACGAAGCTGGTGATGACTATGATGCCTCTACTGGATCTGAGCAGTTGAACTCCTTATGGTGAGACACAGCTAGCTAATAAAAATCCTCATCAGTCATCCGGAAAGGCGTGAATAACCTGGCAAATATTTTATCTTGACCAACAAACAAATTGAAATCAAGGGGGGCCTGAAACTCCAGGGAAGAGTTCAGATATTTTATAGAAGACATCCATGACCTGAAACGTAAAGAGAAAGACGGAAATGTAAAATTCAATGTACAAGAGGCTAAAAATGCTTCCAAGAAAGACAAATTGAAGGTATCATAATACCTCCTTATCATTTTGATATTTAGAAATACTCATTGGATTCTGTGAACACTGCAACCAAAACAAGAAGCACTCAGAGATTTGATATGAAATATTAATGAAGTGGTACTTAAAGTAGAACTTACATCCATGATAGCTGCTTGAACTCTAGGATTTTGAAATGCCATGGCAACATCAGGATTGGCCATAATCTTTGAAATGACTTCTTCGGGAGAAAGCCCAATTTGATCTGATGAAAGTGATAATATAAAATGTTAGAAAACAGGAAAGGAGAATGTAGAAAGAATTAAAGAATTGATCCATCTCTCAAAAAAGACATCTCTTGTAAAATGTGAGACATACCAAATTGTTGTTTAACAGCAGGACTATTAAGGTCGAAATTCTTTAAGGTGTCCATCATTCGACTGTCCCATTCAGTGCCTCCAACCATGTTGTTTCTGAAACCAAATATATAGGAGAAAAAGAAAGGATGTGTGAATCCCTAGTGGCCAGAGAATACAGTTTACCAATATATTACTAGAAAATACATTGATTTATATAACTGCAGCACATAGAATGACACTTTAGTGAGAAATAACAAATAATATTTACATTTCTCTGCAACTTTAGGTCTAAAATCAACGTAGTGACCATGAATCCAGTCATAAGTAAACTCAAACAAAAGGTTATTGTACAAAAGCAGAAGAATGGTCATTTAATTTCCTCCAGGACTGGCATTTATCCTAATTCCAAATGTTAGGTTCTGTTAGGTAAAGAATAGGGAGTCAGATTCAGTGTTAACAAATAGCAGCGCCATGGGCGCTATGATGGATATACATGGCGGTTTTTAGGCTCGACGTAATGGTAAGTATCGGCCGATATTGCAGGTTTTTTTGCCATAATCCGCTACAATGGCGCCGCAGAGCGGCCGATATGGCGGGATTTGGCTCTCCGCCATCGACAACACTACTCAGACTTAACTAATAGATTTAACGGAATGGGGGGCTAATAGCCACTTGTACTTCACTGACAAATGAAAGAAATGATGACTTCAGAAAGAGGAAAACTAACTTTCCTTAGTGAATGTTTCCATTCACTAGAAAACTAGTTTTTGTATAATCGTCAGACAAAGCAATGTAAGTAAGCACTTCACCAAAAGCTTAGGGCCTTTTTATTTTATTTCATTTACCAAACCAAAGCACCACCTTTTCACTTAATTTTGTGTTTTCAAAGGTTTGCATATGAAACAGTGAAAATTCTATTGTTTTCATTGCTTCCTATAAGAAACTTTGAAAATAGAAAACAGAGGTAAGACAAGACAACATTTTTGTAATTAAGAGTGAATACATAAAATGTTCCTTAAAAGCAAACAAACCTTTATGTTTACAAATAAAATCACCTAGATACATGGAGAAAGAAAATATCGGTGGACAAAAAAAGGCTTGGAAGATACTAGTACAATAAAAAGAACTTACAACATTTCTTCAAGTCGTTGACGGTACTCAGGATTCTGCAGCATCCCTGCCAAAAGCAGCAACAGTACATCAACTATCCATCGGCCAAATTTATTAACATGTCATGTAGAAATTATCATCTAGCAGTTGAAAGTGACAAACATGATTTTGAGTTTTGATCAGTAGACTTAATTTAACCAACATAAATAGTGCTTCCATTATAAACACATCAACAGATAGATAGATAGAGTTACCTCATAAGCCTTCTCACTGATGTTGTTTCCTGACTATTTGAAGAAGAAATGCTAGCAAAAGTATGCACAGTGACCTTCCCCTGCACTGAATTCCGAGCATGTATTACTTATGAATGCCTCTTCAGACATGAGTGCAAAACATTGAAATACATTCAATTTGCATGGAAATTTTCATTATAACTATGTCGATTCAACTTCAATTTCAATATAATTACATACATTTCATTCAAGTACATCATAACCTAATAACCCTATTTCTGGTAAGCAAAAATCATATTCATAAGATTACCAGATTTTAGATTTTGGTGAGATTTAGAAGCAGCCCTGGTGACATGAGAGGATGAAGAGTTAGCAGAAACGCGAAAAGTCCCAAAAGCGAAAGGCTTTCTTCTTGTGAAGACGTTTTTTGAGGAGGAATGTCCCAGAAGCAGAGGTTTAGGGGAAGAAACAAGGGCTAAGTTAAGATTCTCCATTTCGAAGGTATGAAAACTGAAAATTGACGAAACTGAGAAATTGGTGGTGGTTGTGAGATGAGAAACTGAGCTTCATGATTCTGCAGAGGAATTTCCATCACAGAAACTTTCTTTCCTTCTCTCACCTTCATCTTCATCATTCATCACAGTTCACAGAAAGCCTCCTTCAAACTTCTCTCTGTTGTCTCCCCTTAATTGCTCTGCATCTTTAACCTTCCTTGATTCGTTATCTTCATACACCTTTAATCTTCATCAAAAATCGCAACACCCTCTTCTGCTTCACCAAATTTGCTTCTCATTAAATTCATCACAATCGCAACGACAACAACAACGATCAACATATCTACATCCTCACTCCTCTGTATTAATATCAATAACTTCATCATCACAGAAACCACACTACATCAGCGACTCCATTGCTTCAACTTCTTCCTTAACACATCTATAACAGTCGTACAACATAGAACATCACAACAACATCATTCACAGAGTCACATCGAAAACAACATAAACACATGGAATCGCATGAAAAAGAAGATAGAAGGAGTCGAATAAGAGGATGAATTGAATACAAAGCATATACTTGAACATATTTTTGGATTTCTCGTTGCTATCGCAATCGATGTGGCACCAGGCTATCTCCGGTAGGTAACACTCATCAATCTCTTGATTCATTCCATTAGTGTTTAATGTTTGTTTTTGTTCGGCTAGTTTGGTTGAATCGATGGAGAGATAAGGGAGAAATGAAAACAGAAATGAAGAGAGTGAAACGAAGAGAGTGAGACGAAGTGTGTTGATAGATTTGAAGACGGATCCGCGAAGAGATGAGGTAAAGAAGATGCATTTCGCAGAGACCTTCTATGGTGAAATGGATCGGAGAAGATTGATACGCGGTAGCGAAATGGAGAGGAATGTTCAAAGAATTGGGACCGTCACAAATTCAATCCTGAATTTCTCTCCATACGCTGTGTTTTAATACTCTTCCATATTTTGGCGGAACTGAAGATAGTTGAGAGTGGTCTGTGGCGGAATGAGAGTTTGAGTTTCGGGTTCCTTGTTTGCGGTAGGGATAAGTGAAAAATAGAAATTTATGATTTGGAACTTGGATTGCTAGAGAATATACTAGCAAATAAAATGCAAGGTAAAAAAGTTTTTTAAAATGGGAAAAATGAAACACTGGTCTTTTAAAAATATAAAAAGAAAAACCAAAATCTACTTATCAAAAAACTCCATAAAAGTCCATGTGAGTTACCTCACTTGGATGGGATATTCTTAGATCTTAGTAAATATGAGTGGTTAGGGTGGCTCACGGTGGTAATAAACTTTATTTAGTGATATTTATAATGTTTACGGAGTAGAAAGTGAATTGATGTTTTATGTATTTTAAGAGCTTTTTAACTTTTTTACGGCGACGGGTGTTTTACCGTCGTGCCCATGAGAATTTTTAAAGGTTTTGGGTGCGACGGTTGTTTTACCGTCGTGAAATGAATTTTAGGACGGATAATTTTACCGTCGTGAAAGGTTTAAGGGTGCGACGGGTGCTTTACCGTCGTGATATGCCTTTTAGGACGGTTAATTTTACCGTCGTGACTAGTTGTTGGTGAAAAATCAATGTTAAAAGTGTTAAATGGGGGCCGACGGTTGTTTTACCGTCGTAATAATAATATTATGATGGTTAAATATACCGTCGCAAAATAAATATTAGGGACGGTTGGTGTCAACTGTCGTAAACACTGTCTCTATATGTCAATTACGACAGTTATCACATAACTGTCGCAATTTTTGTGTCGTTAAACACTAATTTTCTTGTAGTGTATCATCCTAAAGATGTAAGGGATTTTATCATTATACATAAGTGGTTGGACGTATGAATATTACAAGTTTGGTGCAGATAAGTATATAATTGAATATGCATTTCATTATAGTACATTATCATTTTTTATATTTCCTCCCTTAGTTTTTTAATTTTGTTTAACCATTTAGGTACATTGACCGTGTTTGTATAGAGTTAAATAAATCAAATATTTATGGAATCTTGGATTCATTTAGTATTCGATAGACAAATAATGATCCAAAAGTAATTCAAGATTACTTGACAAAATAGTTAAATGAGGGAGGAAAAGAATGTTATTTGGCACCATTTATCAATTCGTAAGTAATTTTGTTATTGTTGTTTATCTATTATATATTTAGTTTTGTTTTAGAAAATACTAATTATATATATATATATATATATATATATATATATATATATATATATATATATATATATATATATATATATATATATATATATATATATATATATATATATATATATATATATATATATATATATATATATATATATATATATATATATATATATATATATATATATATATATATATATATATATATATATATATATATATATATATATATATATGCTCCTGTTTATTCAGTGGTCATTGGCAATTGATCATCATATCACTTAGGACGAATACGATAATTACACTGTGTTTCTTACATAAGAATCTCGAAAGTGGCATGAAAGATATTATTAATTGGTAAGTGTATGTTTATATGAAACTTTAAAGTAATATTTTCTTCCACATAGTAATTAGTTTAACGCAAAATATGTTTAATTTATTTTCAATGTAAAGTATTGTGCAACGACACAATATCATGCACAATTCTTCCACGTATATATAATGCGAAATATGCTGTTACATTAATTCATGCATGATTATATTCATAAAATTATTGTTTAAATTGGTATACGAGAAAATAACTAGGGGTTACGAGTGTGAGTATTATGTCATGAAACGCATGTTAAACATTATCCTTATCGGCATTGTTGATTCATGGGATACGCTATATAGTATATATGTCATAAAATGTTTATATATATATATATATATATATATATATATATATATATATATATATATATATATATATATATATATATATATATATATATATATATATATATATATATATATATATATATATATATATATATATATATATAAGTTGGCTATTCAATTATTATCATGCATGATATTCACTTTTTTTCTCTTTTTTATGTTGATGTTTAACGACGAAATGCCATTCCCCGTTGAGGACTTTAAAGATATTCGTAAACGTTGGACGTATATCCACAATGTACTTAAGGATTCTGCTCTTTGATTTATATATATGTCTGATATATTTTTTAGATTGAAGATGTAAATAACATATTTTGTGTTTGATGTAAATATTACTTTTGGCTTTTAATTCAAAATATAGGTTGTTTTTTATGCTCTTTATGCATGGTTAACAAAAATATAGGTTTCTTTTAATTCTCTGATATGGTTAAAATAAATACAGGTTAACATTTGGGAAAATTTTTAGAAGCAGAGAATTCCTTTTTTAAAAACAACAGAAATTTTGATAACAATTATAACAATTAACCATGGTTGTATATTGAATGCTGACCAAAATAATATAAATTAAAAAAAAATTCCGCTAAGAATTGAACCTGGGACCTTTAGGTCTATCACAATAGTTGAGTTAAATAACCAATGTGATATGTCCCTGCTTTTCAATATTCAACAACGGTCCCAGGATTGTGATTGTAAGTAACGCATTTACAACAACACTCTACATAACAACGCTTGGACTTGCGTGATTATATATCTTTTCCAACTGTTGTTAAATGCCTCTTTTTTGTAGTAGTGATACATCAAATGGTCCATCAAACAAGGTATGACTTACTATACATAGGTATAACCATGGGTTTAAGTTGTATCTTAAAATACCTCTTAAATATACGGGCTATGAGGTTAGGATCCAACAACTATTGTCCATGAGGTCTAGCCTTGTTTGTGTTTGGATGATGTATGATATTGTTTGGGGATTTTTGGAAACCATATAGAAACTAAACCTAAGTTGTGAGATTACTCGTGTCTGCTATTAGTTCGCACTAATAATGTTTCTTGAAGGAGTTTCAAAAATCATTGATGTATTACATTGGTAACGTAGATTCCAAAATTCATGTTTGTTCACCAACATAACTAACAACTGGTCTACGTGAAGTCAAATCCACCAAGAGAAGAATTGTTACATAAGACCGTAGGAAAAATGTTGATGGAATAACTGATGGGATACCTTTGTCCACACCTTATGAATTGAATAATCCATAAGTTATCTTTGAGTTCCTAGTATTAGGCTGAATATGTATCCTCTAGTGTAAACATGTTTTTCACCTACTTAGTGTTATCATAAGAAAGCACTTGCTGCATATCGATTTATGCGACTGCTTTATGTGGCCTCCTTTCCATATACACCTATTTAAATTGAAGAATAGTTTGATTATATATATCATTCTCCACTGGATTTCCCACATGGTTCACCATAAAAAAAGTAAGGGTACGAATCACTAAGGGTAAAAGGTACATGTTACAACAGAATCAGTTGGTCCTATAAAGGCCCCACAATTCTATTGATTAACTAGATTTGAGTTGTAACACCTTATTAAACTTAGTTTCCTTGAAATACTTTCATGGTATATGTGACTGGACTCTCACCTAAATTAACGCATTTGATCTTCAACTTTCTGGTTTGTTAGTGTTGTTGCACCCTAAAATCTGCTCTATGGATTTTATTCACGATTGACTTATGATCCACATTCATCTGCATCACAATCAATTATAACTTTTGTTCTTGAGGCATGGGATCACATTTCTCTCAAGATTTGGGTTTTGAAGAAGAGAGGCTCATCTCTCAAAATATCATATCATCATGATCGTTATCTTCAAGGTATCCTCAAGTGTTAGGGATTCATTAGTTAATTTGAAGAGGATTAGGGTTTTGGGCATTCATCAGTGTTAATCAGGAATTAGGGATTTTTGGTTTGAAATTCAAGGGTATTCACTTCAAAGTATCATCAACAATATCATTTCATGGCCTCAATATTATTTCAATTGCTTGACGATCACAAGATTACACTGATTGAAGACGACTTAAATTCATCTGAGAAAAGTAAACTATAAAGTCAAACTTTGACTTTTTGGTTTTTTGGTCAACCATGGGTTTCATGAGTCAAGGATCATGAAAATAAGGTCAAAGGGGTCATTTGATTAAGGGAATTAAGAGAAAGGATCAAAATCACAAATTTGGATTTGAAAATTTCACTAAGTGTTGTGAAATTTCATGTTCAAATGTCATACTTTACAAGTCCATAACTTCTTTATCAAGCCATCATTTTCATGCTTCAATGCTCAAATTGAAGAGAATGATGTATTCTACAACTTTGTCGATATGGGATATGTTATACCCTAATTTTGCCCCTAAGATCTCTCATCATTTCAATATCAACCCAATCACATCAAGATCACACACTAGGGTTTGGTTTTTCTTCCTATCTTTAGGTTTGCTCATGTGGGATCATCAAGCACTTTGATTTGTATGTTTTGTACATATATATCTTATGTTGATTAACTTTTAGCTAACAAATACAATGTATGTATGTTTTCTCTATGGATGCTGGCATTATAGGTGATGGCACAACACACTTTATCAAGATGATTCATAGGTTCATGAGTTTATTTCCATGCCTTTCTCAACAAGATTCATTGAGATTTAAACTTCATATTTGAGTGTGGTTTAATACAACTTCATTACAAGGACTACTATGATCCATCATTCTTCAATTTTCCAAATGAAGTAAAAAATGCAAGATTGATTCAAGAAGTTTGACCTAATTGGACAAGTTCTTGATTCCTTGACCACAAGTGCATAACTCCCTCAATTCTTAATATTTGGAAGTGATTATTATTTCCATGGGTTTATATTATCATTTACAACAACCTCTTTTCACATGACAAAAAAAATTGTGCAAGAAAGATTTTCAAAAGTTGAAAGGGTTTCCAAGTCATTTCGAGGCTTTAGGAGCTAGGGTTTTAAACTTCTAAGGGCTATATCTTGTTCATATTTTGAGATTTTTGAGTGATTCCAAAGATAAATTTCTCTTTAAAGGTTTATTAACAAACCAATTCAAGAGTTTCAATCATATTATGTATGGAAGATCACTAATGATTGAGAAAGATTACAAGTCCTCTAGATAGACCGTCAAATTCCTTTATGTGACTTCAAAGGATCATAACTTGATCAATTTTTATCATCTTGAGATTATTATTTTTTCACAATGATATTAAGGATTATAAATTTAACTCTATTTTTGGTTCTAAGGTTGTAAATGATTGCAAGATGCTTTTTGAGCTCAAAACATTATAGGTTATCTCATGGATTTCCACCAATTTCACAAGATCATAACTTGTTCAATATTTTGAATATTTGAGTGATATAAGTTTTACAATACTCTTTAGGAAGTCTACTTCAAGCTAGTATCAATGATAAAAGCTAAATTTTGAAGGAATACTTTGTTTGGAATCAAAACATTATAGGTCATTTTTGAAGAAGAAACTTAGAATTTTTCTAAGTACAAAAGTCAGCGCATTTTTCTTGATTTTGACTAAGCATAACTTTCGACTTAAGCCTCTAAATGAAGTCTTTCTTGGCACATTGTGAAGAGCATCACATCACCTTTCCAATGCATTAAGAACCAACTCGTAAGGCTTCCTAAATTACACACACCATGAGTTCAAAGTCAGCTACTTGAAACTGAATTTTTCTCCAAAGTCAGAATTTGAAATTCATAATTTGCCTTCTAATCACCAGTTTTGCACTCATTTTTTATTTAAACATGATTAACTAACATGCTCAGTCTTGTTTAAGCATCAAAATGCAGGAATTGGATGAGTTTTAGGTGAATTAGAGTGACATTTTTTCCACTTTAGGACTCCACTCATTTTCCCTCTAAACCTCACTATTTCTTCCAATTATTTTCACCATTCACTCTCTTATAAATAGAGGGACATATCACACTAATTTCCTCAAGCTTGGATAGCCAAAACCACTCTACCAAGGTCCCACATGAACTCTTGAGTTTGTTTTTTGTTTTTTTATTTCCTCACCTTAATTCACAAAAACTTCCATTCAATTAGCTTCCTTGACATTCATTGAAGCTAACCAGATCCTTAGCAAGAAGAATCGTGTATAGAATTGAGTTACAGAAGTCCAGTTTCAGAGTAATTTTTACTACTTCGTTCAGGTAGAATTCCTCACCAAATTGAACCAAATAAATCCCTATTTTATTCTACTCATCCTTCTGATTCTCTTACTTCTTACAATTTTCATTTTCATTAAGAATTGAGAGAGATACTTGAAAATTTCGTGCTCGTAATTTTTTATATATTTTTTCAAATAGAGCCTTGCTCAGCTTATATAAATTTCGCACGAGGATACCATTAGAATCGTCTTAAAGAGACGAATCTAATGGTATCGGTCTGGTTTGCTAATTTTATAATTTGTGGAACTCCAATCTAGGGCATCTGGAGGTTGAAGACGACCTATGTGTCGTGCTTCAACCAATGATAATGTGACATATATATTTTTTGAATTATATCCAGTGTGCTTGCCTTACCATACGCGCATTTTGAAACCCTTGGATCTGATTACTTTTGTTAGTTAGACTCCATCCAACGTGCCACATTTTTAGTTACTTTTATTTATTAAAAAAATAATTTGGTGTGATTTCCTAAGATGACCATATTATGCACAGCGTGTCAGATCCATTGGATCTACTTACTAATACACTTTGACATTAATCTAATGATCCACATTTTTTTGGATTTATTTTTATTTTCAGTTTTTTTTTATATCTAATTGTTTTTGAACTTCAAAAATCATAGAAAATTCATTTCTAACTAAAAAATTATGAAAAAATTAACAAAAATATTTTCAAATATTCTCTTTCTAATTTTTATTTGTTTCACAATTTTATTTTCAGATTTGATATTTTTTATGAATTTTCTTTTATTTTGACTTGTTTTTAATTGTTTAAAAATACTTTTTGATATTTTTAAATTATGGAAAAATTCATAAAAATCATTTTCTTTATTTCTGACTTTCTGGAATTTTTATAGAATTTTATTCTGATTTTTACTATTTTTAATCATTTTTCATTTACTTGAGTGATTTTAAATAATTTAAAAATACTTTTCTGTTTTAAAAAATTACCAATTTTTTTGTAAAAATACTTGAGATCATCTCTGACTTTTCTATGTTTTCTTTCTAATTTTTATTTGATACTTTGAATATAGTTTGTTATTTTGCCTTTTATTTTCACTTAAAAAACAATTTAAAAATCATTTTTCTTATTTTATTTTGCTTATTAAATGCAACTTTATTTTTGAATATATTCTGGTTGAGCTTGAACTATGTGACTTTTAATCATGAGCTTCATTAACATCATTGGATCTTGGGTGTTGAGTTTAACTCCACCAAAATAGATGAATGCTTTTAATGATAGCTTGATTAAATTCTTTGGTTCAAATATCTTTTCTCCATATTATTTCTTCTTTGACTTTTTCTTGTGCTATAAGTTTCATGAGTGTGGTTTCTACCACATCTCAAGACTTGTGTAGTACATACGTTGTTATTGACCGGCCTCAAAATAGGTGCGACTTCTACATAAGTCCACTTACGCTTACTTAACATAGCGTTAAATTTTGTCCCGATTCAAGAAATGATCATTTATGGTCCAAGCCTATGTTTGCAAGCCGAAGTATATTTAATTTAAAACCTTTGGTCCAATAACCTTGAGGTTAATTGTTAGGAGGAATTAGTCTTATCAATCCTCTAATGAACCATCTAAACCTTGGTCCAAGTGAATCATTTAAACATCGTTGATCATATGTTGTCACCTCGAGGACTTGAAATGAATGATATACTTGAAAAAAAGCAAATGAAACTTATTGTCGAGAAGCTTTGATTTTATCAATCTTCTAATGAGTTTTCAAATGCAAGTTTCAAGATGGTCATTCAGCTAACCTCTAATCTATAATTCACTAGCAATTGACTTTTACTTTATACTTTTATTTTATGCTTTTACTTTATGCCTTTACTTTTATGTACCATTTATTTTGGCATTTACATTTCATGTCATTTTTATCTTTGCTCACTTGAGCATTTATCTTTATATCTTTCTTCATCTTTGCTCACTTGAGCTTTCATTTTCTTTTTGAAGACACTTAATAACCAACTTGAACAATAAAAATACTTTAAGGTTACTTGGACTATTTAGTTACTATCCTTGGCATTATGGAGTTGTGGACTTCTTGGACTTAGGATTAGAAGCCTTTGATACCCTTAATACCATGTGGCTCTGATTGTTATTTTGTCTGGAGTTCTTGGAGTTTAACCCAAGACATTGGGTTGATTTTCTTTGTGTGCAGGTTATCCGGATTATATGCTTTGTCTGTGATTGAGAGTTCCTCTGTATACAACCGTTACTCTGCCCTATTTTTGTGAAGACTTTATGCATCTAAAGCTTGGTATTCTTAAGAGGTTTAGCATCTTTGCTTGCTTGGTTTCAATCCAAAGAATGGGAATGCTACATTGACTTGTTATGTCAAGTGTTGGCTTCTTGTTGGTTAGGCGATTCTTTTCCATAGCTTTTACCTTATTGATTTAGGATAGTCCCTTCATCTCCTCCCATCTTCTTTAATTTCAAAAATCTTCTTTTTTTTCTAACTCGAACCGCTTTCACAATAAACTTGGACTTAGGTCCATGCATTTTCAAAAATATTTTATTAATCAAACTTTAATCAACTTAATCATACTTTGACATTTTTTTGTAACAATACTAAAAGTCAATCAATCTCATTCAAATTATTTTCGCCACTTTAACTTTATACTTTAAAATTTTCTCAAAAAAGACTAGATTCTTGACAATCCTTGTAGTGATGCGAGTTATTATACTTCTATGATAAGTAGTTGTGATACGGTGGAAGAACTGACTGTTTTTGAAATGCTGGTTTTTGTTTTGCGTTTGTTTTCGTAAAATGTCGCGGTAAGCAAGAGTCGCCATCGACTTTTATTTTATCCAACAAGGAAAGGAAAAAAGCACAGAAAAATTCCTTTTTTGAGATATTTCTGAGTATGGGGGGTAGATTGTAGAAAGGAAAGGTATTAGCACACTTTCTATTCGTAGTTATCTACGGGCTCTTAGGTACTTGCTCATCATTTTCAAAATTGTTTTCTTTGTGCTTGTGGATTTTGAAAAGTTTTTGTTTTAACTTCAATTTAACTCTTGCTTCTGTCCTCAAGAGTGTAATGAAGTGTTTTTGAAAACTTTGTTTGAAAAGGAGTGTAAGTGTGAAAATTTTGTTTTGTTTTGGATGAGCAAGTATCTAAGAACTAATCTACCTACTCGAAAAAGAATTGTTCTATGCTAATTTCCTTTAGACAATGCTATCCTACTATTAGTGAGTAGATAGCACCGTCGTTGGAGTTTGAGGGTCAATTCGAATGAGGGACATACAGTCACTAAAGCAATGTTAGGACACCTTAGCGGTAACCCTAATGTCTTAGATCATTTGTTTGAGGCAACAATATCCGAGGCAACCGTTTCGAGGCAACTATGATCTTTTAGACAAGAGGGCGACCTCTAAAACAACCTATACTCAATGACCGTGCACGAAGGCAACCAAGTGGAGTGTATCCTAGGAGTGCGCATGTGCGAGTGTGTTGATTTCAGTTATTTTTATCTTTGTACATGTTTAGGGTGATCTAATTTGATTTTAGATTAAACATTCATTCTTGTCATGCAAACTCTATTATCAAACATCTAGCAGTTGTATAATTTGCAGAAATTAAAGGTGCGGAAATTAAACTAAATTATTACAAGGCGTCGGGTATTTACATCGCCAAAAGAAACCATTTGAAAATAAAATAAAACGGTAAAAATAAATAAATGTCCTATTAAAACTATTACAAGCCGGGAGCAGATACATCAATAATTAAATAAGGAAAAATAAATCGCGACGCGAAATTAAATGGGATGCGAAATTAGGGTTTTGACCCTCTTAAAAGAAAATGCTTTTTTTTTTTGTTTTTATTTTTAAGAAAAGAAATTAAATCCTAAAGTTAAATACTAAATTGATTATTAAATAAATTAATTAATAAAAAATAATTAATGACATATTTTTGGAGTTTTTTTGTTATTTTAGGAAAGAAACTAAAATAATTAAATTAATGATTAAAACCTATTAATTCTAATTAGTTTTAAATATTTACAAAATAAATTAAAGTTATTCTAGAATTAAAAACCTAATTAATTAGTTAGTATTTATTAATAAAAAAATTAAATTTCTGACATTTAATTGGATAAAAATATTTTTTTGATAAAAAGAAATTATGTTATTGGTTAGTAATTAAATTAAATTAAATAAAGTAATTAAATTAAATAAACAAAATAAAAAAAGAGTGAGAATGGGCCTGTTTGGAGGGTGTAGAAAGCAATTTCGTTGGCCCAATAATGCTGATCCATTGGACTTTCTCTGATCTAGTGCATTGCGTTGACCTACATATGGTGTGCCTCCCATGCTTGACCACCAGATCTGACCATCTGGCCATCTGGCGTGCTGGATGGTGAGAGTCCATGGTGTATCTTAGGCTTGAGTATGCACATAATTTCCTGAAAGAAATAAGAAAAATGGCAAATTGCTGGAGGCAGGGATCGAACCCCTGACCTCCAGCCTTTGAGTCCTTGAGCATTGATTTGGTTACCACTAGGCCATGTTACTTCATTTGTTATTATAATACAAACAAAATATAATATATAAAAACAAAGTATATGGCCAGAAAAATAGAAAAGCGCGCGCGCTGTTTGAACAAGCCTATGGATGAACGACAACTCATCATCCCTTTCCTCCATCCGTTGCTAAAAGCACAGAGGCTATACCTACGGACGAAGGCCCGTCGCTACAAGCCTGTCTTATTCCAAAATCTTCTATAGGCCATGGAAATGCATTCTAAGAGCATGGTTGGACTCGTCTCCCTCTTCTGATCACAACCATAGTGTTGTACCCCAATTTTTGCCCCTAAGATTCCTCTATCATATCATATCAACTCGATCATAACAAGATCACATTAGGGTTGGTTCTTCCTCTTTTTTCCTATCTTTAAGTTTGCTCTTGAGGAATCTCCAAGCACCTTGGTTGTGTATTTTGTATATGTGTTGTTGACTAACTTCTAATCAAAATACAAAAAAATATTTGTCTTTGTCTTTGTATATTTTTATTTTGTAGGTACCAAGTCGAAGCATCTGACAAATAAGGATTTTTGGTATTATTTTCATAAAATCTCTATTTTGCAAAGAAAAAGAATTAAAATTTTTCATTTTTTTCACTGATGCAATCGATTGCTCTTAAAGTGCAATCGATTGCACATAGTGTATTTTGCGCCATTTTTGAAAAAAATACACTGTGCAATTGATTTGCACTGTAGTGCAATCGATTGCACATCGTGAAAATTAAAAAAAAAATCAGCATTTTAAACTTGTCAAATTTTGGCTCCAATTTTCCTTCACTTTTGAAAGATGTATCATTAATTCAAATTTTAGTGCCAATCTTTCATTTTTAAAAAGAATTATCATTAATTCAAATTTTGGCTCTAATATTTGAAAGAATTATCATTAATTCAAATTTTGGCTCTAATTTTTGAAAGAGTTATCATTAATTCAAATTTTGGCTCCAAGAATCAATTACCAAATTACCACTAATCCCAATCCTAAAACTCTATAAATAGAGCTCTCATTTCATTCAAATTTCAAGCTTTTGATAGCCAAATCCACCTTGCTAAAAAATCTCTCAATTCTCTCCATCTACCAAATTCACTCAAAGCTCCATTTTCAAAAAGTTAGTAAGCTTTGCATTGAAGCTTACTAATCTTTGAGATAAACCTTCATCCAAACACCTTTTCTCCATCAATTCTCTACATCCAAGCTTGGTTAATTGATTCTTGTGGTTGAATTGAAGCAAATTCTTGAAGTTGTTTTGATAATTCTCTAGATCTACCTTTGGTAAGTTGGATAATTCATCTTTCACAATGTGATCTCTTGTTGATCTTTGGGTTCAATTCTTTGAGCATTATTTTGTGATTCCAATGGTGTTATTTTCTCATAATTTGATGGAATTTTCGTGCTCAATTGGATCCATGATCATAAGGTGTTTGATGGAAAGTTTGAACAAGAAATTGCCCTTTTAAAATGTTGTTTTTGCTACTGTAACAGTGTGCAATCGATTGTAGTAACTGTGCAATCGATTGCACAGAAGCAATTTTGCATAATTTTTTGAAAATTGTAATGTGTAAATCGATTTACACAATAGTGCAATCGATTTACACAGGGACAAAATGTATTTTTTGCCTTGTTTTGGGGCAACTTTGATCCAAAATGATTTTTCTACTCACTCCTTTTGATTGTTGGTTTGGATTGCAATTTTAAATGTCCAATTTGTCTTTAAACTCAATGGACTTTGTGATGTAGATGAAGTTGGATAAATGTTCATAAATTCAAATCTACCTAAGAGTGAATTATTTAATTTATTTTTGGTGCTTTGGATTAATGATATGTTTAGTGCTTTAATCCATCTAGAGGAGTGGTTGAATTTAAAGATGAAAGAATTTTGAAATGGTGATCCAAATTAGCTTATCATTCCCCTCCCTCTTCATCTTATCCCTTTCTTTTTTAATTGTGCTACATGTTAAAGGATGGTGATCTCTATATCATTTATCCAAACATGAAGTACATAGATTGCTATTTACCGGCCTCAAAATAGGTGTGACTTCTACATAAGTCCACTTACGATTGCTTAACATAGCGCTAAATTTTGTCCTGATTCGAATAAATGATCATTCGTGGCCCAAACTTATGATTGCAAGCCCAAGTATGTTAATTTGATCTCTTTGATCCAATAACCTTGAGATTCATTGTGTGGAGGCTTTGGTTCTACCAATCCTCTAATGGATCTACAACACCTTTGGTCAACGCGGATCACTTAAACATCGTTGATCATTACATGTTGCCTTGTGAGAATTCCAAAATGGATGATATACTTGACAAAAAGCAAATGCAACTTATTGTGTGGAGGCTTTGGTTCTACCAATCCTATAATGAGTTACAAATTCAAGTTTCAAGATGGTCATCCAACTAACCACTAATTACTAACAATTAACTTTACTTTACGCTTTTATTTTTATGCTTTATGTACCATTTACTTTTAGCATTTTACATTTCATGCTATTTTCATCTTTGCTCACTTGAGCAATTACTTTTATGTCATTTTTATTTTGCTCACTTGAGCTTTTCTTTCTTTTTAAAGATACCTAATAATTAACATGAACCATAAAAATCATTAATGATACTTGGACTACATGGTTACTGTCCTTTGCATTATGGAGTGATGGACTTCTTGGACCTAGGATTAGAGATCTTGGCCTATCTTGGAGACTTTGTGACTTTATTTGATATTTTGTTTGGAGTTCTTGAGGTTTACCTCAAGACATTGGGTTGTTTGTTTGTTTTGTGTGCAGGTTATTGAGATTACGATCTTTGTTTGTAATCTGGAATTCACCCGTATACAGCCGTTACTCTGCCCAATTTTTGCGAAGACTTAAAACGCTTGAAGTTTGGTTCTCTCAAGAGGTCTAGTATCTTTGCTTGCTTGGTTTCAATCCGAAGAATGGGAATTCTATATTGACTCATAATGTCAAGTATTGGCTTCTTGTTGGTTAGATGGTTCTTATCCCTAGCTTTTACCTTATGCTTTAGGATAGCCTCTTCTTCTCCTCCCATCTTCTTTAATTTCAAAAATCTTCTCCCTCCTTTAAAAAAATTCTTCTTGTTTTGAAACTTGAAACATTTTCATAATCAACTTGGACTTAGGTCCATGCATCTTCGAAACATTTTCATAAATAAATTTCAATCAATTTAATAATACCTTGACCTTTTTTTTTGTGAGAAGACTAAAAGTCAATCGATCTCATTTCAAACCATTTTGCCACTTTGGCTTTTATCTTTAAACTTTTCTCAAAAGATTAGACTCTTGTCAATCCTTGTAGTGATGCAAACAACTATACTTCTACAATATGTAGTGAAGTGAGATATTTTCCACTTGGGTGTTGAGTGAGGCATTGTTGATTTTAAAATCCAAGCCATATCCTCCACTTTGAGATGATGCAAATTCTCCTTTCTCATGATTGTGGGTAGTAAGTATGTTTTTCACACGGACAATTGCGATGATGTCTTATCTCATAAAATCAACCAACACACTTGTGTTTCAAATTTTTAAAAGAGGAACTACGTGTACCCTGATCCCCTATTGCATGAAAGGTGGTACGTAGGAACTAAAGGTTCACAACCACGGCGGGTACAAAAATCATAAAAATATTTCTTTTCTCACCTCCACCATCCATTTTATATACAACACATTTTTATAGCCAAAATATACAGATTTTTTCAAAGAGGTTCCTGCGGAGTACCGTAGATGTTTAGGGTGCTAATACCTTCTCTTTGCATAACCAACCCCCTTACCTTGAATCTTTCCCCCTCTTTTTGGGTTATTCTCTCTTTTCCCATTCCTTTGGAAACAATAAAGCGCGGTGGCGATTTTTATTTTGATTTGTATAAAGTCTAGTAAATCCAATGGCTTAGTCTTGCATATTTCTACCGCCACAGAAAAATGGAGACTTCACTGGGGAAAGATTGACCTCTTGTTGGTCCATCCCTAAGTGGGTTAAACCTATCTTTGTTTATATCTGTATATGTGTTATTGTTGTTTATGTGTTATATTTTGTATATATGTTTGTCTGGATTTTCCTGGTTTACAAGGTGCTTGGTGATTACTCATAAGTCCTATACCCGGACTTGGGCAAACTTTAAGATAGGACGGGCGGTATAGTCATGTTAACTTTGAGGGAGTAATCCCAAAAAAGGAGGCATGAGATCCCCCACTCAGTGGAGGCCCCTTTGACTGTAGTATCGTTTACCGAGTAATCGGGAAGACGTACTGCTTTCGACCTGGGAGCCTGCCGAAGCTGAGGACCGTAGATTACCTAACCCCTCTTGGCCTTTTAGGTGTAGTGCGGAAGCTATAATGGAGTAATACAGAAGTAGTTGTCACACGATACTACGCTCGGACGAGTCTTTCTTGAGAATATTACTAATTACCGAGTTAATCGGGAAGTTGGTAATATCCGAAGGAAGGATGTAGACTCTGAGAACCTCTAGAACCTTGTTCGGCAGGTGATAACTTTTTAGACCAATACCTTATGGGTAGTACCTTCGACCTCATGCTCGTGACGTTGAACCTATGAACCCTATATGTGTGATCTTGTGTGTGATTGTTGCATCATGCATCCATGCACTCATAAGCATCTTTTGAAAAAAACAATATTTCAAGGGATTTAAAGGTTGACTATTTGTGAATATCTCAGGTACTTTTAAACCATGGATTATGGAAAGAGAAAGACCGAGAAATACAGTTTCAAGGATCCTAAGATAGATGAGTTGATCAGTCTAATTCCCGAGATCGAGTGTTCTGCAGACTTTCGGAAGAAGTATGGATCCATTATTCCTCTCATGAAGCTGAATATGAAGGAGGGTTTTCTCTCAACTTTGGTCCAGTTCTATGATCCGGTGTATCACTACTTTACTTTTCCCGATTATCAGTTGATGCCAACACTCGAAGAGTATTCCTATCTATTGGGTTTACCTGTTACCGATCGCGTTCCTTTTACTGGTTTGGAGGGTGAGGCAAAACCACATGAGATTGCTGCTTTGATTCATCTGGGGAGGTCTGAGGTGGAAGCCCATATGACTACCAAAGGAGGGATTAGAGGATTACCAGCTCAGTTCTTATTGGAGAAAGCTCGTTACTTTGCCAGGATGAAGAGTACGGTTGCTTTTGAGGCCATCTTTGCTTTACTCGCCTATGGATTATTCTTATTTCCTAATGTGGACAAGTTTGTCGACATTAACGCTATCAAGATTTTCATGATTGGAAACCCGGTTCCTACACTGTTGGGTGATGCTTATTACTCTGTCCATCTTCGGAATTCTTATCATGAGGGAATGATTATCTGTTGCACGCCTTTGTTGTATCGGTGGTTTACCTCTCATATGCCTCAGTCTGACGCTTTTTGTGATGTCAAGAAGGAACCCCGTTGGGCTCCTAAGATCATGGCACTTACTCACTCGGATATTGATTGGTATCATCGAGCTTACCAGGATGCGGAGATTATTGACAGTTGTGGTAGTTTCCCCAATGTGCCTCTTCTTGGTACAAAGGGAGGAATTAACTGTAACCCTGTTCTTGCACGACGACAGCTTGGTTATCCGATGAGGGATAAACCGAACAATATTCATCTGAGTAGTTTCTTTCTGAAGGAAGGAGAAGACCACAGGGAAGCTAGGGAGCAGATTGCGAAGGCCTGATGTCACATTCATAAGAAGAGTAGGAAGGATTTGGGACCTAGGGGTGTTGTTTCTTTGGAGCCATATCTTCAGTGGGTCTGATCGAGAGCCATTCAGTTGAAGATGTCGTATACTCGGGAGACACCCATGACTGATTTGTTTGTGAAGACCACTCCTCCCTTATTAGATGATCTAGAAGAGCTGCAACTTGCTTTGGTTAGGATGCAATAGGAAAGGGATGCTTGGAAGAACAAGTTCCAGACTTTAGAGAATTCCTACAGAGCAGACCTGAAGGAGAGAGATGATTTGATCGAGGTCCTTGAGAGTCGAGCAGTAGAGTCTATGGAGAGGCAAGGAGATTTATTTTCTCCTAAGCCTCAAACAGGTGCTGTTTGTTCACTTCCTGATTCAGATGATTGGAAGGAGGTTGCCATCAGACATGGGGAAGAAAACCAGAGGTTGTGAGCTCAGATTTCTAGGCTTACAGGGAAGCGCATTCGTACAGATTGATCTCTATCAGTTCCTTTTCTCAGGATTTTAGATTGTATTTTCATCTTGTACTTGGGATCATTGAAACTTGTAATCCATTTCGAAGTTATTATAATAAAAGTTTTCAGTATTCCAAATGCATTGTCATTTTGATGTTTGCAATATGTCTGTAAATCTTAAGTCCCTTGAAATATTAAATGATAAAATAATAATAATCATATACATTGCATATCATGCATCATATTGCACATGTTTTTGCATTTGTTATGCATATCCAGGTGCCTTACCCAGCTTCTTTACTTCACTCAGCAAGCTGACTCATCACTACAACACTCGGGCTAATTTCAAAAAGAAGATGGACAACTTAGAACAGGAGAATCGCGAGCTGCGCGAAGAAGTTTCTGCTTTGAAGGCTGGCTTGGCCAACTTGACTACTCTGATGGAAGCTCTGGTGGTTGCTCAGAATCAGCCACCGAGTGTTCAACCTCAACCAACAAGGGCAAGTACTGAAGTTCTGACTGTTCCTGTATCCGCTACTCCGGCTGTTGTTCAAAACCGTATGCCTCAGGGTTATCCGTGGGGAATGCTAGAGAATTTTGCACCTGAAGGTTTCAATCTGGGTCCTCAAGATGCTCCAGTGGTTCCAAATGTTGTTACTCCTGCACCTCATGTGGTGCATATTGTTCCTGCTGCACCTCCTTCGGTGAATTTGGTTTCGTTTGTTAATGAAGATATGTGTCGTACTTTCCCTCCGCCGAGTGAAGACTTGGGTCTTTATGACAAAATGGATGATTTCCAAGAGCAGTTTGATAGAATGCAAAGAGAGATGAAGGCTCTTAGGGGAAAAGAGTTGTTCGGGTAGAATGTGAATGAGCTGTGTTTGGTCCCGAATGTTAAAGTGCCTGCTAAGTTCAAGGTCCCGGAATTTGAGAAGTACAAGGCCAACACTTACCCTCGTGCTCATTTGGTGATGTATGTGAGAAGGATGTCTACCCATACTGATGATCAGCGTCTGCTGATTCATTTTTTCCAGGATAGTCTGACCGCTGCTGCGTTGAAATGGTACATGAGTTTAGACAACGCCAACATCCATACTTTTAATGATTTGGGAGAAGCATTCATTAAACAATACAAGTACAATATGGACATGGCGCCTGACCGTGACCAGCTTAGGGCCATGGTTCAGAAAGACAGAGAATCATTCAAAGAGTATGCACAGAGATGGCGCGAAGTGGCTGCACAAGTGATTCCGCCCATGGAAGAGAAAGAAATGACCAAGATTTTTCTAAAGACGCTAGGAGCTTTCTACTACGAAAGAATGGTAGCAAGTGCCCCAAGTGATTTTACAGAGATGGTAGGAATGGGTGTCCGCCTAGAAGAGGCAGTAAGAGAAGGCCGTTTAACAAAGGGTGAAGGATATGGAGGTGTGAAGAAGCCATCTTACGGGTTTACAAAGAAGAAAGAGGGGGATACAAATGCTGTTATGCAAGAGAGAAAGGTAAACGCTCCTAGAAGGAATTATCAGCGTCATCAGCAAGTCGCCTCAGTTACTCCTGTTATGAATGCCGCTCCAACTACCGTTGCTTATCAGAGACCATCCCAGCAGGGGAATCAAGGGTATAATCAGAGAAAGGAGAACTATGATCCTATTCCCATGAGCTATGCAGAGCTATTACCAGCATTGGTTCAGAAGAAGTTGGTCCAAACACGACCACCTCCCGCTGTACCATCACCATTGTCGTGGTATTACAAAGCAGACCAGACGTGTGCCTTTCATCAGGGAGCACCAGGGCATAGTGTTGAGAATTTTTATCCTTTGAGGACTGAAGTGCAAAGGTTGGTGAAGTCTGGAATTTTATCTTTCAAAGACGTGAGACCTAATGTGAAAGACAATCCTCTACCCAAGCACGGGGGAGTGAATGCTGTGAATATGGTGGCCGGTTGTCCAGGCGACTTTCGAATTTTTGACATTAATCTGGTTAGAGGGGATTTGGTGAAGATGCACGCAGATCTCTATAAATTCAGTTATTATACGCATGACCATACCGGTTGTGCTATTTGCAGTACAGATATACAGGGTTGTGAGAAGATAAATGCTGATTTGCAGGAGATGATGGATGAAGGTTTAATCCATATAATCAGGCCTAGGGCAGAATATGAAGAGGAAGTGAATATGGTTTCTGGATGTCCGGGTGAATTCAGAATTTTTGATGTGGATCATTTGAATGAGGATCTAGTGCAGTTACATGCTACCTTCTGCCATACTGCTGGTCAGGTGGAACACCAATATGGATCTTGCATAATTTGTTGGCGAAATCCCCGAGGATGTTCTGTTGTGAGGGAAGGTGTTCAGTTGCTGTTAGACAATGGAACCATCAAGATCACAGGTCAGAGAGATGAATATCATGAGATTGATATGGTTGAAGTCTATTTGATGGAAGAGTCAGAGGAAGAGTATGCCTCCGCAGATGAGTATTTCTCTTCAGACGAAGATTTGTTTGCCGGAAATGAATTTTTGATGGCTGATTGTGTTGAGGAAGGGGTGAATGTCATTGTACCTTGTTTTGGTGCACCCACTCATCTTGAGGTGGAGTACCATAGCAAACCAGCCGTTGCCCCATTGGCAATTAGTCTGCCAGGTCCTGTTCCCTATGAATCAGATAAGGTTGTGCCTTACAAATACAATGCTACGATCTTAGAAGATGGGGTGGAGATTCCCATCCAGCCGATGCCAGATGTTGGAAATATAGCTGATAATAGCAGAGTGACCCGTAGTGGTCGTGTATTTGCGCCGGTCATTCGAAGAGATGTTGTTGCTGGAAAGAAGATTGCTGAGAATGATGAGCCTAAGAAGTCTGCAGGAGGGACTAGTGGAGCTAAATTAGAGAAAGAAGTGGATGATATCTTGAAGATAATTAAGATGAGCGATTACAGAATTGTAGATCAGCTATTGCAGACTCCTTCAAAGATATATATTCTAGCCTTATTGATGAATTCCTCTGCTCATAGAGAATCGCTGATGAGAGTACTAGACCAAGCTTTTGTAGAGAATGACATGCCATTAGATCAATTCAGCAGCGCAATTGGAAACATTACGTCATGTAACAATTTGAGCTTCTGTGATGATGAGTTACCAGATGAAGGGAGGAATCACAACCTGGCCCTCCACATATCCATGAACTGTAAGAATGATTCGCTGTCCAATGTGCTAATTGATAAAGGATCCATGCTGAATGTCATACCGAGAAGTACCCTCTTGAAGTTAAAGTATCAAGGAACATCTATGCTCCCGAGTGGCATCATTGTGAAGGCTTTTGATGGGTCGAGGAAATCTGTCATCGGTGAAGTGGACCTGCCCATCCATATAGGACCACATTTGTTCTTGATAACCTTCCAGGTTATGGATATTATTCCCGCATATAGTTGTTTGCTTGGACGACCATGGATACACGAAGCAGGGGCTGTCACTTCAACTCTGCATCAGAAGCTAAAATTTGTGCGTGAAGGGAAGGTAGTGATCATAAATGGGGAGCAGGCGTTGTTGATATCCCATCTATCCTCTTTCAGTATTGTAGAAGCGGATGAGGCTGCTATTGGAACCCAGTTCCAAGCCCTATCCATTGACAACATAAGGAGGAATGAGAATTCTGTAGTTTCCCTGAAGGACGTGCAACAGGTTGTGCGCAATGGTCATAATGCAGTTTGGGGACGACTGGTGGATCCACCCGTGAACAAGAACAGAACTGGTTTAGGTTTTTCTTCGAAGAATGGCAAAGGCGAAAGTTTGAAGTCAAAGTCTCCTGTGAACAGTTATCATGATGTTTTCCGCAGCGGAGGCTACCTCCATCCAATTGGTTCTGGAATCAATGATGTTGAAGAAGATGAAGCAGAGCAGGAAGTACCGAATTTTGTGACGCATGGAGTCCGAGTTCAGAACTGGGTCACCATTGATGTTCCTTCTTGCATACATATTTCAAAGTAATTTGTTTTGTTAATCTGTTTCTTTCTTTGAAAAGCTTTCACTCTGCCCAAGGTGAAAGTATTGTATGTGCTTATCCGTTTGCTTTGATTTTTAAGATCATTAATAAAAGTTGTCTTTGCTTCCAAAAATATGTCTTTATTTTCTGCTTTTTCTTGGGAAATGGTAATCAAATAAAAAACCCTTTCAAAATAAATGATAACTGAAAATTAATCTGCATGATCACTTGTTATATGTGTCAGTTTCTAAAAGCAATCATAAATCATATGTGCAGATTAATTAAAAAACCCGTTGAATACAATGACCCTGCACCCTCTCCCAACTTTGAATGTCCTGTGTTTAGGGCTGAAGAAGAAGATTATGATGAGATTCCAGAAGAGGTCTCACGGTTTCTTGAGCACGAGGATAATACCATTCAGCCATATAAGGAGCCTTTGGAAGTGATTAATTTGGGTTCAGAAGAAGATCCGAAAGAGATTAAGATTGGAGCATCGTTGCATCTTGATATGAAGAGCGGGTTGATTGAGCTATTGAAAGAGTATGTGGATATTTTTGCTTGGTCTTATCAAGACATGCCTGGTCTAGATACAGACATTGTTGAGCATCATTTGCCATTGAAGCCAGAGTGTCCGCCAGTTAAACAAAAGTTGAGAAAAACCCACCCAGATATGGCAGTAAAGATCAAAGAGGAGGTCCTAAAGCAGATTAATGCTGGTTTTCTTGTGACGTCAGTGTATCCTCAATGGATTGCCAATATTGTCCCAGTACCGAAAAAAGACAGAAAAGTCCGCATGTGCGTAGATTACAGAGATCTAAATAAAGCTAGTCCAAAAGATGATTTTCCATTGCCTCACATTGATATGTTAGTGGATAGCACAACAAAATTCAAAGTATTCTCGTTCATGGACGGATTTTCCGGGTATAATCAAATAATAATGGCTCCAGATGACATGGAAAAAACAACGTTTATCACACCCTGGGGAACATTCTGTTACAGAGTGATGCCCTTCAGGTTGAAGAACGCTGGTGCAACGTACCAGAGGGCTATGACAACCCTATTCCATGATCTGATGCACAAGGAAATTGAAGTATATGTTGATGATATGATTGCCAAATCCCAAACGGAAGAAGGGCATATAAAAGATTTGTTAAAGTTGTTTCAGCGTTTGAGGAAGTATCGTCTCCACTTGAATCCAAATAAATGCACCTTCGGAGTTAGATCGGGGAAATTGTTGGGTTTTATTGTTAGCCAGAAAGGAATTGAAGTTGACCCTGACAAAGGCAGAGCAATTCAAGAAATGCCAGCACCAAGAACTGAAAAGTAAGTCAGGGGTTTTCTTGGGCGTTTGAACTATATTTCCAGATTTATTTCCCACATGACTGCAAAGTGTGAACCGATCTTTAAGCTGTTAAAGAAAGATCAAGGTTGTGTGTGGACTGATGACTGCCAAAGGGCATTTGAGAGTATTAAAGAGTATCTATGTAAACCTCCTATCTTTCTCCCTCCCGTAGAAGGAAGACCGCTGATTATGTATCTAACGGTGTTAGATAAATCCATGGGTTGTATTCTGGGACAACAGGATGAAACGGGAAAGAAAGAGTTCGCCATTTATTATCTCAGCAAAAAGTTAACTGATTGTGAGTTGCGGTATTCCACGCTAGAAAAGACATGTTGTGCTTTGGCCTGGGCGGCAAAGCGTTTGCGACAGTATATGTTGAATCATACCACTTGGTTGATCTCCAAAATGGATCCAATCAAGTATATTTTTGAGAAGCCTGCTCTTACGGGGAGAATTGCCCGCTGGCAGATGTTATTGTCTGAATATGATATTGAGTACCCCACTCAAAAAGCTATTAAAAGTAGTGTGTTGGCAGATAACCTTGCTCACCAACCGGTGGAAGATCATCAGTCTGCAGAATTTGAATTCCCTGATGAGGATGTGATGTTCTTGAAAGTGAAAGATTGTGATGAACCATTGCCTGAGGAAGGCCCTGACCCTGAATCTCATTGGAGTATGATTTTTGATGGAGCGGTGAATTCTTATGGTAAAGGAATTGGTGTTGTGATTGTCACTCCTCATGGATCGCACATTCCTTTTACTGCGAGGCTAACATTTGATTGCACTAATAATATGGCGGAATATGAGGCTTGCATCATGGGTCTTAAGGAAGCTATTTATCTCAGAATCAAAATTCTAGATATGTATGGTGATTCAGCTTTGGTAATAAATCAGATTAAAGGAGAATGGGATACTCGTCACCCTGGCTTGATCCCTTACAAAGATTATGCTAGAAGATTGCTACCCTTCTTCAATAAAGTTAAATTCCATCACATCCCTAGAGATGAAAATCAAATGGCGGATGCTCTGGCAACTCTGGCTTCCATGTATCAAGTGAATTCTTGGAATGATATACCCCGTATTACAGTTCGACGGATGGATAGGCCCACTCATGTGTTTGCGACAGAGGAGGTAGTAGATGAAAAACCTTGGTATTATGATATCAAGCATTTTCTTCAGACTCGGGAATACCCGATTGGTGCATCGAGGAAAGATAGAAAGACATTGAGAAGATTGGCAGGCAGTTTCTTCCTCAGTGAAAATGTGCTATACAAGAGAAATTATGACATCGTCTTGCTCAGATGCGTGGATAGACACGAAGCATACATGTTGATGCATGAGATTCATGAAGGTTCATTCGGCACTCATGCTAATGGACATTCGATGGCTAAAAAGATGCTAAGGGCAGGTTACTATTGGTTGACAATGGAATTTGGTTGTTGCAAAGTTGCAAAGAAGTGCCATAAATGCCATATTTATGCAGATAAGATCCATGTGCCTCCGACACTTCTCAATGTAATTTCCTCCCCATGGCTTTTCTCTATGTGGGGTATTGACATGATCGGGATGATATAACCCAAAGGTTTGAATGGACACCGTTTCATTTTGGTAGCGATTGACTACTTTACCAAATGGGTAAAGGCTGCTTCTTATGCCAATGTTACCAAACAAGTGGTTGTGCGTTTCATCAAAAACAATCTGATATGCTGGTATGGTGTGTCGAGTAGAATCATCACTGACAATGGCTCAAATTTGAACAACAAAATGATGACAGAACTGTGTGAAGAATTCAAGATTGTCCATCACAATTCGTCTCCATATAGGCCAAAGATGAATGGGGTTGTTGAGGCTGCTAATAAGAATATCAAGAGAATTATCCAGAAAATGGTTATTACTTATAAGGATTGGCATGAAATGCTCCCTTTTGCTCTGCATGGATATCGAACATCTGTCTGCACTTCAATAGGAGCAACCCCATTCTCCCTGGTATATGGAATGGAAGCTGTACTCCCTGTTGAGGTAGAGATTCCCTCGTTGCGTGTGATACTGGAAGCCAAGTTGACAGAGGCTGAATGGGTCCAGAACAGGCTTGACTAATTGAATTTGATTGAAGAGAAGAGGATGACAACTTTATGTCATGGGCAGTTATATCAGAAAAGAATGAAGAAAGCATTTGATAAAAAGGTCAAACCTCGTGAACTCAGAGAAGGCGACCTCGTGCTCAGGAAGATCATGTCTTTTAACACTGATTCTAGGGGCAAGTGGACTCCCAATTTTGAAGGCCCGTATGTTGTCAAGAAAGCCTTCTCTGGTGGTGCATTAATTCTTGAAACTATGGATGGAGAGGAGTTCCCACGTCCCATGAATGCTGACGCAGTCAAGAAATACTTCAGCTAAAGAAATAAAAGAACAACTCGCTAAGTTGAAAACCCGAAAGGGCGGCTTAGGCAAAAAGGAGCGTCTCGGTAGGATGAAAACCCGAAAGGGAGGTCTAGGAAAAAATTAGAGACATAAACAGAATAAATTTCCCGCTAAGTTGAAAACCCACAAGGGCAGCTTAGGCAAAAGTTAGGATATTTTCTTGGCAAGTAACTACGTCAGACAAGACTTGATCGTTGAAGCAACAATCTTCTCGGATCCTCACCATACTTCAACAAAAACTGCTGCTTAGGACTTCAAAAGTTGTTAGGGGAATGGTGGTCATTGTATCTCAATGTATCTTTTCCATTATATATTACCATTTCCCAAACTTTGTAATCATCCATGGAGTCTCTCCATTCGCAGACTACCATTCTATTAATAAAATTCGAGCTTTTGCCCAATTCTTTATGTTCTTATTTTTATTTAGCTTGCAAAGACTTCATTTATTACTGATAATAACTTTCAAAGCAAAAAGATTAAAAAAATAAAATTGACTTTTCAAAAAGAAAGACATCTTTACAATTCAATTTACTTTGGGATTTGTGATGAAACAATGACAACAAAAATGGCGATCCCTGGAATGAACAAACTCCGGTTGTTTTAAGAATATTTACTTCCTTCGTGAAGGTTTTTCTCAGGTCATCTTGTTGGTATATGCGCAATCTTTGTGTGTTTCTCAGATAATTAAAGACGATACCAGTTGGCGTAAGGTACAATATTAGGTTTGTGATCCTATGATCCCCGGCCAAGTCTTGGTTCTCTTTTGATTTTAGGTTTGCATGGTCAGAAGCCTCTGTCCCAGGTTCCCCAGCGAAGTTTTCCCTCATATGATGAAAGGTTTTATTCCCTTGGTGTGCTAAGATATCGCTCTTTTTGTAGTATTGGCATTAGTGTTGACTTCTTGATTTCCCAGGAAGACTACACCAGGGCATCTTTTGTTGGAATAGGTTTGGTTGATATGAAGACTCAATCCAGTATTTTCCAGTGAAGGCCTTGTTTATTTGATAGAATTCCTTTTTCCCCACTGAAGAACATATCTTGGTTTCCCTTTGATGATGTGGTGTCGACCTCCCCAATGAAGTCAGCATGAAGTCCCCGATAGAGGTCTCGATGATGAAGTATTGTCTCCCTTAGTGAAGTCTGTATGTTTTTCTTCCTTCAAAGTGGGCCTGATTTCCCCAGTGAATGTTTTGACAATTTGGTTTCCATTTGCCTTATTCACAATCAGTATCGAAATCCCCAGTAGGAGTACGGACTGTGAAACATTTGTTTTCCCCATGGAAGTCCGTGTGTTATTCCTTAGGAAGGTTATCCCAGGGCATATCTTGTTGGAATGAGTATTCATGATGAAAAGTTTTCAATCCTCAGTTTTTTTTCTTCTCTCCAGGGAAGTGGGTTTGAATTCCTCAGTGAGGTTTGATTGTCTCGGCGTCAGTCTGCTTTATTTGATACTAGTTTTGCAATCTTCAGTAGGCACATTGTTTTTGGAAAACTGGTTTCTCCGATGAAAACGGAAGAAAGATGTTCTATCCCGGTATCTGTTTGATTTAGCTACATCCGGATTATGTTTCTCCTCAGTGAAGTTAGGACAGACAATAGGTTTGGTTTTCGCAGTTGCTTTTACTTTTCTTGGATTGATCTTTCTGCTTGAAGTTTAGACCAATGTTGTTAGTACCTGTGGCAGTTTTGTTCGATTATGTATCCTTTTACCAGCATATGCACGATATCACTCATACATTCATACATGCATCATGCATTGTTACAAATCATTTTTTATTGACATTGTGTTCAAACCTTCCTGCAGCGCTCCTTGCTTAGTTGGATTTGGTTTTCCCTCTTGAGTTTATTTCTCAAAGGATGTATCTTCTTTGGCCGTCTTGCTCCAGTTTGTTTCTAATTGGATTCGTGGTTGCATGACAATATTATTTACTCTGGATTTCTGAGGACTTTGAGCTTTGATTTGTGCATTTATTTTGCATGAGAAGACTTTATCTCTTCAGCAGGAAGTCATATCTCATTTCCCCAGGAAGTCATATCTCATTTCCCCAGGAAGTCATATCTCATTTCCCTAGGAAGTCATATCTATTTCCCCAGGAAGCCACATTTCTATCCCCATAAAGTCGTTTCTTTTTGCAATCCTCCATAATAACAAGCAACAGGTATCTTTGTTTGAGCAACTCGTGCTTCCCTGTACAATTCGACGTAACTTTTTTTTGCTATTTCCTCTATGAGTGGTTAGCTTGCAGTCCGTCGTTAGTTTACGCCAGTGGATGGCAAGACTTTCAAATTCACAGAAATTGCTCATTGTGAAATCTTTGCAAGTGGAAGTCTCTTTATTTTAGACAACTTACATATTACCCTTTCCAGGCGGAATTCCTTGGTTAAGGAAGAAGTTGAGACCCATTCTAGGTGAAACACCAGAATTTTGGGGAAGATATGATATTTTTAAAATCTACCTTCAGTGAATGTTGGTAGTGCATCGGCAGTGAACGTCGGTGTTTCTTATCTTTTTGCTATCATCAGTGAACGGTGGTAGTTCCTCGTCAGTGAACAACGATGGTATGATATTTTTAAAATTTACCTTCAGTGAACGTTGGTAGTGCATCGGCAGTAAACGTCGGTGTTTCTTATCTTTTTGCTATCATCAGTGAATGGTGGTGGTTCCTCGTCAGTGAACGGAGATGGTATGATATTTTCAAAATCTACCTTCAGTGAATGTTGGTAGTGCATCGGCAGTGAACATCGGTGTTTCTTATCTTTTTGCTATCATCAGTGAACGGTGGTAGTTCCTCGTCAGTGAACGGCGATGGTATGATATTTTTAAAATCTACCTTCAGTGAATGTTGGTAGTGCATCGACAGTGAACTTCGGTGTTTCTTATCTTTTTGCTATCATTAGTGAACGGTGGTGGTTCCTCGTCAGTGAACGGCGATGGTATGATATTTTCAAAATCTACCTTCAGTGAACGTTGGTAGTGCATCGGCAGTGAACGTCGGTGTTTCTTATATTTTTTCTATCATAAGTGAACGGTGATAGTTCCTCGTCAGTGAATGGCGATGGCATGATATACTTTCTCTTCTACCTTCAACTATTGAGTTGGTAGTTTACCGTCATCTATGAGTCGGTATATCTTCTTCTCTCTACCTTCATTGAACGTTGGTAGACATCGGCAGTGAACGTCGATGCTTGTTATCCTCCTCTCTGGTTCTATTTCTTTTGGTCCACGAGTGATTTATTTTCCTGGTGGGGTTGCTCCTTTGTTTCTTCATTTTTGTGGCACCCCCAGTGTTACTTTGCGTCTCTTTTGTTCTGTTCATATGCATCCATAATCATAAGCATTGCATGGCATCTTAGATACAAAAATAAGGCTTGTTTTATATTTAAGTATCTTCAATCGCGTCGACACGAAGATTTGTAACCTTCGTATCTCCGGATAGAAGACACTTAAATAAGGGCAGCTGTTGTACCCCAATTTTTGCCCCTAAGATTCTTCTATCATATCATATCAACTCGATCATAACAAGATCACATTAGGGTTGGTTCTTCCTCTTTTTTCCTATCTTTAAGTTTCTCTTGAGGAATATCCAAGCACCTTGGTTGTGTATTTTGTATATGTGTTGTTGACTAACTTCTAATCAAAATAGAAAAAAATATTTGTCTTTGTCTTTGTATATTTTTGTTTTGTAGGTACCAAGTCGAAGCATCTAACAAATAAGGATTTCTGGTATTATTTTCCTAAAGTCTCTATTTTGCAAAGAAAAAGAATTAAAATTTTTCATTTTTTTCACTGATGCAATCGATTGC
Organism: Vicia faba; assembly: GCA_948472305.1. NCBI lineage: Eukaryota > Viridiplantae > Streptophyta > Magnoliopsida > Fabales > Fabaceae > Vicia > Vicia faba. The sequence goes on along the minus strand of OX451740.1, from coordinate 822,663,144 downwards.
TCTTAAAGTGAAATCGATTGCACATAGTGTATTTTGCGCCATTTTTGAAAAAAATACACTGTGCAATCGATTTGCACTGTAATGCAATCGATTGCACAACGTGAAAATTAAAAAAAAAATCAGCATTTTAAACTTGTCAAATTTTGGCTCCAATTTTCCTTCACTTTTGAAAGATGTATCATTAATTCAAATTTTAGTGTCAATCTTTCATTTTTAAAAAGAATTATCATTAATTCAAATTTTGGCTCTAATATTTGAAAGAATTATCATTAATTCAAATTTTGGCTCTAATTTTTGAAAGAGTTATCATTAATTCAAATTTTGGCTCCAAGAATCAATTACCAAATTACCACTAATCCCAATCCTAAAACTCTATAAATAGAGCTCTCATTTCATTCAAATTTCAAGCTTTTGATAGCCAAATCCACCTTGCTAAAAAATCTCTCAATTCTCTCCATCTACCAAATTCACTCAAAGCTCCATTTTCAAAAAGTTAGTAAGCTTTGCATTGAAGCTTACTAATCTTTGAGCTAAACCTTCATCCAAACACCTTTTCTCCATCAATTCTCTACATCCAAGCTTGGTTAATTGATTCTTGTGGTTGAATTGAAGCAAATTCTTGAAGTTGTTTTGATAATTCTCTAGATCTACCTTTGGTAAGTTGGATAATTCATCTTTCACAATGTGATCTCTTGTTGATCTTTGGGTTCGATTCTTTGAGCATTATTTTGTGATTCCAATGATGTTATTTTCTCATAATTTGATGTAATTTTCGTGCTCAATTGGATCTGAAATTCTGGCTACAGATACTCAATGTCACGTCCAATGTTATGACACCGTATCTGACTTACTATATGACAGTAAATACAAAAGCAGTAAATAACACAGTCAATTGTTTACCCAGTTCAGTGTGCAACAACACCTACTCTGGGGGCTACCAAGCCAGGGAGAGAATCCACTATAAGAGATGTTAATTCAGGAATAAACCAACCAGTTTATCTCCTTCACTTAAGACCTACCCAATGCAATTCTAATCTAAGTACAACTTAAACCTGAGTTCCTACTCACTCCCCCTCAATCACAGCAGTGATACATAAACCAATTTGACTTGAGAATTGATGAAGACACTCTTCAAAAACACACACTTGATTAAGCTTCACAGCTTTTTAATCAAGTAACACAATCACTCGTGCTTCACAGCTTTGAGTGATGTACACAACTAACTTGACTCTGCTTCACAGCTTTAGTCAAGTAACATTCAAACACTCTTGCTTCAAAGCTTTGAGTGCTACACAACCCTTACAATTGAAACCTATTCCAAGACACTTATCACAATGATAATTGCTTGGAGTACAATAAACAAATCTATACAGATTACAAAATTGATCTTCTAATCAATCAGCAGGGATACCTTGAAAAACCGCAGCTCTGTTGAATATATAGCAGCTGCAACTTCAGTTAGGGTTTCCAAAAACCTAGGGTTGATTCCATTTGACCTAAAGACCAGGTCACAGTACTTTATTGATCAGGTTAGGATTGAGCTAGGTTACTCCTCAGAAAACGCATGATTCTGTTTAGAGGGGACTGAGTTATTTCCTGAAAAAACTCAGACTTATCCAATCCTGCAATCCTGTTAGTTCAGAACAGGATGTCATAACATCTGTTATGACATCTGAGAAAACCTGTCTACTGATTTAGCAAAATGTGATCATTTTGCAAACATGCTCAGATACACACTTATAAACATCAGTATTTGAATTACAATATTTTTCTGCACATGTACCTATTGAGTTAGTACAACCTGAACTAGAATGTTATGACATCGGTCATGACATTCACACATACACTTGGGATTTAACAAAAATGCAAGCCAATACCTAAACACCTACAAACTCCCCCTTTGGCAGATTTTTGGCTAAAGTCCCTAAACAATCAGAGATAGATAGATAGCAGCAGAAATAAGTGACAGCAGAAAAATATAGTGTCAAGTACTAATTAAGCAGTACCAAAAATATTCTCCCCCACTTTAGCCACAAATGGGCCAAAGATTACATGTTTATAAAGTTATACAGTTATCCAAAACAAAATAATGAGATCAGCAGCAGACAACAGCAGAACACACTTCCAAACTCCACCAGCAACACCACCAAGCAGCAATCATCCTTCAAGCACTGTCATCAGACTCAGAGGAGCCAATTTCTTCAATGTTGAGCTGTCCTTCATCTTCTTCCCTTCTGCTTTCTTCAGCTTCTTCCTTTTCTAGCCTGGCAATTAGAGCTTCTAGGGTCCTTTTTCTAGCATCCAGATCTTTGCAAGTTTCTTTTAAAACAGCTATGACATCTGATGTTTTGGACTGGATCTTTGCAGACGATGTCTCAGCTGAAGTTATGACAATGTCTGGAGCATGGGATCCCTGAAACAGTTTGTAGTGCAGGCCAAGGGCAGGGGCTCTTTTGCAGACTGTATCTCTTGCTACAAGGATGTCAGGGTATTGTGCAAGGATGATTCCACAAAGGAGGGAGGGAAAAGCAATTGGTCCTTTGACAGCATAACTGCCAGCATGCTTCAAGGTTTGTTCAAAGATGTACCTTCCATAGTCAAAGGCAGTCTTGGTTCCTACAACATAGATGAATCTCCCCAATCCTGTGGAGATGGTTGATTTGTGATTTGTAGGCACCCAGTTTGCTGCACCTATTTTATGCAAGATGGCAAATTTCATGCTGAGTTTACTAGCATTCAACTTCCCTTTCAATGGCCAGCACTTTACTTGCCTGGCAGTGATGGTCAAACATACTTCATTGTCAGTTGCCTCTAGATCAGGACAGTCCTTATTTGTTCTTCCAAGAAACTTGTTGATTTCTGATGGAGAGAACTTGACCCTTCTTCCTCTAACAAACACACTCTCAAAGTCAGCTGACCTCCCATCAGCACAATCATTGGACAAGTTCACTACAAACTCTTTAACCAGATTTTCATAACATTTGCTAAACTTCATCACTGTCTTCATTAGCCCAGCATTCCTGATCAGCTCCATGATGTCTTTGCACTCCAGGGCATCATTGTTGAGTTCTCTCTCCAAGGCTATTCTCTTCAAGCAAACATACTTCCATCTGTTTGCATTATCAGGATGATGAAAGGAGATGTTGTCTGTTGGCACTTCAGGCACTCTAGCAATCTTGCTGGAGGGGAGCTTCCTTCTGATGGGAGTATTGTCAATGTCAATCTCAAATTCTGATTCATCATCAGAATCAGAAGTTTCAGGTTCTTTACTTTTCTTGGAGATTGGTTGTCTAGCAGTCTGCACCTGTGCCTTCTTCCCTTTTGTCTGAATTTTCTCAGCCATCCCTTCAGCCTTGGATTTCTTAGCATCAGGTTTAACAGTCTCACTACTCTTTCTTTTCATCAATCTCCTAGCAATGCTAGGGTTCACATTAGCAATCAGTTCATTATCTGAGTAATCTTCATCTACATCAATGATAGGTGGATCAGCAGCCTTTTCAGAGGGATTCTGAATGTTGTCTTTTGGTGTCACAACATCCTCAGTGACATCTATATTTTCAGAACCTTCCACATTTGGACTTTCTGATTGATTCAAAGGGATAGAAATCCCCGGTACAGATTGGTTGCCACTCAGAATGCTAGAAACCAGTCTAGCAATAGCTTGGTGTACTTGAACTGATCCTTCTTTATTAGGTGTAGAAGACGAAGGAAGAGAAGAATTACCAGAGACTGTAGCTTGAGCTCTTCCTGCATGTCTGGTCCTGAGCTTTTTGACTCTGGCTGGGTCAGTTGCCATCTCCCTGAGAGGAGTGACCTCAAGAACTTCAGATTCTATGCATGTAGTGATTGCCCTAGAATCTTGATCAGATGATGACGATGATGAGTGAGACGAAGCCGCCATGGTGGAAGACGATGTCTGAGACATTGTGTGTAACGTTGAGTGATAGTAGCAGTTTGAGAAAACTCTTTGATTGGGAGGAGGAAACAGGTTGCAAGGATGAGAGAGGTAGGGAGTACAAGGGAGTCTCTTCAACTTCTTAAGGCTTTTGAAGGAATTGTGAATGAATATGATTAACCCACTAAATATAGACTTAATAAAATTAATCCCTTCAACCCTTGTTTTCAGCAAAACTAATTGCTATAATTTCTCATGTTGGTGAATACCCAATATGCCCCTCAAATTTTCAAGTTTATTTCCAACAAGCGCCTTGGTAGAAGAATCAGTTAGCTGAAGCTTAGAGAAACTATGTTCCAGTTCAAATGACTTCTTTTCTCCAAAGTCAATAGGGTTCAAGGAAATGTTGAATGTTTTCAGATTATCACACCACAATGTCACAACATCTTGTGTAACATTGTCCTCAGGTAGCATCTGTTTTGACCAGAATTTTTGAGAACAGAATTTATGAGACTTGTTCTTTGCCACATCACATATATTATCAGCCTGTAGTTTAGGAGTTCTTCTGACATCTTCCATAGGAATATCTCTTTTCATTCCTTCAAGCTTATGTTGCCACTGTTTCATCTCTTTTTCTTCTTTGATGATTTGACTCATAGTGGAGATATCAGTGTTCTCAGGCTGCCACACATAACAGTTATTTTTGGATTTGATTCCTCTCATTACAACATCTAGTTTTTCATTAAACACTAGACATTCAGATCTTGAGAAGTTGACCATGAATCCTAGATCACATAATTGACTGATGCTGATGAGATTAGTAGTCAACCCTTTTACCAGCAGTACCTTATTCAGACTTGGAACTCCAGGGTAGTCCAAATTACCAACTCCTTTGATTTCTCCTTTAGCACCATCTCCAAAGGTCACAAAACTGGTGGTGTGAGGCATAACATTATTGAGGAGATTTTTGAATCCAGTCATGTGTCTGGAACATCCACTGTCAAAGTACCAATCTTCCTTTGCAGAGATCTTCAGGGAAGTGTGTGCTATCAGTGCAGTAGCCTTTTTCTTCCATTGAGGAGCGTGTGGTACCTTTTTAGACTTAGGTTTGACATCTGAGTTCTGTTTAGGATATCCATGTAATCTGAAGCAGAAGGGCTTTATGTGACCATATTTCCCACAATGATGGCATCTCCATCTTTGGTACCTTTTCTTCATATGTCTCTGTCCCTGATGTTGAGAGTAATGTTGAGACATCCGTTTTGTCATTTGCTTCCCGGTACCAAATTACTTTGTTTCCACAAATCCTAGGCCAGATTTATTTCCCATATTTTGACCAGCCTGAAGGATCTCTTCCAATTTGTCTGTTCCATTGGTCAACATCTTGACAGATTTGGTCATTTGATTCAGTTGTGAGTTCAGCAGTTGAACTTCTCCTTCTAAATGACTTATAGTTTCAAGATTTGCCCTCTTTTCAGCCTCCAGCTTTACAATGAGTTTTGATTGTTTCTCATTTTGCACACAGACTTCACCACTTCTGATACACAATTTCTTGTAGGTATCAGCCAGTTCTTCAAATGTTACTTCTTCATCACTGGTGTCACTTTCAGAAGTACAAACACTAGTTAGGGTAGTAACTAGTTTGGCAGATTCTTCTTCAGAATTGCTTTCTGAATCATAGTCAGACCAAGTAACAGTCATTCCTTTCTTTTTCTTCTTAAGAAAGGTAGGACATTCAGCTCGAATATGTCCATATCCTTCACATCCATGGCATTGAATACCTCTGCCTTGGTTTTCCTTATCTTCTGACCTTGGTCTTCTGCTGGAACTGTCAATGTCAGAAGGAATGTTATGAACATTAGACCTTGACTTTGGGTCCATTCTTTTGATGATCCTGTTGAACTGTCTTCCAAGCATGGCAATGGCTTCTGATATGTTTTCTTCTTCATCCTCCTTGTATTCAACATTAGTGTTGGATACAAGTGCTATGCTTTTGTTCTTCTTGTCACCATTATCAGTGATCCCCATCTCAAAAGTCTGAAGAGACCCAATAAGTTCATCCACTTTTAACTTGCTAATGTCCTGGGCTTCCTCTATGGCAGTTACCTTCATTGCAAATCTGTTAGGCAAGGATCTGAGAATCTTCCTCACCAGTTTTTCTTCTGACATTTTTTCTCCCAGTGCTCCTGAGGTGTTGGCAATCTCCAAGATGTTCATGTGAAACTCATGAATGGTTTCATCTTCCATCATTTTTAGATTCTCAAACTTAGTGGTCAACATCTGAAGCCTTGACATCTTTACTTTGGAAGTGCCCTCATGAGTAGTTTTGAGGGTGTCCCAAACTTCCTTGGCCAGTTCATATTGATGTACTAGTCTGAAGATGTTTCTATCAATTCCATTGAACAAGGGATTTAAGGCTTTTGAATTTCCCAGAGCTAACTCATCTTCTTCTTTACTCCAATCTTCCTCAGGCTTCAGACTGATTGTCCCATCTCTTTCAGTTATGGTGGGATGTATCCATCCTTTATCAGCAGCTCTCCAAGCCTTTTTGTCCAGAGATTTTAGGAAGGCAATCATACGAGGTTTCCAGTAGTCATAATTAGTTCCATCCAAAATGGGTGGTCTATTTCCAAAAACTCCTTCTTTGTCCATAGTGCCAGAAAGTGATATCCCTAGATCTCACCCAGTAATACAGGCAGGGTGCCTGCTCTGATGCCAATTGAAATTCTGGCTACAGATACTCAATGTCACGTCCAATGTTATGACACCGTATCTGACTTACTATATGACAGTAAATACAAAAGCAGTAAATAACACAGTCAATTGTTTACCCAGTTCAGTGTGCAACAACACCTACTCTGGGGGCTACCAAGCCAGGGAGAGAATCCACTATAAGAGATGTTAATTCAGGAATAAACCAACCAGTTTATCTCCTTCACTTAAGACCTACCCAATGCAATTCTAATCTAAGTACAACTTAAACCTGAGTTCCTACTCACTCCCCCTCAATCACAGCAGTGATACATAAACCAATTTGACTTGAGAATTGATGAAGACACTCTTCAAAAACACACACTTGATTAAGCTTCACAGCTTTTTAATCAAGTAACACAATCACTCGTGCTTCACAGCTTTGAGTGATGTACACAACTAACTTGACTCTGCTTCACAGCTTTAGTCAAGTAACATTCAAACACTCTTGCTTCAAAGCTTTGAGTGCTACACAACCCTTACAATTGAAACCTATTCCAAGACACTTATCACAATGATAATTGCTTGGAGTACAATAAACAAATCTATACAGATTACAAAATTGATCTTCTAATCAATCAGCAGGGATACCTTGAAAAACCGCAGCTCTGTTGAATATATAGCAGCTGCAACTTCAGTTAGGGTTTCCAAAAACCTAGGGTTGATTCCATTTGACCTAAAGACCAGGTCACAGTACTTTATTGATCAGGTTAGGATTGAGCTAGGTTACTCCTCAGAAAACGCAGGATTCTGTTTAGAGGGGACTGAGTTATTTCCTGAAAAAACTCAGACTTATCCAATCCTGCAATCCTGTTAGTTCAGAACAGGATGTCATAACATCTGTTATGACATCTGAGAAAACCTGTCTACTGATTTAGCAAAATGTGATCATTTTGCAAACATGCTCAGATACACACTTATAAACATCAGTATTTGAATTACAATATTTTTCTGCACATGTACCTATTGAGTTAGTACAACCTGAACTAGAATGTTATGACATCGGTCATGACATTCACACATACACTTGGGATTTAACAAAAATGCAAGCCAATACCTAAACACCTACAGGATCCATGATCATAAGGTGTTTGATGGAAAGTTTGAACAAGAAATTGCCCTTTTAAAATGTTGTTTTTGCTACTGTAACAGTGTGCAATCGATTGCAGTAACTGTGCAATCGATTGCACAGAAGCAATTTTGCACAATTTTTTGAAAATTGTACTGTGTAAATCTATTTACACAATAGTGCAATCGATTTACACAGGGACAAAATGTATTTTTTGCCTTGTTTTGGGGCAGCTTTGATCCAAAATGATTTTTCTACTCACTCCTTTTGATTGTTGGTTTGGATTGCAATTTTAAATGTCCAATTTGTCTTTAAACTCAATGGACTTTGTAATGTAGATGAAGTTGGATAAATGTTCATAAATTCAAATCTACCTAAGAGTTAATTATTTAATTCATTTTTGGTGCTTTGGATTAATGATATGTTTAGTGCTTTAATCCATCTAGAGGAGTGGTTGAATTTAAAGATGAAAGAATTTTGAAATGGTGATCCAAATTAGCTTATCATTCCCCTCCCTCTTCATCTTATCCCTTTCTTTTTTAATTGTGCTACATGTTAAGGGATGGTGATATCTATATCATTTATCCAAACATGAAGTACATAGATTGCTATTTACCGGCATCAAAATAGGTGTGACTTCTACATAAGTCCACTTACGATTGCTTAACATAGCGCTAAATTTTGTCCCGATTCGAATAAATGATCATTCGTGGCCCAAACTTATGATTGCAAGCCCAAGTATGTTAATTTGATCTCTTTGATCCAATAACCTTGAGATTCATTGTGTGGAGGCTTTGGTTCTACCAATCCTCTAATGGATCTACAACACCTTTGGTCAACGCGGATCACTTAAACATCGTTGATCATTACATGTTGCCTTGTGAGAATTCCAAAATGGATGATATACTTGACAAAAAGCAAATGAAACTTGTTGTGTGGAGGCTTTGGTTCTACCAATCCTCTAATGAGTTACAAATTCAAGTTTCAAGATGTTCATCCAACTAACCACTAATTACTAACAATTAACTTTACTTTACGCTTTTATTTTTATGCTTTATGTACCATTTACTTTTAGCATTTTACATTTCATGATTTATGTCATTTTTATTTTGCTCACTTGAGCTTTTGTTTCTTTTTAAAGACACCTAATAATCAACATGAACCATAAAAATCATTAATGATACTTGGACTACATGGTTACTATCCTTTGCATTATGGAGTGATGGACTTCTTGGACTTAGGATTAGAGACCTTGGCCTATCTTGGATACTTTGTGACTTTATTAGATATTTTGTCTGGAGTTCTTGAGGTTTACCTCAAGACATTGGGTTGTTTGTTTGTTTTGTGTGCAGGTTATTGAGATTACGATCTTTGTTTATAATCTGGAATTCACCCGTATACAACCGTTACTCTGCCCAATTTTTGCGAAGACTTAAAACGCTTGAAGTTTGGTTCTCTTAAGAGGTCTAGTATCTTTGCTTGCTTGGTTTCAATCCGAAGAATGGGAATTCTATATTGACTCATAATGTCAAGTATTGGCTTCTTATTGGTTAGATGGTTCTTATCCCTAGCTTTTACCTTATGCTTTAGGATAGCCTCTTCTTCTCCTCCCATCTTCTTTAATTTCAAAAATCTTCTCCCTCCTTTAAAAAAAAACTCTTCTTGTTTTGAAACTTGAAACATTTTCATAATAAACTTGGACTTAGGTCCATGCATCTTCGAAACATTTTCATAAATAAATTTCAATCAATTTAATAATAACTTGACCTTTTTTTTTGTGAGAAGACTAAAAGTCAATCGATCTCATTTCAAACCATTTTGCCACTTTGGCTTTTATCTTTAAACTTTTCTCAAAAGATTAGACTCTTATCAATCCTTGTAGTGATGCAAACAACTATACTTCTACAATATGTAGTGAAGTGAGATATTTTCCACTTGGGTGTTGAGTGAGGCATTGTTGATTTTAAAATCCAAGCCATATCCTCCACTTTGAGATGATGCAAATTCTCCTTTCTCATGATTGTGGGTAGTAAGTATGTTTTTCACATGGACAATTGTGATGATGTCTTATCTCATAAAATCAACCAACACACTTGTGTTTCAAATTTTTAAAAGAGGAACTACGTATACCCTGATCCCCTATTGCACTAAAGGTGGTACGTAGGCACTAAAGGTTCGCAACCGCGGAGGGTGCAAAAATCATAAAAATGTTTCTTTTCTCACCTCCATCATCCATTTTATATACAACACATTTTTATAGCCAAAATATACATATTTTTTCAAAGAGGTTCCTGCGGATTACCGTAGATGTTTAGGGTGCTAATACCTTACCTTTGCATAACCAACCCCCTTACCTTGAATCTTTCCCCCTCTTTTTGGGTTATTCGCTCTTTTCCCGTTCCTTTGGAAACAATAAAGCGCGGTGGCGATTTTTATTTTGATTTGTATAAAGTCTAGTAAATCCAATGGCTTAGTCTTGCACATTTCTACCGCCACACATAGCCATTACTAAGGCTAATTTTTCCTGAAACGAAAAACCCCAAAAAAAAAAATGAAACCCTAACAATGGTGGATCTCGTTACAGGTCATGTAAATACAATTGAATAATACCAAAAGCTTGCAAATGATTTGTAGATTCAAAATATGATATCAATTCATGCTAACTATGCCTAAATTTAAAAATACGAAATCAAGAAAAGGGTGAGTCTGTGAGTGACTTACAGTGCTCTGGAGGGCTTGGAAACACGTGGTTTTGATTAGTTTTGCTTGTGGAGATTGCCAGGAAGAGATTGAGATCAACACCAAGCCTTGAAACTGCCACTAGATTTGATTTCGATCTCACACTTTTTTGGTGTTTTTGCAAATTTTGTTCTTGCTCTCCCACTGATCTCCAACCCTTATTTTGGTCTGCCCACGACCCTTATGTAATGCACAATGTATTAGGGTTCCAACTTCTGTCCAAATCTTCCTCTTTTAATCACTTTGATATTTGATTTGATTCTCCATTAAAGCTTTCCAAAATTGGCTCATTTGCAATATTTTTGTACCCACACGGCTTGATACGAGTTTCATTACCTTGCTAGCTGTAATTAGAGCCTGAAACAAATCAAAAGATCCTTGGTTTTCAATATTTGTGATTTGTTTTGATTTGTTTTGATTTAATTCAAATTAATTCAAATAAAAATTAAAATAATTAATAAAAATATGATATGGACACACGAGCAAGGCTAGAGCACGTGGACCATAATGCCAACTCAAAACAAGTGAAAAAGAATGGGCCCATTTGGCAAAATTTGAAGTTTTGGGGATAGTTGACTTTTGGCAAATTTGGAAAAAAAGTCCAACTTCAACAATGCATAACTTCTTCAATTTTGAAAATTTGGAGGTTTTCTTGGACCTTTTAGAAAGCTTGAGATGTCCTCTAACCAACCAATTTGGTCTCATCTCAATTTGATATTCCATGCTCAAGTTTGAAGCTTTGACAAAAAAGGTGTTTTTGTTGACTTTTCAAAATGACCTATAATGTCCAAATTCATAACTTCTTGTGAGTGCATATTTTGATCTTTGGGTATGAATATGGATTGTAGGGAATTTCATCCTCTTCAAAATGAGATTTTGATGGGTCATTTATCACAAATTATGAGAAAGTTATGCTTGGTCAAAATTGAGTTGACTTTTCCTACAAAACCCTAATTTAGCAACTTTTGAATCTTGATGAATTTTGAGCAATCCTTGATGAATCATGATCAAACCTTGATCAAATGATGAAATATACTTCAAAATGAGAATATTGACAAAAAATATTGAAGTTTGACTGTATGGGGGTCATAGTTGACTTTTGCCCTAGCATAATCGATTTTTGGACCTTTGAGCAATTGACTGAGCAAATTTTCTCTGCAAGGCTTGAAACTTGACATGGATGATCTTGAGAACATATTAGGACATTGGTGAGAATTTTGGGTCACTTGGACTCAAGGATCTTGATGCAATGTGAAACCCTAGTTTGGGGAAGACTGCCTTAGGAGAGAGCTTGTCTGACCAACTCTTGGGCTATCTTGAGCAACTTAGAGATTTTTCTTGACATATTTTAAGGAATATAGGAGGGAAAGTTTTGGGGTACAACAGCTGTCCCTGTTCAATATTCTTAAACCTGAGGATGCAGATTTGCTTTCGTGCCTTTCGTAATCCGAAGGTGGAAGTGGATTGAACACTAGAGTGCCCAGAAATTTGCACTCGCATGAAGTGGTAATTGTCTTGTGATGTCGGGAATAGGCTTAGAGATGCCATTTGGAAGAGTGTCGATTGCATAAGAGATTCCTTAGCGAGAGCTTGTATACCTGTTGTTGAGGAAAATTCCACTGGGGAAGTCTGATCTTTCGTGGAGAGAGATAGAAATTTAGGAACTTCGTCGCCCGTCATTCTGCTGGTGAGTCGTCTCTGTTGATATTTAGGAGCTTCAATCGTCCGTAATCAACTGAGGGAACAACTTTTGCTGAGATTTAGGAGCTCGTCCGTAATTCAACTGACTTTTTCGAGATTTAGGAGCTTGTCCGTAATTCAACTGGTTTTGTCGAGATTTAAGAGCTTGTCCGTAATTCAACTGATTTTGTCGAGATTTAGGAACTCGTCCGTAATTCAACAACTTTGCTGAGATTTAGGAACTTGTCCGTAATTCAAATGATTTTGTCGAGATTTAGTGTGGTGGCGATTTTTATTTGATCTATGCGAGTCAAGTCAATCCAATGGCTTAGTCTCAACATTTTTATCGCTACAGAAAAAATGGCGACTTCATTGGGGAAAGATCGACCAAATGCTGGTCCATCTCTAAGTTGGTTAAGCCTATCTTTGTTTATTTGTGTATGTACTATTATTTGTTATATATTATGTGTTGTATATATGTTTTTCTGGATTTTCTTGGTTTCCAGGGGTGCTTGGTAATCTCTCATAAGTCCTCTATCCGGACTTGGGCAAATTTAAGATAGGACGAACAATATAGTCATGTTAACTCTGAGGGAGTAATTCCAAAAAAGGAGACGTGAGATCCCCCACTCTATGGAGACCCTTTGACTATAGTATTCATTTATCGAGAAATCGGGAAGACATGATGCTTTCGACCTGGGAGCATGCTTAAGCTGAGGACCGTAGAATCCTTAACCCATCTTGGCCTTTTAGGTGTAGTGCGAAAACTATGACGGAGAAATCTGTAAGTGGTTGTCACGCGATACTGCACTCAGACGAGTTTTTTATGAGAATATTATCGATTACCGAGTTAAACGGGACGCTGGTAATATCCGAAGGAAGGATGTAGACTCTAGGAACCTTTTAGAACCTTTTTCGACAGGTGATAAAATATTAGTCCATACCTTGTGGGTAGTACCTTTTACTTCATGCTTGTGACGTTGAACCTATGAACCCCCCATGTTTGTGATCTTGTGTGTGATTGTTGCATCATGCATTCATGCATCCATGATCATTATTTGAAATGGTTGATTCAAGAAGCTTAAAGTTGACTTTTGCAAATATCTCAGGTACTTTTGACCATGGATTTTGGAAGAAGAAAGACTCAGAAGCATAGTTTCAAGGATCATAAGATAGAGGAGCTGATGAGTTCGATTCTTGAGATTGAGAGCTCTACAGATTTTCAGAAGAAGTATGGAGCTTTCGTGCCTCATACGAAGCTCAAGGAGGGTATTCTTTCTACATTGGTCTAGTTTTATGATCTATTGTGCCATTGTTTTAATTTTCCTAATTATCATCTGATTCCCACATTGAAGGAGTATTCTTACCTATTTGGCTTACCTATTACTGATCCTGTTCCTTTCACCAGATTAGAGGGAGAGCCTAAATCTCACGAGATTGCTGCTATAACCCATTTGAAGAAGTCTGAGATTGAGGCTACTATGACTACTAAAGGAGGAATTAGGGGTTTACATTCTCAGTTTCTATTAGAGAAAGCTCTTTACTTTACCGAGATTAATAGTAGGATTGCTTTTAAGGCTATCTTTGCTTTGCTCGCCTATGGTTTGTTCTTGTTTCCTAGTGTCGACAAGTTTATGGATGTTAATGCCATTAGGATCTTTATGATTGAGAATCTGGTCCCTACGCTTCTAGGAGATACTTATTATTCCATCCATCTTCGGAATTTCTATCAGGGAGGGATGATCATCTGTTGCAAGCTGTTGTTATATTAGTGGTTTATTTCTCACTTACCTAGGTCTGTTGCCTTTTGGGATACCAAGAAGGAACCTTGTTGGTCCCCGAAGATTATGGCTCTCACTCATTCTGACATTTATTGGTGTCACCAAGCTTATTATGTGGATATTATTGATATATGTGGTAGTTTTCCCAATGTGCCTCTTTTTGATACAAAGGGAGGAATTAACTACAATCTCGTTCTTGTGCGTCGTCAGCTTGGATATCAAATGAGAGATAAGCCAAACAATATTAATCTGAGTGGTTTCTTTATCAAAGAAGGAGAAGATCACAAGGAGGATAAGAAAGGGATTGAGAAGGCTTGGCGCCATATTCATAAGAAGAGTAGAAAAGATTTGGAACCAAGAGGAGCTGTTTCTTTAGAACCTCATCTTCGTTGGGTACAAACAAGGGCAGTTCAGTTGAAGATGCCTTATTCTCATGAAGAACATATATCTGATATGTTTATGAGGACCACTCCTCCTCTTTTAGATGATATAAAAGGACTCCAGCTTGACCTGGTTAGAATGTAGCAAGAGAAGGAAGCATAGAAGAACAAGTACCAGACTTTGCAGGTGACCTACTCAAAAGAATTGAAGGATAAGGACAACTTGATTGAGATTCTTGAGAGTCGCGCTATGGAGATGATGGAGAAACAAGAGAATTTATTTTCCTCTAGAACTCGTCCAGGACCTAGTTGCTCACTTTCTGACTTTGGTGGTTGGAAAGAAGTCACTGACGAGTATACAGAAGAGAACAAGCAGTTGAAGGCTCAAATTTCAAGACTCCAAGAAAAGTTCCAGTGTGTGGAGAGATCTTCATCAACTTTGGCTCCTTAGGATTTTAGATTCCATCTTTATTCTCTTGTACTTAGGATCATTAAAACTTGTAATAAAAGTTGTAATCCATTCTGAAGTTATTATAACAAAATTTTTAGTATTTCAAAATGTGTTAGTACTCTAATATTTGCAATTTCCTATGATTATTTGAGTTCCTTGAAATAAAAATAATAATAAATAAGTCATATGCATTGCATATCATGCATCATTTTGCACATATACTTGCATTTTTGTTTATACCCAAGCGCCTTATTGTGTTTCTCTACTTCGTTTAGTCAGCAAGTTGTCTCATCGATACAATACTCGAGCTAATTCCAAGAAGAAGATGGAGAATCTTGAATAAGAGAATCGCGAGCTGCACAAAGAAGTTACTGCTTTAAGGGCTGGTATGGCCAATCTGACTACTTTAGTGGAATCTCTAGTGGTTGCTCAGAATCAGCCACCACCTCCTCCTCCGTCTCCTCATGTTGCTCAGCCACAATAAACGACTGTTATTTCAGAAGTTCAGTCGGTTCCCATTTCTGTTACTCCAATCACTACTACTCAATACCGTATGCCTCAAGGCTACCCATGGGGAATGTCTGAGAACTTCATGCCTATGCTCAAGATTAGAAGTTGGTGATCCATTGTTTCCAAGAAATTTTGAGTGGGGTATCTCTAGATTGGTATATGTAATTGGAGTGAGTCCATATCCAAACATGGGTAGATCTTGCTAACGCTTTCTTAAGACAGTATAAATACAACTTGGACATGGCTCCTAATCGTATGCATCTCCAGAACTTATCTCAAAAGAAAGATGAGTCCTCCAAAGAGTATGCTCAATGATGGATAAAAATGGTAGCCTACATATAACTACCACTCCTAGAGAAATAATTGGTCAATATGTTCATGGGTACTTTACAAGGGTTGTACTATGATAAAATGGTAGGAAGCGTCTCTTCTGAATTTTCTGATTTGGTGACTATTGGGGAAAGAATTTAAGCATGTATAAAAGTGGAAAGATACAAGGGGCATCATCCAGTACTCCTTACGATTTAAAGAAGAATGTTCCTAACTTCTCGAAGAAGAAGGAGGGAGAAGTTAATGTTGTCAAGGGCACAACAAATATTGGTAATTCCACGAGAACAATAACAATAACACAGGTTTGAAAGGCCTCTGAGAAAATTTGATCCTCTTCCCATGCCTTGCAATCAATTACTACAGCACTTACTCAAAGCATCTTTAGTAGAGCTGAAGCCACTAGATCCTCCAATTGGGGCGCTCCCTCCAAAATATGATGCTAATGCAAGGTGCGAATATCATGCTAAACTCTCTGGGACATATCATATAAAGATGTTGGGCCTTCAGACATAAGGTTCAAGATTTGTTAGATTCCCAATATTTCACCTTTGACAAGATTAATATCAAAATGAATAATATGCCTCCGCATGGTGGCTGACTGTGAATACAATTGAAGTAGTTACTGACCGTAGAGAGATCAAAGAGCACTTTCCTCCCATCCAGGAAACCTTCGTCAGCAAAGGAGTAGGGCATGGTGGACAAGTAGAAATGATATCCAACAAGAGAATCACCGAAAGATTATCTGACTTCATCTGTGAGTGCACTCCAGGCGAAGAGCTCAAGAACTGGACAGTTGTGGAAATTCCAGAGAGCCTTTTCTTTCCAAAGTAATTTTTCTTGTTTTCAAAAGAACCTATGTCAAGACTGAGGCATAGGGGGAGCTTGTAAGGGCCCCCACTTTGTTTCAAACAATATTTTCAATTAATAAGAGTTTTGTTTTGCATTCAATTAATATCCATGTCTTTCTCTTGTATTTATCTCTTATGTTTTAAAATGGCAATACTTTTCTTCATATGCATTTTCCAAATTTCCATACTAAGATGCACCAAAACATGTTAAAATATGCAGATCCATATCCAAACCCACCGATAATGTTACTGATCCTATCTGATATAACTTTGATTCACCAATTAACCAAGATGAAGAGGAAGATGAAGAAGATCTTGAACTCTCTGAAGAATTGGAGAGGGTATTAGAGAAAAAAGCAGACAACATACATCCATACCAAGAATCTATTAATATCATCAACCTTGGCATAGAAAAGGATCTAAAAGAGGTCAATATAGGTTCAACTTTGGAGGAAAGAGTCAAAGAAAGGATGATCAAACTTTTACATGAGTATGTGGATATATTTTACTGGTCTTACAGAGATATGCCAGAATTAAATACAGATATTGTGGTGCGTAGACTACCTCTCAAAGAAAGTTGTTCTCCAGTTAGACAGAAGCTCTAAAGAACTCGTCTAGACATGTTTGACAAGATTCGAGAAGAGGTCCTTAAACAATTTGATGGCCGGTTCCTAGCCGTGGTAGATTATCCACCTTAGATAGCTAACATTGTGCCAGTACCCAAGAAGGACGGTAAAGCGCACATGTGTGTAGACTATCGGGATCTAAACAAAGTGAGTCCCAAAGATGATTTTATGTTGCCTCACATATATGTTTTGGTGGATAATACAACTCAAGCCTCAATATTTTCATTCATGAATGGATTTTCAATTTATAATCAGATCAAAATGCCACCCGAGGATATGGAAAAGACTACTTTCATGACTCCTTAGGGCACCTTATGTTACAAAGTGATGCCTTTCGGTCTAAAGAACGCAGGGGAAACTCCTTTATCTTTTATATATGGAATGGAGGATGTACTCCCCGTTGAAGTAGAGGTTTCATCGCTAGGAGTTCTAATGGAAACAAAGCTTGAAGAATCAGAATACGTTCAGGTGTGACTTGATCAGCTCAACCTCATTGAAGAAAAACACTTAACAGCTCTATGCCATGGTCAGTTATACCAAAAGCAGGTGAAGAAGGCATTTGACAAGAATATTCGTCCTCGAGTGTTCAAAGAAGGATATTTGGTGCTCAAAAAGATTTTACTGCCTCGCCTTGATTCACATGCACCCAACTACGAAGGTCCATATGTGGCTAAAACAACATTTTCGAGTGGTGGTCTTATCCTCACAACAATGGATGGAGAAGAATGACTGCATCCGAAAAATTCCGACGCAGTCAGAATATACTATGTATAAAAAGCCTACTAAGTCGAACCTTAACGAGCGAATTAGGAAAAAGGGGCATCCCGATGGATTGAAAACCCGAAAAGGGCGGTCCAGGAAAAAATTGGGGACATATAAACAAAAAACATTATCCCGATGGATTGAAAACTCGATAGGGCGGTCCAGGAAAAAGTTAGGGAACTTACTCGAAAATAAAAAAAAATAGACCGCGATCTAAGAACCACGACTACGAAAGAGAAGGATTAATCCAAATCATCTAACTCAGAAGTAAAGGAGATTAGAGTTGTCAAAAGGACATTGGAGGAACAGCAGTAGCAATTATCATTTTCATTGCCATTTTCAAATTTTGTTAAACTTTTTGTAGTTACCTCTTTCAAGGAATTGTATCTTGTACTCTAGCTTATTCAAAGGCATTTTTATCAATAACACAAATTACTTTTCAATCCTTCAATTGTGTTTTTATTTTTCGGAATTGTTTGCAAAACACTACGATTATTTCTTGTAAGTACTGCGATAAAATTATTTTGGGGATTGGACAAAAAATTAAAAGCATTGGATAAAAACATCAAAAACATTTTGTTTAGAAAAACGTCGAAAGAAAATCCGCGTCTACATCCACGCCTGTGCCTACGCCTACAATACAATTATCAATATTCTGCTGACATCACTATGATATAACAAAATTCAAATCAACTTGGAGATGCCATGACAAAGCAACATACAACGTTGGGGATTCAGTGACTTAGAAAAAAGCCAATGGTTTAAAATGAGAAAATATCAAAAACATTTATGAAACGCTTGGTGCATGTACATACAGAATTTTGGTGCATATATAACACTTGGTATCACATCAATTTATGGCATTGTGCATATATAAAGTGCATTGTATTTGTAAATCTACTTTGGTTAAGAATACTGCAAGCTATCTTGAGGCCTATTACTAGCTAGCTTATTTGTGCAAGCTGAACAGATCAAACCTTAAGCATATTCGATAAATACCTTAGTTGAGAACAAACACAACTGGTATATTTGCGACTTATATCTTTGGTTTATTTATCTAAGATTTGATCATCAAAACACTCTTCACACTTCAAACCCGTATTATTCATCCCATGGGATGTGATACATATGAAAATCTGCAATATAACCCGTTGCGTCAGTCTCGAAGCAGTAATAGGTTATCTATTTTTCAAAACTTGCATTATCTACACCCTAGGTTATGGTAGATGTTCACAATCTGCGATATAGCTTACTATGTTAGCCGCTAAGCGTTAGTGAGTTATCTTTTCAAAACTCGTGTTAGCTACCCCTAGGTTATGGTAGGTACACAAAAATCTGTGATATAGTTCATTTTGTTAGTCTCTAAGCGGCAATGAACTATCAAGTATGTGTTATTTATCCTCTAGGTCATGATAAATGCACAAGTATACGTCATACCTTACTATGTTAGTATCTAAGCGTTAGTAAGATATTTTCAATCCATATCATTTACTCCCTAGGTTGTAGTAGATATATAAAATTTATGATATAACTGATTGCGTTAGTCTCCAAGCAGCAATAAGTTATTCTCTCTGCGATGTAGTTCATTGTGTTAGTCTCCAAGCGACAATGGATTATCAGCTTTGTGTTATTCATCCCCTAGGATGTGATGAGTAGATGAAGTCTGCATTATAAGCTTATTATGTTAGTCTCAAAGCATTAGTAAGTCAATTTTCAAAATGGTGTTATTTACCCTCTACGTCGTGGTAAATACTCTATAACTGCGATTTAGCTTATTGCATCAGTCTCAAATCAGCAATAAGCTATCTATTTTCAAACTTGTATTATTTTTCTCCTAGGTTATGGCAAATATACAAAATCTAAGATTAATTTTCAATGTTAATGAGTTATTTGTGTTATCGTATTTGGGTCAATCATACTCTTTTGCTCAAACTTTGGTAAGTTAACTACATCATCCTCGCCTATTTCTTTATTCTTGGGTATACTTTACAATATATCCTTATCTTATAATCTTTTGGTCAAATTTTGGGGTCTTCCATTATTTAATAACCCTCCAATTTGAATATGCAAGACCTTCATATTCTTGCACCCTTCAATCAAAGAGTAATTAAACAGGGGCAGCTGTCATACCCCAAATTTTCCCTACTAATTACTAACCAATTGATTAATTTTTTACTCATGTCAACATTGTTATATCCTTTGGTTGGTTATACCATAAATTTGTATTGCAAAATTGGCTTAGATATAATGGGGATTTAAAACTTCAAGGGGGTATGTTTATTATCTTTTTTCAAATGGGCTGGCTATTTATCAATCAAAGGGCCCATTGAGTCTTTGTGATACCCGTTTAGAGAAGGAGGTGTACACTTAATAAGGTTTCAAATGGATCATTTAAAATATGATGACCTGTGATACGGTGGGAGAACTGACTTGAGGTTTTGCGTTTGTTTTCACAAATGTTTCGGTTGAGCAAGAGTCGCCACCGACTTTTTATTTTATCCTAAGGAAAGGTTAAAAAGCACAGCAAAAACCTTTGAGATGTTTTCTTGGGTTCGGGGAGTAGATTATAGAAAGGGAAGGTGTTAGCACCCTTTTTATCCATGTTTATCCATGGGCTCTTAGTTACTTGCTTAGATCAACTTGCCTTGATTTTCAATTGTTTGAAATAGTGCTTTCAATTGTTTGAAATGGTGCTTTGTGTGTGGGTTTTGAAAATGTCTTGAAAAGAGACCAATGTGGTGGCAACCTTTGTAATGATCCATGTTTGAATGTATACAAAGGTGTACTTGTCTTTTGAAAAGTTTTCAATGTTTTTGAAAGTTGTTTTGAAAGTGTGTTGTAATGTGTGTTTTGAAAAATGGCAAGGATTGTTTTGCAAGATTGGTCAAGTAACCAAGAGTTGTCTACCCCTAAATTTACTCAAAGGTTTTTCCTATGTTTTAACCCTTTTAACAATTTTGTTCCACCATTGTATTTGGTGGACAATCTTGTGTTAGGATGTTAACGGGACGGGCGCGGGTCATCGTTTAGACCATGATTGCAATGGTGCCAAGTATCTTTGGGCAATTTTTTTCTTAAGGGACTTGATCATTTTTAGGCAACTTTCGAAAGCGTCATCGAGGGACTATGATCATTTGATTGTTTTGTTTTCGCCAAAGATACCTAACATGCAATATGGCCCATTATTGAAGGCAACAAGTGGAGTAACCCTAGGGGTGTAAGTGTGATTAGTGTTGTCCATTTTCATGCTTGTTTATCTTGAATTTAGGTCAAACTATTTGGTTAACTTTGCATACAAACCCTAGTTCTAACATGGCATAATTAGAAAGCTTTTAAATGCAAAAAATAAAAGGTCCTAAGTTATTACAACACAATATATGGGATGGGGGATACAAATGTTCAAATGGGGATATTTTGACAAGAAAATAAATTCTAACTATTACATCCAAATTGAAATTCTACAAATTAATTAATATACAATAATTGAATAAAAATAAATAAATGTGTAAGATGCAAAAAATGGTTTTTTATATGTATGAAAAAAAGTATTTTTTTTATGTGTCAAATAAACAAAAATAAAATGAAGTAATTTTGGTATTTTTATGTATTTATGGTAAAAACCCTAATTTTATCAATAAAAGGTATTAATTATTTAATATATGTAATTTTTATTAATTATGTACAAAAAATAAATAAAAGAAGGTATATTGTAAAAAAATATTTTTGAAGTCAAAATATTAATAAAAATAAAATATATTAATTCTTTGTATTTTCCCTAAATATATTAATAAATATATAAGCATTTACATTATTTATTAAATATATATTATATGTACAAAAAATAAAATAATTAATACTATTAAAAAAGTATATTTTTATTATAAAATGTTTTCAAGAGATGACATAAAATAAAAATCAGAAATAAAATATGTTTGTATTATTTTTTGTATTTTAAAATAATAGTATATTCATGTTTATTTATATACAAAACTAAATAAAGCCAAATAAATATCAAAATAAAATGAAAATAATATGGGAAAAATAAATTTAATATTTTTCATGCTTAAATAAAAATATGGAAACAAAATCAAATGGAAAAAAATGGAAAATGACAAGCAAAACTCAAAAAGGGCCAGGGGGGTGCATGTGAAATGCAATGGTGTGAAAAGTAAAACAACTCAGGCCCAGCCCATGAAAAGGTTGTCTTCAACCTCTGAACAACAAAACAGAGCAACACGTGATCCCTGCTATCTCCTGATTCCTGGACTTTTAGCACAAACTTATAACATGAAAGATGTTAAGCATCAAGCCACGATTCCATACATATAAAAAACTCATCTTAACTCTCAGAAATGAGAGAGAATTTCTCCATCCCTAATTCTTAACCTAAACTTTTGTCAATGTTCAGATTCAAAATACTCTCAGCATATGCAATATAAATGGAAAATGAAGATATGTATAGCTTCAGGGCCATGAATAGAACATTTTTCATTCATAAACCTAGAGCTAACTCTTCCTATATTGAGAGATAGAAGTCCATGAACTTACCTGTTCAGCTTGGATCGTGTCTGACAATGGAGGCACTTTCAAGGCAAGGTGAGGATTGGTACAACTTGCTTGAAGTTCAGGGATGCTATTCCAACCTTTAGCTTGCTTTGAAACCAAGTGAATCAAGCTATGGCACTCAACCTGCAAAATAGAAAAAGTGAAAATGGAAAATGGTGTTAGGGGTGTTACAGGTCGTGTCCAATGCTTGGGACAACTTCAGTGGGTGATAGGGAATGTGTTTGCAAAGGTTTTAGCCAAAACGCACGAGGGGAAATGTTTATGGAAGCTAAGTTGCAGGGATCCCTGTTTTTGTGCAGTACAATGGTGTTTTGAGGTTTGATGAGGTTTGGAAAGTGTTTTTCTCGTGCCTTAGCTCAGTGATGTTGTTTGGAAGGTGTACAACAACTTTGTTTAAGCTTGTGTTGGCTGAAATGAGAGTTGGTTCAAGTTATGCCAAGTTACTTCACACTTAAGCAAGAAATGTCAACTTGGTTCTCTAGACCTATGCAGGCCCCTCAAGTATGCTGCACACTTGAGCCTTGATCAGTGTGATATCTCCATGAATCTTGTGTCCAAAGATATGCATTGTACCACTTGGATTGCAAATTTGACATAAAGTGCAACTTTACCAAAATGGATATATTGCTTTTTCTAATTATGGCTCAATCTTGTATGCAATGCTTAAACACATAAGATAAGGCTTGAACACAAGAGGTTTGCATTAAATTTATGAGTGTGAATGAGATAAAGGACCTGTAATCTAGCTTAGAACATGCTGAGTTCAAAAATGCCAAGTTATGAACATGTAAATTGGCCATGAACAAAGTGAGTTTTGCCCATATTGCCAAATTCGATTCTCCCTAACCATGAGGTTGTTTGATAAGTTCTTGGACATTTTGGAAAGCTTGTAATGTGTACTACAATCCATCTTTGTAATGCAAATTGAAATTCCAAGTGGAAGCATGTGAAAAGTGGCCATGAAGTTAGGCAAAAATCCTGCCTAAAATAGGTCAAAAATTCTCTAAGTTAAGAATGTTTTACACCCTTGTTCCAAAAATCATAACTTGAGCTACAAGCTTCTTTTGAGGAAACTTTGTGAACCAAAGTTGTAGATTTTGCAATGGACTACAACTTTCATGTTTTGACTTTTGTTTGAATCCAAATGTATATTGATGAAAATATGGGACAAAGTTAGGAAAAAATTAGGGATTTTCATAACTTAGAAAATTTCTAAGTTATGAAAATTCTTCATTTCAAACCCTAATTTGCAATTTTTGATTTCTTGATGAACAAGTTTCATAATTTGGCATGTCTTGATGAAAAATGAATCTTGACACTTGATTTTGACCAAAAAGTCAAAGTTTGACTTTTCAGTATACAGTCAAAAATTGATCAATTGACTGGAAAATTCAACTGTCAATCTTGTGCATTTGGGATCTTTTGAACTTGTTGAATGTGTCAAGACCATGCCATTGAGTCCTTGAGTCCATATGTGAGCTTGGTTTGCCATTGGCTAGGTCAAACAGTCAAAAATTGCCTTTGTGCAGTCAAAACCCTAAAAATGACCATTTTGCCCTTTTGGTGATCTGATCAAATTTCTTGTGGAATTGTGATCCAAACTTGATCAAATGGTCCATATGAGTTCATAATGTTGATGTGGGTAAAAAATCATGAGGTTTGACTGTCAATTTACCACAGTTGACTTTTTCCCCAATACAACTGATTTCTAGGTCAACTGTCCAATTGACTGGGCAAAGATTGGAATCAAGGCTTGAAACTTGGTATGGATAAACTTGTGAGTCCAACATGAAGCATGAAAGTCATTTTGGGCATTTTAGGTCAAAGCATCTTTGTGCAAACTCAAACCCTAATTTGAGTCAGCAGTGCAAGGAGGAGTCTTGAGTAGAGCAATCACTGACTTGATCTTGAGCTTCAAAGGTCTTGTGATGAGAAAATGTTGATGAAATGAGAGGGAAAATTTTGGGGTACAATAGTTTCCCCTATTCAATTTTCTTGCACCTGAAGAGTTAGATTGGCAAGTTTGCCTTTCGCGTCTCGAAGGTAAAAGGAGATTGGACACTATAGTGCCCTTAAATTTGCACTCGTCTGAACAATTGTATGCGGGAATGGGCTTAGAGATGCAATTTGGAGATGGGCTTAGAGATGCCATATGAAAGGTGACAGAATCTTGTCGGAGATGGGCTTAAAGATGCCATCTGGAATGTTTGTTGAACTGCAATGTGATAGGTCAGAAGAATGAGGATCAAAATGGTATCCGTGTCTGGAATGCATTTGAACTGTATCTAAGGACTGAGTTTGTATGAGCAGAAGAATAGCCTCTGTGTCTGGGGCGTATCTGAGCTGTAACTGTGATTGAAGAATGAATATCAGAATGACTGCCGTGTCTGGAGTGTATCTGTATTGTATCTGGGTAACAGAGAAACATCTGTATGGAGCAACTGCATGCTGGGGACAAATTCTGAATGAGTGACAGAATGGAAACCGTGTCTGGAGCGTATCTGGACTGTATCTGAAGTTGAAAGTCGTATGAGTAGCAGAGTGACTTCCGTGTCTGAAGTGCATCTGAAACTGTAACTGGGATCTAAATAAATGACAGAATGACTTCCGTGGCGAACGCACTGGGGAGAATCAAACTGCTGTTGTAAGGGTCAGAATGGTATCCGTGTTTGGAATGCATTGAACCTTGAGGTGGATAAATGAATCTGAATGAGAGATAGAATGGCTGCCGTGTCTGGAGCATATCTAGTCTGTATCTGATTGTTGTAGTCTGAATGAGTAGTAGAATGACCGCCGTGTCTGGGGTGTATCTGTACTGTATCTGACTTGAAATTCTGAATGAGTAATAGAATGACCGCCGTGTCTGGGGTGTATCCATACTGCATCTGAATAATTGTTAATGATAGCCTTTTAATCTTATCCTGAAAAGGGTGAAATGTTAGCTAAAACACAAAGTTATGTTGCATGATATGTACGATGCAATATATGTTATATCAATGTTTATGATATGAATGTAAATGAATGCATATGTAAGCTAAAGAGCTGTCTTGCTGAGGATAGATGAATCCTAGAGATAAAGAATCTTGACTGCTGCCAGGGAAAGTGAATCCTTGACTGCTGCAGGGGAAGACAAGAATTTTGATTGCTGAGGATGAGACATCCTTGTTGACTACTGCTGGAGAATTAGGAGCTTGGGTTGTATACCAATCTTCTGGGGATTCTTGTCTTGAGGAGATCTTCACTGGAGAATATCTGATTATCCTGTGAGGAACTGAGAATGAGCCTTTTCTCCGCTTGGGGAAATGCAAGATCTTCAATTGTTGAGGGATCTTAGGACCACTGCGGGGATTTGGAATTCCTTGGTAACTTGCGGGGAATGGGAATTCCTGAAGATCTCTACTGGGGAAGCTCAGAATCTGATAGACTCATGCTGGAGAGGTATGACTGAGAATTTTCAGTTTGGTGGTAGGTATCTCGGTGGGGAGAAGCTTCACTAGCTTGGTTCAGCTGGGGATTGATGGTAGGAAATCTTAGCTCCGCTGGGGATTATATTCTCAGATCTTAAGGCTCCACTGGGGATTCTGAAACTTAACTCTAAGGGGAATCGAGTTCTGGACGGCCCTCTGGCTGGGGAATTTGGAGTTTAACTCTGCTGAGGATTCCTTCTGAAAGGGCATCAAGATATCTATTTGTACCCTTAACCTATCAGTAATCATCTTTCTTGATTCATAAGGAAATGATTATGTTCGAATGCATATGCCTATTTAACAAAACATTGGACGTTTCTCAGATAAAACATAAGTGCAAAAGAAAAGAGAAAAGGAAGACAACGCAAATTTCTGTATTTGGAAAAGTATTTGTATTAACTTTCTATAAGTATATTTGTACAGAGGAGACAGTCATCCTAGTAAGAGGATGCCGTCGTAAAAATTGAAAAATTTATACAAAAGAAAGATGGCTATGTGAAACAATTCCATGGGATTCTATTCTGCTATAGCCTCCACAACTCTGAATATCTGTCCATTCAATGCTTCGTCTGCCGATGATTGGATTGATTAGAAGCTCGGAGCTGGTTGATGAAGAGATTGTCCTTAAAGTGATCCGACGAGACATAGTCATACGCTTTAATTCCCTAACTTTTTCCTGAATCGCCCTTTCGGGTTTTCAATCCACCGGGAAACCCCTTTTTGCCCAAGCCGCCCTTTCGGGTTTTCGACTTGCCGGGTGTACAGATTTTTTTGTTTTATCCCTAATTTTTGCCTGAACCGCCCTTTCGGGTTTTCGGTCCACCGGGATGCCCATTTTTGCCCAAGCCGCCCTTTTGGGTTTTCGACTTGTCGGGTTATCTTATGTGTAGTATCTTTTAACTATGTCCGCGTTCGCAGGGTGCAGCAAATCATCGCCGTCCATGGTGGTCAGAATCATTGCACCACCATAAAATATGCTCTTGATCACAAATGGTCCTTCGTATGTAGGAGTCCATTTTCCCCTGGGATCACTTTGCGGCAGGATAATCCGCTTCATTACGAGATCTCCGACTTGATATACTTGACGTCTGACTTTCTTGTTGAAAGCCTTGATCATCCGTTTTTGATACGTCTGACCATGGCACACAGCAGCGAGTCGCTTCTCGTCGATCAAATTGAGTTGATCAAGTCGGGTCTGAATCCAATCATCTTCACTCAAACCAGAGTCCTTCATAATCCTTAAAGAAGGAATCTGAACTTCCATGGGCAAGACAGCTTCCATGCCATATACCAAAGAAAATGGGGTTGCCCCGGTTGAAGTACGTGCCGTCGTACGGTATCCATGCAGAGCAAACAGTAATATCTCATGCCAGTCCTTGTAACTGACTGTCATCTTCTGAATGATCTTCTTAATGTTTTTGTTCGCAGCTTCAACAACACCGTTCATCTTCGGCCGATAGGGAGATGAATTGTGATGATAAATCTTGAACTGTTCGCACAATACGGTGATCATAGTATTATTCAGATTTGTACCGTTGTCCGTGATGATTCTGTCTGGAACACCATACCGGCATATGAGGTTTTGCTTGATGAAGCGGGCAACCACATTTTTAGTGACAGAGGCGAAAGAAGCTGCTTCGACCCATTTGGTGAAGTAGTCAATGGCAACCAGGATGAAGCGATGTCCGTTGGAAGCCGTGGGCTTGATCTCTCCAATCATGTCAATGCCCCACATTGCGAATGGCCAAGGAGCTGTCAGCACGTTGAGAGGAACCGGAGGAATATGAATCTTGTCAGCGTAGACTTGACACTTGTGGCAAGTACGGGAGTGCTGATGGCAATCTGCTTCCATGGTAGACCAGTAATAGCCTGCCCTTAGGATCTTTTTAGCCATAGTATGCCCGCTCAAATGGGTGCCAAATGTACTGCTGTGCATCTCTGTCATGATTAACTCCGCTTCAGCTTTGTCAACACATCGGAGTAAAACACAATCATGGTTACGCTTATAGAGGATGCCATTGCTCAGGAAGAACTTGGCAGCAAATGTCCTTAGGAACTTCTTGTCATTCACGGAAGCTCCTTCGGGATATTCTCTAGTCTGGAGATACCTTTTGATTTCGTGAAACCAGGGTTGTTCCACTACTTCTTCGGTATTAATCTCGTGACAATGCGCAGGTTCATCCATTCGCTCGATGGTGATTTGGGGAGCCTCGTTATCCCAGTTGAGTTTAAACATAGAAGACATTGTGGCCAGAGCATCCGCTAGCTGATTCTCTTCTCGCGGGAAATGCTCGAAGGTAATTTGCTCAAAATGAGGCAACAATGTCAGGACATGTTCTCTATATGGGATAAGATTAGGATGTCTAGTATCCCACTCTCCTTTGATTTGACTGATAACCAAAGCCGAGTCCCCAAACACGATCAAAGATTTGATCCCCAAGTCTATAGCAGCCTTGAGACCAAAGATGCAAGCTTCATATTCCGCCATGTTGTTTGTGCAGCTGAAGCAGAGTCGAGTCGTGAAAGGAGTGTGACAACCTTCCGGGGAAATGAGTACCGCACCGGTATCGTTTCCAAGTGCATTTGAAGCACCATCAAAGTACAGGGTCCATCGGGATCCCTTTTCGGGTCCGTCATACGGTCCGTTACCTTCAATGTTGTCCAAATTCATGATGTCCTCATCTGGGAAGTCAAATCTCATGGTTTGATAATCTTCGATAGCTTGATGAGCTAGATGGTCAGCTAGTACACTCCCTTTTATAGCTTTTTGGGTGGTGTACTGGATGTCATACTCAGTTAGGATCATTTGCCATCTAGCTATTCTTCCAGATAAAGCAGGCTTCTCGAAGATATACTTGATAGGATCCATTTTGGAAATCAACAAGGTGGTATGAGTCAGCATATACTGCCTTAGTCGGCGAGCAGCCCATACCAAAGCGCAGCAAGTTTTCTCGAGCAGTGAGTAGCGAGTCTCACAGTCGGTAAACTTTTTGCTAAGGTAATAAATAGCATGCTCTTTTCGACCAGACTCGTCATGCTGGCCTAAAACACACCCCATTGAGTTATCCAAAACGGTCAGATACATGATCAATGGTCTTCCTTCGACGGGAGGCATCAGAATAGGAGGCTCTAGCAAATACTCCTTGATCTTATCAAAAGCAGCTTGGCAATCGTCGTTCCATTCGACTACCTGATCTTTCTTTAATAATTTGAAAATTGGCTCACAGGTAGAAGTCAGATGAGAGATGAATCTGGCAATGTAGTTCAAGCGCCCCAAGAACCCTCTAACCTCCTTTTTAGTACGGGGAGCAGGCATCTCTTGTATTGCTTTCACTTTTGCTGGATCGACCTCAATGCCTTTGTTGCTGACAATAAAACCTAGAAGTTTACCAGACCTAACTCCAAAAGTACACTTACTTGGATTCAGCCTGAGCTTGTACTCTTTCAACCGGGCAAACAACTTTTCTAGATGCTCAAGGTGTTCCTCCTCTGTTTGTGACCGAGCTATCATATCGTCTACGTAAACTTCGATCTCATGATGTATCATATCATGAAATAAAGCTACCATGGCGCGTTGATAAGTTGCCCCTGCGTTCTTCAGTCCGAACGACATCACCTTGTAACAAAAAGTACCCCACTGTGTAATAAAGGTTGTTTTCTCCATGTCCTCGGGGGCCATTTTAATCTGGTTGTAGCCCGAGAATCCATCCATGAAGGAA
Source organism: Vicia faba (assembly GCA_948472305.1). Classification (NCBI taxonomy): domain Eukaryota; kingdom Viridiplantae; phylum Streptophyta; class Magnoliopsida; order Fabales; family Fabaceae; genus Vicia; species Vicia faba. Next base: position 822,633,570 of record OX451740.1, on the reverse strand, counting down.
AACACTTTGTGCTGAGCTGTGTTGTCAATCAGAATGTCAATGTGCGGTAGCGGAAAATCATCTTTGGGGCTGGCCCTATTCAAATCCCGGTAGTCTACACACATCCTAACTTTGCCATCTTTTTTAGGAACTGTCACGATGTTAGCAACCCATTATAGATAGGATGTAACAGCCAGAAAGCTAGCGTTGAATTGTTTCATCACCTCTGCTTTAATCTTTTCAGACATGTCGGGCCTCATTCGGCGAACCTTTTGCTTTATCGGTGGACAATCCTCTCTTGTAGGGAGACGGTGAACCACGATGTCTGTGTCTAAACCCGACATGTCTTCGTAAGACCAGGCGAAGATTTCAACGTACTCATTTAACAGTTGTATCAGGCGCTCCTTGACACCTGGTTCCAGATTGGCACCCACTTGCACTTCCTTACGGTCTTCCTCTGTTCCTAAGTTGACAGTTTCCAACGACTCTTCGTGAGGTAAGATGGCCCTTTCCTCTTGCTGTAGAAGTCTGGCTAGTTCCCCTGGTACTTCACAACCTTCGTCATCTTCATACTCAGCCTGATTGACCAGATCTTCAGAGTTATTGAAGGACATAGCAGAATAGTCACCCATAGAATCCATAGTGGATGGGTACCTGCATTTGTGAGCGTGGGTGTGTGTAAGGGATAGCCATCTTTAAACAAAACAAAAAATGCAAAAAGGAAGGAAAAATGAACACAGCAGTTTATCGATGAAAAACGTCCAATGAATCATTAAACATGGCATATGGATATAAAGATAATCAAAACCCTTACAAATGGACCTACATGCCCCGGGCAAGGCATGAGGTGAAAAAGTAGTGTACGGATTGTTCAAAAGTAATTATTACAGACCAAAGGAAATGTTTGGTAGATAATTACTGATTAATAAAAGTAATGGGGACAAAGTCCTTTGCCTCCCAGTTGCGTAGTCCCCCTTCGATGGTTGGGTAGATCCAATCTTCAATGTTGACCTCTTCGTCTTCACCTTCCAAAGCATTAATCCCATAAGGAGAGATCTTGATGGGTGCTCTTTCGACCTTTGAACGACGCATAGCTTTCTGCCCCGCAGCGGTGAATCCTAAACCAAACTTGTCTGTTTTGTGAGGAATGTCCGACAACTGCCCCCATGTTGAGCTCTTCCCTTCCTTCATTGCGGCCCTCGCGTCTTTTAGAGATGCCATCCTGGCCATCTGCTTTGGTATCTCAGCTACCACTTTTGCTACTTCCACCTCAGGAGAGACTTCCTCGAAGTGCTGGAATGGCGTCTCAATGAATTCACCTTCTACCTCTACATATCGGAAAGAGTTCAGGTGACTGATCATATACTCCTCTTCGCCGTGGACGGTTACGATCTTTCCCTTGATAGGGTACTTCAGCATTTGATGTAGGGAAGAGGTGACTGCCCCAGCATTGTGTATCCATGGTCTCCCCAATAAGCAAGAGTATGACGGACGGATGTCCATCACATAGAAAGTTGAGGGGAAAACCTCTGTGCCAACCTTAATGGGAATGTCCACCTCCCCATGTACCATTCTCTTTGACCCGTCAAATGCTCTTACAATGATATTACTTGGCCTTAACTCCAAGCCTTCACAGTCTAAACGGTCGAGGGCCTTCTTAGGCAGCACGTTCAGAGAAGAGCCAGTGTCGACTAGAACATGGGCCAGAGTAGTCCCTTGGCATTCTACTGACACATGTAATGCGTCGTTGTGTTTTCTTCCTTTTGAGGTTAGGTCAGCATCAGAGAAACCTAAACCGTTGTCTGCTGTAAGACTGGCTACACAGTTTTGGAATTGGTCGGCAGAGGTTTTATGGGGTACATGGGCTGTCTTCAGGAATTTTATCAATGCTTTGGCGTGCGCTTCTGAACACAGTAGCAATGCTAACATGGAGATTTTCGAGGGGGTTTGCCCCAGCTGCTCTACCACGTCATAATCACTCTTTTTAATTATTTTCAAGATCTCCTCCATCTCTTTCTTAGAGGTTTCCGGGATGACCGAAGGTTGGGCCCTCGTCCTGACGAGCTCATCTTGGATCCCTTTACCCTTATCAGCAGAAGTTGGAGGGACAACAACAGCATCTTCAATCAACAGAGCTCTAGCGGAAAGTTTTATTGGTGCAGGAATAACTTCGGCAGCGGATGAGGGTCCAAAGATTGCCTTTGGGGGGTGTTTACCGTGGGAATTGGTAAACAACCGCTGATCTTCCAAAAGGTTACTTATTTGGTGACTCGCAGGATCGATCAGATTGATCCTAAGACATGGTTGATTTTGGGGTTTTGACTAAGTTTGATAATGGTTAAATGACAAGAAAATAAAGAAGCTTTATGTAAATTGCATGAAGAATAAAAGGAAGGCTTAAAATGAAGGCTTCGACTGGAAAAGTAAAGGAGAAAGCAAGTAAAGTTTCTGGAAAATAAATGACTTTGATTAATAAAGTGGTGTTTCACACATACATTCTCAACAATTCTTTCTCTCACGCTGGGTACTCGAATCTATATGAGTGACTTGTATATAATTGTGAACACACGCGAAAAACTGCGTGAACTACTAATATTTATACTAAACACATCCCAAGTAACCGTCGGGCAGTTACACTGCTTCGAGATGACTCCACTTGGCACGTTCACAGCGTTCGACGCTCCAGATCTTGGCACGTTGCACTTGGTAACCGCTGGGAACCGTTTTCCCTCCAAACGTTTGAATCTCAAACCGTTCCACTCTGAACAATCGAACACCTTCGTCAAGAAGCACCTTCGACGAGAAACACCTTCGACGTCGAAGGAAACCAAATTCTCCCTTGGAAGAAATTCTCTAAGTACATTGCCATCTTCTGATGAGCATTTCGACAGACCCAGCTGGTCGAAACCATCCTTCAGCTTTAATGGCTGATATTAATAAAAACAAGGGTGTCGAATTTAGGAGCCAACAAATTGCCCCCCAAGAATGCCTTATTTCGACTCTGAAAAGAAAAAGGCATTCTTTGAAATTCCATTCGACACCTGTCTTTTCATTCTTAGTCACAAATTAAACTGTGCACTTTTTGTCTTCTACCAACCACTGACAATCCCAAGAAAAAGCCATCATTTCATCCGTACCTAAGACGTCACCTCAATACGGCGTGCAGCGTGCCCAATGTCTTTTCATAAATTGTCATCATGACAATTTCCCAAAAACGAGGGCGCACGCTGCACCCTTTCATTTCTGCAGAACGGCTATGTCAACAGGGGGACGCCACATGTCCCACTATCTTCTGCAACATTAAATGGCCTCGAATTTGGGGATTTCCCAACCACTATAAATAGCACCAAGTACCCATTGTGGGACTTTTTCACGCTATCCTGCCTTCAAACTCCCCTATTGAACACAAAATCTCTGCAAACATTACAAACACCTTGTTCTTCACTTCATCTTCAACCTTAACATCAACAATGGCCTCAGGTTCCTCTACCGCTCCTAGTTCTAACATCCCTTCCAGAAATGCTAAACCCAAGATCTTCTCAACTGTCCCCATAGTTACCCCTACAGGCCAACGAAGGGTTCCTGAACCCCTAGAAACTGCTGAACGTGAAGCTTATTCACACAAACTCATGATTCCGGTTGGATACTCCAACCAAATCTTTGCCATGTCTGGCCCGCTCACCCCATGCATCGATGAAGCCATGAAGATCAAAAGCTTCTTTCCAGTACTTGAAAAGCTCAAACCTGTTGGGTGCTCTAAAAAAGATGCAGAGGACAACGAAGATCCCGCTAAGGAGAAGATAGATCTTCGCTTCTTCAATAGGGGTGTTAGGGCTTTCAGGTCTAGCCCTAGCCTCACTCCTGACTACAGTGCTTGGCTGGAAAAAATGGAAAAAAGCCAGGCTTCGATCTGGAAGGACCTGGGGATATTTGACCTAGTTATGTTGTCGAAGACGGGTCTCAACTACTCCCCTGAGATGTTGATAGCCTCCTTGCTTTTCTGGGACTACACTCATTTCACTTTCCACCTTCCTTGTGGAATGCTAACACCCATGCTTTTCGACGTGGCCGCCATCACTGGCCTTCGACCCACTGGGGATTATTTCGACCCAGAGGAAATGTCGGAGGATTAGATTGGATTCTCAGCTACGAAACCCACCTACACCACCTATATCAACCATTACCATGATAGGTCGACAGCCACTGTGTCGGATGTAGAGCATATCGCGTTTCTAGCCCTATGGCTGTCACGCTTTGTGTTATGCACAAAGTCTTTACAGGTGACAAAGAAGATGGTCACCCTCGCCACCCAACTCCACCATGGCCAAAATATTTGTTTGGCAGAATTAATCTTGGCGAATCTGTACGAGTCGATTAGCAGCGAAGCGACTCTGCTGAAGATCATCGAGAATAGAGCCAGTCTGCTGCTTGCAGGACCTTTTTGGCTACTTCAGCTGTGGCTCAATGCCACTTTCGAGTCTTTCTTACCTCAGAAGACTCAAATAAATGAGCAAGCTCCGGAGATAGCAAATAGGCGCATCGAAGGCACCAGATTGGCTCTACTGACCCCGACTGAAGATGGGTTGGAGCTTCAACAAACTTTTGCAAACTTCGTCTTGATGTTTGCAAGAAGAAAAGAATTTGTTTCGACCATGGCTCCCTTTGCTCGACGAAAGGTTGGTCCAGAATGGTTCACGAGGCCCCATCCTAAGTCGTCAGGTGACCCTCAGGTCGAAGAACATACAATAATGTGGGAAGCATTTCTCACACCTAGAATAATGCCCCTGCGCTTCAAGAGCTCCAAGACTCACTTGAGCTTGATCGCGTATCAACCAAACTTGGTCTCTCGCCAGTTTGGTATCATTCAAACACTTCCTTCTCCTATTTTTCCTAGGGAGAAATCCATGTTATATTTTTGCAACGACTATACTGAAGATGCTGCCACCAAGCATATCGGCAGGTATGCTGGTCGAACAGTCCTTTCACTGTTCGACTATCAGCTTAACTTTCTCTGTTCACCATCCTTCGAAGACTGGTGGAAGAGTTACTACGCTGAAGAGTTCTTCGACGAGAAGGACTTTGTGGACGAACTTCAGAAGTCTTTTGTTCTAGTCCTGGACAAAATAAAGAAATGTAAGTTCACTCTTCCAAATTATTTTGTCTTTCCATTTCGTCTGGTAGCCTGCTAATTATAATTTGTCTTCTTTCAGTTGTTCGAAAGCCTGCAGCCAAGAAAGTTGCAGAAGGCCATCAGGGAGGAGGTCCCTTGATAAAACCTCCACCACCGGCGAAAACTATAGCACCGGCGAAAACTACAACAAGCCATCAGGGGGAAGGTCCTTCGAAAAAACCTTCAGCACCGGTAACCAGACTTTTACTATTTTCTTCTGGTTTTAACATTATGGCTTTCGATGTAGCGTTCTAAATCGAACTCCAATTGGTTTTCAGGCACCTTCACCCAAGAAACGACCTGCACTGACAGTCGAATCTGGGAGTGACGAAGAAGACGACTCTCCCCCTGCTCCTCTTAAAAGGCGAAAACTGAAGAAAGATGTTCCTTCTCCTGAAACTCGATCCACAATCAGAATAAAGGTTGCTGGGAGAAAACCCAGGCCACCTCCAGTAATTATTGAAGAGCCAACGGAGGAGGAACTAAATGTTTTTCTCAATAAACCCGTCGAAAGCGACAATTCCAGCCCAGGGGCTGAAGTTCCTCTGCAGGTAATTTCTTTGACCTTTTTTGACTCAGGTGTCGATGCTCGCGTTCGATTATGTCTCTTTCTAACCTAGAATATTCTTCTTCTTCTTTTTCCAGGAAACCACTGAAAGCTCAGCGCCAAAGACTTCTGAAACACTAGATTCTGCTGAACTCAGTAGGCCACAAGAGAAGGAATTGGCGAACGATGAAGCCAATGCTGAAATAAAAGAACAACAAACAGAAGAACAACAACCAAAGGAGATTCAAGTGGTTGATCTGTTGGAGGAACAACATGACGAAGGGGGTCATGCTGATGCTGGTACTGCTGAACTTCAAGTCGAAGAGAGTCAAGTCGAGGCAAATGCTACTCAGCAACTTCAAACCCAAGACAACGCTGCTGCAAAGGTTACCACCTCGACAAAGCATAGGTCCAAAAAGACTTAGCACTCTTGAAGAAAACTGATCCCATTGGCTATCTGAATGCCATTATCGAGAGCAAGGGAAGTTCGTCTGATATTAGTCAGGAGGCTTCTACTCAATCGGGGAAGTCCACTGAGACTTCTCCTCTCGATGAGGCTTTGATGAAGGTCAAAGCTCAGTTCTTCAAGAAAGATTTGATGAAAGCTTTGGAGGGGGACCCTACTGCTCCGTCGTGTTTGGGAGCTATTTTGAATGCAGTTGACTTGCTCGCTGTGACTCCGGAGGTTTCAAGCTTTATCATGGAGTTATACTCCATTATTGATCAAGTCTCAGCAAACTATCAGCGACAGAGGGGCTTCAACAGCCAGCTCGAAGCGTTATATGGCAAAAGTTCTTCTGCCTGGACTGCTGTAGCAGAGACGACTTCTCGAATTGCAGAGTTGTCGAAGCAAAAGGCATCTAAGCAAGAAGAAATTGATTCCATAGATCGAAACAATGCCTCCATAAAGGCGCAAATCGAAGAGCTGGAGGCCAAGATGAATGCCAATACTAAGCGCAAGGAGGAGCTTCTCTCGACTATTTCAGACACCGAGAGTCAAGCTGAAATCACACAAGGCCTAGAATTTGCTGAGAAAGCTCAAGCCTTCGATGACCAAATTTCCAAGCTTGCCCAGGCGAATGCCTTGTGCAACAAAAGACTGGAGTTGCAGCAGGCTAAGTACCTTCGACTCAAAGATTCCATCCCCTTCTGATTGACTCAGCCCTTTAACCATATATTGTAATATGTATTTGACAATATTGCCATTTTGGCTAATTTATAAAATTTTCCATTTTGGCTTATTTATGGTTAATTTAGTCATTACTTGCTATTTATTTTGATCTCTTGGAGTATAGGTTTATACTTTTTCAAATATTTGCCATTTACTCTCAAGAGCCTTTTATCTTCACCCAACTCTTCGACTTCATAAGCTCCACCAGAAAAGTCTGGATAATTCTGAATGGTCCTTCCCATTTGGGTGACCATTTTCCCATGCTTCGATCCCTTCGATCCATGGGAAGTGTAGGTGTTTAGGTATTGGCTTGCATTTTTGGTAAATCCCAAGTGTATGTGTGAATGTCATGACTGATGTCATAACATTCTAGTTCAGTTTGTACTGACTCATTAGGTACCTTTGCAGAAAAATATTGTAATTCAAATACTGATGTTTATAAGTGTGTATCTGAGCATTTTGCAAAATGATCACATTTTGCTAAATCAGTAGACAGGTTTTCTCAGATGTCATAACAGATGTTATGACATCCTGTTCTGAACTAACAGGATTGCAGGATTGGATAAGTCTGAGTTTTTTCAGGAAATAACTCAGTCCTTCCTGAACAGAATCCTGCGTTTTCTGAGGAGTAACCTAGCTCAACCCTAACCTGGTTAATAAAGTCCTGTGACCTGGTCTTTAGGTCAAACGGAATTAACCCTAGGTTTTTGGAAACCCTAACTGAAGTTGCAGCTGCTATATATTCAACAGAGCTGCTGTTTTTCAAGGATGGCTTTTATTGATTAGAAGATCATTTGTAATCTGTATAGATTTGATTATTGTACTCCAAGCAATTATCATTGTGATAAGTGCCTTGGAATAGGTTTCTAATTGTAAGGGTTGTGTAGCACTCAAAGCTTTGAAGCAAGAGTGTTTGAATGTTCCTTGACTAAAGCTGTGAAGCAGAGTCAAGTTAGTTGTGTGTATGACTCAAAGCTGTGAAGCACGAGTGATTGTGTTGCTTGATTAAAAAGCTGTGAAGCTTAATCAAGTGTTTGTTTTTGAAGAGTGTCTTCATCAATTCTTAAGTCAAATTGGTTTATGTATCACTGCTGTGATTGAGGGGGAGTGAGTAGGAACTCAGGTTTAAGTTGTACTTAGATTGGAATTGCATTGGGTAGGTCTTAAGTGAAGGAGATAAACTAGTTGGTTTATTCCTGAATTTAAATCTCTTATAGTGGATTTCCTCCCTGGCTTGGTAGCCCCCAGAGTAGGTGTTGTTGCACACTGAACTGGGTAAACAATTGACTGTGTTCTTTATTGCTTTTGTATTTACTGTCAAATAGTAAGTCAGATACGGTGTCATAACATTGAACGTGACATTGAGTATCTGCAGCCAGAATTTCAATTGGTATCAGAGCAGGCACCCTGCCTGTATTACTGGGTGAGATCTAGGGATATCACTTTCTGGCACTATGGACAAAGAAGGAGTTTTTGGAAATAGACCACCCATTCTGGACGGAACCAATTATGACTACTGGAAACCTCGTATGATTGCCTTCCTAAAATCTCTGGACAAAAAGGCTTGGAGAGCTGCTGACAAAGGATGGATTCATCCCACCATAACTGAGAAAGATGGGACAATCAGTCTGAAGCCTGAGGAAGATTGGAGTAAAGAAGAAGATGAGTTAGCTCTGGGAAATTCAAAAGCTCTAAATGCCTTGTTCAATGGAATTGATAGAAACATTTTCAGACTAGTACATCAATATGAACTGGCCAAGGAAGTTTGGGACACTCTCAGAACTACTCATGAGGGCACTTCCAAAGTAAAAATGTCAAGGCTTCAGATGTTGACCACTAAGTTTGAGAATCTAAAAATGATGGAAGATGAAACCATTCATGAGTTTCACATGAACATCTTGGAGATTTCCAATACCTCAGGAGCACTGGGAGAAAAAATGTCAGAAGAAAAACTGGTGAGGAAGATTCTCAGATCCTTGCCTAAAAGATTTGCAATGAAGGTAACTGCCATAGAGGAAGCCCAGGACATTAGCAAGTTGAAAGTGGATGAACTTATTGGGTCTCTTCAGACTTTTGAGATGGGAATCACTGATAATGGTGTCAAAAAGAACAAGAGCATAGCTCTTATGTCCAACACTGATGTTGAAGAAAACATTTCAGAAGCTGTAGCCATGCTTGGAAGATAGTTCAACAAACTCATCAAAAGAATAGATCCAAAGTCAAGGTCTAATGTTCATAACATTCCCTCTAACATTGACAGTTCCAGCAGAAGACCAAGGTTAGAAGAGAAGGGAGTTCAAGGCAGGGGAATTCAATGCCATGGTTGTGAAGGATATGGGCATATTCGAGCTGAATGTCCTACCTTTCTTAAGAAACAAAAAGGAATGACAGTTACTTGGTCTGACTGTGATTCAGAAAGTAATTCTGAAGAAGAGACTGCCAAACGAGTTACTGCTTTAACTGGTGTTTGTACCTCTGAAAGTGACATCAGTGATGAAGAGGTGACTTTTGAAGAACTGGCTGATACTTACAAATAATTGTGTATCAGAAGTACTGAAGTCTGTGTGCAGAATGAGAAACAATCAAAACTCATCATAAAGATGGAGGCTGAAAAAAGGGCAAACCTTGAAACTATAAGTCATCTAGAAGGAAAAGTTCAATTACTGAACTCACAACTAAATCAAATGACCAAATCTGTCAAGATGTTGACAAATGGGACAGACAAATTGGAAGAGATCCTACAGGTTGGACAAAATGTGGGAAATAAATCTGGTCTAGGATTTATGGAAGCAACGAAATCTGGTTCTGGTAAGCAAATGTCAAAACAGATGTCAACACAACTCTCGACATCATGAACAGAAACATATGAGGAAAAGGTACCAAAGATGGAAATGTCATCATTGTGGTAGATATAGCCACATAAAGCCCTTCTGCTTCAGATTACATGGATACCCTAATCAGAACTCAGGTGTCAAACCTAAGTCTAAAAAGGTACCACATGCTCCTCAATGGAAGAAAAAGGCTACTGCACTGATAGCTCACACTTCCCTGAGGGTCTCTGCAAAGGAAGACTGGTACTTTGACAGTGGATGTTCCAGACATATGACTGGAATCAAGAACCTCCTCAATAATGTTAAGCCTCACACCACCAGTTTTGTGACCTTTGGAGACGGGGCTAAAGGTGAAATCAAAGGAGTTGGTGATTTGGACTGCCCTGGAGTTCCATGTCTAAATGAAGTACTGCTGGTGAAAGGACTGACCGCTAATCTCATTAGTATCAGTCAACTGTGTGATCTAGGATTCAAGGTCAATTTCTCAAAATCTGAATGCCTTGTAATCAATGACAAACAAGAGATATTAATGAAAGGAGTCAGATCCAAAGACAACTGTTACTTGTGGGAGGCTGAGAACACTAATTTCTCATCTGTGTGTTCCATTGCAAAGGAAGAAAAAGAGGTGAAACTGTGGCACCAAAAACTTGGCCATCTTCATCTAAGGGGTATGAAGAGGATTATCTCCTTGGAGGCAGTCAGAGGGATTCCAAAACTGCAAATTGATGAAGGAAGAGTTTGTGGTGAATGTCAAGTTGGTAAGCAGACGAGGATGTCACACCCAAAGTCAAGACATCTGACCACCTCTAAGGTTCTAGAACTCCTCCATATGGATCTGATGGGACCAATGCAAGTAGAGAGTCTTGGTGGTAAAAGATATGCCTATGTGGTTGTGGATGATTTTTCCAGATTCACCTGGATTAATTTCATTAGGGAAAAATCAGATGCATTTGAAGTTTTTAGAGAACTGTGCAAGAGAATTCAAAGAGAGAAGGAAGGATGTATTGTCAAAATCAGAAGTGATCATGGCAAGGAATTTGAAAACAGCAAGTTTGATGACTTCTGTGCTTCAGAAGGAATCAGTCATGAGTTTTCTTCTCCCATAACACCTCAGCAAAATGGAGTTGTGGAAAGAAAAAACAGGACCATACAAGAATCTGCCAGAGCAATGTTACATGCCAAAAGACTTCCTATGTATTTTTGGGCTGAAGCTATGAATACAGCTTGCTATGTTCATAACAGGGTCACCTTGAGAAAGGGAACCTCATCCACCATATATGAACTCTGGAAAGGAAGAAAACCAACTGTGAAGTACTTCCATGTGTTTGGTAGCAAATGCTATATTCTGTCTGATCGTGAACAAAGAAGAAAACTGGACCCAAAAGTGATGAAGGCATATTTCTAGGATACTCCTCAAACAGCAGAGCTTATAGAGTATTCAACTCCAGAACCAAAACCATGATGGAATCAATAAATGTTGTAATTGATGACTATCATGAAGAAATAGATGTTCCTTGTACTGTTGAGACATTCTTTGAGACTTCAACCTAACAGGATGACCTACCCAACTCCACCACAACAGAATCTGAATCAAAGGAAGCTAGCAAGATTCCTTCCATCAGAATTCAGAAGGATCATCCAAAAGAGCTCATCATAGGAGATCCCAATAGTGGAGTCATCACAAGATCTAGAGAAATCATCTCAAACTCTTGTTTTGTGTCCAAAATGGAACCAAGAAATGTCAAGGAAGCCTTAACTGATGAATATTGGATTGGTGCAATGCAAGATGAACTGAACCAATTCAAGCAACATGAAGTTTGGGAACTGGTTCCTAGACCTGAAGGAACTAACATCATTGGGACAAAATGGATATTCAAGAACAAGTCAGATGCTGAAGGAGTTGTCACCAGAAATAAGGCAAGACTTGTTGCTCAAGGATACACCCAGGTTGAAGGGGTTGATTTTGATGAAACCTTTGCACCTGTAGCCAGGTTGGAATCAATCAGACTCTTGTTGTCAATTGCTTGTCTTCTGAAGTTCAAGTTATTTCAGATGGATGTGAAAAGTGCCTTTCTAAATGGGTACTTAAATGAGGAAGCTTATGTGGAACAACCTAAAGGTTTTGTGGATCCAACCCATCCTGATCATGTCTACAAACTAAGAAAAGCTCTATATGGCCTGAAACAAGCTCCTATAGCATGGTATGACAGGTTAACAAAGTTTCTCTCAGACAAAGGCTACAGAAAAGGAGGCTTGGACAAAACTCTCTTTGTCAAAACTGAAGGAGGGAAGTTGATGGTTGCCCAAATATATGTTGATGACATAGTGTTTGGAGGAATGTCAGAACATATGGTTAAACACTTTGTTGACCAGATGCAGGCTGAATTTGAAATGAGTCTCATGGGAGAACTAACTTATTTTCTTAGACTACAAGTCTCACAGATGGAGGACTCAATCTTCTTATCTCAAAGCAAGTATGCTAAGAATATTGTAAAGAAGTTTGGTATGGAGAATGCAAGTCACAAAAGGACTCCTGCTCCTACTCATCTAAAGCTTTCTAAAGATTCAAGTGGGGTTAAGGTGGATCAAAGTCTATACAAAAGCATGATAGGAAGCTTGTTGTACTTAACTGCCAGCAGACCTGATATTGCCTTTGCAGTTGGAGTTTGTGCTAGATACCAAGCTGATCCCAAAGTCAGTCATATCAATCAAGTGAAGAGAATTTTGAAGTATGTAAGTGGTACTTACAACTATGGATTGATGTATACTCATGGCTGTGAACCAGCTCTGACTGGCTACTGTGATGCTGATTGGGCTGGTAGTGCTGATGATAAAAAAAGCACCTCTGGAGGATGTTTCTTTTTGGGAAGTAATCTGGTTTCCTGGTTCAGCAAGAAACAGAATTGTGTGTCTCTTTCAACTACTGAAGCTGAATACATTGCAGCTGGTAGTAGCTGCTCTCAAATGATATGGATGAAACAGATGCTCACTGAGTATAATGTCACACAATATGTTATGACATTGTACTGTGACAATCTGAGTACAATCAACATATCCAAGAATCCCATTCAGCATAGCAGGACCAAACATATTGACATACGACATCACTTTATCAGAGACCTTGTAGAAGAGAAGACAATCAAATTGGAACATGTTGCCACTGAGCTACAGCTGGCTGACATTTTTACCAAGGCTTTGGATGCAAACCAATTTGAAAACTTAAGGGGTAAGCTGGGTATTTGCCAACATGAGGAATTGTAGCAATTAATTTTGCTTAAAACAAGGATCAAAGGACTTATGCCTGTTCTGATTGGTTTAAAATTGTATTTTCTCATTTCCTACAATTCTTTTAAGAAGTTGAATAGACACTCCCTTGCTTCCTTCCTCTCTCGTCTCCTCATCAAAACCCAGTCTCTCAATCAGAAATTTCTCCTCAGTTGCTGTTGGTCCTCTAAAACTGTCAACATGTCTCAAACACCATCATCATCCAATACGACCATTTCAACCTCTTCCTCTGATCAAGATTCTGGGACAATCTCTTCTTGTCTGGACTCTGACGTTCTGGAGATCTCCTCTCATAGAAAAGTGGGAACTAACCCCACCAAGGTCAAAGAGTTGAGAACAAGACATGCAGGAAAACCCCAAGCTTCTGCCTCTGGTAATCCATCTCATCCTTCTTCTTCAGTTCCCCCTGAAATTGCAAATAAGGAAGGGACAACCTATGTTAATCAAGCAATAGCAAAAATTGTTTCAAGAATTCTGAACGAGAACCACTCAGTTCCTGGCATTTCTGTTCCTCTGAACCAAGAAAGCTCAAATGCTGAAACAAATCCAGATGTCTCTAAGAATGTTGAGACATCAAACAAAGAGAAGAATGCTGACATTGCTCACAAGAAAAGAAAGAAGCCTGAATACTCTGGATCTAATGACAGTGCTTGAAGGTTGGTTGCTGATATCTGGTGGAGTTTGGAAGTGTATTCTGTTGTTTTCTGCTGCTGCTCTTATTATTTTGTTTTGGATAACTGTATAATTTTATGAACATGTATCTTTGGCCCATTTGTGGCTAAAGAGGGGGAGAATAGTTTGGTACTTACTTAATTAGTACTTGACATTCTATTTTTCTGCTGTCACTTATTTCTGCTGCTATCTATCTCTGATTGTTTAGGGTCTTTAGCCAAAAATCTGCCAAAGGGGGAGTTTGTAGGTGTTTAGGTATTGGCTTGCATTTTTGGTAAATCCCAAGTGTATGTGTGAATGTCATGACTGATGTCATAACATTCTAGTTCAGTTTGTACTGACTCATTAGGTACCTTTGCAGAAAAATATTGTAATTCAAATACTGATGTTTATAAGTGTGTATCTGAGCATTTTGCAAAATGATCACATTTTGCTAAATCAGTAGACAGGTTTTCTCAGATGTCATAACAGATGTTATGACATCCTGTTCTGAACTAACAGGATTGCAGGATTGGATAAGTCTGAGTTTTTTCAGGAAATAACTCAGTCCTTCCTGAACAGAATCCTGCGTTTTCTGAGGGGTAACCTAGCTCAACCCTAACCTGGTTAATAAAGTCCTGTGACCTGGTCTTTAGGTCAAACGGAATTAACCCTAGGTTTTTGGAAACCCTAACTGAAGTTGCAGCTGCTATATATTCAACAGAGCTGCTATTTTTCAAGGATGGCTTTTATTGATTAGAAGATCATTTGTAATCTGTATAGATTTGATTATTGTACTCCAAGTAATTATCATTGTGATAAGTGCCTTGGAATAGGTTTCTAATTGTAAGGGTTGTGTAGCACTCAAAGCTTTGAAGCAAGAGTGTTTGAATGTTCCTTGACTAAAGCTGTGAAGCAGAGTCAAGTTAGTTGTGTGTATCACTCAAAGCTGTGAAGCACGAGTGATTGTGTTGCTTGATTAAAAAGCTGTGAAGCTTAATCAAGTGTTTGTTTTTGAAGAGTGTCTTCATCAATTCTTAAGTCAAATTGGTTTATGTATCACTGCTGTGATTGAGGGGGAGTGAGTAGGAACTCAGGTTTAAGTTGTACTTAGATTGGAATTGCATTGGGTAGGTCTTAAGTGAAGGAGATAAACTGGTTGGTTTATTCCTGAATTAAAATCTCTTATAGTGGATTTCCTCCCTGGCTTGGTAGCCCCCAGAGTAGGTGTTGTTGCACACTGAACTGGGTAAACAATTGACTGTGTTCTTTATTGCTTTTGTATTTACTGTCATATAGTAAGTCAGATACGGTGTCATAACATTGAACGTGACATTGAGTATCTGCAGCCAGAATTTCAGGAAGAATCACCTTCCAAACTAATTCTTCAGGCGAGAATGCCTTAGGTTTCACTTTTTTATTGTAAGAGTCTTCTACTCTTTTCTTCTGAAGCCTTAGTAGGTCGAGAGCGCGCAGTCTTTCTTCGTCTAAATCTACTAGTTTGTCTAACATCATATCCCAATAAACTTCAGAGGGGATATCATGGTGTCTCTGAACCCTTGCAGATTGAAGACAAATTTCCGCTGGCAACACTGTGTCATGACCAAAAGTTAGCCTATATGGTGTTGTACCTATGGCTTCTTTTGGGGACGTTCGACAGGCCCACAAGATCTGGTCTAACGTCTTATGCCAATTTTTTGGCTTCTTCCCAACATGCTTTTTTATCAAGCCAATAACTATTTTGTTCGCGGCTTCGACTTGACCGTTTGCCTGTGCATAATAAGGCATTGATGTTAGGAGTTTAAAGCCTATTTCCTGAGCGAATTCCTGCATCTTTCGACCGGTGGAAACTGATCCTTGATCAGTAGTTATAGTTTCAGGGATTCCATATCTAAAGATAATGTTCTTTTGAATAAATTCAATGACATTTTCTTGGTCTACATTGACTAAAGGAATAGCTTCGATCCACTTAGTAAAATAATCAATGCCTACCAATATATACTTCTATCTCTTTGATGATGTTGGTCGAATCTCTCCGATAAGGTCCAACGCCCATCCTCTAAAGGGCCAAGGTTTCACAATCGAGTGAAGTTCGCTTGCTGGTACATGCTGGATGCCTGTATGGACTTGACATTCTTGACAACCCTTGGCGAACTCGATACAATCTTTCAACATGGTGGGCCAATATAGTCCTTGTCGAAACAACAACCATTTCATCTTATGGCCTACTTGGTGAGCCCCACATGCTCCAGCGTGCGTAGTCGAAAGGGCTATGTATGCTTAGGTTTCACTTAAACACTTTAGCAATACCCCTTCAGGCGTATTTTTAAATAACTCATTACCCATGAGTACGTAACTCAACGCCCTATATTTTGTTTTTCGTTCTGTCGAAGTTACTGGATTTTGAAGATAATCCACAATGGGTTTCCTCCAATCTTGCTCTGACAAATTGTCTATGAACGAAATTTCGAAGTTACTTTGATCAGCATACCCTAGTCTTGTCGATTCCAAGTCTGTTGGTGATAGACAAGTTGCTTTTATCTTTTCTCGAACTTCGATTGCTCTTTGTAATCTCGTTTTTGAAATTTTGTACCCAGATGCAATTTGTGCCAAATCGTTGGCTATTTGATTTTCCAATCTGGGTATGTGTCGAATGTTGACCATTTCAAATTTTTTCAATAAACGATTTGTTATCACAAAGTACATAATGAGATTTTCTCTTATGCATTTATATTCTTTTGTGACTTGCTTAATGACTAACTCTGAGTCTCTCATTATTTCGACTCGAGTTGCCCCCAATTCCAACAATATCTCAAGGCCAGTAATTAGAGCTTCATACTCAGCCTCATTGTTCGAACAAGAACCTGATATCTTGTACTTGAATGTTGTTGGAATTTTTTCTGGAGAAATAATCAAGACTCCTACTCCTGTTCCATCTTTATGGCTGGAACCATCGAAGTAGAATTTCCAAGGCTCTATCTCCACATAATTAATATTCTCAACTTGAATTGAGTGGTCGACTATAAAGTCTGCCACCACTTGTCCTTTCACTGCCTTAAGAGGCATAAAGGTCAAGGAGTATTCAGTTAATGCTAGTGCCCACTTGCCAATTCGACTGTGCAAGATGGGTTTCGACAACATGTACTTGAAAACATCAAAATGAGACGAAACATACACATCAACTGGTTTTATATATTGTTTGAGATTTGTACAAGAGAAATACAGACATAGAAACAATTTTTCAACTTCGCTATATCTAGTTTCTGCATCGTTCAAAACTCTACTAAGATAGTAAATGGGTCTTTCGACCCCATTTTCATCTTCTTGGGCTAACATGCTTCCCAAAGTTTTGTCGGATGCGGCTATGTACAATCTCATACTCCTGTTGCTACAAGGAGGCACCAAAATAGGTGGCTTTGTGAGGTACCCTTTGATTTTGTCGAAGGCTTCTTATTGCTCTTGCCCCCATTCGAATCCCTCTTTGTTCAATCGAAGTAAGGGTGAAAAGGCTTGAGCTTTCCCACTTAGGTTAGATATGAATCTCCTTAAGAAATTTATCTTGCCTAACAGAGATTGCAGTTCCTTTTTGTTTGTTGGCGCTTTCGCTTCCAGAATTGCCTTCGTCTTGTTCTGATTGATTTTGATTCCTTTCTTGTGGACGACGAAGCCCAAGAAATCTCCAGCTTTTACACATAATGCACACTTCAAAGGGTTCATCTTCAGACCATGTTCTCTCATTCTTTCGAATGATTGTCGAAGGTGGTCTATATGGTTCTTCCTGGAAACAGATTTTATCACAATGTCATCAATATATACTTGCATAAAAGTGTTAATAAAATC
Source organism: Vicia faba (assembly GCA_948472305.1). Lineage (NCBI taxonomy): Eukaryota > Viridiplantae > Streptophyta > Magnoliopsida > Fabales > Fabaceae > Vicia > Vicia faba. The sequence continues at coordinate 822,616,096 of OX451740.1, read as the reverse complement.
ATGGAAGATGGAATTCATTGCTCGCTGATATGTTGCCCCAGCGTTCTTTAGTCCAAAAGGCATCACTACCCATTCGTAAGTACCTAAAGCCCCAGGGCATCGAAAAGCTGTTTTCGACACATCTTCTTCAGCAATGAAAATTTGATTATATCCTGAATAACCATCGAGCATACTCAGGTACTCGTAGCCAGCGGCAGAATCGACTAGCATTTCCGCCACAGGCATAGGATATTCATCTTTGGGTGTAGCAGCATTCAAATCTCTGAAATCTATGCACACCCTCAATGTACCATTTTTCTTAATCACTGGCACAATGTTTGCAATCCATTCGACATACCTCGTAACGCGTATGAATTTGCACTTCAGCAGTCTTTCGACTTCCGTTTTGATTTTCGACAGTATTTCTGGAGCGAAGCGTCTTGGACTTTGCTTGATTGGCTTCTTCCCAGGTTTGATTGGCAAATGAAGTTCCACCAATCCTCTGTCGAGACCAGGCATCTCGTCGTAATCCCATGCAAAACAGTCCTTGAACTCTTTTAACAATTGGATTACTTCCAACCTGAGTTATGGGTCAATTTTTGCGTTAATGTAAGTTGGATTTTTCTCTAACCCTTCGCCCAAGTTGATTTCTTCTAAAGGATCCTGCGCTAGCATCTTGATGTTATTCACTAAGGGGTCCTTTTCAAATCCCAAAGGCTCATCGTCATAGATGGCGTCGAGCCTTTGTTTCTGCATCCCTTCTGGCATGGTATTAGGAGGTTCTGGATCGAAGTCCTTTCCAGGACCTGTAGAAGATAACTGTTGATCATTGGCCTGTGTGGCCATATATTTTACTTCGGCTTCGAGAGCCGTTATCATCCTTGTTTCGGCTACGTAAGCTGAAATTCGCTGCAAAGATTGTGACTCAGTCATTGTCACTAAATTCACTTCCCCAACCAGTTGGTTGGATATCAGTTAACCCACTAAAGTCAATGTGGGACAAGTCTTCTCTGTCCCATTGAAAACCATGCTCAGGGTGCAGGTATAGGGAACAGAAAGTATTTGGCGCTGGCGCCAAGTCGAAGTCAGGTGTTGGGCATGGCCCAATGTGAGCCAGGTTCTTGTCAAAGTCTTCCAGCCCTAGGTGATTTACTTCGCCCAGGTAATAGCTTTGGTCCGCTTCTATGTTTTCGACCATTCCATCAGGACGCCATAGTAGTAACCTCTGGTGCATTGATGATGGTACAGCTCCAACACCATGAATCCATTCACGGCCCAACAAAAGATTATAGTTAGGTTTGGCCGATATGACCATAAACATAGTTGGTCGAAGGATAGATCCCACCTTGATGTCCAGTTGGATCACCCCCATAGTGATCCCTATGCCGCCTTCATAATTCGACAGGACCATGTTGTGAGGCTTGATGTTCTCATCACTTTTGCCTATTTTTCTTAGCATAAAGTGAGGGATGATGTTGATGGTTGCCCCACAATCTACCAAGATTTTATTTACTGTGGTTTCTTCGAGCTTAGCCCTTATAAATAAAGGCTTGAGGTGATTTTTCATCGCCTCTGTAGGTGGTTCGAAGAACCCATTCTGCTCTTCAGTAGCGCCATTATCCATGACGAAATAGCACACTGGCCTATGCTTGGCCATTTCTTGCTCCACTTCCCAATCGCTTGTTTCGACCTCCACCTGGCGGTTGAACTCCCTGGGCAGAACTGAGACTATGTTCACCATGATATCTAAGGTGTCATCAGACTCAGAACCATCTTCGTTATCAGCTTCACCTTGGTTAGGCCAAACTAGCCTATTGGTTACTGGTTGTCTTTCCAGAGGTTTCCTTTGCTTTCTTTGAGGAACATTTGAACTGGATTCTGCCTTTGGTTCATTAGCAGCTTCCCTCTCAGCTTTTCGTCGCCTCTGGTATCTCCTCCATTGAGATCGAGACATGGGATTTTTCCCTTTGTAGTTGCTTGACACCTGGGTCACTTTGGGGGTAGCAACCTGAGGCTCTTTCTTATGTGTTAAAGATGAACCTCTTGGCACATCGAAGGAGTTCCATCTTTCCTCGCTTGGTCTCTTTCGACCAGATGTTTTGTACCATGTATCTACTGGTACATTAGTCGGAGGCCTGAAAGTCAGTGGCCTCTTTTCTTGATTTGAACCCCTTTGGGAGGCTCTTCTGGGGTCATGTCGAGTATCAACACTCTCCCTTTTCCTATTTGCTGCTCTTACACCTTGAATATGTTCAGCAGCTTTTTTGTCGAAGATTGAACTGCATCGAGGACACAGCATCACTTCTGACTTCTTTTTCTGGCATCTTTGCAGGAAATCTGCCAGATTTTCATTTTCCCGAGGGAAAGCAGTTTTGTTGGCTTGTTCTTGCCTCATGGCCTCCTCTGATGCTTTTGGTTCAGAGACTTCGACCATGTTGACATTCATAGTATCTTTGGTGGCAAGAGTCAACTGCTTCATTTGAATCTCCAAGTCCTCTGTCTGGCCTTGAACTGCATCCAAGTGAGAACTGGGTTTTGTTCCAGATTTTTGGGCTCCAACTGTCTCCAGCTTTGGGCTTTCGACCGCCTTTTGGACCGCTTCAATTGTCTTTCTGGATAGATTCCCAGAAAAACTGCCAAAGATTGGCATGTTGACATGGTCCTTTGAGACTTCGACCATTGTGATTCCTGGCCTCTTCGACTGGCTTCTGGATGCCTCGATCACGTTCACCTCTGAAGGTTCAGCATAATGGGCTTCAGCCTGCAACGGGTTAGAGTCCACAGTCATGGGGGTCTTGTCAGCAAACTTCAACCTCCCTTCTTCGATAGCGTCTTGCACAAGATTCCTGAAAAGAAAACATTGAGACATTTTATGGCCCAGAAAATATGATATTTACAAAAGCCTCTCTTCTTTCTTTGATCAAGAGGAGGCACTTTTACCCCTGGGGGTACTATCATTTGGCCATCTTTTACAAGCAAGTCAAATATTTCATCACATTTTGTAATATCAAAACTATAAGTCTTTTTGGGGAACTTATCGTTGGTCCTTTCTGGACCAGTGGGATTTTTTCCACTTGAGGGGACTAACAGTTTGCAAGAGTATGGTGGCCCTTGTTTTAGTTCCGCTAAATCGATCTCGCCTTCTTCGACGGTTATAGTTTCGTCGAAGGTTTCTGGATCTTCGTCATCCATCTCGACATACGCTATCCTCTCTCTTTTATAAGTTTTTGTTGCCTTGGATTTCTCAGCTTTAAGGCGTTCTACCTGTCAAACTCTATCGGCCAATTGGGCCATGTCTCTCAGGTATTGAGTGTCTAACTTCTTCCTAATGGAATAATCTAAACCGCCTGCGGCTATTTCGACTAACTCATGTTCTGGCACTTGTGTAAAGCATCTTGCTTTGAGCAACCTAAACCTATTTAGATACTCGTCTATTGGTTAAGTGAAACGTCTCTTTACACTGGCCAATTCTTTCAGGCTTATCTTGGTTTGTCCCATGTAGAATTGCTCATGGAACAATCTCTCCAACTGGGTCCAATGATGGATCGAATTGGGGGGAGAGTTGTAAACCAAGTAAATGCGTTCTTTGTTAAAGAACTTTGGAAGTACTTAATCCTCAGGTTTTCGTTGTTTGAAATATCTCCTGCTTCGATCAAGTATCTCGCCACATGTTCGACAGTAGATTCTGTCGTGTCCCCAGAGAATTTAGTGAACTTAGGGACTTTACATCTAGGAGGTAAGTCTGTTTGTAACACGTATTCTGACAGTGGGGATGTGAAGTTAGGCCTACGAAAGCCCATGTTCATCCCATTTTGAGTCATGATTCTTTCGATCATGGCTGCCAGATTATTTTCCAAACCCATATTTTGGTATTGGATATGCTGAACCACTTCGTCAGCATTTTGGTTTCTGTTAACTAACCTTACCTCTGGGGCTATAACCCTAGGTTCTTCGACAGGCTGCTCCAATCGTGCCCTAAGGTTTTCTTCGACAGGCTGCTGGACTTGGTTGATAGTGGTTTCTTCCTCTAAGAGTATACCTTGGTTTCCCCTTATTTGCGCCCTTTGGGGCTGTCGAATAGGTTGGGGTACCCCAAAGAAATCAGCCAGACGCGTCATTTGTGCTGTCATCTGCTGGTTCGACTGGGTGGTGTTTTGTATTAGAGGATTCAGCATTGTACTTAAAGTTTGTGCCAACATTTGAACCATATCATGGTTGCTTTCGTCCATTTGTTGCCTCAAGATTGCTGTCGAGGCATTTGTAAGGCCATGTGCTACTTGGGACGTTCCTCCTAAGAGTTGGGTCCTATTTCTGTTCGCTATACCTACTCCAGAACCTTGGAGTGGCGAAGAGGCACTCACTAAAGGGTCTGAAAAAGTGGATGCAGCGTTCGTTAGGCTAGCCAATTCAGACGTTGGCATGCCATAGAGTGGTTCTCGATTTTGACCGCCTGTCATAAATCCTGGGGGAACATAAGGCCTGGTGCCTAGATTTCCCCTTGGTGGGGGAGTTCCTAAAGGCACTCTGGGGCCTGTGAACGGAGGTAATGGCCCCGTTGTTGTGACCGTTACTGCTGGTGTTGAACCAGCGGTTATCGCTTCACTTACGGTTGGGATAACCGTTGTTCCCACATTCATTTGTGGGATTTCGTTATTGATTGGCGGATTCGCCATCACTTCTCTTCTTCTGGCAGTATTGGTATTGTTAGTGTATATTCTACCACTTCTCAATAACATGCAATACTTCTCGAAAAAGATGATATTATGTATGAAAAAGGTTAAACTTCAAACTCAACACAGGGTCCCACCAGGTGTGCCAATTTGTTTACCGTGGGAATTGGTAAACAACCGCTGATCTTCCAAAAGGTTACTTATTTGGTGACTCGCAGGATCGATCAGATTGATCTTAAGACATGGTTGATTTTGGGGTTTTGACTAAGTTTGATAATGGTTAAATGACAAGAAAATAAAGAAGCTTTATGTAAATTGCATGAAGAATAAAAGGAAGGCTTAAAATGAAGGCTTCGACTGGAAAAGTAAAGGAGAAAGCAAGTAAAGTTTCTGGAAAATAAATGACTTTGATTAATAAAGTGGTGTTTCACACATACATTCTCAACAATTCTTTCTCTCACGCTGGGTACTCGAATCTATATGAGTGACTTGTATATAATTGTGAACACACGCGAAAAACTGCGTGAACTACTAATATTTATACTAAACACATCCCAAGTAACTGTCGGGCAGTTACACTGCTTCGAGATGACTCCACTTGGCACGTTCACAGCGTTCGACGCTCCAGATCTTGGCACGTTGCACTTGGTAACCGCTGGGAACCGTTTTCCCTCCAAACGTTTGAATCTCAAACCGTTCCACTCTGAACAATCGAACACCTTCGTCGAGAAGCACCTTCGACGAGAAACACCTTCGACGTCGAAGGCAACCTAATTCTCCCTTGGAAGAAATTCTCTAAGTACATTGCCATCTTCTGATGAGCATTTCGACAGACCCAACTGGTCAAAACCATCCTTCAGCTTTAATGGCTGATATTAATAAAAACAAGGGTGTCGAATTTAGGAGCCAACAGGGGGGCAATCTCTGGAGAAAATATTCTCCCACTTCGGGTGATCTTGCTTGTGCCGGCAATGTTTCCAATGCTGGCACCTTCTTCATCAGAGCTTCCTTCGGTTATTTCAACTTGTTTAATACCATGGTAGTAGATTTCTCCACTGTAATTCCATGGTATTGACTTTTCAGAACTGTAGGGGACAGGCCCTGGCATAGTTATCTTCAGAGGAACAGACGTTGTAGCATATGTAATCTTAACAGGCTTTCTGACGGCCTTGGAAAGATTGGCGTGAATGGTGATAATTGAAACATCTTCAGTAGGGGTTGGAATAGCAGAAACTTTTTCAAACAGAATTTGTTGACTGTCCATCAGGCCTTGGATGCCTTTCTTCAGTAACGGGCAGTCAATTGGCAGAGAGTAACAACAGTAGCAGTCTTCTTTGCATCCCGGGAAAATCCCGACTTTTAACAGATTTAACTTGATGGTTAACAGCGGAGTTATCAGGTCATTGACATCAGAAACATACAAATCTTCCTCAATAGCATGGACATTTCGACCGTGCTTCGGCATCGGAGCAGATATCACGTTTGGTTTCTCTGGAGCATCGAACTCCACCTCTTTTGCATCTATCAAGTCTTGAATTTTATTTTTCAGCGCCCAACAATTATTTGTGTCATGTCCGACGCTATCGGAATGGTAGGCGCATTTGGCATTGGCATTGTAAGCTGGTGAGGTCGTATTCATATTTTTCGGCGCTTCTTTGATATTTGTGACATTCAACTTTAACAAGTGCGGAAGAACTTGCGCGGGCGTCATATTAATGCGGGTGAACTGCCATGGTGGCCGTTCTCCCCATTGCTGTTTAGGTCTGGACGGGTTATTGCGAGGCTGATCATTTGGTGGATTTTGGATCATTACGGCCCCCACAGTCAGCCTGCGCTCACTTCTTCCTGCTCCCCTTTGAGAATACACAACAACTGTTTCTTTCTTCGTTGGAAATGATTTCTTAGCAATTGTAGATGCATAGGCATCCTTCTGAATCTTCCCATTCTTGATACCGGCTTCTACCCGCTCGCCAGTCAGAATTAATTCAGTAAACCCCGAGGAAGAGCTACCGATCAGATGATTAAAGAATGGACCAGACAGGGTCCCAAGGAACATATCAACAAGTTCTCTATCAGAAAGAGGTGGCTGCACTCTTCTAGCCAGATCGCGCCACTTCTGGGCGTATTCCTTAAATCCCTCACCTGAGTCCATTCCCATACTCTGTAGCTGAGTATGGGTTGGTGCCAGGTCAGAGTTATATTGATATTGGCGATAAAAAGCAGCTGCCAGATCCTCCCAACTACGTATCTCCGACCTTTCCAGCTTGTAAAACCAGTCTAGCTGAGTGCCAGACAGACTATCTTGAAAGAAATGTACCCAAAGGTTTCTGTCAGATGTGTGAGGTTGGATTCTTCGAACATATGACCTTAGGTGCATTTTTGGGCAGGATAGCCCATCATATCTTGCAAAAATTGGCACTTTGAACTTCGAGGGGATCACAACTCCAGCAATTAATCCCAAATCTTCGAAATCTAAGCCTGGAACTCTCTGCAGCTCCATAGCTGCTAACCTATCCTCCAAACTCTTGTACTTGTCGTCAGCCGGAGGGTATTGTTGTTCTGAGTAGTCTTCGTCTTCTTCAGCCTCTTCTTCAGCTTCGGATTCGGAAGGTACCGCAGCCCCTTTTCCTTTACTGTTTTCTTCTTCGGATGCGGAAGGAAATTTAAGAACCCTTTTGGCTTCACCCTCAAACCTTCTCCCCAAGGTAGCCACCCCGACTCTCTTCTTCTTCTTTTTCACTTGGTCTTTGTTCCCCAGCAGGGCTTTCAGATCCTCCTGACCCTTAGCCAAGGTCATCAGGAGTTGTTGAAATTGTGCGTTCTGAGACTGCAAGTCCTTGACCGTCTGTTCGAGATCCATCTTACTGAAATAAACAGCAGAAAGATAAGGAAACCTGGTGTGGAGACCTGCTTATGCACATGATGAATGGTATGCTTATGTATGCAATGCATTCAAGGATTTAGAAAGTTCAAAATTGTTGCAAACAAAAAGAGCGCACGTCATATTAATAAGAAGAAATTTGTTAGTACATAAATGCCTCATGGGCTAAATATTACAAAAACTTCTCAAGATAAAAAGACGTTGCACATCCTCTTTGGTGCGATGTAGGTGTTGAGGGTCTCTTCCTCATGGAGTCGGCGGGTGAGCTCTAAAACCTTCTTCTCACTGGCGTAGAAGCTGGCTTCAAAAGTGTTCCGTTCCTCCTTGAGTTGGATCCAACTCTTCTGCATCTCCTCCCACGATGTAGGCATGTCAGGATATAGGATGGTATAGGGAACCTCTCCTTCCGTAATGGGCTCTTTAATCACAGGGGGAACATGAGGATAAGGCATCATTAGACTCTGGGCTCGGGTTTGTACCCACTTGAGATAAGGCTCAAGAGGGATGGAGTTTTTTTGCCCCAGTGTCTTGCTGTCAACCTTATTGGGCATCCTCCAAGCTCTGATGAATCTTTGGCGAAGTCCTTGCGCATCATTGTCGAAGTCAAAAACTAGGTCAGGAATCAACATGTCATGAGGGCCATCCCTCTGTGCATATCCAAATTGTCTCAAAGCTAGATAAGGATTGTAGGTGATGCCTCCTCTAATGCCAAACAATGGAACATTAGGGAACTCTCCACAATGATCGACGATGATGACATTTTCTCTGGACCGAGAACACCAATGTACATCAGAGTGAGTAAGGGTCATCAACCGTTGTGACCACCTTAGGCCTTGGTCATTCTTCAAGACAGATTGTGGAAGGTGCGAAATAAACCACCTTGCAAGGAGAGGAGTACAACACATGAGAACACCCCTCTTTCTCATTGTTCGTGTGTAAAATGAGTGAAGAATGTCCCCAAGCAATGTTGGTACTGGATTTCTGGATAAGAAGATTTTGACGGCGTTGACATCCACAAGCTGGTCAGGATTTGGGAACAAGACCAACCCATAACTGAGGAGTTCCACAATTTCTTAAAAGGCTTGTAGGTCCAATGAATTCCAACATTCGTGTGCCTTCTCAAACAAGAATTTTGCTAAGAAACCTTTGACACCGCTTCTAGTTTCCCAATGCCCCTTGATGTCAGATGGTTGCAAGTGTAGGGCTTGAGAAACATCTTCAGGCTTTGGTTCCTTTTCTGTACCGTTGAAAGGTAGTTGATTAAGGATAGGAATTCTCAGGAGTTGAGAAAATTCCTCCAAAGTGGGCACCAACTGGTAGTCGGGGAAAGTGAAACAGTGGTGAAGGGGGTCAAAGAACTGAAATAACACCTTTACCATGTCCTCTTCAATGTTGGTGCTGACTAGGCTGAGCAGTCTACCATGTCTTTTACTGAAGAGAGAGCTTTCCGGAATTATTGATGTGAGCTCCTTGAGTTGAGGAGGGATTCTCACAAGGTTGACTTGGATAGTTTTCCTGCGAGGAATTTACATGACCTACAAAACAAGAACAAAGATGAAGATCTAAACCCTTGAAATGGTTAGTGAATGCATATGATGCTCTATGATGTTTATGATGTATGCACAAACATATGTACAAACAAATCACACCAAACCCTAGTTTCAGGCTTGCATGAGGTTTCATAGGTAAGTACCCTCTTGAGTGTAGTTGGCTTAAAAACCAGTCCTATAAATAGTAACCGGGTTCTAAGGAGCTCAATATCACGGGATTGTTTTCATTGTTCATTGTTTTGGTTTAGCCACTTAACTAGCGACCAAAATATTCCAAGAAAACAACCCTCAATGAGTGTAGTATCGAGTATCTACCAACTTCGGACTGCACCAAAGCCGGTCATCTCACTACCCCTAATGAAAGGCCAAGATGGTCAAGTAAGGTTCTAGGTCATTAGTGCTTAGTGACATCACTCAGCGGCCCCGTACTCTCCTTGATTGAACTCAAGGGTTACCGGTACTCACAAATATGTCGCACTAATATAGCTATTGCTTCAACCGTGTCGGTATACCCCGCACAGTTTCCATAACGTATTGCTATCTATGAATGTTTCCCCAAATCCGGGTGTAGGATTTCAAGCCCAAACAAGAGAACCAAGATATAAAGAAATCAAAGCAAACAATTAGTCATGCAAGAGGGTGATCTAAGCCCTAAGGTTACTCCACTTTTAAAATATTGTCCCCAGCAGAGTCGCCAGTTCTGTGATACGGTGGGAGAACTGACTTGAGGTTTTGCGTTTGTTTTCGCAAATGTTTCGGTTGAGCAAGAGTCGCCACCGACTTTTTATTTTATCCTAAGGAAAGGTTAAAAAGCACAGCAAAAACCTTTGAGATGTTTTCTTGGGTTCGGGGAGTAGATTATAGAAAGGGAAGGTGTTAGCACCCTTTCTATCCATGGTTATCCATGGGCTCTTAGTTACTTGCTTAGATCAACTTGCCTTGATTTTCAATTGTTTGAAATGGTGCTTTCAATTGTTTGAAATGGTGCTTTGTGTGTGGGTTTTGAAAATGTCTTGAAAAGAGGCCAATGTGGTGGCAACCTTTGTAATGATCCATGTTTGAATGTATACAAAGGTGTACTTGTCTTTTGAAAAGTTTTCAATGTTTTTGAAAGTTGTTTTGAAAGTGTGTTGTGATGTGTGTTTTGAAAAATGGCAAGGATTGTTTTGCAAGATTGGTCAAGTAACCAAGAGTTGTCTACCCCTAAATTTACTCAAAGGTTTTTCCTATGTTTTAACCCTTTTAACAATTTTGTTCCACCATTGTATTTGGTGGACAATCTTGTGTTAGGATGTTAACGGGACGGGTGCGGGTCATTATTTAGACCATGATTGCAATGGTGCCAAGTATCTTTGGGCAATTTTTTTCTTAAGGGACTTGATCATTTTTAGGCAACTTTCGAAAGCGTCATCGAGGGACTATGATCATTTGATTGTTTTGTTTTCGCCAAAGATACCTAACATGCAATATGGCCCATTATTGAAGGCAACAAGTGGAGTAACCCTAGGGGTGTAAGTGTGATTAGTGTTGTCCATTTTCATGCTTGTTTATCTTGAATTTAGGTCAAACTATTTGGTTAACTTTGCATACAAACCCTAGTTCTAACATGGCATAATTAGAAAGCTTTTAAATGCAAAAAATAAAAGGTCCTAAGTTATTACAACACAATATATGGGATGAGGGATACAAATGTTCAAATGGGGATATTTTGACAAGAAAATAAATTCTAACTATTACATCCAAATTGAAATTCTACAAATTAATTAATATACAATAATTGAATAAAAATATAAATGTGTAAGATGCAAAAAATGGTTTTTTATATGTATGAAAAAAAGTATTTTTTTATGTGTCAAATAAACAAAAATAAAATGAAGTAATTTTGGTATTTTTATGTATTTATGGTAAAAACCCTAATTTTATCAATAAAAGGTATTAATTATTTAATATATGTAATATTTATTAATTATGTACAAAAAATAAATAAAAGAAGGTATATTGTAAAAAAATATTTTTGAGGTCAAAATATTAATAAAAATAAAATATATTAATTCTTTGTATTTTCCCTAAATATATTAATAAATATATAAGCATTTACATTATTTATTAAATACATATTATATGTACAAAAAATAAAATAATTAATACTATTAAAAAAGTATATTTTTATTATAAAATGTTTTCAAGAGATGACATAAAATAAAAATCAGAAATAAAATATGTTTGTATTATTTTTTGTATTTTAAAATAATAGTATATTCATGTTTATTTATATACAAAACTAAATAAAGCCAAATAAATATCAAAATAAAATGCAAAAAATATGGAAAAATAAATTTAATATTTTTTCATGCTTAAATAAAAATATGGAAACAAAATCAAAAGGAAAAAAATGGAAAATGACAAGCAAAACTCAAAAAGGGCCAGGGGGTGCATGTGAAATGCAATGGTGTGAAAAGTAAAACAACTCAGGCCCAGCCCATGAAAAGGTTGTCTTCAACCTCTGAACAACAAAACAGAGCAACACGTGATCCCTGCTATCTCCTGATTCCTAGACTTTTAGCACAAACTTATAACATGAAAGATGTTAAGCATCAAGCCACGATTCCATACATATAAAAAACTCATCTTAACTCTCAGAAATGAGAGAGAATTTCTCCATCCCTAATTCTTAACCTAAGCTTTTGTCAATGTTCAGATTCAAAATACTCTCAGCATATGCAATATAAATGGAAAATAAAGATATGTATAGCTTCAGGGCCATGAATAGAACATTTTTCATTCATAAACCTAGAGCTAACTCTTCCTATATTGAGAGATAGAAGTCCATGAACTTACCTGTTCAGCTTGGATCGTGTCTGACAATGGAGGCACTTTCAAGGCAAGGTGAGGATTGGTACAACTTGCTTGAAGTTCAGGGATGCTATTCCAACCTTTAGCTTGCTTTGAAACCAAGTGAATCAAGCTATGGCACTCAACCTGCAAAACAGAAAAAGTGAAAATGGCAAATGGTGTTAGGGGTGTTACAGGTCGTGTCCAATGCTTGGGACAGCTTCAGTGGGTGATAGGGAATGTGTTTGCAAAGGTTTTAGCCAAAACGCACGAGGGGAAATGTTTATGGAAGCTAAGTTGCAGGGATCCCTGTTTTTGTGCAGTACAATGGTGTTTTGAGGTTTGATGAGGTTTGGAAAGTGTTTTGCTCGTGCCTTAGCTCAGTGATGTTGTTTGGAAGGTGTACAACAACTTTGTTTAAGCTTGTGTTGGCTGAAATGAGAGTTGGTTCAAGTTATGCCAAGTTACTTCACACTTAAGCAAGAAATGTCAACTTGGTTCTCTAGACGTGTGCAGGCCCCTCAAGTATGTTGCACACTTGAGCCTTGATCAGTGTGATATCTCCATGAATCTTGTGTCCAAAGATATGCATTGTACCACTTGGATTGCAAATTTGACATAAAGTGAAACTTTACCAAAATGGATATATTGCTTTTTCTAATTATGGCTCAATCTTGTATGCAATGCTTAAACACATAAGATAAGGCTTGAACACAAGAGGTTTGCATTAAATTTATGAGTGTGAATGAGATAAAGGACCTGTAATCTAGCTTATAACATGCTGAGTTCAAAAATGCCAAGTTATGAACATGTAAATTGGCCATGAACAAAGTGAGTTTTGCCCATATTGCCAAATTCGATTCTCCCTAACCATGAGGTTGTTTGATGAGTTCTTGGACATTTTGGAAAGCTTGGAATGTGTAATACAATACATATTTGTAATGCAAATTGAAATTCCAAGTGGAAGCATGTGAAAAGTGGCCATGAAGTTAGGCAAAAATCCTGCCTAATATAGGTCAAAAATTCTCTAAGTTAAGAATGTTTTGCACCCTTGTTCCAAATATCATAACTTGAGCTACAAGCTTCTTTTGAGGAAACTTTGTGAACCAAAGTTGTAGATTTTGAAATGTACTACAACTTTCATGTTTTGACTTTTGTTTGAATCCAAATGTATATTGATGAAAATATGGGACAAAGTTAGGAAAAAATTAGGGATTTTCATAACTTAGAAAATTTCTAAGTTATGAAAATTCTTCATTTCAAACCCTAATTTGCAATTTTTGATTTCTTGATGAACAAGTTTCATAATTTGGCATGTCTTGATGAAAAATGAATCTTGACACTTGATTTTGACCAAAAAGTCAAAGTTTGACTTTTCAGTATATAGTCAAAAATTGATCAATTGACTGGAAAATTCAACTGTCAATCTTGTGCGTTTGGGATCTTTTGAACTTGTTGAATGTGTCAAGACCATGCCATTGAGTCCTTGAGTCCATATGTGAGCTTGGTTTGCCATTGGCTAGGTCAAACAGTCAAAAATTGCCTTTGTGCAGTCAAAACCCTAAAAATGACCATTTTGCCCTTTTGGTGATCTGATCAAATTTCTTGTGGAATTGTGATCCAAACTTGATCAAATGGTCCATATGAGTTCATAATGTTGATGTGGGTAAAAAATCATGAGGTTTGACTGTCAATTGACTACAGTTGACTTTTTCCCCAATACAGCTGATTTCTAGATCAACTGTCCAATTGACTGGGCAAAGATTGGAATCAAGGCTTGAAACTTGGTATGGATAAACTTGTGAGTCCAACATGAAGCATGAAAGTTATTTTGGGAATTTTAGGTCAAAGCATCTTTGTGCAAACTCAAACCCTAATTTGAGTCAGCAGTGCAAGGAGGAGTCTTTAGCAGAGCAATCACTGACTTGATCTTGAGCTTCAAAGGTCTTGTGATGAGAAAATGTTGATGAAATGAGAGAGCAAATTTTGGGGTACAACATGACCCATTAAAGTTTTTTAGAGGCCCATCTTTAAGTTTGTTAAGTCTGTGCAAAGGGTGTTCGTTTGGAAAGCCCAATAGGTGAGGAGTGATTGGCCCGTTTTAAAATAACAAGGGGGGGTGCATTTTTGTTGTCCCTATTGAATTCATCTGGCCCATAAAAAAATTGCAGGCCCAGTTAGTCCATCAAGTCTTGACCAGAGTCAACTGTTGACTTTTGGTTTTTCATTTTTTTTATTCAGTAAATTCTTAATTTACATTATTATTAGTTAATTATATTATTATTATTTCAAAAAAAATGGTTAACATTATTTTTAATATTAAAGTATTATTATTATTCACATTTTTATTAAACATTTATTATTATTTTTTAGATTGTTTGACCAAAGTCAAAATAGGGGCGAAACCCTAATTTTCCCAACGGCGGCCCCTGTTCTTCATCTTAAGCTATCAAGGCCCAGAGACACCGAAACTAAAACAAATCAAAACGAATCAAATATCCAGAAACAATAATCGAATCAAGCATTGAACAAAATAATCAAATCAAACTTCATTGAATTATACACAAAATCATAATCAATTACAGACTAATTTACAAACAAAATCATAATCAGATTCTAATAAAATCCCTAATTTCCAATCATAGATTTGTAACTACTAATCTACAATATTATTTCCTAATTCATCTTTAACCTAAAACACTATAAAAACCCTAACTCTAAATTGGATTGGGGACCGGAAAATTACAAGATAAAAAGAAGAAGAGGAGAAGAAGAAGGGTTCCGAAGCTTTGTTTCTTGAATCTCTGATCAAGGCTGCTTCCATATGAGATATGGGTTTCATAACTGAAACCCTAGATCTATCAAAACCTTTTCCGTTTCACCATCTTCAACACATGCGAATCAGAAGAAGGAGAAGGATTAGATCGAGGGAACCAAAAGAATCAGAAGCACAAAAATCAAGATTCACGGCACAGACGGTATCCCTCAAAATACTTAGCTTAGGTTTTGTTTTCATTTTGATTAATGCTATTATTGTTGTGGTTCTAAAATTGAGTTTAGGGTTGAGGGTATTTAAGGTCGCCGCCACTTCTGACCACCTCCGTTTGGGGTTTTCTAGGCCGGGGTTAATGAGGGTGTCATTGTTATGTTGAGGAAGAAGGAGAGAAGTAGGAGACGAAGAGAGAGGGAACAAAATGAAAGAAAAACGAAAATATAATCCCTCTGTGTTCCGGTGCGTCTCCCTTACTATGTACCTCCAGTAAATCCTCTGTTCTTAGCCATCTGATCAAAATTAGATGTCTAAATCTCACAAGCCCATGATAAGCCTAGGCATGTGCACACATGAGATCAAACAAACTTCATAATTTTTTCTTAGGCCTAAGCCCATCATTGTTAACCCCCCCCCCCCGTTTTTATTTTACTCTTGTTACAACAACTTGCACCCCTCACGCACTAGGTTTCCTATACCAAATTATAGGCTCAAGCCCGTGCTACCAACACCCCTAGGATTTACTACCTACTAAAAACAACACCCCACATGCATTTTGGGCCCAGTTCAATATCTGAACTTGGGCCCTTACTTTCCAGACCCCCTATTTTACTATCTAGTTACAAAATGTACACCCAACCTATTTGAATACAAATTTACATTTGGGCCTAGATATTTTTCTAATACACCACCCATCCTAATTTTTACACCCTCTTTTAACTAAATTAAATTATTTTATTAATTTTACTTATTTTACTTATTTTTATTGTCACGTATTATCTTTTAGCATCTTGCATTAAAATACATTTTTTGCATAAAATTCATTAATAAATAATTATTGGTCTAAAGTGAATCAAGAGCTTAGAATCTCTGTATCAATTTAGGGTTATTCCATTATTCACCCGTCGTTAGGACAAAAAGTAGTGGTGGCGGCTCGTTACTTTTTTCCTGTTACGACAGCGGCACCACTTCTCTATTGTGAAACTAGAATAATGAGTTCATTGATAGTGAGGAATCTTGGATTTGTGGTGTTGATTTTTGATAGGGCGGCGTAGGGGGTGGACCTGTAAAATTAGAACCCAATCCCCAATAAGTTTAAAATTCAAAACGAGTGTAATGAAAGTGGAGATCATAAAATATATCTTGAATATCTCTTAATATGGCTTTATACATTGGGTCATTTGGAGTAGATTGAGATCAATTTAGACCTTAGTTCTTTGGACCTTTGATCGACTTCGAACATTATTACTATTATTACTATTATTATTATTATTATTATTATTATTATTATTATTATTATTATTATTTGAAATAAATTTCGATTTGTTAATTCTCTCTATCGTATGCAAGATTTGGTCCACCTCCATTAATCCTTATTATTCTCTTATTATTAACCCATTTTCTGTTTATATGCGTATATGAATCAAATTTTTATAACAAAGAGGGATTTCGCCCGAACGAAAAAGAAAAATACACGGAAATAAATTTAGGGGTTGTTAAACCCTTCTCATCAGCATCTAAAATCTGTCTGAAATCTTCTGAACAAACTTTAGACCAGCAATAAGATTTCCTCCTCGAATAACTGTGTTTCGCAAGGGCATCAACTAAGCAATTGACCTCTCGATACAAATGCTTGACAATGACTTCCCACTCCAAATCCAACATCCTACGAATATTAGCAGCAATCAAAATTCCTTGAGAATCACTTGTATTGCCATTCATGACAGTATTAATCACTTCCAAAGAATCTAATGTCACATCTACTTTATCAAAATTCATCCTCCTAGCTAACTTGAAGCCTTCCAAAAGACCCCAAAGCTCCGCTATTTACACATCTTTTCTACTTATCAATTTAGAAAAACCGAAAAGTCATTCACCTTCACACCCTCTAATAACTCCTCCACAACCTATAATTCCATTCATACAAGCCCCACCTATGTTGAGACAAATTTGTTCCATACTAGGAGGAGTCCAACAAATATTAGCAAGAACTTGATGTCTCTCCACACCAATCTTCATCACTTTATCTATACTACATCATCCTCTGCTTGATCACCAACTCTTATTTGTCTGGTCTAAAAAAGTCTTCCTTAAACTTCTCCTTATTCCTCCAAATACCCGCACAATAATAATCCTCCGCCTAAACGCTTCCCCAATCATCATTAACATGCCAAGGAGTAGCATTGATTTTCTATAGAGGAGCAGTGAACCTAGACTATTCTCCATCTTCTATTTTTGTTTTTTTTCCTTAATGATATCTTTTTAGTTTTTGAGAATATCTCCTTTTTTTTCCTCCGTCCTATTAAAAAGATTATTGATTTCTGATAAATTTACGTATCATACAAAAACACCTTAAATATGTTAGTGCATGAGGCACTTTTAGTGAGGAGAGAATAATAAAGAAAATAAGGATTTGTATTATTGAATTGTACAAATAATGATACAATCTAGGACTATTTATATACAATCCTAATTGGGCTTGGGTCTACACAACTTGGATTATATTTAAATATTAAATCTAATCTAATCTAATATTTTAACAAATCTAATTTAATATTTCAACACACCCTCATAATCCAAGTTGTCGAACATACGCTAGTCATAGTCGATCTAAACTATTCCTAATTTCTTTGTCAAATTCTGGAATTCGTTGATCTTCAATCCTTTGGTGAAAATGTCGTCCAACTGTGCTTCACTCGAGCAATGCATTACTTCAAGTTCGCCTCAATTTACCTTTTCCCTCAAGAAGTGAAACATTTCTTCAATATTTTTATTTCTTCCATGTAGAACTGGATTCTTTGCCAGATTTATAGCTGACTTGTTATCGATTTGCAATACAAGAGGTTTCTTCACTTCGACCTTTATTTCTTCAAGTACATATCTGATCCAAATTGCTTGACATGCAACATAGGATCCTGTTATATATTCAGCTTCACAAGATGATAATGTCACCACAAGTTGTTTCTTTGAACACCATGAGATTGTGGCACCAAATACTTGAAGGAAATATCGAGTTGTTCTTCTTCAATCTTCCTTATCTCCACACCAACCAGCATTTGAGAAACAATTAACTATTTCTTCTTTGTCTTCAGAATATCGTCAAAGTAGTATTCCACACTTTATCGAACCCTTCAAATATCTCAGGATTCTTCTTGCATCCTTCATATGTGACACTCTTGGTTCACTCACATATCTGCTGACTAACCCTACAACGAAACCTATATTAGGTCGACTGTTGCACACATACCTCAGAGATCCCAATATTTGCTTGAACAAAGTTACATCGACTTTGTCTTCCTCTTCATTCTTCTCCAATTTTACATTTGGTTCTACATGTGAGGATGCAGGATTCGTATCATCCATATTGAATCTCTTGAGTATTTCTTTGACATACTTCCTTTGATGTAGCACTATACCTTACTTCGATATTTTACATTCCATACCTAGGAAATAAGACAATTTGCCTAGATCAGACATTTCAAATTCCTTCATCATCAGTTCTTTGAACTTCGACAAGTTCTCCAAGCTATTTCTAGTCACTAGAAAGTCATCGACATATAAGTATATGTTTCTTATATGTTGTGCTACAACCTGAACATAGACACCATACTCAGATTTGCATTTGATAAATCCTAATTCGACTAAGTATAAGTCGATCTTCTTGTTCCATGTCCTAGGTGCCTGCTTAAGGCCATAAAGTGCTTTGTGCAACTTATATACTTTACTCGCTTCCTTCTGAATCACAAATCCTGGAGGTTGTGTGACATAGACCTCTTCGTCTAAAGGACCATTCAGAAATCATGATTTCACATCTAAATGAAATGTCGACCAGCCTTGGTTGCATGCCAATGCTACCACTAGTCGAACAATCTCCAATATTGCTACTGGAGCAAATACTTCAGATTAGTCAAGTCCTTATCTTTGAAGAAACCCTCGAGCTACTAATCTTTCTTTATTTCTTGCTATCGAGCCATCAACATTATGTTTCAACTTGAATACCCACTTTACTTTGATAGCTTTTGTTTATGCTGGCAATTTGACTAACTCCCATGTATTGTTTCTTTCGATTGTCTGTAACTCTTCGACCATAGCTAACTTCCACTGTTTAGTCTTCAAAGCTTCACTATATTTAATTGGTTCAGCACCTGCAAGTATAGCAAAATGAACTAATTCTCCATCTGGTGTGGCTTCATCATCCCCCACCACTTCATAATCATGAAGTCTTGTTGGAAGAACTCTATTTCTTTGAGGTCTTTGGCTTGTTTCAGCCACAGCCTCTTCGAATTTGACTGTATCGGGAATGTCAGCAACTGCTTCTTCTTTGACTTCGACTGGATTCTCAACAATTCCTTCGACCTCTACTTCATCAATTTCTTCATCGATAGTCGAACTCATCAATGGCTTGTTAATTGAATTGCTAGAATTCCAATCCCAGGCAGAATTTTCATTAATCACAATATCTCGACTCAACACAATCTTCTCATTAACTAGATTGAATAGTCTATATGAACCAATTTTGTGATATCCTACCAAAATCATAGGTTCACTCTTGTCATCAAGCTTCCTTCTTCTTGCATCAGGAACATACTTGTAACACATAAAGCCAAACACCTTCAAATGACTCACTGATGGTCATTTTCCACTCCATACTTCTTCAGGAACTTTGTTCTTCAATATCTTGGTAGGACATCTATTCAAAATATAAACCGCAGTCGAAACAATTTCTCCCCATAAAGACTTTGGTAAATTTTTTTTATTCCAGCATGCATCTCGCCATATTTAATATGGTTCTGTTTCTTCTTTCAGCAATTCCATTATGTTGAGGTGTATAAGGAGCAGTTACCTCATGATCAACGCCATGTTCTACATAGAAATCTTCAAACTCTGGTTTTCGATAAGTATCTTGAACCTCTTAAAGATTTTGAATACTTCGTCCTTTCGTTTGATCACATAGATTCACAACTTTCGACTAAAATCATAGACAAACGAAACAAAATATTTGTTTCCACCAATTGTATTTTCTTCGAATGGACCACATACACATGAATGTACCACTTCGAGTATGCAAGATGATCTCATTGGCATATTCGAAATGAAAGAATTTCTGGATTGCTTTCCTACTAAACAACCTTCAAAAAGTTTTTCATGCATCTTAAGACTTGGAACTCTAGTAACCATATCTTGAGTAATCAGTTGATTGAGTGATCTAAAATTCAAATGTCCAAATCTCAAATGCCACAACCAACTATCCTTGTGGTCAATAACAGTTTTCAAACATTGAACTTCAGTCAAATTGATCATAGTCTTAAATATCCTGTTCTTCGACAACAAAGATTTTAAGACCAAATTGTTCTTGGTGTCAAACAATTTCAAAACTCCATCTTTCATGATGAATGAGAAACCTTTTTCGGCTAGTTGTCTAACACTTAGCAAGTTGCACTTTTTCCAGGTACATAAAAAACATATTTGATCATAGCTTTTCCTCCATTACTCATTTGGAAGACTATATTTCCAGTACCTTCTGCTTACAATGAACTATTATCAGCAAGTTTTACCTTGCTCTTCTTCGACTCCTCAAGGTCTTCCAACCACTCCTTTCGACCAATCATGGGGTTCGAGCATCGTGAGTCGAGAAACCAGATTTTGGATTTGACATGGTTATCTGCAACTGCAGTCATAACCACCATACCACCTTCAAAATCATCTGAATCTTGGCGTGCAAGGTTCTCTTCTTCGTCCTTACTTGTCGATCCCCCGTCTTTTCTGTACCAACATATCTTGGCTACGTGACCCCGCTTTTCACAGTTATAGCAATGCACACCTTTTTTATCTTCTTTGCCCTTTCGATAGTTTCCTCCTCCTCCTTTCGAGGATTTAGAAGCTCCATCTTCGACCTGATGTTTGTGAGGTTTTGACCAAGACTTATTTCCCTAAGTCTTGTTGAACCTGCCTTTAAATTTGTTGGAACCACTATCCTTTTTCCATGACTGAGCTTGCAGAGCCTGTATCGAGTCTTGTACTCCTTTCCTTTCGATAATCCTCATCTCATGCGCCTCCAACTAACCAACCAAATCTTCCACTTTAGTGGTTTCAAGATTGTTGGATTCTTGAATAGCTACGATAACGTGATCAAAGTGAGAGGTCAACATTCTCACTACATTCTCAACTATCATCTTATCAGTTAATGTTTCACCACAACCCTTCATGAGATGGACGAGTTTTTGAACCTTCGACACATATTCTGTAACTTTTTCATCTTCTCCCATCGACAATAACTCATATTATCGACGCAAGGTTTGTAACTTGACAACCTTGACTTTCTCATCTCCTTCGTAATACTTCACCAGAATATCCCATGCCTCATTTGTCGTTTTAACATGAGAGATTTTGTCGAAATTAGCAGCATCGACCGCCGTCTGAATGCAATAAGCAGCCTTACAATCTTTCTTCTTGATTTCGTTGTGGGT
Source organism: Vicia faba (assembly GCA_948472305.1). Taxonomy (NCBI): domain Eukaryota; kingdom Viridiplantae; phylum Streptophyta; class Magnoliopsida; order Fabales; family Fabaceae; genus Vicia; species Vicia faba. The sequence continues at coordinate 822,594,728 of OX451740.1, read as the reverse complement.
ATTTTTTCTGTTCATCGATTACATTTGCAGCCAACGCAGGAACACCGTCGGTAACAACTTCTAGGATTTCATGGAAGCCAAACAAGGATTGCATCTGTTTTTCCATCGGATCCAATTCTTACCGTCAAACATTGGAGAATTAGAAATATCCTTATCACTAGCCATCTTCGCAGCAGTTGATTCACTTGTCATAGAAACACGATCTCTAGCGTGAAATTCTTGAAAACTCGATCAAGAACAATAACCGAAAACTATGAATATCAATTTATTAGTGTGAGAGACACTTTTCGTGAGAAGAGAATAATATAAAAAAATAAACATTTATATTATTAAATTATAAAAATAATAATACCGACTAAACCTATTTATATACAACTCTAATTGAATTTAAATCTATACAACTTAGATTATATTTAAATATTAATTCTAATCTAATCTAATATTTTAAAAAAAAAATCTAATTTAATATTTCAATAAAATACAACACAATCTAATACATCTCAAACTACGATTTAATTTGTAGATCTTGCAATAGAATCAGATACAATTTAGCTCATACTAACATTATAAATTGGGCATTAATTTCAAGTACGTGCACAAACACATGGCTAAATTTGGTTAAGTCATAAACGACAAACCGACTAAGATTTGTCGAACATTAGATGAGCGGTGGTATTATGCATTTTATTAACCCCACATGCGGAATATGATATCACACTCATGTTAGAGAAAATAATGGCAGTTCGACCATTTTAGGTATTATTGTTAAAATATAGTACAACCTTAGATCATGTTTAGTGGATCTAGCTTGTACTTAAATTACCTTTAGCCATAAAATTAACAAACTCAATAAGTTAAATTGTTCCTCATATGCAATTGCCCACTCTAAAAACAAATTTTGTTTTTACAAAAATTCCATTTCTTTTTAGAAGATAATCCATTAAGAATTTTATATCAGATAATATAATCTGAACATATATTTATAAGTAAGAATAATTTTAATTTTACAAATTGATTTTGTAGAGCTGAATCAGATTTAATTTATATATTTTAAGATGATATCAGAATTTCATATAAGATCTATTAAACTACTTATTATTTAATTTCACGCTCATGATCTAATGAATTATTTATCATTTAATTTCACGTTTTAGATACAATTTCAGAATATAAGAGGAGGAAATAAATCTAATAACTAATATTCAAAATAAATTGTTTATATTTTTTAAAAAGTATTTTATTTTTAATTTTTATTATATGAAAAATATATATTTAAATATATTAAATAATTAATGTATTTGTCTATTTTATAGTTTAAATACATTTGATTATTTAAAGTATTTGAAAAATTAATTTTTTTATAAAAGGATAGAGAGATACCATTTGTTAACTATATATTCTCTCTATAGTAAACAATGTATTTGTTTTTCATTTAAATTTTAAATAAATACGTGTACTTTATATAGAAGAAATATATTTTAATTTAAACTTCCATTAAAAATGTTTATATTTTATTTTTAGAAACTAGATATTCTTTACGTATACCAGTAGAGATTAATTCTTCGAAACAATAGACCATAAAATTGTTTCTCAAATTTTTTTAATAATACTGCATGTCGAATCTAAAACATCTACTTAAATTAGAAGAGAAAGTGTTTATATTTAATGTATAATGATTCATTCAATAAAAAATAAAATTGATTTTTATAAGAACATGCATTTTATTTTTATTTTGTTATAAATATATGCATGCGAGGCAGCCCTTCACAAAAAAGATAATAATAAATACACAAAATAAATTTGTTTTTTAAATGATAAATTTATATTATAAAAATTTATATATATTTTTAATGAGTTTGATTAATAGACAATAGTGCAGAAAAATTATTTTTTTAAAAACTATAGAGTTTATCTGTATTTCTTAAAACAAATTCTTATCTATCCAATTTAAAATTTATATAAATTTACTTTTAATATAAAATACTTTGAAAATAATACAATTATACTATTTAATAAATAATTAAATATTAAAAAAAATTAAATAGTATGATGTGATTGATTGAAGGTATTATTTAATTTTTTTTGATAGATAGAAAAATTGTTCTCATTTAATAATTATTATTATTATCTTTTAAATAAAAAAATTTATAATGATTTCTTAATATAAAAAAATTGTTAATGATTTGTAATTTAAAATTAAAAAACATATTGTTGAAGGATTAAATATTTTTATTTTGAGGCAATATTAATAATAATAATAATAATAATAATAATAATATTATTATTATTATTATTATTATTATTATTATTATTATTATTATTATTATTATTATTATTATTATTATTATTCAGACGACCAGTGCTATAGGCCATCTATGAAACTCTATCCACCACCAAGACGATCAAACTTTGAGGGCTTGGGTATCGACTGTACCAAAGTGGATCTTTCAAATTTGGTGATCTGACCGATTTCATGGATCCTGAACGCATTGACTTCGCTGGACCTTCGATCCAGCCACAACAGGAAATGCAACGAAATCCACTACGGGTCGTTACCGAGTTCCGGGGGACCACTAATTATTTTGTATGTTTCTTTTATTGTGTAATCATTTTTTGTAAATGAAAAGTCGAATTTTCATGAAGCTATATCGTTTACCTAATGTCTCGCATTTAAAATAAAAAACGAAAAAAATTGCACATCTATTGCACTTAGGCGCCATCTCACATGGCTTAGGGAAATCATTTAGCACGTAGACGCCAAGTGAGATGGCACCTCCCCTTTACTTTTAGGTGCATGCGCTAACTGGGTTGTGTCCTCCTTTGTGGGGTTTTCTGAAACATGATTATTTGCATAATTTTCTCCGAAACATGATTATTTATATATTTTATTTCAATACCTGATTATTTCAAAAGAAATTCAAATTTAACTATTTAATATAGGGTTTAGAAAGCAGGAAGTAGTATTGGACTCATCATATATCCTATTAAGAAACAAGTCTAATTAATAATGTTTAAAGTACACTGTATACATTCTTTTAAAAGTATTTATTAACTATATATTCTCTGATGAGAAAAATAATAAGTGTATTATTTTTGTCTCTTATAATAATAGGGAAACTCTCTGAATATTGATCTCAAGGACTGCACAGAACTATCGAATTCAATTCTTGATTCAATTAAACAAAAACTAAATTTGGAATTTTGTTTGGTTATTGTTACTGTTTAAATAAACAAAAATATAAATTGACTTTTTACTAGTATGAGGAACATGTTAGGGTAAAGTGTATAATCTGTAATGAAATAATCTTGAATTCTGATTTCTTCAACAAATTCATAATATTCAATTACCATCCCGTTAGCTCCTAAATTCGACACTCACATATATTGGCCTTATTGACTGAAAATGGATTGAAGAAATCTAAGCTGAAGACACTTCGAAAAAAAAGCCTGTGAAAAGAGTTGTATCGAAGTCATCCTTGCTAAAAAGGAAAAAACACTTAGAGAATTTTCTAAGTTAAAGACAGTTTCGATCGAAAATCTCGTGTATCAGCAGCAAGTGGATTTGAATATGAAGAAAGGAGGGGAAGGCAATTCATTTGACTGTTGGGAAAAGCGACGTGGCGTGAAGATAAGGGTCGAAGAGCAATCAAAAGACACTTGTCCTCATCCTGGAACGAAGTAACTGTTTGGCAGTTACTTATTATTAGTATAAATATAGGAATTTTGTGTAGAATTTTGTGTGTTCAACTCATTGTACAAGTCACTCAATTTTATTCAAGTACCCGCTGTGAGAGAAAGAATATTGAGAATGTAAGTTTGAATCACCATACTTTATTGCAATCAAAGTCTTTACATTTCTTTACAATCCTTGCCATTTAACATTTTTCTGCAAACTTTACCATTACAGCCTTTTAAATTACTGCAAATTTATTTTATCCTGTACTTTACTTGCATTTTTACCAAGTTTTTACCTTCTTCCTGTGCATTTAAACCTATCCAAGCCTTTACTCTTAGTGTCCAGTCGAACTTGTTCATTAACAATGTTAAGAATTCTTATAAAACCCAAAAAACATTTAGCATATGTCCTAGGATCAAACTGATCGATCCTGCAAGTAACCAAAATAACCTTTTTTTGGAAGATCAGCGGTTATTTACCAATTTTCACGGTAAACAAATTGGCACACCAAGTGGGAGGCTCGAAGAAGGAATTTTACTCATTTACACATCCATTATTCATAACATAGTAGCATATTGGCCCATGCTTGGCCATTTCTTGTTCGACCTCCCACTCGGTCTCTTCGACTTCGATCAGTTGGTCGCATTCTCTGGGAAGTACAGATACCACATTTACCATGATGTCTAATGTAGAATTAGACCCAGAATCAAATTCTTCCTCTGATTCATCTTGTTCAGGCCATACCAGCCTTCTAGCAATTAGCTTTTTCTCCAAAGGCATTCTTGGCTACCACTTGTCCTTTTACAGCCTTGAGAGGCATAAAGGTTAGCGAATACTCAGTTAATGCAAGTGCCCATTCGCCAATTCGACTATGCAAGATAGGTTTCGACAACATATATTTGAAAACACGAAATGAGACGAAACATAAACATCATCTGGTTTAATATATTGCTTGAGTTTTATACATGAGAAGTAAAGACATAAACATAGTTTTTCAACTTTGCTATATCTAGTTTCTGCATCATTTAAAAGCCAAAAATATATATTGGTGGGTATTGACTACTTCACTAAATTGATCGAAGCGATTCCTTTAGTCAAGTAGACTAAGAAGATGTCATTGAATTTATTCAAAAGAATATTATATATAGGTTTGGAATTCCTGAGACAATAACAACTAATCAAGGATCAGTATTTACTGGTCAAAAAATGCAAGAATTTTCTACAGAAATGGGATTCAAGATGTTAACATCTACACCTTATTATGCGCAAGCCAATGGCCAAGTCGAAGAGGAAAATAAGGTAGTGATTGGCTTAAGAAAAAAGCATGTAGGAAAAAAGACAAAGAATTGGCATAAGACATTGGACCAAATCTTATGGGCATGTTAAACTTCTCCTAAAGAAGCTACAAATACGACACCATTTCGATTAACCTATGATTGTGACACAATGTTGCCAGTAGAAATTTGTCTGCAGTCAACAAGAATTCAGATACATCAAGATATTCCTTCTGAATCTTATTGAAATATGATGTTAGATGAACTGGTTGATTTGGACGAAGAAAGACTGAGACCTTTCGACCTCTTAAGGATACATAAGAAAAGAGTGGAAAAATCTTATAATAAGAGAGTAAAACCCAAGACATTCTTGCCTGAATATTTAGTGTGGAAGGTAATTCTCCCAATGGATCGAAAGGATAAGAGCATGGGAAAATGGTCTCCTAAATGGGAAGGACCTTTTAAGATTATCCAAGTATTTTCTGGTGGTGCTTATGAGATCGAAGAATTAAGTGAAGATAAAAGACTCTCGATAGTAAATGGTAAAAATTTGAAAAAATATGGACCTGCACTTCAAGAAGTTAAAATAATCAACAATTGATCTCAGTCGAAGTATATAGCCAAAATGGAGAATTCATTATGTGACCAAGAAATGGACAGGTGTCGAATAGAGACATCAAAGAATGATTATTTCTTCTTGTGTCGAAATTGACATTCTTGGGGGGGGGGGGGGGGGGGGGCAATTTGTTAGCTCCTAAATTCGACACTCACATATATTGGCCTTATTGGCTGAAAATGAATTGAAGAAATCTAAGCTGAAGACACTTCGACAGAAGAGCCTGTGAAAGGAGTTGTGTCGAAGTCATCCTTGCTAAAAAAGAAAAAACACTTAGAGAATTTTTTAAGTTAAAGATAGTTTCGACCAAAAAGCTCATGTATCAGTAGCAAGTGGATTTGAATCTGAAGAAAGGAGGGGAAGGAAATTCATTTGGCCGTTGGGAAAAGCGACGTGGCGTGAAGATATGGTTCGAAGAGCATGCAGAGGAAACTTGTGATCATCCTGAAACGAAACAACTGTTTGGCAGTTACTTATTATTAGTATAAATATAGGAATTTTGTGTGTTCAACTTATTGTACAAGTTACTCAATTTTATTCAAGTACCCCCTGTGAGAGAAATAATATTGAGAATCTACGTTTGAATCACCATACTTTATTGCAATCAAAGTATTTACATTTCTTTACAATCCTTGCCATTTAACATTTTTCTGCAAACTTTACCATTACAGCCTTTTAAATTACTGCAAATTTACTTTATCATGTACTTTACTTGCATTTTTATCATGTTTTTACCTTCACCCTGTGCATTTAAACCTATCCAAGCCTTTACTCTTAGTGTCCAGTCAAACTTATTCATTAACAACGTTAAGACTTCTTATCAAACCCCAAAAACACTTAGCATATGTCCTAGGATCAAACTGATCGATCCTGCAAGTAACCAAAATAACCTTTTTTGGAAGGTCAGCAGTTGTTTACCAATTTTCACGGTAAACATAGCCCTTTAGATTATTTTTTCCTAAGTCCTTAGTGATAAAACCTTTGAACATTAATCCTAAATCCTAAGTTCTTAGAGATATCTGATGGATTCATGCCTTTGTTTTATAAAGAGTTATCTAATAACTTATAGGGTATCCCTAGTCCTAGGTAACATCTACTATAGTCTAATTGTACAAAAACCTTAACAATTATGGTCCAGCAAATCGTTAATCGTAGAACAATCCTTATTTTTCCGATAAAGAAAACATGAAAAATCTTGTACAATTAAATTAAATAATAAAAACAATGAAATTGATGAAATAAAAAATTCAACTTTATTACAGAATCAAATCAGGGACACCCCCTAGTATTGAGGTTTTATCTACTCATACTATTCAAAGAAAATAAAAGATAAATTGTAAACATTACAAGTATTGGGGCGAAATTCGATCTTCAATCCTGTCCGTTCACGAAATTATCCTTCTCCTAAAACCCTTTTCTTCTCCAATCTTCTCTAATCTCCTTCCTCTATTTTTTTGGCCAAAAAGTCTTATAAACAAAATAAGGGTTTTCACTACTAACTCAAGCTGGGTCAGAAACATAAACCAGGCCCGTAAAACGACTCGAAACAACTAAATTTCTAAAGTTTGCAACTTTAATGAATTTTTCGAGGCTTCTTCAGTTCGAATCAGCTTTTGACTTCAACATGAAAGTTGTATCTCTTTCTCTCATCTTTCCAAGGAATATTAGAACGCGTCAATACGACTGCCGTAGCTCCACTTATGCATTTTTTTAGTGAAAATTGATCAACTAGCCCATTGTCTAACACGACCCGTGTCAGGTGATACGGGTGGCTGTGTCAGGCCTCCTAGAGCATGCTGAAAACTTTTCTGAAACTCTGAATTTTGCACTTTTTCGCACTTATTTATCCCGATTTATTCCTGTGAACCTGAAAATAGTAAAACACACAATCAACGCATAAAAAATGGTAAAATGAAATAAAACACTCAACAATAAAAAGAAAATATAACTGAAATTAATGGTAAATAACCGTATAAAAACCACTGATCAAACTTCCACAAACTTAAATCGTTGCTTGACCTCAAGCAACAATTACAAGAGCTCATGAAATTCACAGCATATCGATACTCATACCTGAGATATCTGTTCACATTGATCAAAAGGAAGTTCGTCCAATATTCACATTACACAAATAATTTGTGTAAGAACCTTTTAATCTCGAGTTTCCTCTTCGGATACCTCTCTAACTATGCTTTGTACTTAAGTTTGTTTTCGATTTTCCTCCTTTTTCCTTCGGACAGTCAAATTAAGGCAATGAGAATTAATGATCATCACATGTGTTGTACCCCAAAATTTTCCCTCCCATTTTCACTCAAGACATGCCTCTAGAGGTCCTCAATTGCTCAAGGATGACCAAGAATTGACCAGACAAATTCTCCTCCTAAGGCAACAAACCTCAACTAGGGTTTCAATTTTAAGCAAGATGTATGAGTCCAAAGGGTCCCAAATGTTCTCCATTATCCTAATATGTCCTAAAGATCATCCATTCCAAATTTCATGCTTTGAACAACAAGTTTGCTCAGTCAACTGCTCAAATGCCTGGAAATCAACTGTACTAGGTCAAAAGTCAACTGTGGCCCAAATATAGTCAAACTTCAAGATTTTTGGTCAATATAAACATTTTGAAGTATTATCCATCTTTTTATCAAGGGTTGATCATGATTCCTCAAGAAATGCTCCTAGCTCATCAAAAGTCAAAAATGGCAAATTAGGGTTTCTATAGGAAAAGTCAACCAAACTTTGACCAGACATAACTTTCTCATACTTTATCATAAATTTTTCCTCAAAGGCTCATTTTGAAGAGAATCCAATTCCCTACAATATCTCTTCAGCCCTCAAGTTCAATAAATTCCTCAATCAAAATATACAAGCTCATAAAAGTCCAAGAACACCATTTTAGGGTTAAAATTGAGAAAGATCTGCCTTGCTAAACTTGACCAATTTTTGGATCATAAAAGTCCAACAACAAAAACACCTTTTGGGTCAAAGCTCCTTACATGAACATGGAAGATCCAATTGAGATAAAACTAAAAAGGTTGTTTAGAGGACATACCAAACTCTCTAAAAGTCCAAGAACACCATTTTAGGGTTAAAATTGAGAAAGATATGCCTTGCTAAACTTGACCAATTTTTGGAAAAGTGCATGAAGCCAACATTGACCTAGCTTGAATTTTTTCCAAATGGGCCCATGTTTTCTTGATTGAAACATTTCCTTGACATGGCCCATGACCTCTAAGTTGATTCATACTTTATTTTATTATTTTTATTATTTATTTTTATTTTTTATTCATTAAAAGTCAAAATTAAATAAAGAAATAATAAGAAATATATAAGATATGATTTGAGAATCTTTTTCTCATCAAATGAAGAGTAAATATACTGGAAACTAAAAGAATGATCGTGGAGAGAAAGCAAAGATGAGATTTGTTCAAAAAAAGCCAAAAATTAAATAATTGAAAGAAGGAGATTTCCTCATCAAAGCATTGGATTCTTTCCACATTGCAACCCTAAATTGATTTACTATATGTACACAAGAACCCCAGGTCAAAAGGACACAAAAAAACTGCCTCTAAACCAAGAACAAATTTGAAAAAATATTCAAGTGTGGTGCAATCCAAAAGCTCACGTTCCAGTCAATCTCAATCAGAACCAGGCGTGCCATCATCCTTCTGAGGGTCCCAGGGGTAGAACCAACCTTTCTTTGAAGGCCAAAGCATCCAGAACCACCCCTTATAAAATTCACGGTTTGCAAAAATTCTCAAACTCAAAACTTTCAATTCAGAGCATATAAATAACATCTTTGCATCTATTTGAGTTTAATATCATATTTGTACATGTTTTGAACCATTACATGCAAGCTTGCACGCCAGAATAAGGAAGTGCCATTGTTAGGGCACAAGCTCTCTTTTTCTTCGCATCTTCGTTTACAGGCCTTTTCAGCCAAAAAGAAGGCCACCAGCGTAATCGTAGCCCTCAAAATAGGGGGGCCGGGTAGGCAAAATCTCAGGCTTCAACTTGCCCTAATTTGCAGTTTAGGTTTTTTGGCCGGTTGGAGAAGATGATCGGAACTACCGTCCAGGGTGGTTTGACCGGCCAAAGACCTTGCGTGGCATGTTAGCATATTTTGATTGGTTCGTTTAAAAATCAGTGGAACAACAAGCACGCGCGTGTTTGATGACTCTGTTATTGCTTTATTTTCTATTATATTGTTATTGTTTCATTATACTAACAGTTGAATCAAATGGCCCATCGATGATGAGTAAGCGTGCAAAGGCATTCCCTCCTAAGGGGCTTGGGTTCGATCCCAGGTGTTGATATTTTGCATTTTTCCAATAACCATGTTCCAGATCTAGGGCACAGGAGAAACAACAAGTGTACGATGGGCTTCACACTTGGGTCATCTAATCTTGAGATGGTGGATCCAACATTCCAGATGACTGGATACTATGGTGGACATCCCAGAAAGCCATACCACTGAATCATGCGCAAGGTTGTGGGCCAACCAGATTTGGGTGTTGACACAATTCAACAAAACACCCCTGCAATTGGGTTTTCACCCCCTCAGGCCCATTTCTCAATTTCCTTTTTTCTTTTTATTTAGTTTATATTTTTTTTAGTTTATTCTTTTTTTAAATCAGAAAATCAGAAAATCACCAAAAAATAATAGACTTAGGTTTTTTTGATTAAATTTAATTTTTGATAAATAAATTATTTTGACTTATTTCATTAATTAAAATTAATTAGAGAATTAGGTTAAAGTGAAAATTATTTTTCATAAAATACAAAAAAAAAATTTGATAAACAATTAGATTTTTTAGGGTTTAATACTTTTCCCGTCTTAACATTGCGTGCTATTATTTTTTCGATACGATTATTTTTTACCATTTATGTAATTGCGCCCGGTTTGTAATAATTAACTAGGGTTTTTGATTTCTGCATTTTACTTTTCAGTTATTATTTATGTACCTACACCGAAGCCATGTAATATCATAGTAACTTTTATTTCTCGCTCTTTATATTCTTATATGCTTGTATATAATTGTTAGTAACTTAGGCGTGCATGACAAGAATCAATTAATTAGTAGATCACTAATTGCAAGATAAACATAACTGAGAAAGCACACTATTGCACACTTACACCCTTAGGGTACTCCTCACTTGGTTGCCTTAGGAAATGGTCATGTCCCTCGAACATAGGGATATCTTAGCAATGACCCCAGTTTAAAAGTCATCATAAAGATCATAGTCCCTTAATGTCCCTCGAGTTGCCTACGAGAAATGATCTTGTCCCTCGATGTTGCCTATATGATGACATTACGTTCGAATGCTAAGATATCCTTACAAATTGCCTTCGATGACCATAGCGTACCTTTCGATAGTCCCTCAACATCCAACGATAGGGCTACCTACTCACTAATAGTAGGATAATACTGTCTAAAGGATAGTGAGAAAAGAACATCCTTTTTTGAGTAGGTAGATGGTTCTTAAGTACTTGCTCAAACCTAATTTTTCACACTTACACACTTTTCAAAAACTATTTTCAAAAATGCTTTGTCACACTCTTGAGGACTGATACAAGAGTTATCATAAAGCAAACAAAACTACTTTCAAAACACACAAACACAAACAGTTTTCAAAAATATGAGCAAATACCTAAGAGCCCGTGGGAAACCACAGATAGAAAGGGTGCTAACACCTTCCCTTTCCATAATATACTCCTCTTACTTAGAAAATCTAGAAAAAGGTCTTTTTCTATTCTTTTCACCCTTTCCTTTGTTGGATAAAAGAAAAGATGGTGACGACTCTTGCTTAGCGCGACATTTACGAACAAAAAATGAAAAACCATTATAATATTCGGTTCTGCCACCGTATCACAGAACTGGCGACTCTGTTGGGGATTAATAAAAATTGGGGTTTACCTTAGGGTTTAGATCATTTTTGCTTCTTTAACTGTTTGTTTGCTTTACTTTTAAGGGTACTGTTTGGGTTAATATAGATCCTACACCCAAATTTGGGGAAACCTTTTAGGTAAGTAGCAATAGATCGTGGAAACTGTGTGAGGTATACCGACACGGTTGAAGAGATGGCTACGTTGATGCGAAACTTTGGTTGGTATTGGTAGCCCTTGAGTTAATCAAGGAGAATATGGGGTCATTGCGTGGTGTCATAAAGCGTCAACTGACCTTAGAACCTTTAATTGAACAACTTGGCTATTAGGACGTAGTGAGTTGGCCGTCTTTGGTGTATTCCCAAAATCGGCAGATACTCGATGCTACACTCATTGAGATTTGACTCTTGAGTTTTGTTTGGTTGCGAGTCAGTCGCCTATCGAATAAAGCTTACGGGAAAGATCACTGATATTGAGATCCCTTATAACCTAGTTACTATTTATAGGACAGGTTGAACCAATCCAACTTTAAGAGGGTACTACCTTAAAACCCATGCAAGCCTTAAACATAAGGTCTTGGTGTGATTTTATTTTTGCTTGCTATATATGTGATTTCTTAGCATAATCACGACATCATAACATGGCATATCATAACTAACCATTTCAAGGATTTTCTAGGGCTTATATTTGTCTTGTTTTGTAGGACATGACATCCGCTCACAGGAACACTGTCCAAATCAACCTTGTGAAAGTACCTCCTCAACTCAAGGAGTTAGCATCAAGGATTCCTGAAAGCTCTCCCTTCACTGAAAAACATGGTCGACTTCTCAACTTGGTCATTTCAAACCTTGACGAAGAAATGTTAAAGGTGCTCTTTCAGTTCTTTGACTCGTTGCACCACTGCTTCACTTTTCCGGATTACCAGTTAGTGCCTACTATGGAGGAGTTTTCTCAGTTATTAGGGGTACCTATCCTTAATCAACTATCGTTCAATGGTACAGAAATAGACCCAAAGCCTGAAGAGATTGCTCAAGCTCTGTCTTTATAACAGTCTGATGTAGTGGCAAATTGGGAAACCAGAAGAAGTGCCCAAGGATTTCCAGCTAAGTATCTGTGATACGGTGGGAGAACTGACTTGGGTGTTTTTCATTTTATCGTAAATGTTGCGGTTAGCAAGAGTCGTCACTGGCTTTTCTTTTATCCAAAAGGAAAGGCTGAAAAGAACAAGAAAGACCTTTGAGATTATTTCTTGAGTTCGGGGGGTAGATTATGAAAAGGGATAGTATTAGCACCCTTTTCATCCATAGTTATCTATGGGCTCTTAGTTGCTTGCTAGCTCACTTGCTTTTGTTTGAAAAATGTGCTTTGTGATGATTTTGAAAGTATTTTGAAATGGCACCATCGTTTAGGAAAACTTTGTAATAGTTCTTGTTCGTAAGAACGTATACAATGTGTTGGTCTTTTGAAAATGTTTCATGTTTGGAAATAATTTTGAAAGTGTTTTTGAAAGTGTTTGTTTTTTAAAATAGCAAATATGTTTGATTTGAAAATGAGAAAGCAACTAGGAACAATCTACCTACTCAAAAGTCTTTGTTCATTTCTTCCTTTCCTTTGATATTGCCATCTCACCATTGATTGGTAAGAATCCTTATCTTTGGATGTAAATGGACGGGCGTGGGTCATCGTGTAGCCATGATAGCAATGTTGTGAGATATCTTAGAATTTCACTTTGAGGGACTAAGATCATTTTGAAAGGCAACATTGATAGCGTCATCGAGGAATTATGATCTTGTATTTTTTGATTGCTTTTGCTAAGATATCCCACATGCATAACATGACCATTTTTGTAAGGCAACAAAGTGGAATTACCCCAAGGGAGTAAGTGTGCATGTGTGTTTGATTTACATGCATTGTTTATCTTGAATTAGGGTTTGCTAACTTGTTGATTTTATCTTTCCATACAAACCCTAATTACTAGCATTTATATAAAGCGATAAATTGTGGAAAGTAAAATTACTAAGCTATTACATCATTAGGGGAGGGGGTATACAAATTTACAAATAGGGATTTTGCAAGAAAATTAAACCTAATTATCTATTACAACCATATTGAATATTGTACAAAATTGAAAAGAAAATAATGCAAGAATGTAAATGGAAAAAGGAATGAGTTTTGTTTAGTTTTCATAAAAGGGTTTTAACCTTGACCAGATTAAGAAAGTGATTAGTTAAAAATAAACAAAACAACTTAAACCTAAATTAATTAAGAAAGAAATTAAGTTAAAAGTACTTTTAGGGTTTTTTTTTATGAAAAAAAGGGTTTTAAGTTAATAAAAATAAAATGAAAATTAATTAAAAGAAACCTAAATTCTAAGTTAATTTTAATTTAAAGAAAATAATATAATAATTAAACCTAAGTCTAAATATTAATTAATTAAAAAAAAAATTAATTTGTTTAAGAAAATGTTTTTTTGTCTTTTTGTTTTATAAAGAAATAAAATGTAAATGGGCATTTTTTAAATATGCAAATAAATAAATAAAATATTTTTGGGTTTTTTATTAATAAAAATAATAATGATAATAATAATAATAGTAATAAAAATAATAAAAGAAACTGAAATAAAAAAATGATTAAAGAAAATAAATGGGTTAGGTGTGCAAGAGTAAACAGGGGTTAGCAAAAGCAAAAATGGAAGGCCCATCTGTTTGGAGGCCCAACGCCTGTAGCTGAAACAAAAAAAGAGAGAAAAAATGCTTAAAAAATGAGAAAAGGTAGCGTTGGGTGTTGAACCCATGCCCTCTAACACAAACGCGCACTACCTTTGCCACTGGGGGGCTATACATCCGTTAACTTAACTGAAATAATAAATACATAATACAAAACAAATTCCATAAATGAACTTCATCTTCAACCTCCAGCCATGGATCCTGTAACTTCATCATTTCTCAACAAAAATGAAATATGCAAACATGAAAGTTGCTCCATTTTTCTATGCGAATCCAACCATGTAAATGTCATAAGCTATAAATCAAAGATGGATGAGAATTTCTAAAAGTACCAAATTTTGACCTAATTATTTCAAAAAGTTCAAACTCAAAATTCTCACTACTTAAGCAATATAAATGAAATCTATGGACATGTATAGTTTCAGGGCAATGATGTCTATATTTTATCTTCACAAATGTAAGCCTAACAATGCCTACATAATGAGATGAAAAAGTCAAAAAATGTACCTTAAAAATGGAAATCGTGAAATGAGTTTGGGCTTGATTCAATATGCTGCAATGATCAGGTTAGCTTCCTTGAGTCTCTAGGAAGCTAATGCAATGCTTAGCTTGAGTTGAGAGTGGCTGAAATGGTCTGGAGAAGTCAAGTTGCAGACTCTGTTTTTTGGTTATGGAGGTTATGGTAAATGGTGTTATAGTTCTCGAATAAGGATGAGGATGAGTTGTATTTGATATGTAAGAGCTTTTGGAAGTGAAAGGCCAAGAAATGCACGAGGGAAATGGAAGTTTGATATGTAAAGTCAGAACTTTCACAACAATGGTGTTTTAAGGAAATTTATGCCTAGAGGGGGGTTTGGGAGTGTTTCGAGGTGTTAATGCTCATGTCTTAGCTCACAATTAATACCTCTATTTATAATAAACAAGTTTGGAGACTTGTTATTGATCAGAATTCAAAATCACAAGTTTAAGCATAACATGTGATTTTTGAGAAATCCAAGTTTCAAAGTCTTGTGTACTTGCTAATGTAGAGTGGTTATGCTTTAAACAAGTTTGCTTCTGACTTTGTAGATGGAGTTTGATTAGAGGGGACAAGTTAGAGGCTCAAGAATTGACTTTGTGCATAAAGCTTGCTTTTCAAGAATGGCATTCTTCACTTTCTTTCTAAAATGGCAATGTGAATTGGATAAAGCTTAAACCACTTGGATTATAGCTCAAATGTTTGTGTAATACATTAATTATGGATAGATACACAAGTTTGAGGCCTGCAAATCAAAGATTATGCAGCCTAATATGGATTTGGTTCATGTGTTCTTCACAAAATGGCTTGTATTTCAAGTTTGAAAACCCTAACTTCTTGCCTTCGATTCTCCTTGCTCAAGTATGATCTTAATGAGTTCTTGGACATTTTGGAAATATTGTAACATCCTCTACAACCTCTATGTTGTACATTTTTGAAAATTCATCTTGGAACTATGTGAAAAATTGCCATGAAGTTATGTCAAAATCTTGCCTAAACTAGGGCAAAATTTCACTAAATTTCCAAGTTTCATGAACATGTCTTCTTAAAATCATAACTTGAAATCAATGAATTTCTAGAAAAGGTTGTGTTCTATAATGTTTTATATCTCATTGAGATCTACAAATTTTATGTTGGAAGTTTCCCTTGAATTATCTTGCATCATGGTTGAAATTTGGCTCAAAGTTGTGAAAAAATATGAATTTTCAAACACTTAGAAAAATTTCTAAGTTTAGAAATTTTGACTTTTCAAAATGAAATATTGACTTTTTAATTTCTTGATGAACAAGTTTCATATTATGACACGTCTTGATGAATTGTGATCTTTGATACTTGATTTTGATTAAAAAGTCAAAGTTTGACTTTTCAGTGTACATTTGACTTTTCATCAGTTGGCTGAAATTCATCTATCAGCCAATTGAACTTTGAGAGATGTTTTGAGCTAGTCCAGTAGGTAAAAATTAAGCATTTGAATCTTTGAGATCATGTCTCAAACCAACAAGTCATTTTCTAGGTCAAAAATCAGAAATTGCACCTTTTCAATAAAAACCCTAATTTTGAACATTTTGCCCTTTTGATGTTCTGATCAAATTTCTTGAGGAATTGTGATCCAAACTTGATCAAATGACATATATGAGTTCATGATGTTGATATGGACTAAAAATTATAAAGTTTGACTGTAAATTGACTACAATTGACTTTTTTTCCCCAAATACAGCTGATTTTAGGTCAACTGATCAATTGACTGAGCAAAAATGTGATCCAAGAATTGAAACTTGAAATGAGAAATCTTGAGGGTCCAAAATGATCCATGAAAGTCATATGAGGCATTAAAAGTCCATTTGTCATTGTGCAAACCCAAACCCTAATTTTCAGTTATCAGTGCTTAAGGAGGTGTCTTGAGTTGATCAATCCTTGTGCAGTCTTGAACCAAAGGAGATTTTGCGAGAGATTAATTGAGAAATAAGAGGGAAAATTTTGGGGTACGACAACTTCCCCTGTTAAATCTTCTTAAACCCGAAGAGTTAGATTAGAGGATCTTCCATTCGTGACTTAAAGGTGGAAGATGATTGAACACTAGAGTGCCCAGAAATTTGCACTCGAAGATGGATTGGGAATGGGATTATAGATTTAATTTGGAGGAATGAAGGTAAACACTAGAAGAAGTATCAGCACAAATCTTTGGTCGATTTATACTAAAACTTGATGTTTCACCTGTGGAAAAAGGTTAGTTAAATGCAGATGTATGCGTGATGTTCATAAGATGTGGTATTATGCTAGATGCATTTTGTATGTATATGCTATGATGTATGAATCTGAGATGCATATTTGTCCGGGAAAATAAATCACTGACTGCTGCTGAGGAATTTTGGGAAGTTGAATTCCGGATTGCTGTTGGGAATGAAGAGTACACATATCTTCAAACTTGGTTGAAAGAATGCTTCCGCTGAGGAATATCTCTTGCATGTTAGTTGTTATCTGGTCGGATCCAGGATTCACAATCTGTTGAGGATGAGGAAGTCAACTGCTATCTGGTCGGATCCAGGCTTCACGGTAACTTACTAGGGAAGACATAAATTAACTGTTATCTGGTCAGATTCCAAGCTTCGCAGAAAATTTCTTGAAACTAAATTGTTATCTGGTCGGATCCAGGCTTCACAATAACTTGTTGGGGATAAGTAAGTTTAACTGTTATCTGTTCGAATTCTAGGCTTTGCAGTAACTTGCTAGAAATGATGAAGTTAAACGGATATCTGGTCGGGTCCAGGCTTCATAGTAACTTGAAATGATAATTACTATCTAGTCGGGTCCAGGCTTCATAGTTTTTGAAAAGGTATACTATTATATGGTAGGGTCCAGGCTTCGTAGTGTCTTGCTGGCATTGTAGCTAGTTGTTATCTGGCCGGGCTCCAGGCTTCATAATAACTTGCTTGAAAAGACGAAGTTAAGCTGATATTTGGTCGGGTCCAAGCTCTACAGTAACTTAATGACATTGAACCGCTATCTGGTCGGATTCCAGGCTTTGCATATTTCTGAGGTGGATGAGGTTAATTGTTATCTGGTCGGGTCCAGGTTTCACAAGAAACTACTTGGGGATTTAGTTTTTATCTGGTCGGATTCCAGGTTTCACAACGAATTTCTGAAGGGAATTGTTATCTGGTCAGATCCAGGCTTCACAATAACTTGTTGGGGTAGAGGCAAACTCTATTGGGGAAAAGAAGTTAAACCTTGGTCTAGTTGAGTCCAGGTTCTTCTATATTTTGAAGAGTTAAACTATTATCTGGTCGGGTCCAGGTTTCATAGTATTTGAAAGTTGTACTAATATCTGGTCGGGTCCAGGCTTCATAGCATCTTTTGGAGATATTAAAGGTTTTGTTGACGACTTTATTGGGGATTAGGGGTTGTGGCCCTATGATTTGTAATAGTCTGAAAGACAGATTCAAGCTGGGGAGTGTGGACTCAGTCGGGGAAGATATACTCAATTTAGGGAGGATAGCTTCGGCTGGGGATAACAGGCTCAGTTGGGGAAGATAGATTATGTCGGGGGAATTTGAACTCGGCTGGGGAGTTATGCTACTCGTTGTTTGTTGGGGAAATAAACCCTGTTGATGAATACTTGATGAACTGCTGACGAGGTGAGTTCTTTGAGGAAGAGATCCAACAAGGCTTTTACTTGTAGGATCAACTTAGCTGGAGAGAGCTGCCAAGAGATTGAGACTCTGGTTGGAGATTTAACTTGTGCAAAGAGACTTTGTGGGTAACTTTGTTGAGGATTGGTTTATTGTATCTGCCTTGTGGGGATAATACTAATGAAATAACTTTGTAGGGATATTTCATATACATTAAAGAGATGCTTGTTGTTGCTTAACATGACACATGTGCCAAATAGTTTTAGTTATATTCATATGCATATGTTCGTTCAATTTTAGTCATTGGACAATTTTGCATTCAAAATAGAAAGTGTGTACTTCAAAGTATATTTGTATTGATATTTTGCCCATGAATAGCCATTTTTTATACAAAGAGACAGAGATCCCAGTAAGAGGAAATCGTCGAAAGGAAAACAAGAATTGAAAACAAAAACAAATAGCCATGTGAAATGATCTCATTGCATTCCAACTCTATTATTGCCCCAATGTCTTCAAATGCCCCTTGCCGTTGACAGAAGTTGATTGGATTGATCTTGGACCGTTTGAACTCGGACATTGGTGATAAAGTTAACTCTGATGATTCCACGGGACATAGTCATACACTTTCAATCTTTAACTTTTACCTGGACCGCCCTTTCGGGTTTTCAGCCCACCAAGATACCCATTTTTTCCCAAGTCGCCCTTTTGGGTTTTCAACTTACAGGGTGTACAATCTTTTGCATATATCCCTAATTTTTGCCCAAACCTTTTGGTTTTCCGGGATGCTCTTATTTTGCCTAGGTGTGTCAACTTAGCGAGTCTCTTATGCTTAGTATTTTTTAACTATGTCCGTGTTTATGGGATGTGGGAAATCTTCACCATCCATGGTAGTCAGCATCATGGCACCACCAGAGAACACTCTCTTGATAACAAATGGCCCTTCGTAGGTTGGAGTCCATTTTCCTCTGGGGTCTCCTTGTGGCAGAATGATGTGCTTTATCACCAAGTCACCAGCTTGATATACTCGAGGGTTGATCTTTTTGTTCAAAGCCTTGATCATGCGTTTTTGGTACGTCTGACCATGACAAACAACAACCAATCGCTTTTTGTTGATCAAGTTCAAGTGATCCAATCTTATATGAATCCACCCGTCTTCTCCTAGACCTGCTTCATTTATAATCCTTAATGAGGGAATCTGAACTTCCACTGGCAGAACAGCTTCCATGCCATAGACCAAGGAAAAGGGAGTTGCCCCAGTTGATGTTCTAGCTGAAGTGTGGTAGCCATGAAGAGAAAACGATAACATCTCATACCAGTCCTTGTAGGTTACTACCATCTTCTGCACAATCTTCTTAATGTTTTTGTTGGCTGCTTCAAATGCGCCATTTGTTTTAGGTTTATATGGAGAAGAATTGTGATGCTTGATCTTAAATTGAGTGCAAAGCTCAGTAATCATAGCATTGTTGAGGTTAGTCCCATTGTTGGTGATAATCCTCTTTGGGATACCATAGCGGCAGATGAGGTTGTGTTTGATGAATCTGGCTACCACGTTCTTGGTGACTGAGGCAAACGAGGCGGCTTCGACCCATTTGGTGAAATAGTCGATAGCAACAAGAATGAAGCGATGTCCGTTGGAAGCGGTGGGTTTGATTTCTCCAATCATGCCAATGCCCCACATTGCGAATGGCCACGGAGCGGTCATGAAGTTCAGAGGGATAGGAGGAACATGGACCTTGTCAGCATAGATTTGGCATTTGTGGCAAGTCCTAGAGTGTTGATGGCAATCAGTCTCCATTGTTGACCAATAGTAGCCAGCTCTCAGGATTTTCTTAGCCATCGTATGTCAGCTTGAGTGATTACCAAAGAGACCATCGTGGATGTCTTCCATAATTTCCCCTGCCTCATCCTTGTCCACACATCAGAGTAGAGTAGAATCATGATTGCGTTTGTACAATATTTCGTTGCTTAGGAAGAACTTTGATGAAAATCTTCGTAAGAACTTTCTGTCATTGATGGATGCTCCCCCGGGATACTCTTGTGCTTCAAGATATCTCATCACCTCATGGTACCAAGGCTTTTCTGCGTCAGTGTCAAGCTCACAGCAGTGTGCAGGTTCGTCGAATCTTTCAATTATAATCATATGGGCTTCTTTGTCCCATTTGACCTTGAACATTGAAGACATGGTTGCCAAGGCGCTAGCCAACTTATTTTCTTCCCTAGGGAAGTGCTCAAAGGTGATCTCTTCAAAGTAAGGAATTAGAGATAGCACAAGCTCCTTGTAAGGGATGAGATTAGGGTGCTTAGTGTCCCAATCTCCTTTTACTTGGCTAATCACTAGAGCGGAATCCCCAAACACATTCAAATGTTTGATCCTGAAGTCAATGGAAGCTTTTAGACCCAAAATGCACGCTTCGTACTCGGCCATATTGTTCGTGCAATCGAAGCATAATCTGGAAGTGGATGGAGTGTGGAAACCTTCAGGGGAGATAATCACAGTATCAATTCCGTTACCCAAAGCGTTGGAAGCCCCATCGAAGACCATAGTCCATCAGGATCCTTGTTTAGGTCTGCCATACGGTCCATGTTTCGCGCAGTCGGTCACTAGCATGATGTTCTCATCAGGGAAGTCGAAGTTTATGGACTGATAATCATCAACAACTTGATGGGCCAAATGATCTGCTAGTACGCTTCCTTTGATGGCCTTTTGTATGGTGTATTGAATGTCGTACTCAGTCAAGGTCATTTTCCACCTGGCTATTCGTCTGGAAAGGGCATGTTTCTCGAAGATGTACTTGATTGGGTCCATCTTAGAAATCAACAAAGTAGTATGAGTCAACATATACTGTCTTAGCCGGCGAGAAGCCCATGCCAGAGCACAACAAGTTTTCTCGAGCAGTGAGTATCTGGTTTCACAGTCGGTAAACTTTTTGCTCGGGTAATAAATAACATGCTCTTTTTGGCTAGACTCGTCATGTTGGCCCAAAACACACCCCATAGAGTTCTCTAGTACCGTCAAGTACATGATCAAGGGTCTTCCTTCAACTTGAGGCATGAGAATAGGAGGTTCTTGTAGATATTCTTTGATTTTGTCGAAGGCAGCTTGGCATTCATCATTCCATCTGACTACTTGATCTTTCTTCAAGAGTTTGAAGATTGGCTCACAAGTAGTAGTCAAGTGAGATACGAAGCGGGCGATGTAACTGAGACGACCCAAGAATCCTCTAACTTCCTTTTCAGAATGAGGGACTGGCATTTCTTGGATGGCCTTTACCTTGGCAGGATCAACTTTAATGCCTTTATTGCTGACAACAAAACCTAGCATCTTTCCAGATCGTACTCCAAATGTGCACTTGTTTTGGTTTAACCTTAACTAGTACTTTTTAGCCTTTCGAATAGTTTGTACAGGTGATCGATATGTTCCTCTTCAGTTTGTGATTTGGAAATCATATCATCCACATAGACCTCTATCTCATGATGAATCATATCATGAAACAAAGCTACCATAGCCCTTTGATATGTTTCCCCTGCATTCTTCAATCCGAATGGCATGACCTTGTAGCAAAAGGTGCCCTATTGAGTAACTAAAGTAGTCTTCTCCATGTCTTCGGGAGCCATCCTTATTTGATTATAGCCAAAGAAGCCATCCATGAAAGATAAGACTTTATACTGAGCAGTATTATCGACCAAGACGTCAATGCATGGTAGAGGGAAGTCATCCTTGGGGCTTGCCCTATTTAGATCCCTATAATCTATGCACATGCGAATTTTTCCATCTTTTTTCGATACTGGAACCACATTTTCAACCCATTAGGGATAAGATGTCACATCTAGGAACCCTGTATCAAATTGTTTCATCACTTTAGCTTTTATCTTTTTAGACATGTCAGGCCTCATGCGACGAACTTTCTGTTTGACAGGAGGACAATCTTCTTTTGTCGGCAGACGATGAACTGCGATGTCGGTGTCCAACCCTGGCATATCTTCATAGGACCAAGCAAACACTTCCATATAATCATGCAACATCTGAACCAATCTACTTTTGATACTACTTTCCAAGTTAGTGTCGATCTTTATTTCCTTCTTGTCTGTCTCAGTACCCAGATTGATGACTTTAACTGTCTCTTCGTGCGGCTGAATAGCTTTTTCCTCTTGTAATAGAAGTCTGGCTAGTTCTCCCGGTATTTCACAATCTTCCTCGCCTTCGTCTTCGGCTTGGTTGATTGGACATTCGAAGTCATATTCGTCAATATTATAGTCATTAGCAATAAGATCCAGAGTGGATGAGGACCTGCAAGAGTGTGTGTGTATGCATGTAAGATACATGGCTATTTTGAAAAATGTATTTGAAGAAAATAAAGACAATGATCACAAAGATTTGAATGCAAAAGAGTCCAATTATTTGTATTGAATGATCATATGATTAGATGAACATAAATAAAACCCTTGATAAATGGAAAAAAGTGCCCCGGGCCAGGCACATGGCTTAAAAGTCATTGTTAAATATTACAGACAAAATGTTCTTGAATTGAAAGAAAATCAATAACAAGTAGATTACTCCTCAAGGAAGGAGATGGGCATGAAGTCCTTTGCATGCAAATTCTTCAGCTCCGTTGTAGTAGGATACACCCAATCTTCAAATGCATATTCTTCATAAGAATCACCCACAACGTTAACTTCATTGACACCCTTGTCATGCTTTGGCATAGGTGCGGTGATTATATTCAGAGTTGGAGGAGGATCAAATTCAACCGTCTTGTTATCAATCAAATCCTGAATCTTATTCTTCAAGGCCCAACATTAGTCAGTCTCATGTCTGGGGCTGCTTGAGTGGTAAGCACATTTAGCATTCGGATTATACTTTGGTGAAGAGGTATCTGGATTGGCAGGAGGATCGCACAATGTCACTAAATTAGCTTTTAGTAAGTGTTGCAAAGCTTGGGATAGTGAAATTCCTATCCTCGTGAATTGTCGTCTCAGAGTTTCAAAACATTGATGATTAGCAGATGGTCTTGGAGTAGGAGTTAGATTAGAGATTCAAATAACATTAACAGATGGATGATCATTCTTCTTGGTACGGGCCCTTGCTCCGTACACAACATTGATTTCCTTCTTCGCAGTAAAAATTTTCTTGACAAGATTGGAAGTGGAGGCAGATGCCATGGAAATCTTCCCACTTTTGATGCCACTTTCAAATCTTTCACCGGTTAAGATTAACTCGGTGAATTCGAAAGAGGAACATCCAACCAACAAGTTAAAGAATGGACCAGATAAAGTGCCCATAAACATATCAATGTGCTCTCTATCAGTCAAAGGTGGTTGAACCCTACTGTCGAGGTCTCCCCACTTTTGTGCATATTCCTTGAATCCTTCATTCTTTCCCATTGTCATATCTTGCAACTGAACCCTTGTTGGCGCCAAGTCGGTGTTATACTGGTACTGATGGTAGAAGGTGGTAGCTAAATCTTCCCAAGTATTGATACGAGAACCATCTAATTGATAAAATCATTCTAGTTGTGTTCCGGCCAAGCTCTCTTGAAAAAAGTGAACCCAGAGTTTCTTATCAGCGGTGTGCTGCTGTATCTTGCGCACATAAGATTTCAGGTAAAGTTTTGGACAAGAAACTCTATTGCACTTTGCAAAGACTAGTATTTTGAATTTGTAGGGAATGACAACCCCAGAGATCAAACCCAAATCATCAAAATCTAAACCGGGAACAACTTGGATTTCAACAGCCTTTAATCTGTCTTCTAACTGCTTATACTTGACATCGGCGGGTGGATACTGCTCATCAAAATAATCATCATCAGACGCTTGATCATTAACACAGTCAGTCTGGGTACTCTTAACTTCACCAATCTGATTCTCGTCTTCTTCATATGAGTCTTCCACTACCGGGATCTGACGAACCGACTCTTTGAACCTTCTGTCCATGTTGACCAGGGCTCTCTTCTTGGGTTTCTTCTTAACTTCCAGCAGTGCCATCATATCTTGCTGCCCCTTGGCTAGGGCCAATAGAGTCTCTTGGAATTGAGAATTTTGTGCCTGAAGATCCTTCACAGTTTTCTCTAGATCCATCTTGCTGAAATAAACAACAGAAAGATAAGGAAACCTGTTATGCGAAAACCTGTCATGTTATGATGCATGGGAGATGTATATGCAAATGATTTCAAGAATTTATGAAATTTAAATTTGTATAGACAAAAGAATGAACAAACGTCAATTTTCATTAATTAGTTCAAAAAGATTACACCATGCCTCTTGGGCTTACAAAAATAACTCTCTAAGATAAAAAGACTGTACGCATCCTCTTCGGCGCGAGATAGGCGGTCACACTTTTCTCTTCTTGTAGCTTCTTTGTAAGCTCCAAGACCCTCTTCTCACTAGCATAGAATTGAGCTTCGAAAGTATCTTGTTTTTCCTTTAGCTGAATCTAACCTTTTTGCAAGTCTTCAAGAGAGGTAGGCATGTTAGGATGGAGGACAATGTATGGGACATCTCCTCCAACCACAAGTTCCATGACAACTGGTAAGATGGAGGGATAAGGCATCACAAGTTTCTGAGCACGAGCTCGTACCCACTTAAGGTAAGACTCGAGGGGAATGGAATTCTTGTATCCTAGCATCTTACTGTCCATTTTGCTTACCATCCTCCAAGCTCGGATAAACCTCTGACGGTAGCTTTGATCGTCGCTCTCGTAGTCGAATACCACTCCTTGGATGAGCATCTCATGAGGACCATCCCTTTGAGCATAACCAAATTATCGTAAGGCTAAGCAAGGATTTTAAGTGATACCT
The DNA here is from genome assembly GCA_948472305.1 of Vicia faba. Lineage (NCBI taxonomy): Eukaryota > Viridiplantae > Streptophyta > Magnoliopsida > Fabales > Fabaceae > Vicia > Vicia faba. The sequence goes on along the minus strand of OX451740.1, from coordinate 822,569,609 downwards.
CCTCTAATGCCAAGCAAAGGGACATTAGGGAATTCTCCATAATGGTCGACGATAGTAACATTCTCTAAGGATCGAGAACACCAATGAGCATCTGAATGTCTGAGCATCATCAACCTATGGGACCACCTCAAACCTTACTCATTCTTCAACATAGATCGAGGAATATGCGAAATAAACCATCTTTCCAAAAGAGGAGTGCAACACATGAGGATCCCTCTCTTCCTCATAGTGAGAGAGTGAAAAGAATTTAGGATATTCCCCAACAAAGTAGGCACTGGATTGCGAGACATGAAGATTTTGACAACATTTACACCTATGAGTTGGTCAGGGTTTGGAAACAAAACCATCCCATAGATGAGAAGGTCCACAATTTCTTCAAAAGCTTGTAAGTCCAAAGAGTTCCAACAATCTTGAGATTTCTCAAACAAGAACTTGGCTAAGAAACCTTTGACACCACTCCTTGTTTCCCAATTAGTTGTGATATCAGATTGTTACAACTGTAGTGCTTGGGCAATCTCCTTAGGTTTTGGATCTCTTTCCGTACCGTTGAAGGGTAGTTGATTTAGAATGGTAATCCTCAAGAGTTGTGAGAATTCTCCTAGAGTAGGCACAAGTTGATAATCGGTAAAAGTGAAGCAATGGTGTAGAGGATCAAAGAACTGGAACAACACCTTCATCATATCTTCATCAGTGTTGGAGGTAACCAAGTTTAGGAGGCAACCATATCTTTTGGTGAATGGAGAATTCTCAAGAACCATTGATGCTAACTCTTTGAGTTGATGAGGAATTCTTACGAGATTGGCTTGGATAGTATTCCTACAGGTAGAAGCCATGTCCTACAAAATAGAACAAAGATAAATCCCATTAATCCTTGAAATGGTTAGAATGAGTATGATGTTATGATGTTTATGATGTTATGTACAAATAAGCATATACAAACAAGGCAAACAAGTCCTTAGGTTTAAGCTTTTATGGAGTCTCATAGGTAAGTACCCTCTTGAAGTTTAGTTGGCTCAAACCCGTCCTAGAAATAGTAATCGGGTTCTAAGGGATCTCAATATCACTTATCTGTCTTCTCGGGAATTATTTCAGCGTAACCCTCTTCCACATTGACCTAAATATCCCGAAAAGTCAAACCTCAATGAGTGTAGTATCGAGTATCAACCAACTTCGGACTGCATCAAATCAGGTTATCTCACTATGTCCTAATGGCCAAGTTGGTCAAGTAAAGGTTCTAAAGTCAGTTAGTGCTTCATGACATCACACAGCGGTCCCGTATTCTCTTTGACTACTCAAGGGCTACCTGTACCCACAAATATGTCACACTAACGTAACTATTTCTTAGACCATGTTGGTATACCCCATACAGTTTCCACAACGTATTGCTACTTACCTATAAGGTATCCCAAATCTGGGTAGAGGATTAGAACAAACCCAAACAAGGAACCAAAATGTAAAGCAATTAAGTCAAACAAATGGAAGAAAATAAAGGTGATCTAGCCCTAAGGTAACCCCACTTTTAACTAATTCCCCAGCAGAGTCGCCAGTTCTGTGATACGGTGGGAGAATTAACTTGGGTGTTTTGCGTTTTATTTCAAATGTTGCGGTTAGCAAGAGTCGCCACCGACTTTTCTTTTATCCAAAAGGAAATGCTGAAAAGCACAGGAAAGACCTTTGAGATTATTTCTTGAGTTCAGGGTGTAAATTATGAAAAGGGAAGATATTAGCACCCTTTTCATCCATAGTTATCTATGGGCTCTTATTTGCTTGCTAGATCACTTGCTTTTGTTTGAAAAATGTGCTTTGTGATGGTTTTGAAAGTATTTTGAAAAGGCGCCATCGTTTAGGCAAACTTTGTAATAGTTCTCGTTCGTAATAACGTATACAAAGTGTTGGTCTTTTGAAAATGTTTCATGTTTTGAAAATGTTTTGAAAGTGTTTTTGAAAGTGTTTGTTTTTGAAAATAGCAAGGATGTTTGATTTGAAAATGAGCAAGCAACTAGGAACAATCTACTTACTCAAAAGTCTTTGTTCATTTCTTCCTTTACTTTGATATTTCTATCTCACCATTGATTGGTAAGAAGCCTTATATTTGGATGTAAAGGGACGGACGTGGGTCATCATATAGCCATGATAGCAATTTTGTGAGATATCTTAGAATTTCTCTTTGAGAGACTAAGATCATTTTGAAAGGTAACATTGATAGCGTCATCGAGGGACTATGATCTTGTATTTTTTATTTCTTTTGCTAAGATATCTCACATGTATAACATGGCCATTTTTGTATGGCAACAAAGTGGAATTACCCTAAGGGTGTAGGTGTGCAAATGTGTTTGATTTACATGTATTGTTTATCTTGAATTAGGGTTTGCTAACTTGTTGATTTTATCTTTCCATACAAACCCTAATTACTAGCATTTATATAAAGCGATAATTTACGAAAGTAAAATTACTAAGCTATTACATCATTAGGGGAGGGGGTATACAAATTTACAAATAGGGATTTTGCAAGAAAATTAAACCTAATTATCTATTACAACCATATTGAATATTGTACAAAATTGAAAAGAAAATAATGCAAGAATGTAAATAGAAAAAGAATGATTTTTGTTTGGTTTTCATAAAAGGGTTTTAACCTTGACCTAATTAAGAAAGTGATTAGTTAAAAATAAACAAAAAAACTTAAACCTAAATTAATTAATAAATAAATTAAGTTAAAAGTATTTTTAGGATTTTTTTTATGAAAAAAAAGGGTTTTAAGTTAATAAAAATAAAATGAAAATTAATTAAAAGAAACCTAAATTATAAGTTATTTTTAATTTAAAATAAAATAATATAATAATTAAATCTAAGTCTAAATATTAATTAATTAAAAAAGAAATTAATTTGTTTAAAAAAATATTTTTTGGTCTTTTTGTTTTATGAAGAAATAAAATGTAAATGAGCATGTTTTAAATATGCAAATAAATAAATAAAATATTTTTGGATTTTTTATTAATAAAAATAATAATGATAATAATAATAGTAATAAAAATAATAAAGGAAACTAAAATAAAAAAATGATTAAAGAAAATAAATGGATCAGGTGTGCAAGAGTAACCAGGGGTTAGCAAAAGCAAAAATGGAAGACCCATCTGTTTGGAGGCCCAGCGCCTGTAGCTGAAACAAAAAAAGAGAGAAAAATGTTGAAAAAATGAGAAAAGGTAGCGCTGGGTGTTGAACTCATGCCCTCCAACACAAACACGCGCTACCTTTTCCACTGGGGTGGCTGTACATCCGTTAACTTAACTCAAATGATAAATACATAATACAAAATAAGTTCCAGAAATGAACTTCATCTTCAACCTCCAACCATGGATCCTGTAACTTCACCATTTCTCAACAAAAATGAAATATGCAAACATGAAAGTTGCTCCAATTTTCCATACGAATCCAACCTTGTAAATATCATAAGCTATAAATCAAAGATAAATGAGAATTTCTAAAAGTACGAAATTCTGACCTAATTATTTCAGAATGTTCAAACCCAAAATTCTCACTACTCAAGCAATATAAATGAAATCTATGGACATGTATAGTTTCAGGGCAATGATGTCTACATTTTATCTTCACAAATACAAGCCTAACAATGCCTAAATAATGAGATGCAAAGTCAGAAAATGTACCTCAAAAATGGAAACCGTGAAATGAGTTTGAGCTTGATTCAAGATGCTGCAATGATCAAGTTAGCTTCCTTAAGTCTCTAGGAAGCTAATGCAATGCTTAGCTTGAGTTGAGAGTGACTGAAATGGCCTGGAGAAGTTAAGTTGCATACTCTGTTTTTTGGTTATGGAGGTTATGGTGAATGGTGTTACAGTTCCAGAATAAGGATGAGGATGAGTTGTATTTGATATGTAGGAGCTTTTGGAAGTGAAAGGCCAAGAAATGCACGAGGGAAATGGAAGTTTGATATGTAAAGTCAGAACTTGCACAACAATGGTGTTTTGAGGCAATTTCTGGCTAGAGGGAGTTTGTGAGTGTTTTAGGGTGTTAATTCTCGTGTCTTAGCTCACAAATAATACCTCTATTTATAAGCAACAAGTTTGGAGACTTGTTGTTGATCAGAATTCAAAATTACAATTTTAAGCATAACATGTGATTTTTGAGAAATCCAAGTTTCGAAGTCTTGTGTCCTTGCTAATGTAGAGTGTTTATGCTTTAAACAAGTTTTCTTCTGACTTTGTAGATGAAGTGTGATCATAGGGAACAAGTTAGAGGCTAAAGAATTGACTTTGTGCATAAAGCTTGCTTTTCAAGAATGGCATTCTTCACTTTCTTCCAAAAATGGCAATGTGAATTGGATGAAGCTTAAAACACTTAGATTATATCTCAAAAGTTAGTGTAATCCATTAATTATGGATAGATACACAATTTTTGAGGCCTTCAATGTAAAGATTATGCAGCCTAACATGGATTTGGTTCATGTGTTCTTCACAAAATGGCTTGTAATTCAAGTTTGAAAACCCTAACTTCTTGCCTTCGATTCTCCTTGCTCAAGTATGATCTCAATGAGTTCTTAGATATTTTGGAAAGCTTGTAATATCCTCTACAACCTTTATTTTGGACATTTTTGAAAATTCATCTTGGAACTATGTGAAACATTGCCATGAAGTTAGGTAAAAATCCTGCCTAAACTAGGGCAAAATTTCACTAAATTTCCAAGTTTCATTAATATGTCTTCTTAAAATCATAACTTGAAATCCATGCATTTATAGAAAAGGTTGTGTTCTACAATGTTTTAGATCTCATTGATATCTACAACTTTCATGTTGGAAGTTTCCTTTGAATCATCTTGCATCATGGTTGAAATTTGGCTCAAAGTTGTGAAAAAATATGAATTTTCAAACACTTAGAAAAATTTCTAAGTTTAGAGATTTTGACTTTTCAAAATGAAATCTTGACTTTTTGATTTTGTGATGAACAAGTTTCATATTTTGACATGTCTTGATGAATTGTGATCTTTGATACTTGATTTTGATTAAAAAGTCAAAGTTTGACTTTTTAGTGTACAATTGACTTTTCATCAGTTGACTGAAATTCATCTGTCAACCAATTGAACTTTGAGAGATGTTTTGAGCCATTCCAATAGGTCAAAATGAATCGTTTGAATCCTTGAGATAATGTCTCAAACTAACAAGTCATTTGCTAGGTCAAAAATCAGAAATTGCACCTTCTCAGTCAAAACCCTAATTTTAAACATTTTGCCCTTTTGATGATCTGATCAAATTTCTTGAGGAATTGTGATCCAAACTTGATCAAATGATATATATGAGTTCATGATGTTGATATGTACAAAAAATTATGAAGTTTTACTGTAAATTGATCACAGTTGACTTTTTCCCTAAATACAGTTGATTTTAGGTCAACTGATCAATTGATTGAGCAAAAATGTGATCCAAGACTTGAAACTTGACATGAGAAATATTGAGGGTCCAAAATGATCCATGAAAGTCATATAAGGCATTAAAAGTCCATTTGTCCTTGTGCAGACCCAAACCCTAATTTTCAGTTATCAGTGCTTAAGGAGGTGTCTTGAGCTGATCAACCCTTGTGCAGTCTTGAACCAAAGGAGATTTTGTGAGATATTAATTGAGAAATGAGAGGGATTTTTTTGGGTAAAACAACTTCTATTTGAGAAAGCCCACTATTTTTGGGATAACCTGGATTTACAGGCTTTTGAAGAAGTGTTGGCCCTTCTCATCTATGGGATGGTACTATTCCCTAACACGGACCACCTTGTAGATGTGAATGCGATTAAGGTTTTTCTGTCGCATAATCCGGTGCCTACTTTACTTGGGGATATTCTGCACTCGCTTCATACTCACACTCTAAAGAGAAGAGGGACCCTTCTGTGTTGCACTTCTCTATTGGCTAGGTGGTTTATTTTGCACCTACCCCAGTCTGTCTTGAAGAATGAGTAGGGTATGAGATGGTCTCGTAGGTTGATATCTCTTACACATTCGGATATTCATTGGTGTTCGTGATCCTTGGAGAATGTTACCATCATTGATCGCTATGGGGAATTCCCTAATGTCCCTCTCTTAAGCATTAGGGGAGGAATCACTTATAATCCTTGTTTGGTGTTGCAACAGTTTGTTTATGCTAGAAGGGATGGTCCTCATGACACACTCGTCCAAGGAATCACATTTGACTATGAGAATGATGTTCAGGGTTATCGTAAGAGGTTCATTCGAGCTTGGGACATGATAAACAGAGTTGATAGCAAGACACTCGAGAACAAGAATTCCATCCCTATTGAGCCTTACTTCAAATGGGTGCGAGCTCGTGCTCAATATCTTATGATGCCTTACCCCGCCATCTTACCTAAGATTATGGAGCTAATTGCTGAGGGAGACACTCCTTACGTTTTTTTTCATCCTGACATGCGACCTGATTTTGAGGAGCTACAGAAATCCTGGGTCCAACTCAAAGAAGAACGGGATACTTTTGAAACCCAATTCTACGCCAGCGAGAAGAAGGTTCTAGAGCTCACCCGGTTACTTCACGAGGAGAGGAGTATAAATGCCTACATTGCACCAAAGAGGATGCATCTCTGGGAAGCTTGAAGTCTTTCTTTGCTTGGAGAATTTATCTTTTTTTGCTTTGTTCCTTTGTGAGCCCAAGAGGCATTACGGTGACCAATGAAATATCTTAATACAATTAATGTTTGTTCTCTTTATGTTTAAGAAAATTTGAGTATTAGAAATCCTTGAAAACATTGCATACATATATCATACATATCATTGCATAAGCAGGTTTCATAGCAGGTTTCTCATTTTCTTTGTTGTTTATTTCAGCAATGGCTCTAGAACAAACAGTGAAGGATCTACAGACTCAGAATGAACAGTTTGAACAGATGATCTTGGCACTGGCCAAGGGGAAAGAGGAACTGAAAGCCTTGATTGTCAAAGACAAGACTAAGAAGCCAAAGAAGACAGCTGGTGTGGTAAATCTGGTAAGGAGGTTCAAAGGACCGCTAAGGCAAGTGGTTGAGCTGACGTCTTCATTAAAAGAAGGAGATAATCAAGAGGGGGAGACAAGAGAAGAAGACCCCAATCTGAGGGGATCTGATAATGAGACTGACTACAATAAAGAGCAGTACCCTCCGAGTGACGAAAAATACAAACATATGGAAGAATGTCTGAGTGCAATGGAAACCCAGAAGGTGCCTGGGATGGATTTTGAAGAGCTGGGTTTGGTCTCTGGGGTTGTCATCCCGCAAAATTTCAAGGTGCCAGTGTTCACCAAATATGATGGGGTTTCATGTCCCAAAATGCACCTCCTATCTTATGTGAGGAAGGTCCAGTCTCACACTGCTGACAAGGACTTATGAGTCCACTTCTTTCAAGATAGTCTATCTGGAACTCAATTAGAGTGGTTCTACCAACTGGAAAGGACCAACATCCGTAATTGGGAAGACATGGTTGTTGCTTTCTACAAGAAGTATCAGTATAATGCAGACCTTGCTCCCACCCATACACAACTCCCGAGTATGTCTATGGGTTCGAGCGAAGGTTTTAAAGACTATGCTCAGAAGTGGAGGGACTTAGCAGAAAGAGTCAAACCCCCCCTGGCTGATAGGGAGCTAGTGGATATGTTTCTTGGTGTCCTGTTTGGTCCATTTTTCAATCATCTGATTGGAAGTTCCTCAGCCGAATTTACTGAATTGATTCTGATAGGAGAAAGAGTGGAAGCTGGAATTAGGAGTGGTAAGATTCAAAAGGATGCGTCCTCCAGCACAGTAAGGAAGCCATTTTCTGGGAAGAAGGAAGTCAGTGCCACATATATCCAAAGGAGTCAGGACAGAACTGAACGCCGTCCAGTGGTAGGGGTTGTCATGATCTCTGAACCTGCAACTATTCAACAAAGAAATAATCATCCCAGAGCGGAAAGACTAGTAAGACAGTTTACCCAAATAAATATGATTATGTCTCAAGTATTTCCTCATCTAATGAAGTCTAATCTGGTAACTTTGCGGGAAGCTCCGAAGAATCCCAACACTACCTCTCCCTACTACAATCCCAATGCTTGTTGTGCTTATCATTTAGAAAGTCCAAGTCATGATACAAACGAATGTTGGGATTTGAAAAACAAGTTGCAAGACCTTCTCGAGGAGAAGGAAATTGAATTTGACGCCCCTGATATTCCCAATGTTATCACTACTCTTATGCCCAAGCACGACCGTGGTATTAATGCTATTGAAGATGATGCATTCGTTACTTTTGTTGAGGAACTTTTTACTTCTCTCCCGACCGTCAAGTGGAACTTATTGAAGGCCGATTTATTTTTGGGATGTGGCGAAGGTTGCCACTCATGTTTATCTCTACCGACTGGTTGTCATTTGTTAAAGGTAGGTGTTCAGCGCCTGATGGATGATAGAGAGATTTTGTTTGAAAATACTCCCGTTCCAACCATTTCTTGCAAGGATATTTTAATCATAACCATTTTTGCAAATCCTCCCAGGGTCTCCACCAAAAGACCCGTTAGGATTACATCTACTCTGAAGTTGTCTCCATTGATTATCACTATTCCAGGGCCAATCCCATACTCCTCGGACAAAACTGTTCCCTGGAACTATGGGGGTGATATCTACTACCACGGTGTTAAACAAGACCTGCTAGCTGTTGAAGACCAGGTTTCTGAAAAGGATGATCCCGACATTGGAAACATTGTTGGAACCAGGAAAATAACAAGAAATGGAAGAGTGTTCTCCCCTGAGATATCTCCTCCAAAATCTGTTACTAGTCCTGTGATCATTCCTACTTTTGTTCCTGCTGATACCACTACTACAATTCCTGTGATTACCCCTGTCGACACCCCTATCACCAAGTCGACCGAGGCTCGGGGCAAAGACATATTGATTGAGCCTGTCCAGACGAAGGTGCAGTCAGTATCTATCCCAGAGGCTTCCTAGAAGGAAATGGAAGAAATTTTGAAAATTATAAAGAAGAGCGACTATAATGTGGTCGAACAGCTGGGGCAGACCCCTTCCAAAATTTCTATGTTGGCCTTATTGTTATGCTCCGAAGCTCATGCAAAGGCTTTGGTGAAGTTCCTTAAGACTATCCATGTGCCACAGGAAACCTCTGCTGACCAATTCGAAGATTGTGTGGCTAGTTTGACAGTTGATAAGGTTTCTCTGATGCTGATCTGACACCCAGAGGGAGAAAACACAACAATGCACTGCATGTTTTTGTCGAATGTAGGGGCACTACTTTGGCCCATGTCCTAGTAGATATTGGTTCATCTTTGAACGTGCTGCCCAAGAAGGCTCTGGATAGACTAGACTATGAAGGTTTGACCTTAATGCTCAACAACATTGTAGTGAGGGCTTTCGATGGTTCAAAGAGAATGGTGCACGGGGAGGTGGACATCCCTATCAAAGTTGGCTCTCAGACCTTTGACTCCACCTTTTAAGTGATGGATATCAGACCTTCTTATTCTTGTTTGTTGGGTAGCCCTTGGATCCATGGGGCAGGATCTGTCACGTCCACTCTGCATTAGATGATGAAGTACCCGGTGAAAGGAAGAATTATCACGGTACACGGTGAAGAAGAGTACATGGTAATCCATTTGAATTCCTTCAGATATGTAGAAATGGATGGTGAGTTCATCAAGACTCCATGTCAGAACTTCGAAGAGGTGCCTCAGACTATGGCTACAACTAAAACTATCATCAATCTTCCAAAGATCACCAGACCTCCCTTGAAGACGGCTTCTCTCAAGGATGCAAAAGAAGTTATTGAAGAAGGCGGGTCTACCATTTGGGGTCAGCTCCCTGATATTCCATACAAGTCTAATAAGTTTGGTTTGGGTTTCTCTTCAGGGGCTTAAAGGGTTGTTTTACGTGCTCTTGCTGGAAGACCTCCCCTATGCATCAGCAATCATGGGGTCAACGCTCTGGAAGATAGTGAGGGTGACGACGACAGGGATAGCTGGATCTTCCCTACTACCAACGGTGGACCCAGTAACTGGACGACAAAGGACTTTGTACCAATTACTTTTATTTAGAAGTAATTGTCTTTCTTGTTTTTTGGATATGTAATAAATAATATAAACTTTATAGCCATGTGTCTTACCTGGGGCACACCGATTCATTTGTGAGGGTTATCATGTTTAATCTTATATGGCATTAATAAAGCATTGGACGTTTATGCATACAAATTTTGCGCTCTCTGTCTTTCTTTTCTGCTTTTTACTTTGTCTATACAACTATGCTTTTACACACACTCACGTATCAAACTGCAGATCCATATCCAGTCTGGATCCCATTGATAACAGTTATGCTATTGCCGGTTATGACTTTGAAAATCTGATTAACCAAGCCGAGGACGAAGGTGAAGAAGATTGTGAGGTACCCGAAGAACTTGCTAGGCTGTTACAGTAGGAAGAAAGGGTAATACAGCCTCATGAAGTGCCAATTGAGACAATAAACTAGGGCACAGAAGAGGACAAGAAAGAAGTCAAGATAGGTGCAAATATGGAGCTCAGTGTCAAACATCGGTTGATACAGATGTTGCATGACTATGTCGAGATATTCGCCTAGTGATATGAAGACATGCCGGGACTAGACACAGATATTATGGTTCATTGTCTTCCAACTAAAGAAGATTTCCCTCCAGTAAAGCAGAAGGTCCGTCGTATGCGCCCTGAAATATCAGAGAAGATCAAAGCAGAGGTTATGAAACAGTTCAACGCTGGATTCTTAGCTATCACCTCTTATCCCCAATGGGTTGCTAACATAGTCCCGATTCCTAAAAAGGACGACAAGGTTCAGATGTGTGTGGACTACAAATATTTGAATAGGGCAAGCCCCAAGGAAGACTTTCCGCTTCCCCACATTGACGTTCTGGTTGACAATATCGCACAACATAAGATCTTTTACTTCATGGAAGGTTTCTCTGGTTACAATCAGATCAAGATGGCACCCGAAGACATGGAGAAGACAACCTTCGTCACACAATGGGGCACTTTCTACTACAAAGTGATGCCGTTTGGGCTGAAGAACACCGGGGCAACCTATCAGCGAGCTATGGTAGCTCTGTTTCATGACATGATTCACCATGAGATAGAGGTCTATGTTGGTGACATGATAGCGAGGTATCAAACTGAGGAAGAACACCTTGATCGTCTACAAAAGTTGTTTGATAGGTTGAAGACGTACAAGCTGAGGTTAAATTCGAACAAGTGCACCTTCGGGGTAAGGTCTAGTAAACTCCTAGGTTTCATTGTCAGTGACAAGGGTATTCAGGTAGACCCTACAAAGGTGAAGGCCATACAAGAGATGTCGTCTCCTTGCACTGAGAAGGAAGTTAAAGGTTTCTTAAGATGCCTGAATTACATTGCCAGGTTCATTTCCCATTTAACTGCTACTTGTGAGCCAATCTTCAAACTCATGAAGAAAGATCAAGTGGTAAAGTGGAATGACAAATGCCAGACCGTCTTCGAAAGGATCAAAGAATACCTTCAAGAGCCTCCAATTTTGATTCCTCCAATTGAAGGAAGACCTTTGATAATGTACTTAACAGTGTTAGATAATTCAATAGGGTGTTTTCTGGGGCAGCATAACAAGTCTGGTCGAAAAGAGCATGCGGTGTACTACCTTAACAAAAAGTTTACCGACTGTGAAACAAGACACTCACTACTCGAGAAAACTTGCTGTGCTTTGGCATGGGCTGTTCACCGACCGAGACAGTATATGTTAACCCACACTACTTTGTTGATATCTAAGATGGATGTGATCAAGTACATCTTCGAGAAGCCCACTCTCTCCAGAAGAATGGCAAAATGGAAAATGATCTTGACCGAATACGATATCCAATACATGACCCAGAAAGAAATCAAGGGAAGTGTACTAGCTGATCATTTGGCTCATCAGGCTATGGATGACGACCAGTTCATGAACTTTGAATTCTCGGCTGAGAATATTATGTTAGTGACTGACTGCAAAAAACCTGGACCGGATGAAGGACCTGAGGAAGGATCCCGATGGACTATGGTTTTTGATGGAGCCTCCAACGCGCTCGGCAATGGCATCGGTGTTGTAATCATCTACCCTAAAGGTTGTCATACTCTTTTCACCTCCAGATTGTGTTTCAACTATACCAATAATATGGCAGAGTATGAAGCATGCATCATGGGCCTCAAAGCTTCTATTGACCTGAGGATCAAGTTCTTAAGTGTATTCGAGGATTCAGCCTTGGTAATAAGTTATATAAAAGGAGAGTGGGAAATGAAACACCCGAATCTTTTCCCTTACAAAGAACATGTGCTGACATTGCTTCCACACTTTGAAGAGGTCACCTTTAAACATTTTCCACGAGAAGAGAATCAGTTAGTGGACGCGCTAGCTACTATGTCATCTATGTTCAAGGTCAAGTGGGACAACGAGGCTCCCCGGATCACTATTGAGAGGTTGGATGAACCAACATACTGCTATGAGATTGACACTGAAGAGGTAGAAGACAAACCTTGGTTCCATGAAGTAAATAGGTATCTTGAAGCTCAAGAATATCCTGAGGGGGAATTTGTCAATGATAAGAAGTTTCTGAGAAGATTCGCCGCAAAGTTCTTCCTCAGTAATGGAATCCTCTACAAGCGTAACCATGACTCCACTTTACTTCGGTGCGTAGACAAGAGCGAAGCAGAGAGGATTATGGAAGATTTACACGAAAGTACCTTTGGCACCCACTCTAGTGGACACACCGTGGCTAAAAGTATCCTACGGGCAGGATTCTATTGGTCCACTATGGAAGCAGACTGTTATCAGCATTCCCGCACTTGTCACAAATGCCAGATCTACGCTGATAAAGTACATGTACCTCTGGTTCCCTTGAATGTCTTGACAGCTCCTTGGCCCTTTGCAATGTGGAGCATTGACATGATCAGAGAGATTAGGCCTACCGCTTCTAATGGGCATTGCTTCATCCTAGTGGCCATTGATAACTTCACGAAGTGGGTTGGGGCTGCCTCTTTTGCTATTATTACCAAGAATTTTGTGGCACGATTTATCAAGCATAACCTGATTTGTCGGTATGGTGTGCCAGAGAGAATCATGACTGACAATGGTACGAATCTCAATAATACAATGATCACTGAACTCTGTAAACAATTCAAGATCCAGCATCATAATTCTTCCCCTTACCGGCCGAAGATGAATGGCGCTATGGAGGCTGCTAACAAGAATATTAAGAAATCATACAGAAGATGACGGTGACATACAAAGACTGGCATGAGATGTTACCATTTTCTCTTTATGGTTACCGCACCTCAGCACGAACGTCAACATGGGCAACACCTTATTGTCTGGTATATGGTATGGAGGTTGTCTTTCCTATCGAAGTCCAGATCCCTTCTTTGAGGATCATAAAGGATGCGGGTTTAAAAGAAGACGATTGGATCCAGACTCGACTTGATCAACTGAATCTGGTTGATGAGAAAAGGCTTACTGCTGTCTGTCATGGTCAAATGTATCAAAAACGGATGATCAAGGCTTTCAACAAAAAGGCCAGACATCAAGTATATCAAGTGGGTGATCTGGTAATCAAGCGCATCATACTAGCACAAGGTGATCCCAGGGGAAAATGGACTCCCACGTACGAAGGTCCATTTGTGATCAAAAGTATATTTTCCGGTAGAGCCATGATTCTGACCACCATGGATGGTGACGACAGTCCTCACCCTGTTAATGCGGACATAGTGAAAAGATACTACGCGTAAATAAAGACCCGCTAGGTTGATTATCCTAGGCATAAATAATGGCATCCCAGCGAACCAAAAGGGTTCGGGAAAAAGTTAGGGATAAAAACAAAAAATCTGTACACCCGGCAAGTCGAAAACCTGCAAAGGCGGCTTGGGCAAAAAAGGGTATCCCGGTGGACTGAAAACCCGAAAGGGCGGTCCACGAAAAAGTTAGGGATTTGAAGCGTATCACTATGTCCCGTTGGATCACCTTGTGACCAGACTTCAGTATCAACTATCAAGCTCAAACGGTACCGATCAATCCAGTTAGCTTCAGACGAGTAACAAAGTGATGAGACACTCAAGGACATAAAGGTAATAGCAAATTTGAAACTCAATGAGACTTGTTACACATAGGTGTTTTCTCTTTTTACACTATTTTGTATAGCTCATTCTTTACGACGACGTTCTCCTACTAGAACCTCAGTCTCTTTGTACAAAATGCCTAATATAGGCAAACTTCAGAAATCAATACAAATCATTTCTTTGAAAGTACAAAACTGTTTGTTTTTCTTTTTCTGTTTTGTTTTGCAAAAACATCCAATGATTATTTTTGACATATGAATTTGAATATGATTATTGTTCACAAATATTTGCATAAGAAATAGAAAGACAGCCGCTCATGACTTTAAGGAATGGGGAAAAGTTAAAAAAAACAATTTGCAGTCCCGACAGTTACTCCCTCCGGCAAGTAAAGGGGAAGAAAAGTCCTGATGCAAAGTCACCGCTACATCCTCAACATACGACCCCGTGACGTCTATGTTCCCCACAGAGCAGAAACAACCAGAGTTTTGACCTCTTCCTCCCCAAGCAGGGATTGCCTTCTCCAGCTGAAATCTGTATTCCCCAGCCGAGTTTTATAACTTCAAACAATTCATAAAACCTCCTCCCGAGTAGAGTTTATTTCTCTAACAGCAGAAGGTTAGGCCCCAACAAAGTTTATTTCTCTACATCAGAAAAATATTTCAACAAAGCATTTGCTCCCTCCATAGAGTTATTCTCAAGCAGAGTCAATCCCCGACAGAGTATTTTCAAACAGAAAGAGGAAATCCCAAGCCAATCATATCCATTCATCATCCCCAATGGAAATAAAGGATTCAGCCTCCTTATACTCTCTAGCAGCAGTCTAGGATTTACTTTCCTTGACTAAGAAATATCACAATAGCATCCCATGTCCATATATCATGGCATGCACATACACATTGTATACAACATAATCTCATGTATTTTGAGAACATCACCGTAATGCATTTCATACATCATGACATTGCATACAGATAGCTCTTTACCATTTTCAGGAAAAATCAAATCAATAAACACCGCTGACCACTTATGTGACCTAGTAGTTTTCTCAAAAGCTACAGGCTATTTTAGCATCTTCGTCAGAACGACGTTCTCAGAAGACCTTCTCTGCTTTAGTCAGATCGACACTAAGATCTCTCTGATTCCTATTATAGTGGAATATATTCCAAGACTTTGGTCTGGTTCAGTTCAACCGATCCTAAGATTCTTCCGATTTCCATTCCAGTCAAAGTTAATTAAAGACCTTCTCTGGTTCAGTCAGATCGACACTAAGATTTCTATGATTCATATTCTAGTGGAAGATATTCCAAGACTTTTGTCTGGTTCAGTTGAATCGATCATAAGATTCTTCTGATTTCCATTCCAGTCAAAGTTAATTAAAGACCTTCTCTGGTTCAGTCAGATCGACACTAAGATCTCTATGATTCCAATTCCAGTTGAAGACATTCCAAGACTTTTGTCTGGTTCAGTAGAATCGACCCTAAGATTCTTCTGATTTCCATTCCAGTCAAAGTTAATTAAAGACCTTCTCTGATTCATTTAAATCGACACTAAGATTTTTCTGATTTCTATTCCAGTTCAAGAAACTACAAAGCTAGGAGCACGAACAGATACCATTTTAATCTCATTCCCCCAGTAAGTCGTTGTGAAGCCTGGAATACAACCAGATAGCAGTCAACCTTATTATCCTCAGCAAGTCACTGTGAAGCCTAGATCCTGACCAGATAGCAGTTCACTCCTGTCTCTTCAATCAAGAGATGACTCCCCAGTAGAGTAATGGACAACTGAAGCTCCTAAACTCTATTTCCCGAACAAAGACCTACGTTCCTCAATAGAGTCCTCCCCAACAGCAGGCATAGGAATTCTCACAAAGGAGTATCCCATGAAATCAACATTTCTCTGGATGGAATCTCTAAGCCCATCTCCAACGAATCTCTGTCAACATTTCCTTGAATGGCATCTTTAATCCCATCTCCGACGATCTTCCGTCATCCTTTCCAAATGGCATCTATAAGCCCATTCCCGATATTACCTACACAGTCAATTATCATTTCAAACGAGTGCAAATTTCTGGGCACTCTAGTGTTTAATCATCTTCCACCTTCAGATCACGAAAGGCAGACCAGCCAATCTACATCCTCAGGTTTAAGAAGATTGAACAGGGGAAGTTGTTGTACCCCAAGGCAACAAACCTCAACTAGGGTTTCAATTTTAAGCAAGATGTCTGAGTCCAAAGGATCCCAAATTTTCTCCATTGTCCTAATATGTCCTCAAGATCATCCATGCCAAATTTCAAGCTTTGAACAACAAGTTTGCTCAGTCAACTACTCAAATGCCTGGAAATCAACTATACTAGGTTAAAAGTCAACTGTGGCCCAAATACAGTCAAACTTCAAGATTTTTGGTCAATATCAATATTTTGAAGTATTATACATCATTTGATCAAGGGTTGATCATGATTCCTCAAGAAATGCTCCTAACTCATCAAAAGTCAAAAATGGCAAATTAGGGTTTCTGTAGGAAAAGTCAACTGAACTTTGACCAGGCATAACTTTCTCATACTTTATCAATTTTTTTCCTACAAGGCTCATTTTGAAGAGAATCTAATTCCCTACAACTTCTCTTCATCCCTCAAGTTCAAGAAATTCCTCAATCAAAAGATACAAGCTCATACATTATAGGTCCTTCCAAAAAGTCAACAAAAATACCTTTTGGGTCAAAGCTCCTTACATGAACATGGAAGATCCAATTGAGATGAAACAAATTTTTTTTTTTGAGGACATCCCAAGATCAATAAAAAGTCCAAGAAGACCTTTTTAGGGTTAAAATTGAGAAAGATATGCCTTGCTAAAGTTGACCAATTTTTGGAAAAGTGCATGAAGCCAACATTGACCTAGCTTGAATTTTTTCCAAATGGGCCCTTGTTTTCTTGATTGAAACTCATCCTTGACATGGCCCACGACTTCTGAGTTCATTCATACTTTATTTTATTATATTTATTATTTATTTTGATTTTTATTCATTAAAACTCAAAATTAAATAAATAAATTATAAGAAATATATAAGATATGATTTGAGAATCTTTTTCTCATCAAATGAAGAGTAAAATGTGTTGGCAAATAAAATAAGGATCGTGGAGAGAAAGCAAAGATGAGATTTCTTCCAAAAAAGCCAAAAATCAAATAATTGAAAGAAGGATATTTCCTCATCAAAGCATTGGATTCTTTCCACAATTGTAACCCTAAATTGATTTACTATATGTACACAAGAACCCTAGGTCAAAAGGACACAAAAAAACTGCCTCCAAACCAAGAACAAATTTGCAAAAACATTCAAGTGTGATGCAATCCAAAAGCTCACGTTCCATTCAATCTCAATCAGAACCAGGCGTGCCATCATCCTTCTGAGGATCCCAGGGGTAGAACCAACCTTTCTTTGAAGGCCAAAGCATCCAGAACCACCTCCTATAAAACTCACGATTTGCAAAAATTCTGAAACTCAAAACTTTCAATTCAGGGTATACAAATAACATCTTTGCATCTATTTGAGTTTAATATCATATTTGCACATGTTTTGAACCATTACATGCAAGCTTGCATGCCAGAATAAGGAAGTGCCGTTGTTAGGGCACGAGTTCTCTTTTTCTTCGCATCTTCGTTTATAGGCCGTTTCAGCCAAAAAGAAGGCCACCAGCGTGATCGCAACCCTCAAAATAGGGGGGGGGGAGGGTAGGAAAAATCTCAGGCTTCAACTTGCCTTATTTTGCAGGTTAGGTTTTTTGTCCGGTCGGAGAAGATGACTGGAACCACCGTCCAGGATGGTTTGACCGGCCAAAGACCTTGCGTGGCGTGTTAGCATATTTTGATTTGTTCGTTTAAAAATCAGTGGGACCACAAGCGCGCGCGTGTTTGATGACTCAACTATTGCTTGATTTTCTATTATATTGTTTTTGTTTCATTATACTAACAGTTGAATCAAATGGCCCATCGGTGATGAGTAAGCGTGTAAAGGCATTCCCTCATAAGGGTCCTGGGTTCGATCCCAGGAGTTGATATTTTTCATTTTTTCCAATAACCATGTTCCAGATCTAGTGCATAGGAGAAACAACAAGCGTACGATGGGCCTCACACTTGGGCCATCCAATCTTGAGATGGTGGATCCAACGTTCCAGATGATTGGAGACTATGGTGGACATCCCAGCAAACCATACCACTGAATCAGGCGCAAGGCTGTGGGCCAACCAAATTTGGGCTTTGACACAATTCAACAACACACCCATGCAATTGGGTTTTCACCCCCTCAGGCCCATTTCTCAATTTCCTTTTTTCTTTTTATTTAGTTTATATTTTTTTATTTTATTCTTTTTTTAAATCATAAAATCATAAAATCACCAAAAAATAATAGACTTAGGTTTTTTAATTAAATTTAATTTTTGATAAATAAATTAATTTGACTTAATTATCTTGACTTATTTCATTAATTAAAATTAATTAGAGAATTAGGTTAAAGTGCAAATTATTTTTCATAAAATACAAAAAAACATTTTTGATAAACAATTAGATTTTTTAGGGTTTAAAACTTTTCCCGTCTTAACTTTGCGCGCTATTATTTTTTACCATTTATGTAATTGGGCCCGATTTGTAATAGTTAACTAGGGTTTTTGATTTCCGCATTTTACTTTTCAGTTATTATTTATGTACCTACACAAAAGCCCTGTAATAGCGTAATAACTTTTATTTCTCTCTCTTTATATTCTTATATGCTTGTATATAATTGTTAGTAACTTAGGCGTGCATGATAAGAATTAATTAATCAGTAGATCACTAATTGCAAGATAAACATAACTGAAAAAGCACATTGTTTCACACTTACACCCTTAGGGTACTCCTCAATTGGTTGCCTTCGGAAATGGTCATGTCCCTCGAATGTAGGGATATCTTAGCAATGACCCTCAGTTTAAAAGTCATCATCAAGATCATAGTTCCTTAATGTCCCTCGAGTTGCCTACGAGAAATGATCTTGTCCCCCGATGTTGCCTATATGATGACAGTCTCTTCGAATTCTAAGATATCTTTACAAATTGACTTTGATGACCATAGCGTCCCTTTCGATAGTCCCTCAACATCCAACGATAGGGCTACCTACTCACCAATAGTAGGATAGTACTGTCTAAAGGATATGGAGAAAAGAACGTCCTTTTTCGAGTAGGTAGATGGTTCTTAAGTACTTGCTAAAACCTAATTTTTCACACTTACACACTTTTCAAAAACTATTTTCAAAAACGCTTTGTCACACTCTTGAGGGATGATACAAGAGTTATCATAAAGCAAACAAAAATACTTTCAAAACACACAAACACAAACAGTTTTCAAAAAAATGAGCAAATATCTAAGAGCCCGTGGAAAACCACAGATGGAAATGGTGCTAACACCTTCCCTTTCCATAATCTACCACCTTACTCAAAAAATATCGAAAAGGTCTTTCTCTGTTATTTTCACCCTTTCCTTTGTTGGATAAAAGAAAAGTCGGTGGCGACTCTTGCTTACCGCGACATTTGCGAACAAAAAATGCAAAACCAGTATAACAGTCGGTTTTGCCACCGTATCACAACATGCACAAGACTAATCAAGAATATTTTGTTTAGGCACCAAATAAGCAATATTGGATACTTTTAATTACCGATGGAATTTTCAAACTTTGTAGTTATATATTGTCCTTTTGGATGATGTTTGGGGATTAACCCCCTTTGGAATGAATAACCGGGTGAGGGCTACCCAACTTAGCAAGCCAGTTTCCTTTAATTGCCTTTTCATCATTTGGTGCCAAATTTATTTATTTCTCCACCAATCATACATGCATGTGAATCTATATTATGTTAGATTGTAAAGATAAACTACTTCAGAAAAACTTCTCAACATTCAAGCACTATGGTACAAATCTACACTTTAGACTCGTATCATTGTCACATTATTCTGAACTTCCTACCCTCGAACAACCATCCCTTTGTCTCTATATACTATTCCCGAACTCCACGAGAAACAAGTTCTTGAACAAAACAAAATTTTTAGAAAAATTTAGGAAGGACTTTTCGTGGATTTACACAGCAATTAGCATAGAACTAACAAATAATTCGAAAAAGAAGAAAAACAATAACCCTATCCCCAAACTTGAACTAAACATTGGCCTCAATGTTTTAGAACAAGCTCGAGGAAGGCGACTCATAGAGGGGAATGCAACACATGCTACTGCCTCCTAGCTTTCTCCAATAAGCCTCTCTTTTTATTACCTGCAGACAAAACAAAACAAACACAAAAAGAAAAACTAAGTTATTAAAAGTGTGACTTGCCTCCCACGAAGAGCTTCGTTTAACATCACATGACTCGAAGGTTCATCCCCTTGTTATGGTGGCATATATGACACAAAGAACACATTATCTCTCTTCTTTCTTTTGTTTTGTAGCAATCCCATGAACTTAAAGTACTGATGATGTTGCTTCCAAATCATTTTCAGCTTGATTTTATTGAACAAGGCATAAATGATATTATATACTTTATCAATTTCTTCTCTGTCATCAGTCTTGTTGTGAAAATAGTTTTTAGGCAGACTCTTTTGTTGAAGATTTTCTGTTTGGATGTCCACATCTTCACAAATTGTGAAATTTGTAGTTTCATTCAAAACTAGATCATCTTCAAGTTTCCTTATTTCTTCTTCCACATCATTCTTGTTTACCTCAAATTCTTCTATTCTTACTGTATCTTTGTCATATGATGTTATGCATTCTTCTTCTGGTTTCACATCTTCTTCTTCAAACTGTAACTTTCGCCACAGTCTTACCTGCCTCCTATATGCTTTAAAAATTTTAGTCGCCTCTTCAAAAGTTAATCTTGAATCAGGCGACCAACATGCAAGAGATTCAGGTGGCAATGTATCGAGATAATACATGACTACAACACTCAGATACTTGGTTAGTAGCAAAGTATAGAAGAATTCATGAAGCAAACAATAATTTGACCATCTTTTTTTATAATAAAATAAAATTAAAAAAAAAACTAAAACAAAATTTTAGTTGACGAGCAACAAAATTTTAATTGAACCAAAATTAAAACTCTATATTTTGGCAGTCCCCGACAGCGGCGCCAAAAACTTGATGGGAAAAATAGCAAGTGTACTATTTTTGCCTCTTGTAATAATCGGGAAATTCCCCGAATGTCAATCTCAAGAACTGCACAGAAGTAACGAGTTCAATTCGTGGTTCAATTAAACACAAACTAAATTTGGGGTTTTGTTTGGTTATTGTTACTGTTTAAATAAATAAAAATATAAATTGGCTTTTTACTAGTATGAGAAACATGCTAGGGTAAAATGTATAATCTGCCATGAAATAACCTTGAATACTGATTTCTTCAACAAGTTCATAATATTCAATTACCAAACCTTTAGATTATTTCCCCTATGTCCTTAGCGAGAAAACCTTTAAACATTCATCCTAAATTCTAAGTCCTCAGAGATATCTGATGGATTCAAGCCTTTGTTTTATCAAGAGTTATCTGTAACTTATAGGGATCCTTAGTTCTAAGTAATATATACTATAATCTAATAGTACAAAAACCTTAACAATTATGGTCCAACGAATCGTTAACCTTAGAACAATCCTTATTTGTCCGATAAAGAAAGCATGAAAAATCTTATACAATTAAATTAAATAATAAAAACAATGGAATTGATGAAAGCAGAAATTCAACGTCATAACATAATCAAATCAAGAACACCCCCTAGTAATTGGGTTTTAGCTACTCATATTATTCAAAGAAAACAAAAGATAAATTGTAAACATTATAAGTATTGGGGCGAAATTTGATCTTCAATTCTGTCCGTTCATAAAAATATCCTTCCCCCGAAACCCTTGTCTTCTCCAATCTTCTCTAATCTTCTTGCTTCATATTTTTGGCCAAAAAGTCTTATAAACCAAATAAGGGTTTTCAATACTAACTCAAACTGGGTCGAAAACAAAAATCAGGCGCGTAAAACGACCTGAAACAACTAAATTTCTAAAGTCTGCAACTTTAATGAATTTTTTGAGGCTTCTACAGTCTGAATCAACTTCTGACTCCAACATGAAAGTTGTAGCTCTTTCTCTCATCTTTCCAACGAATATTAGAACACGTTAATTCGATTCTCGTAGCTCCAGTTATGAATTTTTTAAGTGAAAACTAATCAATTAGCGCATTGTCTGACACGATCCGTGTCAGGTGACACGGGTGGCCGTGTCATGCCTCCTGTAGCGTGCTGGAAATTTTTTCAAAACTCTGAATATTGCACATTTTTGCACTGATTTGTCCCGATTTATTCTTGTGAACCTGAAAACAATAAAACACACGTCCAACACATAAAAAGTGATAAAATAAAATAAAACACTCGATAATAAAAAAAAAAAACTTAAATTAATAGTAAATAACTGTGTAAAACTACTAATCGCTCTTTCTATAATAAAGAAAAAAATATATTTTTTATTTATTTAGAGAAGATACATGTATTTTTTATATTTTCTATTATACAAGAAATATATATTAATTTAAACTTCCATTAAAAATGTTATGATTCATCCAACAAAACTGATTTTAATGAAAAAAGTGCTTTTGGATTAGTTTGTTTTGACTTTTTTTAATAATGATTTTTATAGTGACATAATTTAATGGAAAAAAAATTTATAATTTTTTTTCATACAAATTTTAAATAAAAATTTAATTCGATAATTATTTTTAAAATATTATTTTAAGCATTTTATCTTTTTAATGAAATTTTTTTAAATATTAAAGTTTTAAAAATTCTCTTAATTTTGAAGTTATTTTAAATAAATTTTATAAAAATAAATTTTAAAATATAATTTATTAAAAGAACTTTGATTTTAATTATATTTTGATCTTTAATAATATATATTTGTATTATCGGATTAAAATTAGTATTTTAATTTATAAAAAATAAATATAAAAAAACTTGTTATATATTAAAAAATGATTTTGTGAAATCTATTTTCAAAAATAATTTTATTTTTAAATATGAAACAAACAGCTCTGATTTTAATGAAAAATGTGCTTATTTTTAATGAATTCATGTATGCGAGTGAGTTCACAACAACAGAATATCACTATGCCTACTCATTATATTATTTAGAGACATACAATAGAATTTTTATGAAATTTTATTAAATAATTATTTTATATTATAAAAATGTTATACTTTATATTTCCTTTTATTGGACTACTAATAAAAGAGTGTGATCAATTTTTTTAGCAAAAAAAGACGATAGTGCAGAAATTTTATGTAAAAAATACACAATTTAGCTATTTAATAATATTATACACTGTATTTAACATAAAAACTTATTATAATTATTTCTTATTGATTAAAAAACTATTAAAGATTAAAAAAATATAAAAAAAGCATAATATTGAAGGATTAAATATTTTTATTTTGAAGCAGCATTAACAGTATTTTTGTTTTAATATTACAAATTTATTTAAAAAAAGTGATTTGAAAAGAATAAAGAAAAATTATGCATAATTTGTCATGTTAAGAATTATTAACATGATTTTTAAAGTGTGTGATTTAGTAGGGAATATTTGTTTTTGAGAGTGTGCTCCTCTCAAATTTTCATATTCAAATTCAATTAAATCTAAATTGTTTATTATTATAAAAAAAACATAATTTTTAAAAAGTTATTATAATAAATCATTAATATAAAAAATATTTTTAATGAAATATGAAAACAACATGGTGCGCTAGATGATATATAAAAAAGAAAGGCAAATTTTATATGAAATTTGTTTTGTTTATGTTTTTTCATGTTATTAATTTATAAATAAATAATTTATTTACATAACACATAAATTAGCAAATACTGCTGTAAAAAATTAAGTTATAAAATTTTAATTTATATTCATTTAATTCGATTTTTTTTTGGAATAATCAGATATTAAAAAAAAAATCGCAAATAACCATGTTTCGGAGAAAATTACACAAATAACCATGTTTCAGAAAACTCTCCAAGGGAGGAGCCATCCCACTTGGCGCCTACACCTTATTTTTAAGGGGAGGCGCCATCTCACATGGCGCCTAAGTGTTAAAACCTTGCCCTTAGCCAAGTGAGATGACACCTTAGTGCAATTTGGAGGTAATTTTTTGCATTTTTTATTTTAAATGCGGTGCGTTACGTATTTGATATAGGATCAACAAAATTGACTTTTTTATTTACAAAATATGATTACACACATAACGATTACATAAAAAAATACAGATTATCAGTGGTCCCCCGGAACTCGGTAATGACCCCCGTTCCACATCCCCGTCCTCGCCTTTCCCGTGCTGGGTTTCGTCGCGTTTCCTGTTGTGGCAGGATCGATGGCCCATCGAAGTTAATGTGTCTCGGATCCATGAAATCAATCAGATCTCCATATCTAGAAGATCCGCTTTGGTACAATCGGTTGCCCATACCCTCAAAGTTTGGTCGTGTTGGTGGTGGGTGGGGTTCCATGGTTGGTCTGTAGCACTGGTCGTCTGAGTACGGGGGGTAGAAAGGAAATGGAACTTGGGGTGTTTGGTATTGAGGATGTTGGGTGCTTTGGTGATGTTGTGGTTGATGGTAAGTTGGGTTGGTTGGTTCATAATCTTCGGACAATCCCAGATCAGGGCTAAGGTTGGATGTTGAGGGGCCCATATTGGGATATGCAGACGACTGAAATTGTGTGTGGGGTATGCGGGTGTATTGGTATTTTGATTGAAATTGTGGTTGGGTGTGAGGCATATGGGGATATTGGTACTGAGGTGGTGATTGTGGTTGGTTGTGGGGCATGTGGGTGTAATTGTATTGTGGTGGTGACTGTGGTTGGGTGTTTGTGGTTCTATTTCGTCGGGGGGGGGGGTTAGTGGGAGGTTGATGTGTGTTGGGTTTGTTGTTGGGGAAATGAGGGTTGTGCCCATTGTGTTCGTGGGTCAACCAAATATCTTGGATGAGACACGCGCATTTCAGGTGTACTAACCGATCTGTACCAAGATAAATACTGATCCGTGTGTCACATATTATCATGGTTGAGGAAAACTGGGAATTGCAAGACATGTCGGTGACGCCTCTGCCACATCTTACACCATTCTGGAGCAAAATATTTCCAGTTGGTAAGACCCCATTGGGCGTCGACCCTGTTGACGGGGTTTGGGGACTCCATCCTCCACCAACCCCAGGCTTGAAGTAAAAAAGCGCAGCCATAAAATGTACATTTTTCCTTGATTGCATTTTTACACAAGGAACTGTATAGATGGGCTAAAACAACATAACCCTAACTATACTTTCTAGTTTTTTTTGAAGTCTCTAAGTAAATTTAAATACATAAAATTTACACTATTTCCTGTACTTTCGGGAAAAAAAAGGTTCCAAATAGTATCATTATATAATTTCTAGCTTTTATTACCTTAGCTAGCTCGGAGGAATTTTCGTTCAATTCCAGAGTCGCATAATGATTTTTTAGCTCAGTAAGTAGTATACCCTAACCTCTTGCACCACCACCTTCAACCATATCCCTACCCAACAATTCTTCACACAGAGAATTGGGTTATTGAACCAACCCGTTAACCGCCTTACCATCGACAGGGAGACCCAATAATATGTACACGTCCTCTAGTGTGACGGTACATTCACCTATTGGTAGATGAAATGTATGGGTATATGGTATTCACCTTTCCAACATTGCAAGTATGAACTTTGAATCAATTGTGCAGTTGGAGTTCTTTATAACGTTTCTGAAACCTGCATATTCGAGATAGGGTACGATCAACGGGTCGGGAGCAAGGTAGTTGTGTGACCGGATTCTGAATCTTTTAGTATCCTAAGTTAATAATGTAAAAAGTGTAAGAGTAGGTAAGATGAATAAAGCATTAATAGAAGTATGAAAAATGTATAAGTATAAAAGAAACTTACAAACGCTGCAATATTGTCCCTTGTGCCTCTGTGAGAATCGCCCATTGTGAGAAAAGTCATTGTTGAAAATGTATGAGATTATGAAAGAGTTTGAAATTGTAAGAGATTATGAAAGAGCTTGTAGCAGAGAGTGAGACGATTGTAGATGCGGTAGAAGTATGCATGGCTCTGCATTTATAGGCAAAATTTTATCATAGAGTAAATGAGGTGGTAGGTGGGTGCATGCATGCTTGATTAATGTCACTCTTGCAGTGTAGGTGCAGGCTACATGGCAGCGTTGGGGAAGACATCTTTACATTCATGTAACATGATTGGACGTGAAGTGAGGCGCCATTGGACTTGGCATAAGAGTACAAAAAGGAAAGGTTTCGCCATCCCTGTTGGCGAATAAGAGGTGGCATGGGTTGTAGTGTAGGTGCAGGCTAGGTGACAACCTTGGAGAAGGCATCTCTGAATGCATGTAACACGATTGGATGTGATGGGAGGCGTCTTAGAGGTGGCATGGTTTGCAGTGTAGGTGCAGGTAAGGTGACAGTCTTGGAGAAGACATCTCTGAATGCATGTAACACGATTGGACGTGAAGGTAAGCGCCATTGGACTTGGCGTAAGAGTATAAAAATGAAAGGTGTCGCCATCCCTGTTGGCGAATAAGAGGTGGTATGGGTTGCAGTATAGGCGCAGGCTAGGTGACAGCCTTGGAGAAGGCATCTCTGAATGCATGTAACACGATTGGACATGATGGGAGGCGCCTTAGAGGTGGCATGGGTTGCAGTGTAGGCGTAGGCTAGGTGACAACCTTGGAAAAGGCATCTCTGAATGCATGTAACACGATTGGACGTGATGGGAGGCGCATTAGAGGTGGCATGGGTTGCAGTGTAGGTGCAGGCTAGGTGACAACCTTAGAGATTGCTTACAGTTGGTTTATTCAAATTCAGTAAAACCTATTTAATCTTACATTTATTAAAACACTCATTCAGTTAATCACTCAAACACTAGAACATTCAAAAATTCCAGGAATTAACTCATAAACTTCAAACCTTCAAACCTTCAAACCTTCAAACCTTCAAACAATCATACCCAATGGCCTCTGCACCCCAATATGTGATCAGTGCACATTTCAACGGTGAGACATACATTTGTCCCATCTCTAGGTTTTTGTTTAGAGACACTAAGAACATCCGATTTTGTTTAAACAGGAAAGCCAATTTCTTGTACTTCAAAAAACAATTGGAGACCAAACTTGGACGAGGTCCCGTGACACAAATATTTTATCAGAATCCTGTTTTTTTTGGTAACAACCAAATAATATTTTATAAGGTTGTGGTTCAAGATGACGAGGACCTTCAGAATATGTTTTCTAGTCATGAGTATTCTAGATACAACTCTATTGAGTTGTACATTATGCTGCGAGAGCCTCAGCTGTCACAAGTGGTTAATCCTCTGGAGACCGAACAAGCAGAAGTAGATGTCATTGATGAAGAAGAAGAAGATGAAGAGTTAGAGTTTGAATACATGGTCAACGATGATTTTGAAGATGATGGGATACCTGGTATTCCTTCAAACGAGATCTACACACCACCTCCACACATGCCAAACTTCAACATGGGTGGAGATGAACCATCTTCTGATTTATTTTTCAATCTGTATATGCAGTCAGATGAAAATTTAAAAGAGAAAGACAAATTTCGTAACAGAGAAGAGTGTATCCGAGCCATCAAAAAATTTCACATGCTCAACTCGGTCAATTTTAAGGTGGACCGTGTAAATCCAGAAAGGTACAAGAACAAGTGTGTCCACCCAGATTGTATGTTCAAGCTCACCGCATCATACAAATTAAGAGGTGATTGTTGGGTCATAGGTTCTATGTCTAGCCACACGTGTGTCAGTTCTACTCAATCACAGGATCATCAGAAACTAAATTATGATCTCATTTTTCAAGAAATCCTACCACTCGTCAGTAATGATCCATAATTGAAGGTAAAAACCATAATCTCCCACATCACTATGACATTTAACTATACTTCGTCTTACCAAAAGTAGTGGTTAGAAAAGAGCAAGGCAATTGAAAAGGTATATGGAAACTGGGAGGAGTCATGCCAAGAACACCCTCGCTACCTGAATTTACTCCAGACTTATTCTTCGGGTACTGTTTACATTCTGGAAACAGTGCCAGCGTACGCCCTAGATGGTAGTCAACTCAATGGAAATGGAATATTCAATCGAGTGTTTTGGTCTTTTCAACCTTGCATCACAGCGTTTGCATCATGCAAACCAATTATACAAATTGATGGGACTTGGTTGTATGGGAAATACAATGGCACGCTACTGATAGCAGTTGTACAAGATGGCAACAACAACATATTCCCAATTCCCTTTGCCCTAGTCGAGGGGCAAACTGGTGGTGCTTGGAGCTTTTTTCTCAAGAATGTCCGAACACATGTGGCTCCTCAACTAGATATGTGTTTGATCTCTGATAAACATGCATCCATTAAAAGTGCATACAACAATCCTGCAAACGGTTGGCATGACCCTCCTTCTACGCATGTCTATTGCATTAGACATGTCGTCCAAAATTTCACGAGGGAGATCAAAGACAAACTTCTTAAGAAAGCGGTTATGAATGCGGATATGCATTGACACGACCTACATTCAAATATTATCACAACGAGATCCATTTGTCAAATCCGAACGCTGTTAGGTGGATCGATAATATTCTTGTAGAAAAATGGAACTATGTGAAAATTGGGTCAGAAGTTAGGTTAAAATCCTGACCTAAAATTTTTAAAATTTCAGTAAGTGTTTTAGTTTCACGACCATGACTTCATGGATTAATAACTTGAGATCCAAGCATTTCTAGGAGAAGTTGTGTAAAGCAATGTTGTAAAAATATGAAGTTTTCAACACTTAGAAAAATTTCTAAGTTTGAAAACTTTGACTTTTCAAAATGAAATCTTGACTTTTTGATTTCTTGATGAACAAGTTTCATATTTTGACATGTTTTGATGAATTGTGATCTTTGACACTTGATTTTGATCAAAGTCAAAGTTTGACTTTTCAATGTACAGTTGACTGAAAATTAATTGATCTTGAGCAATGTTTTGAGTCATGCAATTAGGTTAAAATGATGCAATTGAACTCTTGAGGTTATGCCACAAACCAACTAACCATTTTCTATGTAAAAAAAAATCAGAAATTTCCCTTTCTCAGTAAAAACCCTAATTTTGACCATTTTGCCCTTTTGATGATTTGATCAAATTTCTTGAGGAATTATGGTCCAAACTTGATCAAATGATACATATGAGTTTATAATATTGATGTGGATACAAAATTATGAAGTTTGACTGTAAATTGGTCACATTTGACTTTTTCCCCCATACAACTGATTTTTAGGCCAACTGCTCAATTGATTGAGAAAAAAATGTGATCCAAGGCTTGAAACTTGACATGAGTAATATTGGGGGACCATAATGATCCATAAAAGTCATATGAGGCATTGAAAGTTTAATTATCCTTGTGCAATCTCAAACCCTAATTTCAATCATCAGTGCTTAAGGAGGTGTCTTGAGCTGATCAACCCTTGTGCAGTCTTGGACCAAAGGAGATCTTGTGAGAAAATATTTGGTAAATGAGAGGGAAAATTTTGGGGTACAATAGCTGCCCTTGTTCAATCTTCTTAAACCAGAAGAGTTATATTGGCGGATCCTCCATTCGTGACTTGGAGGTGGAAGATGATTGGACACTAAAGTGCCCTGAAATTTGCACTCGGAGATGGATTGTGAATGGGCTTATAGATGCCATTTGGAGGAATGGTGGAGATTTGGCGGAGATGGGATTGTATATGCCATCAAAAGGTGATTGTTGACAGAGAATGTACTAAGTCTGAACTTGATTTCAACTGGAAAAGAATCAGAATAAATCTTTGGAGCGACTTATCTGAACTAGAAGAAGTATTGTATGTTGTTTGACTGGGAAGAATCAGAATAAATCTTGGAGTAATTTATCTGAACCGAAATAAGTCTTGTACGTTGTTTAACTGGGAAGAATCATAATAAATCTTGGAGTGATTTATCTGAACTAGAAGTGTTCTTTTTGGAAAGTCTCAGGATAAACCATTGAGGGGTTTAAACTGAACCAAAAGTAAATTTGAATGTTCTTTAACTGGAAAGAATCAGAGTAAATCTTTCAGTGATTTATCTGAACCAGAGAAAGTGCATGCGAGAAAGAATCAAAATAAATCGTTGAGAGACTTATCTGAACCTGAAATGTTCCTTTGGAAAGTATCAGGATAAACCGTTGAGGGGTTTAAACTGAACCAAAAGAGATCTTGAATATTCTTTAACTGGAAAGAATGATAGTAAATATTTGTGTGATTTATCTGAACAAGAGAAAGCGTATGCGGGAAAGAATCAAAATAAACCGTTGAGAGACTTATCTGAACCCGAAAAGTTCCTTTGGAATGTATCAGGATAAACCGTTGAGGGGTTTAAACTGAACCAAAAGAGGTCTTGAATATGCTTTAACTGGAAAGAATCAGAATAAATCTTTTGAGTGATCTATCTGAACAAGAGAAAGCATTTGTGGGAAAGAATCAGAATAAATCGTTGAGGGATTTAAGCTGAACTAACAGGAGTCTGAAAGAAACATCTGTTGTATAGACGGTTGACCAATCCTTTCTTTGGAATTGATCTGTAATTGACTTGTTGAAAATTTGATGACAATTTTCTGTTGATTGATCTTTCCTGAAAAGATGAAAGATTAGTTGCATGCAATTTCATGATGTATGAAATGCATGGTGCGATGGTGTTCTCAAAATAAATGAGATTGTGTTATATGTACTTGTGTTGTCAATGTTATGACGTATGGATGCAATGTATGGACACGCTAACTGTCATGTTGCGGTGTTGCTGGGGAAGATAAATCCTCGAGTACCGCTGGGTTTGAAGGGTGTAAGGCTTCATGTTTTGAAGTTGCTGATGAGTTGATGAGCTTCCATTTGTTAGAGAAATAAACTCTGTTGTATAAAGGAAACAACGTGTATTGCTTGTGAAATCCTGTTGGGGAATCCTGAGAAATTGGGCGACTTTTACTGGGAAGTGATAACTAGAAGTTTTGTTCCGCCGGGGATGTGAGAGAGCTTGATATCATTAAGCTGCACACTGTGGGGGATTTTATGGAATAGTCTAAATATATTATCCTATTTCTTAAAGCCATTAGTGATTCTCTTTCTATTTTCTGTTACTTCTTTATTCATTTGTAAACAGTAGTTACATTCAAATGCATATGTTCAAAAATAAATCATTGGACGTTTTTCGCAAACAAAACACGGAAAAAGAAAAAAAAAGATAGTTTTGAACTTTCAAAGGGATATCTTTGTATTAACTTGAATAAGTATTTTTATACAATGAGATAAACATTCTAGTAAGAGAACGTTGTTGTAAAAAAAATGAAAATTTGATACAAAGAAAAGATAGCTATGTGAAATAATCCCATGGGGTTCCCATTCTGCTATAGCCTTCGTGTCTCTGAGCGTCTTGTCCACTTGCTGCCTTGTCCGAAGTTGATTGGATTGATCAGAACTGCTGAGTTTTTCAGTCGAAGCTAAAGGTTGTATGTAAGGTGATCCACTAGGACATAATCATACGCTTTAATTCCCTAACTTTTACTTGGACCGCTCTTTTGGGTTTTCAGTCCACCGAGATACCCTTTTTTGCCCAAGCCGCCTTTTCAGGTTTTCAGCTTGCCAGGTGTACAAATTTTTTGTTTTATCCCTAATTTTTGCCCGAACCTTTGTGGTTCACCAGGATGCCCTTGTTTTTCCTAGGAGTGTCAACCTAGCGGGTCTCTTATGCGTAGTATCTTTTGACTATATCTGCGTTCACAGGCTGTGGGAGGTCGTCGCCATCCATAGTGGTTAAGATCATTGCTCCACCAGAGAATATGCTTTTGATCACAAACGGTCCTTCGTACGTAGGAGTACATTTTCCCCTGGGATCACCTTGTGATAATATGATACGCTTGATTACCAAGTCACCAACCTGATATACCTGACGCCTAACTTTCTTGTTAAAATCTTTGATCATGCGCTTTTGGTACATCTGGCCATGACAGACAACAGTAAGCCTCTTTTCATCAATTAAATTCAACTGGTCAAGCTGAGTTTGGATCCAATCGTCTTCATTCAGCCCTGCATCCTTTATGATTCTCAGAGAAGGTATTTGGACTTCAATTGGTAAGACAACTTCCATGCCGTATACCAAAGAGAAAGGAGTTACCCCTGTTGATGTGCGTGTCGTGGTATGGTAACTGTGGAGAGAGAATGGTAGCATCTCATGCTAGTCCTTATAGGTTAATGTCATTTTTTGTATGATCTTCTTGATGTTCTTATTTGTAGCTTCGACAACACCATTCATCTTTGGCCGATAAGGAGAAGAATTATGGTGTTGTATCTTGAATTGCACGCATAGTGCAGTGATCATAGTATTGTTGAGATTCGTACCATTGTATGTGATGATTCTCTCTGGGATACCGTACCAACAAATGAGATTCTGTTTGATGAAACGGGCCACAACATTCTTGGTAACGGAAGTGAAAGAAGCTGCCTCAACCCACTTCGTGAAATAGTCAATGGCCACCAAGATGAAGCGGTGTCCATTAGAAGTTGTAGGTTTGATTTCTCCAATCATATCGACACCCCACATCACGAATGGCCAGGGAGAAATGGATGGAAGATGCCCTAAGGATGCAAAAGATTATAGGTCATTTTATGAATTTTTGCCAATTTCAACAAGTCATAACTTTCTCAATTTTTGGAGATTTTAAATGTTTCAAGGCTCAAAATGTCATTCAAGTGATATACTTCATGCCATATTTTTTGGTCAAGAGCAAATTTCCAATGGAAGACCATGTTTGGATGCAAGACATTAGAAGTCATTTTTTAAGAAAAAACTTAGAATTTTTCTAAGTATAAAAGTCAACCTCTTTTTTTCAACTTTGACTCATCATAATTTTCAGCTCAAGCATCCATTTGATTCCATTCTTTGAACATTATAAAGCTTGTGATCTCATCTTTCTAAAGCTTCAACAATCATGTCCTAAGACTCCTTGAGCTGAGAATGCCATTGATTTGAACTTGGTAACTTGAAACTAAAGTTTCTTCAAAAGTCAGAATTTGAAATCCTTGATTTAGCTTCTAAACACATTTTTTTCTGTGCACTTTTTCTTTTAAACACGTTTAGTGAACCTCCAGAAGTGATTAGCATATAAAACATAAGGTTTGGATGAGTTTTGATCAAATTGGAAGTCACACTTTTCTTGTTTGCAACTTCACACGATTTCCATCAAAACTTCATTATTTCACACGCTTGAGCATTCAATCAGCTTCCTTATAAATAGAAGATCATACCTCATTCATTTTCTCAAGCTTAGAGAGCCAGAATCACCCTGCCAAACTTCCTCTTGAACTCAATTTTCTGCAACTTCAAATTTTCTCTTACAACCTTTCTCAATCATTTTTCTTTGTCAATTCACCTTTGTTGAACCTCACTGAAGCTAACAGAAGAAGAATTAAGCTCTAAGACTTCCTAAATCGTGCTAGCCAAGTCCAGTTTCAGAGCTCTGCAACTTAACTTTAATAGGTAGATTCCTTCACCAATTCTCTCAAACTTTGATGCTATTATGAAGCTCTCATCATCCTAATTCTAGTCGCAACACTTGTTTTCAACTGGAAGTACGTTTTGGCCATGAAATTTCAAATCTCTTTTCAGAACTTCGTTTAAAAAATGACTGAACTACAATTTATATAAATTTTTTGCGAAGGAACCATTGGAATTGTCTTGAAGAGACGAGGCGAGTGGTACCGGTCTCGTGTCCTAATTTTACAATTTCCAGAATCTGCAGATCCGTTGGCTGGAGGTTGGAGATGATCAATGTGTCATCTATCAACAATTGAAGGCGTGCCACACATTTTTCAAAAATCTGATTTAATTGTTGATTTCATGCATTACTCAGTAAAGACCATGATATGCACAGTGCGTCTGATCCATTGGATTAGCTTACTAACATAATTTGACTCTCATCCATTGGTCCATATTTTTTTAACTTTATTTTATTTTCTGATTTTTATATTTAAATAGTTTTAAACTTCAAAAAATGATAGAAAATTCATTTTAACTTCAAAAATCTGAAAAAATTATGAAAAATACTTTTGATTTTTCTCTTTCTGATTATTATTTTTTCATAATTTTATTTTGTGTTTTAATATTTTTTATAATTTTTCACTTTATTTGAATTGTTTTAATTGTTTAAATATACTTATCTTAATTTTTAAATTCTCAAAAAAATATAGAAGGATCCAATAACCTTTTGACAAATATTGATGACCTCATTTTATTTTTATTTGTGAATTTTCTATTTTTCACAGTTTTTGGTTTGTTTTTCCCATTTCTTTTGATTTTAAAAATAATTTCTGACTTTAAAAAATTACCAAAAAATTTGTATAAATATTTGAGCTCATTTCTGATTCTTTTATGGTCTTAGTTGATTTTTCTTGGATGTTTTGAATATAATTGTTAATTCCCCCCCTTTATTTTCAATTAAAAATCATTTTAAAAATCATTTTCTTTACTTTATAATACCATTTTTATTTTGAATTATATTCTGGATGATCTTGGACTATGAAATTTTGATCATAAGCTTTATTAACATCATTGGATCCATGATGTTGAGTTTGACTTCACAAAAAATGGCTGAATGATTTTAATAATAGCTTGATTAAATTTTTGGTTCAAATGTGGTTTAATTGTTACCCCATCCTTGTTCATCTTATCCCCTTCTTATTGTACTAAATGTTATTGGAGAATGATTTCCATATCATTTCTTAAAACATATGGTACATAGATTGCTATTGACCGACCTCAAAATAGGTGCGACTTCTATATAAGTCCACTTACGATTGCTTAACATAGCGCTAAATTTTGTCCCAATTTGAGAAAATAATCATTCATGGCCCAAACCCATGTTTGTAAGCCCAAGTATGTTAATTTGAATCCTTTGATCCAATAACCTTGAGACTCTTTGTTAGGAGGCTTTGGTCCTACCAACCCTCTAATGAATTTTCATCAACTTTGGTCAAATTTGATCACTTAAACGTCATTGATCATTTATTGTTGCCTTGAGATTTAAATGAATTATATACTTGACAAAAAGAAAATGCAACTTGTTGTTGAGAGGCTTTGATTTTATCAATCTTCTAATGAGTTCCAAATGCAAGTTTTAATATGGCATTGAACTAACCACTAATTCCTAACAATTGACTTTATTTTATGCTTTTACTTTAAGCACATTTATTTTAGCATTTACATTTCATGATATTTTCATATTTGCCCACTTGAGCATTTACTTTTTATGTCATTTTTATTTTGCTCATTTGAGCTTTCATTTTTCTTTTTGAAGATACCTAATAATCAACTTGAACCATAAAACACTTTAATGTTACTTGGACTACTTGGTTACTATCCTTGGCATTATGGAGATTGTGGACTTCTTGGACTTAGGATTAGAAGCTGTGACCTACTTTGAGACCTTGTGAACTCAACTGTTATTTTGTCTGGAGTTCTTAGGGTTTACCCCAAAACATTGGGTTGTTTATTTATTTGCTTTGGGTGCAGGTTATTGTGATTACATGCTTTATCAATGATCGGGAATTCATCTGTATACAACCGTTACTCTGCCAAATTTTTGTGAAGACTTAATGCAATTGAAGCTTGGTTTTCTTAAGAGGTTTATTTTCTTTGCTTGTTTGGTTTCAAATCCAAAGGATGAGAATTCTACATTGACTCATTGTGTCAAGTGTTAACTTCTTGTTGGTTAGATGGTTCTTTACCATAGCTTTTACCTTATGCTTTAGGATAGTCCCTTCATCTCCTCCTATCTTCTTTAATTTCAAAAATCTTCTCCCTCATTTTGCAAACTCTTCTTGTTTCAAAACTTGAACCACTCTCATAATAAACTTGGACTTAGGTCCATGCATTTTCAAAAACATTTTCTTAATCAAAACTTTAATCAACTTAATAATACCTTAACATTTTTGTGAGAAGACTAAAGGTAAATCAATCTCATTCAAACCATTTTTCCATTTTGGCCCTTTTATTTTAAATTTTTCTCAAAAGATTAGACTCTTATCAATCCTTGTAGTGATGCGAGCTACTATACTTCTACGATATGTAGTGAAGTGAGACATTTTCCACTTGGGTGTTGGGTGAGGCTTTGTTGATTTTTAAAATCTAAGATATATCCTCCACTTTGAGATAATGCAAATTCTCCTTTCTCATAATTGAGGGTAGTAAGTATGTTTTCCACTATGATAATGACGATGACGTCTCGCCTCTTAAAATTTAACCAACACACTTGTGTTTTAATATTTTTAAAAGGTGAACTATGAGTACCTTGATCCCTTATTACACAGAAGGTGGTACGTAGGTACTAAAGGTTCACAACCGCGGCGGGTGCAAAAATTGTAATAAAAAAAATTCTTTTCTCATCTTCACCATCTATTTTTTTTATACAACATTTATAACCAAAATACACAGATATTCAAAGAGGTTCATGCGGAGTACCGTAGATGTTTAGGTTTCTAATACCTTACCTTTGCATAACCAACCCCCGAACTTAGATTCTCTCCCCATCTTTTTTGGGTTATTCGCTCTTTTCACGTTCCTTTGGAAACAATAAATCACGGTGGTGATATTTTTATTTGATCTGTGCGAGTCATGTCAATCCAATGTCTTAATCTCAACATTTCTACAGCTACAGTGGCATCTTACCTTGAGGGTGTAACTCAAAACCATTTTTAGGTACGGCTATGTTAGTTTACTTCTGCGCCGACGCGTGAGTATCCAAAGGTCGAGCTGCAGCAAAAGGCGAAATTAACATTGTTCATAAAAAAACACAAAACAAACAAAACATGTGAGCCGAAATACGGTAACTCTGATTCCTCAAAAAAGATACGTAGGCATTGGGGTAGGGTCCAAGTGAGCACAATTTTATTTTCCCTACATTATTTTCTCTTTATTTTGCATGTATTCTTCCTCAATAATAAACAATAAGCATAAATAAAACACACTCATAAGATAGATAACAAGAGTAGATACCATATAGTACTATGGGTGTGTGGGGTGCTAATACCTTCCCCTCGCGTAACAGACTCCCTTACCCGATCTCTCGATCACAAGACTGTGACTTCTCCCTTCTTAGGTTTTCTCGATGTTTACCTTTCCCTTTATGTGGGATAAAAGACGTTCGATGGCGACTTCATTGTTTGATGATTTTCAACCGGTTGTTTCAAAAGAGTCTTATCAAATAGAATTACACGATCATCCATCAAACGCTGAATACCCTCTTTTAGAAATATACAACCATTGTATTGGGATGCACAGTAGTAGCAGTTTTCAATGCAACCCAGAAATAAACCGGCTTGCAACAACCTCTTATTAATGATCATCAAAGGAGTAGTCAAGTCACTCATAGCAGAAACATAAGAAACATCATCAATAACATTAACGCCTTTGTTATGATTAGGCATAGGTGCAGTGATCTCATTAGGAGTCTCAGGAGGATCAAATTCAATCTCCTTAGAGTTAATCATATCTTGAATCTTATTTTTCAATGCCCAACAGTTTTTAGTTTCATGTCCAGGAATTTTGGAGTGATATACACACCTTGCATTGGGATTGTAACAGGAATATTGAAGTATTGGGATTCTGAGGAGGATCCTTCAATATAATCAGCTCTGCCTTCAACATGTGTTACAACACTTGAGACAATGGCATGTTGATTTTGGTGAACTATCTCCTGGGTGCATCCTGCCTATGCTGATTGCCTTGTTATTGATGTTGCATTGGTACAGGACTAAAGATCAGAACTGCCCCCACAGATTGGTTGCAGTCACCCTTATTACGACCCTTATGGCTGTATACAACATTGGATTCTCTCTTACCACTGTATGACTTATTCACAGTATTCGAAGATGTATCCACCTAAATTTTACCACTTCTGATTCCATTCTTAACATGTTCCCCTGTCAATATCAGTTCAGTGAAACCGGCTGAAGAACTTCCAAGTAGGTGATTATAGAAAGGACCTGTTAGCATACTCATGAACATGTCAACCAATTCCATATCAGCCAAAGGAGGTTGAAATCTCCTGTAAGATCTCTTTCTTTATGTTCATACTCTTTAACGCATTCCTCAAAACCCATGGACATACTCTGTAGTTGCATGCGGGTTAGTGCCAAATCAGAATTATACTAATATTTTCTATAGAAAGCTGCAGCCAAATCTTCCCAGGTATGGATATTGGTACCTTAGGGTTGATAATACCATTCCAATTATGTTCCAGACATACTTTCTTGAAATAAATGCAACCATAATTTCTTGTCAGTAGTGTGTGGTTGAATTTTCCGAACATATGATCTTAAATGCAGCTTCGGGCAAGAAACTTCGTCATACTTAGCAAAGGTAAGAGTTTTGAACTTAAGAGGAACGACGACTCCTGAGACTAAACCCAATTCTTCTAAGTTCAAGCCAAGAAACTTCTGGATCTCCATAGCTTTCAGACGCTCTTCTAGCAGATTATACTTCTCACCAGCAGGGGTATTATTCATCCAAATAATCCTCTTCCTCTTCATCATAACATTTGTCACAACTATGATTTCTTTTTTCAATTTTAACACTCTTACCATCTTCATCCCGTTCGTCATCTTCGTCCAATGGGAAATCAAGATCTTGAGCTCGCTTGAATGGACCTCTAGATTTTCTCCTCGTGTTAAGGATACTGATTGGTTTCTTTTTCGTCTTCTTATTCTCGTTGGCGATGAGAGCCTCCAGTTCTTCTTTCCCCTTGGCTAAGCTTAGGAACATCTCCTAGAACTGAGCATTTTGAGTTTGGAGATATTTGACTGTCTATTCGAGAGCCATTTTTGCTGAGATAAACAACAAGAATATGAGAAACCTGTCTTGGAAACCTGTTATGTAATGATATGTATGGCATGTAGATGCATATGGAATATTTTCAAGGACCTTGTGGGATTTAAATTGGTTAAACAAAAGGGGATAGAAACAAAGACTCTTATTAGTAAGTTCAACTTATAACTACCTCTTAGGGTTACAATGAAAGCAAAAGGGTTAGAAGGAAACAAATTATGAACTCCTAAGACCTAAGAATCAAGTCTCCCACAGACGCTTCCTCTTTCAGTTGACATATGCATTAAGGCACTCTTTGTGATGTCGTTTTGTCAGCTCCAACACTTTCTTCTCACTATTATAGAATTGAGTCTCGAAGGTGTCCCTTTCTTATTTAAATTGAATCTAAGACTTATGTAGCTATTCAAGGTCAGTAGGCATATCTGGATGAAAAATGGTATTAGGAATATCTCCTTCAACAACAGGCTCCATAATTACTGGTAGGATAACAGGATATGACATTATATGATTTTGAGTACGATATCACATCCAACTGAGTTAGGGCTCTAAAGGGATGGATTTCTTATTTCCCAAAGTCTTTCTATCAATCTTATTCACCATGCCCTAAGCACGTATAAATTTTTTAAAGTAACCTTGAGGATCATTCTCATTATCGAATACAATACCCTGGATAAGCATATCATGAGGACTGTTTCTTCGAGCATAACTAAATTGACATAGAGATAGAGAAGGGTTGTAAGTAATACATCACCAATAAATATCTGAATAAGAGAGTAACATCATCCTTCAGACCACTTCAAACCTTGTTCATTCTTCATCACTGATCGGGGAAGGTGCGAAATAAACCACCTGGATAGTAAGGGTATGCAACACATGAGAGTCCCTCACTCTCTCATAGTACGAGTGTGAAGAGAGTGCAAAATATATCCAAGCAAAGTAGGTACATGATTATCAGTAAGAAATATTTTTATGGTGCCCACATCTATGAGTTGGTCTAGATTAGGGAATAGTAAAAAACCATAGATCAGAAGAGCCAAGATCTCCTCAAAAGCATGAAAACTCATATCATCTAGAAACAATTGAGACTTCTCTATCAGAAATTTAGCAAGATGACCTTTAACTCCACTTCTTGTTTCCCAATTAGACACAATGTCTGACTGCTTCAGATGTAAGGTTGCTGCAATAACTTCAGGTTTTGGAAATTTCTCTAAACCGGTGAAGGGTCTATGATCAAGAAAAGGTACTCCAAGTAGCTTAGAAAAAACTTCCATTGTGGGTACCAACTGATAATCTGGGAAGGTAAAACAGTGATGCTTAGGATCAAAGAATTGGAACAGAACACTCATTATGTCTTCTTCAAAAACTGAGGTGACCAAACTGAGTAGATAACCATGCCTCTTGGTGAATTGAGAGTTTTCGGGAACCTTTGAGACTATCTCCTTAAGCTTGGAAGGTATCCTCACAAAGTTGATTCAGATAGTATTTCTGTGAGTGGGGGCCATAAACTGCAACAAGGAACAAAGATAAATCCCTAGGTCCTTGAAATGGTTAGTGAAAATGTTATGTTATGATGATATTGTTGTACCCCAAAATTTTCCCTCTCACTTATCAAGAATTCTCTCACAAAATCTCTTTGACTCAAGACTGCATTAGGGTATGATCAGCTCAAGACACCTCCTCATGCAGTGATGACCAAAATTAGGGTTTGAGTTTGCACAAGTATTTTTGGACTATCAATGCTTCATATGACTTTCAAGGATCATTAGGGACCCCCAAGGTTACTCATGTCAAGTTTCAAGCCTTGAATCACATTTTTGATCAGTCAATTGGACAGTTGACCTAAAATCAACTATATTGGGGAAAAAGTCAACCATGGCCAATTTACAGTCAAACTTCATAATTTTAGATCCATGTCAACATCTTAGGCTCATATGTATCATTTGATCAAGTTTGGACCATAATTCCTCAAGAAATTTGACCAAATCATCAAAAGGCCAAATTGGTCAAAATTAGGGTTTTGATTGGGAAGGGGCAATTTCTGATTTTTGACCTAGAAAATGATCAATTGGTTTGAATCATGATTTCAAGAGTTCAATTGCATCATTTTGACCTAATAACATGGTTTAAAACATTATAAAGTCCATTGCATTGACAGATAAATTTTACAGTCAACTGATTAAAAGTCAACTATATATTGATAAGTCAAACTCTGACTTTTTGGTCAAAATCAAGTGCCAAAGATCATAATTCATTAAAACATGTCAAAATGTGAAAAATTTTCATCAATAAATCAAGTATTTAAGGTTTTGTTTTGAAAAGTTGAAATTTCTTAACTTAGAAATTTTTCTAAGTATAGAAAATTTCTTATTTTTTCTCAACTTTGAGCCAAATTTTCACCATGATGCAAGATGATTCAAAGGAAACCTCCAACATGAAAGTTGTAGATCTCCATGAAATATAAAACTTTGTTTGAAACAATTTCTTCTAATAATTCTTGGATGTCAAGATATAATTTTGTGAAAACATGCTCATGAACTAAAATAACTTAGTGAAATTTTTCCCTAGTTAGGCAGATTTTTGACCTAATTTCATGCCATTTTTTTACCTAGTTCCAAAGGGAATTTTCAAAAGCAATTAAAAGATGAGTTATATAGAACATTGCAAGATTTCCAAAATGTCCAAGAACTCCTTGAGATCATTCCTGAGCAAGGAGAATCAAAGAGATGAAGTTGGTGATTTATCACTTTGATTTCAAGCCATTTCATGATGAACAAAAATTCAAATCCAAGCCTAGGATGCATAATCTTTTCTTTGAAGGCCTCAAACTTGTTTCTCACTCCATAATTAAATGTTTACACAGGTGATAGAACTTTTATCCAAGCACTTGAGCCTTTATCCAAGTTACAATTCCATTTTTGGCATAAAGTTGCCATTTCCATTTTGATAAAGCACTACTTTTGCCTTTGTCAACTTCTTGAACCTCTAAATTGTTTTCTCTACAAACAAGCAATGTCAAAAGCAAAATCAACTTGCCTGAAGCTTCTACCAACTCTTATCATGCTTGTACAAACTTAGAGACTTGTCTCCTCACTTTTCTTCAAAAGCAAGTTATAGAGCCAACATGCTATAACTCAGAAACCTGGAGTGGAGTTGATCTCTAACCTTTTCCATACATATACACAAATGTATTACAACATAAAAGACGAATGCTAAGACTCCAAAATACTCCCAAACACTCTGCAACTCAGAATCTGCCATAGCTTGATATTTTTGAACCTTACACATCCATCT
The DNA here is from genome assembly GCA_948472305.1 of Vicia faba. Classification (NCBI taxonomy): domain Eukaryota; kingdom Viridiplantae; phylum Streptophyta; class Magnoliopsida; order Fabales; family Fabaceae; genus Vicia; species Vicia faba. The sequence continues at coordinate 822,527,291 of OX451740.1, read as the reverse complement.
CCAAAACCACTTGTGCATTTTGAGTTTTAACCACCTAAACACTTAATATACCTCATATCTAAGTGATCCATACCCCTGTTCTCTCACTGTAACTCCTCCTCCACCATCCACCATTTTCAAATATTGAGCTTGAAGGTTGACTTGAGTAGGGAGATTCAGGGACTTTCAAGACAAAGTAAGAATTGGAATACACTCAGGGAAGTCCAGGCAAGCTAAACATATCCTCAGGCCTTCTCAAAACTTGCTCAAACTCCATTCACGATCCTAACTGAAAGAGGTAAAAACTAAAACTTCTATCTCTTCATACAAGCATCATTTGGTCCTGATTTGTGAAAGCAAAATGTAGATATCCTTGCCCTAAAGCTCACCATGTTCATAATTTTCATTTATATTAACTGTGTATAGAGAAATTTGGATTTGAAATTTATGTAAAAATTAGGTTTCAAATTAGGGAAAGTAAAATTAGCTTTGATCTTTGACTTTTAGTTTACATAAATTATATGGTTGAACTCGTGGGAAGAAACACCACAACTTTAATGTTTGAACTTTCCATTTTTATGGAGAAATGAAGAAGATACAGGTGATCCGACCATGGCTCAAGGTTGAAGATGAAGTTGCCTTCAGGAAGAATTTTCTAATATATATTTATGATTGTGTTTATATAAACGGATGTACAGCCACCCTAGTGGTAAGGCAGCGCGCGTAAATGCTATAGGTCACAGGTTCGAGCCTTAGTGTGCTACCTTTTGCAATTTTTCTCATATTTTTCCATTTTTTTGTTCCTTTGCAGCGCTGGGCTTCTGAATTCTTGGGCCTTGTGATTTTTTTTCTAACATTCACATCCTGTTTGCTTATGACACCCCTGGCCCATATAATTTTATTAATTTATTTTACTTACATTTTATTTTATTAAATATATTTTTCTTAATATTAAAAATCACAAAATATATAAAAATCATAGATTTATATTTTAGCTTATTTTATTTTATTTTTCTCACAAAAAATATTTTTTATTTAGTTATATATTATCCATTTTTATTAATTAAATTTGTAAATTAAAATTAGAACTAGTTTAAATATTTATTTTTCTTCACACCCATTAAACATATTATTTTAGTATAAAAAAGACCAAAATATCTCATAATGCCATATATTATTTTCAAGATAAAAAAATACAAAAAAAATACATACTTATTCTTAATGAAATTTATTTCCTTTTAATAAAATAGAATTAGGGTTTATTCAAAAAAAAAATATTTTCTAAAATAATTTCTTTTCTTAATTGATTTAATTTAATCTTGATTTATTTATTAGGTTTAGGTTAAAACTTTTTTCACATAAAAAAACCAAACAAAAATCTTCTTTGCATTTACATACCTTTGCATATTTAATTCATCTTGTATAATATTTATTGCAATATTTGTACATATTCAATTTGGTTGTAATAGATTAATTAAGTTTATATTATTGCAATCCCCATTCATAAATTGTATACCCCCTTCCATAAATGTTGTAATAGCGTAGTAATTTTAAAATTTCGCAATTTATCGCTTTTACATAACATGCTAGTAACAAGGGTGTGTATGGCAAGACATGAAATCAATAAATAGATCACCCTAATCAGGACTAAAAAATACATGCAATCAAACACACTTGCACACAAAACACCCCTAGGGTTATCCCCACTTGGTTGCCTTATACAGAAATGGCCATATTACGCATGTAAGGTGTCTTAGCAAAAACGAACAAATACAAGATCATAGTCCCTCGATGACGCTATTCAAAGTTGCCTTACCAAATGATCTTAGTCCCTAAAAAAAAGCTAAGATACCTTGCAACATTGCTAATCATGGCTATACAATGACCCACGCCCGTCCCGTTTACATCCAAAGATAAGGTTGCTCACCAAATCAATGGTGAGACAACAATGTAAAAGGAGAAGAAAATGAATAAGAAATACATTTGAGTAGGTAGATTACTTTTAGTTACTTGCTCCATTTCAAAACAAATATCCTTGCTATTTTCAAAACAAACACACACATTTCCAAACATCTTACAAAATTGAAAACATTTTCAAAAAAAAGATCAACATCTTTGTATACATTCTTACAAACGAGAATCATTACAAAGATTGCCTAAACAATGGCCTCTTTTACAAAATACTTTGAAAACCACACAAAGCACAATTTCAAACAAAAGCAAGTGATCTAGAAAGTAACTAAGAGCCCATGGAAAACCATGGATGAAAAGGGTGCTAATACCTTCCCTTTTCATAATCTACCCCCTGAACTCAAGAAACAATCTTAAAGGTCTTTCCTGTGCTTTTTCACCTTTCCTTTTTGGATAAAAGAAAATTCGGTGGTGACTCTTGCTAACCACAACATTTGCAATCAAATGCAAAACAATCAAGTCAGTTCTCCCATCGTATCACAGAACTGGCGAATCTGATGGGGAAATTTTAAAAGTGGGGTTCCCTTAGGGCTAGATCACATTTAATTGTTTACATTGTTTGACTTGTGTGCTTTACATTATGGTTCTTTGTTTGGGTTTGAATCTTTTACCCGGATTTGGGATACATTATAGGTAAGTAGCAATATGTTGTGGAAACTGTGCGGGGTATACCGACATGGTCTAAGCAATAGCTATGTTATTGCGACATATTTGTGGGTATTGGTAGCCTTTGAGTTAATCAAAGAGAATACGGGGCCGCTGAGTGATGTGATGAAGCACTAATGAACTTTTAGAACCTTTACTTGACCAACTTGGCCTTTAGGATGTAGTGAGATAACCGACTTTGGTGCAGTCCGAAGTTGGTAGATACTCGATACTACACTCATTGAAGTTTAGTTTATTGGGATATTTCGGTCGCCATTAAAGAGGCTTGAGCTGAAACAATGACCAAGGAAACAATCCAGTGATATTGAGTTCCTTAGAACCCGATTACTATTACTAGGACAGGTTTGAGCCAACTAAACTTCAAGAGGGTACTTACCTATAAAACTCCATGCAAGCCTAAACTAAGGACTTGTTTGCTTTGCTTGTATATGCATACTTTTACATAACATCATGGACATCATGAACATCATATACATCCACTAACCATTTCAAGGATTTTGGGATTCATCTTTGTTCTTGTTTTGCAGGATATGGATTCACTTCGCAGGAAAACTAATCAAGTCAACCTTGTGAGAATCCCTCCACAATTTAAGGAGCTAGCTTCAAGGATTCCTGAAAACTCTCCATTCACCGATAGGCATGGTCGTCTACTCAACTTGGTCACCTTCAACACAGATGAGGACATGATGAAGGTTCTCTTTCAGTTCTTTGATCCTTTGCACCATTGCTTCACATTTCCCGACTATCAACTTGTGCCTACTTTGGAAGAATTCTCCCAACTCTTGAGGATTCCCATTCTGAATCAACTACCTTTCAACGGTACGGAAAGAGATCCAAATCCATAAGAGATTGCTCAAGCTCTACACTTGCACTCATATGATATTACAACTCATTGGGAAACAAGGAGTGATGTCAAAGGCTTCCTAGCAAAGTTTCTGTTTGAGAAAGCCCAAAGCTGTTGGAATTCCTTAGACTTGCAAGCCTTTGAGGAAACTGTGGCTCTCCTCATCTATGGGATGGTTTTATTTCCAAATCTTGACCAACTTATAGACGTGAATGCCGTCAAAATCTTCATATCACGTAACCCGGTGCCTACATTGCTAGGGGATATCCTACACTCTTTTCACACTCGCACAATGAGGAAAAGAGGTGTCCTTATGTGTTGCACTCCTCTCTTGACAAGATGGTTTATTTCTTATCTTCCCCAATCAGTATTAAAGAATGAGCAAGGTTCAAGGTGGTCACAAAGGTTGATGATGCTCAAGCATTCAGACATTCATTGGTGCTTCCGATCCAAAGAGAATGTTATCATTGTTGACCATTGTGGAGAATTTCCTAATGTCCCTTTACTTGGAATTAGGGGAGGAATCACCTACAACCCTTGCTTAGCCTTAAGACAGTTTGGTTATGCCCGAAGGGATGGCCCGCACGAGATGCTGATTCAAGGTTTGGTATTCGACTACGACAACGACGATAAAGGTCTTTTCCAGAGATTTATCCGAGCTTGGAGGATGTCAAACAAGGTGGATAGCAAGACTTTGGGACACAAGAATTCCATCCCTCTTGAGCCTTACCTCAAATGGGTAGGAACTTGTGCTCATAGTCTTATGATGCCTTACCCCTCCATTCTCCCGATAATCATTGATCCTGTCATGGAGGGAAACATTCCATACACTATCCTACATCCTGACATGCCCACATCTCTTGAAGACTTACAAAGGGATTGGATACAAATCAAAGGGGAGCGAGATACTTTCGAAGCCCAATTCTACGCAAGCGAGAAGAAGGTTTTGGAGCTCACTAGGCTACTTCATGAGGAGCAGACTCTGAATCCCTACATTGCACTGAAGAGGATGCGCACTACCTTTTTATCTTAGAGTTTTTGTATTATTTTGCCCAAGGGGAATTGATGTACTCAAACTTTATCTTATTAATATAACATGTGTTTCCTTTTTTGTCTAAAACAAATTTGAATCTTTGAAATCCTTGAAGACATTGCATATGCATATATCATTCATCATAACATAAACATGTCTTTTGCAACAAGTCTCCTCATCTCTCTACTGTTTATTTCAGTAAGATGGATCTCTAGCAAACAGTGAAAGATCTTTAAACTCAGAATATGCAGTTTCAATAGTTGCTCATGACCCTAGCCAAGGGGAAAGAAGAGTTGAAGACTATGCTGGCTGAGGAGAGGAAAAAGAAAACCAAGAAGGTAACCGGAGTCTTAAACATGGGAAGAAGATTTTATGGGCAGACAAGAAGGACTTTGGACTTTGCAACAACATCCGGTGAAGGAGAGGGGAAATGCAAGGACACAGTTGTCCCGTCAGAATCGAAAGACGAGGAAGAAGAAGAGGACTACTCTAAGGAACAATACCCTCCAGCTGATGATAAGTATAAACATCTCGAAGAGCGATTGAGCGCGATGGAAATCCAAAAGGTACCAGGCTTGGACTTTGAGGAATTGGGTTTGGTGTCGGGGATTGTGATTCCTCCGAAATTCAAAGCACCTGTATTCGCTAAATATGACGAAGTTTCATGCCCTAAAATGAATCTCCGGTCATATGTGAGGAAAATTCAACCCCATACCGCTGATAAAGACTTATGGGTGCACTTCTTCCAAGACAGTCTGTCTGGGACTCAACTTGACTGGTTCTATCAACTAGAAAGGGCTAATGTTCACAATTGGGAAGATCTTGCTGCAACTTTCTACAAACAATATCATTACAATGCTGATTTGGCGCCTACCCGTACTTAACTCCAGAGTATAGCCATGGTGTCCACTGAAGGTTTCAAGGATTATGCACAAAAATGGAGAGATTTGGCTGGAAGTGTTCAACCCCCTCTGTCTGAGAGAGAATTGGTAGACATGTTCTTGGGCACCTTGTCTGGTCCCTTCTTCAATCATTTAATCGGAAGTTCATCTGCAGGCTTTACTGAATTAATATTCACCAGAGAGAGGATAGAAGCCGGTATTAAGAATGGAAATATCTAGAAAGACACATCTTTTTCAGCAGCTGTAAGGAAGCCCTTTATCGGAAAGAAAGAGGTGGTTATCGTATATTCGCAAAGAAACCAAGATAGGGCCGAACACTGACCAATGGTGAGGGATGTTATGATCCCAAAACCTGCATCTGATCAGCAAAGAAATAATCAACCAAGGGTAGAAAGGCCAGTCAGGCAGTTTACCAGAATTAACATGACTCCGTCTCAGGTATTACCTCATCTTCTGAGGTCCAATTTGGTAACCTTGAAAGAAGCTCCGAAAAACCCCAATACAACATCTCCTCATTATCATCCCAATGCCCGTTGCGCATATCACTCTGAAGTCCTGGTCACGATACTAATAACTGTTGGGCCTTGAAGAAAAAAATACAAGACCTCATTGAAGCAAAGGAAATTGAGTTTGATGCACCCGAGAAGCCAAATGTGATTTCTGCTCATATGCCCAGACATGGTCACAATGCCAATGCCATTGAAGGAGGATTGCTTGTTACTTCAGTTAATGAACTCATGACCCCACTTCTGACTGTTAAAATGAACTTGTTGAATGTCGGCGTGTTCCCGGGTTGTAATGAAGATTGCCGTTTCTATTTATCCTCACCGACTAGCTGTCCTTTGTTGAAAGCAGGCATTCAGTGCCTGATGGATAACACAAAGATTTTTTGTTTGAAAACACTCCTGTTACACCTGTTCCTTTTGAAGATGTTTCTATCATTACCATTTCCGCCAATTCTTCCAGGGTCTCCACCAAAAGACCCATTAGAATTACATCAGTTCTGAAAGCAGCTCCCTTAATAATCACAATGCCCGGGCCAGTCCCATATACATCAGACAAAACCATACCATGGAATTATGGAGGGGATGTCTATTACCATGGTATCAACAGGACTGGTAAGCTGCCGAAGATTCAAGCTCCGAGAAGGTCAACTCCAACATCAGTAACATTGTAGGAACTAGCAAAATTACCTGAAGCGGTAGGATCTTTTCTCCAGAAATTGCTTCCCCAAAAGCAGTTTCTCGACCCGTAATCATTCCTGCTGTTGTTCCCCCAAAAGTTGTTCCCGGTCCTACATTTATCTCCAACAGTACTCCAATTGACAAAGCCGTTACAACCCTTGTAATCATTATTACTGACACTCCTACTGCCGAGTTAACCGAGGCTCGAGGAAAAGGTGTTATGGTTGAGCCTGTATGGACGAAGGCTCAGTCATTGACTATCCCTGAGACCTCCAAGAAGGAAATAGAGGAGATATTAAAAATTATAAAGAGAAGCGACTACGATGTAGTTAAACAACTGGGGAAAACTCCCTCTAAGATCTCCATGCTGGCATTAATACTATGTTCGGAGGCACGTGCAAAAGCCTTGGTGAAGTTCTTAAAAACTGCCCACGTACCTCAAGAGACATCTGCTGATCAATTTCAAGACTACGTGGCCAGCCTAACTGCGGATAATGGTTTAGGTTTTTCAAATGCTGATCTGACGCTGAAGGGAAGAAAGCATAGTGAGGCTTGCATGTCTCAGTGGAATGTAGGGGCACCACTCTGGCGCATGTTTTGGTGGACACTGGCTCATCTTTGAATGTATTACCCAAAAAATCTCTTGATAGACATGACTGTGAGGGGGTTGACTTTGAAGCCAAGCAACATAGTGGTAAGGGCTTTTGACGGTTCGAAGAGGATGGTACATGGGGAGGTAGACATTCCCATCAAGGTTGGAACCCAAACTTTCAATTCAACTTTTTATGTGATGGACATTCGCCCTTCATACTCCTGCTTGCTAGGCCGGCCATAGATCCACAATGCTGGCGCTGTTACCTCTACATTGCACCAGGTGCTGAAGTATCCAGTTCAAGGGAAGATTATCACCGTCCATGGAGAGGAAGAATACATGATTAGCCATCTCAATTCCTTCAGATATGTGGAATTGGATGGTGAATTCATTGAAACTCCATTTCAACACTTTGAAGAGGTCCTTCAAGATGTGGCAGTGACCAAGACTGTTCCCAAGATTACAAGGCCTCCACTCCGGATGTCGTTGCTAAAGGATGCCAGAGCAGTGGTAGAAGAAGGAGGATGCACTATCTGGGGACAACTCCCAGATATCCCATATAAGTATGACAAGTTTGGCCCAAGTTTCACTTCAAGTGCTCAAAAGGATGTACACTGTGCCTGTGCTGGAGGGCCACCCTTGAAGATCAGCAACTGTGAGGTCAACGCGGCAGAAGATGGTGAAGATTGCTGCAATCTGGAGGAATTGATCTTCTCTACTGTCAATGGAGGGCTCAACAATTGGGAGGCTAGAGACTTCATCTCGATCACTTTTATCCCTCAGTAATTTGTCTTTACATTTTGTTGGATCTGTAATATTCAAAACAATTCGCACTCTTAAAACCTCGTGTCTTACCCGAGGCACAATGGTCCATTTGTAAGGGTTATTATCTCATTTTTCATATGACATCAATGAATCATGGACGTTTTCGCATACAAACTTTTGTGCTCATTGTTTTTTCTTTTACATTTTACTTTCTTTCAAAGATAGCTATACCCTTACACACACCCACACTCACAATGCAGGTACACATCCATTCTGGATCCAATGGGTAACGATACTGCTATGGCCTTTTGTGACTCTAAGAATCTAATCTACCAAGCCAAAGACGAAGGTGAGGAAGATTGTGAAGTACCAGGGGAACTGGCCAAACTGCTACAACAAGAAGAGAGAACCATTCAACCTCACGAGGAACCTATGGATACGATCAACCTAGGTATCGAAGAAGATAAAAAAGAGGTTAAAGTGGGCGCCAATCTAGAACCCAGTGTCAAGAAGCATTTGATTCAGTTGTTGCATGATTATGTCGAAGCCTTTGCATGGTCGTATGAAGACATGCCAGGACTTGATGAAGATATTGTGGTACATCGTCTGCCTACAAGAGAGGATTGTCCGCCAGTAAAGCAAAAGGTTCATCGAATGAGGCCTGATATGTCAGAAAAGATTAAAGCAGAGGTTATGAAGCAATTCAACACTGGATTCTTGGCTGTCACCTCTTACCCCCAATGGGTTTCAAATGTTGTTCCCGTACCCAAAAAGGACGACAAAGTGCGAATGTGTGTGGACTGCCGAGATTTGAATAGGGAAAGCCCTAAGGATGACTTTCCACTCCCCCACTGTTGTACCCCAAAATTTGCCCTCCCATATTCTCAAGATTTGCAAAGAGCATGCTTCAAAATCTCCCCAAGGGTTGCACAGTTCAAGGGCCTCCTAACAGACAAAAACTAGGGTTTTGGTTCTGGCAAAGAAATTGAAGTTTCCAAGGGTCCAAACAAGTCCCACATGCCTATAAACATTGTCAAGCATCCTCATGTCAAGTTTCAAGACTCACAGCACAAAATTGCACAGTCAAAAACCCTAATTGCTCAACAATCAACTACAGGGGCAAAATGGTCATTTGGCAGTCAAAAGTTCAAATTTTTGGTCAACATCTTATTTTGAAGCCACAAACATCATTTGATCAATACTTGATCATGATTCTCAAGGCATGGCTAAAAAAGTCTCAAGATGCAAAAGTTTCCATATTTGGATAGTTGAAAAAGTCAACTGTAACTTGACCAAGGCATAACTTCCACATGGTTTATCAGAAAAATTCCATCCAAAGCTCATTTTGAAGAGAATGACATTTCCTACAACTCCTCTTCACACTTCAAGTCCAAGAAATGCTCTCACAAAAAGTTATCAATTTCAACATTATAGGTCATTTTCAAAAGTCAACAAAAAGGGACTTTAAGTCAAAGACCATAACTTGATATTGGTAACCCAAAATGACATGGGACCAAAGGAATTGGTTAGAGGACTTCAAGACCTTTCCAAAATGTCCAAGAACATGATCAAAGCTTAAAAATTGAGCAAGATATGCCTTGTGGAAGTTGGGAAATTTTTGGGAATTTTGAAAAGTCAACTTTGCTTCAAATGCCTCAAAATTGCTAATGGGCCACATTTTCTTCCAAGAATCATTACCCAAAGGCTATGCACGACCATTTGACCCAAAGTGGATTTATTTCATCATTTTTTATTATTTATTTGAATTTTTATCACCATTAATTCATTTAATTAAATAAAATATGACAAAAATACTAAACAAATGTGTTTGAATCCTTTTATGCAACATATGCCCTCATTATTTACTCAAGATCTCGTGCACATCAAAAAAGGAAAGATTTTGTGCAAATTGGCATGTTCTTCATGAGGAAAAGATTGGAAAAGATTCCATGGAAATCAAATATTTGATTCATCAATGCAAAGGTTTATGGACTCAAATTCTTACCCTAATTCATTCCCATACATAAATAGAAGGCAACCCTAATGCATAGAACCTTCAAGCTGCGCCTGAAACCAAATACCAATTTTGCATTTTTTGTCCAAAATCAAAACTGAAAACGGCATTATAGGGTGATTCAAGGCATACAAACGATTCAAAAAGCTTGCTGAGGCCTTCCTGGACATAACTGCATTCTTTTCCAGTCCCCACACATCAAGAAGTGGTAGAACAAAGTCCAATTTTCTCAAACTTTTCTCATATTCGTGCTTTGATTTATATGCCATATTCATACATTTTAATGATCGTTTTGTACTAATATGCACTCCCTGAAACTAATGGTGTATTTTAATTAAGTTTTTATAGCCTGTATGCAAAGTTGCCATGGAAGTCCTTTAGGGTTTAAGAGGTCGAAAATTAGGGCTTCTTTCATAGGGAAAAATTGGACAGCAAGGCCTATACCACTGAACTCGTGATCTTCAGACGAATCCAGTCATCCTATCGCGCCCAATTTATGAGCAACGATACTCTAATCGCTATTTTTCGCAGGGTACATTTAGTGGGGGTTTAAAACCCCCACTATCTCTTTTTCTGTTACAGGCACAACGAGGACGAAGCCTGCGTGTCCTATCTTGGTTGGACCATTTGAATTTTCCGCGCGTTTTTGTGATTAAATATTATTAGCGTGAATTATTCTTTATAATATTTATTTGTTATGATATATACAAAAGCGTTTGAATGGTGTGGTGGTTGGGAATGTTGTTGGCAAGCCTTGGGACCTGGGTTCGATTCCCAGGTCCCCATATTCCTCTATATTTTTTATGTTTATGTGTTCAGGTGGTCACCATACTCCAGGGAGCACCATAGGCCTCAACGTTTGTGCCTGCCACGCGCCAGGGAGATTCATCTAATGGTCAGATCACATAGTCCACCATGCACCTTCAGTCAACCATGTGCATACAAGCCAGAAAAGTCAACGTGGCCAAGCTTCTATTGGGCCAAAATTGCTGCAAATTCACCTCTAAATTGGGACAACACCCCCCATTGGTTTGCATTTTATTTGCTTTCTTTTTATTTTTTCTATTTATTTTGTTTTATTTATTTCAGTTAATTCATCAAAATTAATTTTCATAAAATATAAAAAAAAATCAGAAAATCATAAAAATAATAAAAAATATATTTTATTTAAATGTTTTTGTAAATAAATTTTATTAACTAATTTAGTTTTAATTCTAGGTTTAATTTTAATGTTTTTTTTAATAAACTAAAAAAATGTAGAATTAGGGTTTTAAATACTTTTATTCTTTTTCTTTTCTTTTGCCATTATTAAATATTAATTATTTTTATAAATAAATATGCCATGTAAATAATTAATGTAAAACTAGGTCAAACTTAAACATTTTTTTAATAAATTAAAAATAGTTTAGAATTAGGTTTTTTAATTCCAATTTAATTTTCTCATTAAACTCCATAAATACAAAAACTCCAAAAAAAATTCTTTCTTTTATTTAAATTTAATTAATTTCATAATTTCAATTCAATTTCTTTAAAAGGGTCCAACGCCCTCGCTTTCGATTATAATTCCGTTTCGCGCGCTTATTTTGTTTCTTTTTTTATAAATTTCATGTAATTACCGCAAAGCCTTGTAATAGATTAATTAGGATATTTATCTTTCCGCATTTCTTATTTATTTCAAATCGGGTCTTGGATTAATTTGGCGATGTAGACCCGCGCCTTTGTAATAGCGTAGGACTTTTTAATTCCGCACCTTTTAACTGTTAATAATTTGCATGAAAGAATGAATGTCAAAAAATAAAAACAAAGCGTAGATCACAATGCATGAACAAGACAAATATAACTGAAAATGACACACAAATCACACACCACCCCTAGGGTACGTCTCACTGTTGCCTTGCCCCTCGAAAAGTGGTCGTCGAGTAGAGGACGTTTTAGTAAGTCCTCATGTCCATGAACATGGCATGGGGGTAGCTTCTAAGGTGTCTTCCTATTGCTCTGGTGACCACACTGTCCCGAACCCTCGAATTGACCCGAACACCTCCAACGGTGGTGCTACCTACCTCTCAATGGTGGGATGGCACTACTTTAAGGACATTTACACAGACGAATTCCTTAGGATAGGTAGATGACTCTTAGATACTTGCTCTAACTCAAAACAAATCAAAACTTCTTTTCACACCGACACTTTTCAAAAAGATTTCAAAAACAACTTTTCAAACACTCTTGAGGACTGATACAAGAGTCGAACTGAAATTTTCAAAGAAACTTTTTTCAAACTCACAGTTGAAAAGCAAACAAACAATTTTTGAAAACACAAATGAGCAAGTATCTAAGAGCCCATGGATAACCATGGATGGAAAGGGTGCTAACACCTTCCCTTTCTATAAATCTACCTCCCGAACCGAGAGCAATCTCTATAAGGAATTTTTCTGTGCTTTTGTCCTTTCCATTTGGAGAAAATAAAAGACGGTGGCGAATCTTGCTTCCGCGACATTTTGCGAACCAGCTTTAAACAGTCAGTTCCAGATCCACCGATCACAGAACTGGCGACTCTGCTGGGGACATTTACTTAAAGTGAGGTGTACCTTAGGATAGTTCATAACTGTGTTTTCAATTGTTTTGACTTGTTTGCTTTAAAATTGTGGGTTGCATGGGAGTTACATAGATCCTAACCCAGATCTGGGGATACCCTGTTTAGGTAGCATAAGCTGTGAGGGACTTGTCCGGCGTAGACCGACATGGGTGAAGTAGTGGCTACGTTGGTGTGGCACCTTGGTCTGTACCGATATCCCTTGTGTTGCAACGAGGAGAATATGGGTCTTCTGAGGAGTCATTAAGCACCAACAGACCTTAGAACCTTAAATGACACAACTTGGCCATTAGAAAAGTAGCAGTATGCTACGCCCATTGAGGCTAAACTCTCGTGATGGTTTTGGCCGCAAGAAAAGATTGCGATGCTGGAGTTATGACCGATTGAGGGTAGTCAATGATATTGGGATCCTCTAAGAACCCGATTACTTTTGATAGGACAGGTATAAACCAACAAACTGAAAGAGGGTAATACCTAGACCTCATGCTGGCCTAAACTTTAAGGGCTTGCCTTGTGTGACTTGTGTGCCTTACATGTGTGCCTTTGTAAATATTTGTGGTGTGCTTTGTCATAACATCATAACATCATGAGCATTGCATGCATCCTGCATAAGGACTGACCATTTCAAAGACAAGAGGGTTTCACCTTTGCTCTGTTTTGTAGGACATCATGATGCCTATGCGAAGGAATACTATCCGGTTCAACTTTGTTCACCCACCTGAGTTGCTTGAGGAGTTGGTTAGCAGAATTCCAAACACCACTTCCTTCATCCAGAGGCATGGTTCTCTTCTCAGTTTAGTCAATGCAAAGCGGGATCAACAGTTGATGAGTGTCCTGACCCAGTTCTATGACCCTCTGTACCAGTGCTTCACCTTTCAAGACTTCTAGCTGGTCCCTACCCTGGAAGAGTTCTCTGATTTGCTTGGTATCCCTATCTTGGATCAGACTCCCTTTACTGGTTGGGAAAAGACCCTCAGGCTTGAGGAGGTTGCTGCAGCTCTTCCCTTAACATATCAAGAATTAATGGACAACTGGATGACTAGAAGCGGAGTTAAGGGTTTCTTTGCCAAGTTTCTGATTGGTAAAGCTAACAGTTTCTGGAATGACTTGGACTTTAGAGCATATGAAGACATCCTGGCTCTCTTAATCTATGGGCTAGTCTTGTTTCCTAATCCTGACAACTTCATCAATGTCACTGCCATAAGGATCTTCATGTCTCAGAATCCTGTGCCCACTCTCTTGGGTGACATCCTGCAGCAACTCTATGCTCGTACTTCCCGAAGACGAGGGACTCTGTGGTGTTGCATCCCTTTGTTAGTGAGGTGGTTTATTTCGCACCTCCCTAAGTTCGTGCTGAAGAACCAAGAAGGAAGAGGTTGGGCTCATAGGTTAATGTCTCTCACTGATAGGGACATCATTTGGACTTTCAGAGGTTTGGATGAGATAGCTGTTATTGATCGTTGCGGAGAATACCCTAATGTTCCTTTGATTGGTACTCAAGGAGGAATCTCTTACAATCCATGTCTAGCGCTCCGTCAGTTTGGAAGAGCCAGAAGAGCAGGGCCTCATGAGATGTTGGTGCCTCACATCAATTTTGAGTTTCAGGTGGATAGTGACGAGTTGCGTCGTAGGTTCATCAAAGCTTGGGACAGAGTTCATAAAGCTGATCCACAAGAGTTGAGGCCAAAGACTTCTCTACCTATGGAAGCCTACTACAAATGGGTTCGCATCCGTGCTCAGAAGTTAGGTATGCCATACGAAGCTGTCAGACCCATCATTCTTGAGTATCCTGACAAAGGTGGGGCTCCTCCAACTGTCCTCCCTCCTCAGATACCTACTGATTATGAGACATTAAAGAGGTCTTGGTCGCAACTGCGAGAAGAGCGGGATTCTTACCGGGAAAAGTTTAACGAGCAGGAATTGAAGATCCAGAAGCTGACAAAGCAGTTGGAGAATGAGCGAGCTCTGAATGACTACATCCGTACTGAGAAGAGGAGACCATGGGATCAATAAGGAGCTCTGGATGTTCTTTTACAGTTTTATTTCCCTTTTCAGTATTTCCCTTTTATGTAACGCCTAAGGGCAACCTGTTGAACAATTTAAGTTTCAAAGTTGAATCTAATGAAGTGTGTTCCTTTTTGTTTACAAAGTTGATTCCCGATTGTCTTTGAAAACATAAATCATACGCATTCCATTCATCATGTGCATAGCAGGTTTTCTTCTTTTCAGGTTGCTTACTGTTCTTCGCTGTTTATTTCAGCATCATGAACCCTGACTCATCATCAACCGAGATGTCTATCAAGGCCCTTCAGGCGCAGAACGCGCAATTTCAAGAGCTGATCATGGGTTTGGCTCAAGGCCAAGAAGAGCTGAAGGCTTTACTCCTGAAGAAGGAGAAGAAGAAGAAGAAGAAGAAGAGATCTGTTCTTTTCAACTCGGGCCGAAGGTTTGGCAATACTCTGCAGAATGAGGAAGCTGGTTCTTCTATAGGCAAGAGCAGTCCCCAAGGGGGAAAAGGTCCTAGTCCGGTAGTCTCTGACAACGAGACTGACTTTCATGAGGAACAGTATCCTCCTGCTGAAGACCGATACAAGCAGTTGGAAGACAGACTGAATGCAATGGAGATCCAACAAGTGCCTGGGCTGGATTTCGGAGACTTGGGCTTATCTACTGGTGTGATCATCCCTCACAAGTTTAAGGCACCATCTTTCACCAAATATGACGGGGCGTCTTGTCCCAAGCTACACCTCAGATCTTATGTGCGGAAGATTCAACCGTACACAGTGGATAAGAATTTGTGGATCCACTTCTTCCAGGAGAGTCTTTCAGGGACTCATCTCGAATGGTTCTATCAGCTGGATGGGACCAAGGTTCATAACTGGGAGGAGTTGGCTACTGCTTTTTACAAGCAGTATCAATATAATGCCGACCTTGCCCCTAAACGTACCCAACTCCATGGTATGTCGCTAGGATCAAGCGAAGGTTTCAAAGAGTATGCACAGAAGTGGAGGGATCTGGCTGGCAGGGTGCAGCCTTCGTTAACTGACCGTGAGCTGGTGGATATGTTCTTGGGGACCCTATCTGGGCCATTTTTCAATCATCTTATCGGTAATTAGTCCGCAGGGTTTACTGATCTTATTCTGACTGGGGAGAGAATAGAGGCTGGAATGAAGTCCGGAAAAATTCAGAAGGGTGCATCTTCAAGTTCTGAGAAGAAGCCCTTTAAGAAGGAGGCCAGTGCTGTATATGGGCCTAGGAGGCAAGAGAAACCTGAGCGCCGCCAATCTGTCAACGCGGTGATGATTGCTAAGCCTGCTGCCGCTCCTCGGCAAACCAATCCACAAAGGGCTGAAAGACCCAGAAGAGAGTTTACCCGGCTGAGTATGACTCTATCACAAATCTTGCCGCAGTTGCTATCCACCAATTTGGTGACTGTTAGAGAGGCCCCGAAGGTTGTGAATACTGCCTCTCCCAAGTACAATCCAAATGCCCGCTGTGCTTATCACTCCGATAGCCCGGGGCATTCCACTGATGACTGTTGGGCCTTAAGGAATAAGGTGCAAGACCTTATTGACGCAAAAGAGATACAATTTGAAGCGCCTGAGAGGCCAAATGTGGTGACTGCTCCTATGCCCCAGCATGGAGTGAATGCCGTTGATGAAGATGTGTATGCCGTTTCTATGAATGATGTAGCTACTCCCTTGATGACTGTTAAGAGGAATCTACTGTTGGCCGGTTTATTTCCGGGTTGTAGCGAAGGTTGCCTTTTCTGTGCTGTTTCCCTTTCTGGTTGTCCTTTGCTGAAGTTGGGCATTCAAAGCCTAATGGACAGCAAAGAGATTCTGTTCAAGAAGACTGCTGTTCAGTTTGTTCCGGTGGAAGAAGTATTTGTTGTTACCATTTTCAATAATCCGATCAATGCTCTCCCGAGGAAGCCGGTTAAAATCATGACTGTCGCACCCATTGTGATTACTGTTCCGGGGACTCTCCCCTATGAATCTGATAAGGCTGTCCCATGGCACTATGTGGCAGATGTGTATGTACATGGTATAAAGCAAGAGTTCGACACTGGCACCAACATCAGCAATATCACTGGTCCAACCAAAGTTACCCGCAGTGGCAGGCTCTTCTCGCCTGACATTGCACCACCAGCTATTCGAAGACTTCTCACTATAACACCTGCAAGTGTACCTGTTCCCAGTTCTGATCAAGTTGTTTCCCCTGCTGCCGAGTCATCTAATGCTCGGGGCAAAGGGATTGAAGATGAGCCTGCCCGGATGGAGGCACCAAAATCTGTAAATGCTGAGGCCTCCCAACAAGAGATGGAGGAAATTCTGAAGATAATCAAGAAGAGTGACTTTAATGTTGTTGAACAGCTGGGGCATACCCCCTCCAAGATCTCAATGCTCTCCTTGCTACTGTGCTCAGAGGCCCATGCTAAGGCCCTGATTTCATTTCTCAAGACGGACCATGTGCCACAGGAGACATCTGCAGTCCAGTTTACTGATTGCGTAGCCAATTTGACAGCCGACAATGGTTTGGGTTTCTCGGATGCTGACCTTACTGCTAAGGGAAAGGACCACAATGACGCCATGCATGTCTCTATTGAATGCAGGGGCACTACTCTTGCGCACGTGTTGGTGGACACTGGTTCTTCCCTGAATGTGCTACCCAAAAAGGCCTTAGACCGGTTGGATTGTGAGGGCCTAGAGCTGAAACCTAGCAACATCATTGTCAGAGCCTTTGACGGTTCTAAGAGGATGGTCCATGGAGAGGTAGACATTCCTATTCGTGTGGGTTCTCAAGTATTCGACTCTACTTTCTATGTGATGGACATCCGTCCATCGTATTCTTGTCTACTGGGTCGACCTTGGATCCACAAAGCTGGGGCAGTGACCTCTACCCTACACCAGAAGCTCAAGTACCCCGTCAGAGGGAAGATTGTCACTGTGCAGGGAGAGGAGGAGTATATGGTGAGCCATTTGAATTCCTTCAGGTATATTGAGATGGACGGGGAGTTTATTGTAACCCCCTTTCAGCATTTTGAAGAGGTACCTCCAACATTGGCAGCAACGGAAACAGTGGTTGAAGAGGACTTTCCATTGAAGATGGCTTCCTTGAAGGATTCCCGGGCTGTAATCAAGAAAGGTGAATGTGCTAACTGGGGCAGGCTCCCTGATTTTACACCTAAAACTGACAAGTTTGGACTGGGTTTTACTGCAGAGGGTCAGAAGGCTGTGCACAAGGCAAAGACCAGAAGACCTCCTGTGCTCATTACCAACCCAGGAGTGAATGCTATTGGGGATGAAGATGAGGTGGAAGAATCAGAGTTCGATAGCTGGATCTACCCGACGACTGATGGTGGATTGACCAATTGGATTGCCAAAGATCATACTCCTGTTACTTTTGTTATGCAGTAATAAACTCCTTTGATTTTTTTATTTGTAATAAACAATGATTTGAAACTCTATGGCCCGGTGTCTTACCCGGGGCACCGTGGCTTCATTTGCAAGGGTATATTAATTGTCATTTCATATATCATGAATAAAGACCTTGGATGTTTTCTCGCATTTCAAATCTTATGCTCCTTTTCTCTCTTTCCTTTCTTTATATATTGCAAAACAGCTGTATTTACACACACTCACTCATACAGGTTTCAATCCACTATGGATCTCACTGGTAACGACTATGCTACTGCCAGTTATGACTTCGAAAATCCGATCAACTTAGCCGAAGACGAAGGTGAAGATGATTGCGAAGTGCCTGGCGAGCTTGCAAGACTGTTACTCCAGGAAGAGAGGGTAATTCAACCACACGAAGAGCCGGTGGAATCGATAAATCTGGGTACTGATACAGACAGAAAGGAGGTAAAGATTGGTGCCAACCTAGAGCTCAGCGTGAAGCAACGGTTGACTCAGATGCTACATGATTACATGGAAATCTTTGCCTGGTCCTACGAAGACATGCCCGGGTTGGATACCGACATTGTGGTCCATCACTTGCCTACCAAGGAAGACTGCCCTCCGGTCAAGCAAAAGGTCCGCCGTATGTGTCCAAAGATGTCTGAGAAGATCAAAGCCGAAGTTATGAAACAGTTTGACGCCGGGTTCCTTGCAGTGACCTCTTATCCTCAGTGGGTTGCTAATGTGGTGCCGGTACTAAAGAAAGATGGAAAGGTTAGAATGTGTGTTGATTACAGGGATCTGAATAGGGCCAGCCCCAAGGATGACTTCCCTCTACCTCACATTGATGTCCTGGTTGACAATACGGCTCAGCACAAAGTGTTCTCTTTCATGGATGGTTTCTCAGGTTATAATCAGATCAAGATGGCTCCTGAAGACATGGAAAAGACTACCTTTGTTACTCAGTGGGGCACCTTCTGCTACAAGGTCATGCCTTTTGGACTGAAAAACGCTGGGGCAACCTACCAACGTGCCATGGTTGCTTTATTTCATGACATGATCCATCATGAGATAGAAGTGTATGTTGACGACATGATCGCAAGGTCCCAGACTGAGGAAGAACACCTAGATCATCTGCAGAAATTGTTTGACCGACTGAAGTTGTACAAGCTAAGGTTGAACCCGAACAAGTGCACTTTCGGGGTAAGATCTGGAAAGTTGCTAGGCTTCGTTGTAAGTGATAAGGGTATTCAAGTAGACCCTGCCAAGGTTAAAGCTATTCAAGAGATGCCAGTTCCTAAGACAGAGAAAGAAGTCAGAGGCTTTTTAGGACGTCTGAATTACATTGCTCGATTCATCTCGCACCTAACTGCTACCTGTGAGCCAATCTTCAAGCTGCTGAAGAAAGATCAGGTGGTACGTTGGAATGATGAATGTCAGGCTGCTTTTGACAGAATCAAAGAGTATCTCCAAGAACCACCCATTCTTATGCCACCGGTTGAAGGGAGACCTCTGATACTATACCTGACAGTACTTGACAACTCAATGGGGTGTGTGCTGGGGCAGCATGACGAGTCTGGCCGAAAAGAGCATGCCATTTATTACCTTAGCAAAAAGTTTACCGACTGTGAGACCCGATACTCACTGCTTGAGAAAACTTGCTGCGCTTTGGTATGGGCTGCTCGCCGGCTGAGACAGTATATGCTGACTCACACTACCTTGTTGATCTCAAAGATGGATCCTATAAAGTACGTATTTGAAAAGCCTGCTCTGTCTGGGAGAATAGCAAGATGGCAAATGATCTTGATAGAATACGACATCCAGTACACGACCCAGAAAGCTATCAAAGGAAGTGCATTGGCAGACCACTTGGCACATCAGGCAGTAGACGACTATCAGTCAATGAACTTCGAGTTTCCAGACGAGAGTATCATGATAGTGACTGATTGTGAAGTACCTGGACCGGATGAAGGACCTGAGGAAGGAACCCGATGGTCTATGCACTTTGACGGAGCCTCCAATGCTTTGGGTAACGGCATTGGCGCTGTAATCATATCCCCTCAAGGCACTCATACTCCACTTACAGCTCGGCTATGTTTCAACTGCACCAACAATATGGCGGAGTATGAGGCGTGCATCATGGGTCTCCAAGCGGCGATCGACTTAAGGATCAAGTTTCTGAGTGTCTTCGGAGATTCCGCTCTCGTGATCAATCAGATCAAAGGAGAGTGGGATACGAAACATCCGAATCTTATTCCTTATAGAGAATGTGTGTTGACCTTGATCCCCCACTTCACCGAGATAACCTTTGAACATTTCCCAAGAGAGGAGAATCAGTTAGCGGACGCGTTAGCTACGATGTCTTCTATGTTCAAAGTCAAATGGGACAATGAGGCTCCCCGGATCATCATCTGGAAATTGGACGAACCAGCATACTGTTGTGATCTTGAGACTGAATTGGTGACAGAGAAGCCTTGGTACCATGAGGTGAAGAGATACTTGGAAGCTCAGGAATACCCTGAAGGTGCATCTGTCAACGATAAGAAGTTTCTGAGAAGGTTCGCAGCGAATTTCTTCCTTAGCAACGACATCCTGTATAAGCGAAACTATGATTCGACCTTACTGCGTTGTGTGGATAAGACTTAAGCAGAAAGGATCATGGAAGAGCTACATGAAGGGACCTTCGGAACACATTCCAGTGGACACACTATGGCAAAGAAAATCCTTCGGGCAGGGTATTTCTGGTCCACAATGGAAGCTGACTGCTACCAACATTCTCGGACATGTCACAAATGCCAGATATATGCAGACAAGGTGCATGTTCCTCCAGTTCCTCTAAATGTTCTGACGGCACCTTGGCCTTTTGCAATGTGGGGCATAGATATGATCAGCGAGATTAAACCTACAGCATCCAACGGGCATCGCGTCATCCTGGTAGCGATTGATTACTTCACGAAGTGGGTTGAAGCAGCTTCCTACGCTACAGTAACCAAGAACGTTGTGGCACGGTTCATTCGGCATAATCTGATCTGTCGATACGGCGTCCCAGAAAGGATCATTACAGACAACGGTACCAATCTCAATAACAAGATGATCACTGAGCTCTGCGAGCGGTTTAAGATACAGCACCACAACTCTTCTCCTTATCGGCCGAAGATGAATGGGGCTGTAGAAGCAGCGAATAAGAACATTAAGAAAATCGTGCAGAAGATGACAGTGACTTATAAAGATTGGCACGAGATGTTACCGTTCGCTCTACATGGGTACCGTACCTCAGCCAGGACGTCAACCGGGGCAACTCCTTTCTCCTTGGTCTACGGTATGGAGGCAGTCTTACCGATTGAAGTGCATATACCCTCTCTCCGGATAATGAAGGATGCAGACTTGAGTGAAGATGATTAGATCCAGACACGACTTGATCAGCTAAATCTGATTGACGAAAAGAGACTTGCTGCTATTTGTCATGGTCATACGTACCAAAAACGGATGATCAGGGCATTTAACAAAAAGGTCAGACCACAAGAGTATCAAGTTGGGGATCTGGTAATCAAACGCATCATCCTTCCTCAGAGTGATCCAAGGGGCAAATGGACCCCCACGTACGAAGGGCCATTTGTGGTTAAACATGTGTTCTCAGG
The DNA here is from genome assembly GCA_948472305.1 of Vicia faba. NCBI lineage: Eukaryota > Viridiplantae > Streptophyta > Magnoliopsida > Fabales > Fabaceae > Vicia > Vicia faba. The sequence continues at coordinate 822,505,711 of OX451740.1, read as the reverse complement.
AGGAGCCATGATTCTAACCAACATGGATGGTGACGACCTTCCTCACCCCGCCAATGCAGACATAGTAAAAAGATACTACGCATAATAAAAACCCGCTAGGCTGATATGCCTAGGCAAAAATTAGGGCTTCCCGGCGAACCAAAAGGGTTCGGGCAAAATGAAGGGATGAAATGAAAAAAATTTGTACACCCGACAAGTCGAAAACCTAAAAAGGCGGCTTGGGCAAAAATGGGTATCCCGGTGGACTGAAAACCCGAAAGGGCGGTCCAGGCAAAAGTTAGGGATAAAGCGTAATACTATGTCTCATTGGATCACTTTGCATCCAGAATCCGGTATCAACATCAAGTTCAGACGGCATCAATCAATCAGCTTCATCGTCAACTATGTCATCAAGTGATGAGACGCTCGAAGATATAAAGGCGATAGCAGAGTTGGAACCCAGTGGGATCATTCATTTCACACAGCTGTTTTATTTTCTTTGTACAAATCTGTATAAACTCTTTTGTTCGTCGGCGCTCTCTTACTAGGACGTCATCCTCTTGTACATAAACGCCTATTTACAGGCAGTTCAAAAATCAATATAAAATCACTTTTCAGTTAAAATCGCCAATTGTTTTTTTCCTTTTGTGTTTTGTCTTGCGAAGAACGTCCAAGGTTCAATTTGTGATATATGCATTTGACACTAATTGCTAAACTCATAAATATTTGCATACGAAACAAAGGATTAATTACAGGTAACATTAGAAACAAGGGCAATAATGAGCGGTCTAAGCGATCTAATTGTTCTGTCCACCAAGGTACCAAGGTAAGTTCAGCTGAAGAACATAACCAGCACATCATAATTCCCCAGAGAGTGAGTCAGCAAGTCAATACACTCTCCCCAAGCTAAAGCAAAGCTATATTACCAGCCCTAAGGAAGTTGGGTATCCTCCAGCAGATCTCAACATTCCCCGGGAGTATACAGACATTCTTAACAAGCATCCCCGACAGTCTTGGTCTAAGACTGTTCCCCGGTGGTCAACCAGACATTCAGTGGAGTTATTTCCAGTACATCTCAAAATTTCCCCAAGAGAGTCCAATCCAGTTTCCCCAGGAAAGTTGGAGTCATCTCCCCAGCAGTAAGCTTATCCCCAGTAGATTCTGGAAGCTTATCCCTCGCAGAGCACGAACGCATCCCCCAGCTTTAGTCAAAGGTTATTTCCCTACCAGGATATAACTGGGTTATCCTCAGCCAAAAGCCACGGAAAGATCGGCCTCGGCAAAGTCTTCTTATCCCCAGCGAAGTCTATTAACACTTCCAACATATTAATGGTATCCCCAGCGAAGTTACCATCAACATTTCAGCAAAGTACCTCTCTCCCACAGAGTATTGCTCCCCAGCAAGATCACTAGAGTAATTGTCTCCCCGCAGAGTGTTCTTTTCGCCAAGTTTATCCCCCAACGAAGTTATCTTCTCCTACCGGTATTCTTACAACTATCTTCCCCAGCGGAAACAACAAAGCACTATTCTCCAACATCAGCCCAGGATATGACTTCCCGGCATCCGTCAAGGATTTATTTTCCTAGGACGAAAACATACGTTCATAAACATCACATTTCCATATATTATAGCATGCATATATGCATCATATCTTACAAATCTCATTTATGTTGAGAACATCATTGCTTGATCCATATCATGCATTGCATATGACTGACCTTTACCTTTCAGGAAAGATCCAGTTAAATTCTTAGCTATATTCCAAGACCTAGCCTGGTTCAGTTAAATCGACCCTAAGATTTTCCTGATTCTTATCCAGTCAAAGGCCTTCTTTGGTTCAGTCAGATCGACCCTAAGATCTCCCTGATTCTTATCCAGTTGAAGATATTCCAAGACCTTGCCTGGTTCAGTTAAATCGACCCTAAGATTTTCCTGATTCTTATCCAGTCAAAGGCCTTCCCTGGTTCAGTCAGATCGACCCTAAGATCTCCCTGATTCTTATCCAGTTGAAGATATTCCAAGACTTAGCCTGGTTCAGTTAAATCGACCCTAAGATTTTCCTGATTCTTATCCAGTCAAAGGCCTTCTCTTGTTCAGTCAGATCGACCCTAAGATCTCCCTGATTCTTATCCAGTTGAAGATATTCCAAGACCTTTCCTGTTTCAGTTAAATCGACCCTAAGATTTTCCTGATTCTTATCCAGTCAAAGGCCTTCTCTGGTTCAGTCAGATCGACCCTAAGATCTCCCTGATTCTTGTCCAGTTGAAGATATTTCAAGACCTTGTCCGGTTCAGTTAAATCGACCCTAAGATTTTCCTGATTCTTATCCAGTCAAAGGCCTTCTCTGGTTCAGTCAGATCGACCCTAAGATCTCCCTGATTCTTATCCCAGCAGAAGACATCCAAGATTCTCTCAGCGTTCCTGTTGAGGTAGTAATCGTCCAAGATTCTCTCAGCGTTCCTGTTGAGGTAGTAATCGTCCAAGATTCTCTCAGCGTCCCTGTTGAGGTAGTAATCGTCCCAAGATTCTCTCAGCGTCCCTGTTGAGGTAGTAATCATCCAAGATTCTCTCAGCGTCCCTGTTGAGGTAGTAATCGTCCCAAGATTCTCTCAGCGTCCCTGTTGAGGTAGTAATCACCTAAGGTTCTCTCAGCGTTCCTGTTGAGGTTGTAACCATCCCTGGTTCATTCATCACCTTTTGAAGCTCCAGATTCAATTCCTGTAACCAGTCAAGGCGCATCTACATAAGAGTTTGAAGACCAGCTCCTGTAACATGCCAGGTAATCATTTTCTTTTCAGGTACGCAAGGTCTCGCTAAGGAATCTCTTACACGATCAACACCCAGATGGCATCTATAAGCCCATCCACCTATCCATCACCTCTCAGCATGGCATCTATAAGCCCATCATCCTATCCATCAATCTCCAAATGGCATCTATAAGCCCATTCCCACCATCACACTACTATGTGAGCGCAAATTTCTGGGCACTCTAGTGTTCAATCATCTTCCACCTTCGGATTACGAAAGGCACGTCAGCCAATCCACATCCTCAGGTCTAAGAAGATTGAACAGGGGCAACTGTTGTACCCCAAAATTTTCCCTCCCATATTCATCAATATTTGCAAAGAGCATGCTTCAAAATCTCCCCAAGGGTTGCACAGTTCAAGGGCCTCCTAACAGTCAAAAACTAGGGTTTTGGTTCTGGCAAAGAAATTGGAGTTTCCAAGGGTCCAAACAAGTCCCACATGCCTATAAACATTGTCAAGCATCCTCATGTCAAGTTTCAAGACTCACAACACAAAATTGCACAGTCAAAAACCCTAATTGCTCAACAATCAACTACAGGGGCAAAATGGTCATTTGGCAGTCAAAAGTTCAAATTTTTGGTCAACATCTTATTTTGAAGCCACAAACATCATTTGATCAATACTTGATCATGATTCTCAAGGCATGGCTCAAAAAGTCTCAAGATGCAAAAGTTTCCATATTTGGACAGTTGAAAAAGTCAACTGTAACTTGACCAAGGCATAACTTCCACATGGTTTATCAGAAAAATTCCATCCAAAGCTCATTTTGAAGAGAATGACATTTCCTACAACTCCTATTCACACTTCAAGTCCAAGAAATGCTCTCACAAAAAGTTATCAATTTCAACATTATAGGTCATTTTCAAAAGTCAACAAAAAGGGACTTTAAGTCAAAGACCATAACTTGAGATTGGTAAACCAAAATGACATGGGACCAAAGGCATTGGTTATAGGACTTCAAGACCTTTCCAAAATGTCCAAGAACATGATCAAAGCTTAAACATTGAGCAAGATATGCCTTGTGGAAGTTGGGAAATTTTTGGGAATTTTGAAAAGTCAACTTTGCTTCAAATGCCTCAAAATTGCCAATGGGCCACATTTTCTTCCAAGAATCATTATCCAAAGGCTATGCACGACCATTTGACCCAAAGGGGATTTATTTCATCATTTTTTATTATTTATTTGAATTTTTATCACCATTAATTCATTTAATTAAATAAAATATGACAAAAATACTAAACAAATGTGTTTGAATCCTTTTATGCAGCATATGCCCTCATTATTTACTCAAGATCTCGTGCACATCAAAAAAGGAAAGATTTTGTGCAAATTGGCATGTTCTTCATGAGGAAAAGATTGGAAAAGATTCCATGGAAATCAAATATTTGATTCATCAATGCAAAGGTTTATGGACTCAAATTCTTACCCTAATTCATTCCCATACATAAACAGAAGGCAACCCTAATGCATAGAACCTTCAAGCTGCGCCTGAAACCAAATACCAACTTTGCATTTTTTGTCCAAAAATTCAAAACTGAAAACGGCATTATAGGGTGATTCAAGGCATACAAACGATTCAAAAAGCTTGCTGAGGCCTTCCTGGACATAACTGCATTCTTTTCCAGTCCCCACACATCAAGTGGTAGAACAAAGTCCAATTTTCTCAAACTTTTCTCATATTTGTGCTTTGATTTATATGCCATATTCATACATTTTAATGATCGTTTTGTACTAATATGCACTCCCTGAAACTAATGGTGTATTTTAATTAAGTTTTTATAGCCTGTATGCAAAGTTGCCATGGAAGTCCTTTAGGGTTTCAGAGGTCGAAAATTAGGGCTTCTTTCATAGGGAAAAATTGGACAGCAAGGCCTATACCACTGAACTCGTGATCTTCAGACGAATCCAGTCATCCTATCACGCCCAATTTATGAGCAATGATACTCTAATCGCTATTTTTCGCAGGGTACATTTAGTGGGGGTTTAAAACCCCCTCTATCTCTTTTTCTGTTACAGGCACAACGAGGACGAAGCCTGCGTGTCCTATCTTGGTTGGACCATTTGAATTTTCCGCGCGTTTTTGTGATTAAATATTATTAGCGTGAATTATTCTTTATAATATTTGTTTGTTATGATATATACAAAAGCGTTTGAATGGTGTGGTGGTTGGGAATGTTGTTGGCAAGCCTTGGGACCTGGGTTCGATTCCCAGGTCCCCATATTCCTCTATATTTTTTATGTTTATGTGTTCAGGTGGTCATCATACTCCAGGGAGCACCATAGGCCTCAACGTTTGTGCCTGCCACGCGCCAGGGAGATTCATCTAATGGTCAGATCACATGGTCCACCATGCACCTTCAGTCAACCATGTGCATACAAGCCAGAAAAGTCAACGTGGCCAAGCTTCTATTGGGCCAAAATTGCTGCAAATTCACCTCTAAATTGGGACAACACCCCCCATTGGTTTGCATTTTATTTGCTTTCTTTTTATTTTTTCTATTTATTTTGTTTTATTTATTTCAGTTAATTCATCAAAATTAATTTTCATAAAATATAAAAAAAAATCAGAAAATCATAAAAACACTAAAAAATATATTTTATTTAAATGTTTTTGTAAATAAATTTTATTAACTAATTTAGTTTTAATTCTAGGTTTAATTTTAATGTTTTTTTTAATAAACTAAAAAATGTAGAATTAGGGTTTTAAATACTTTTATTCTTTTTCTTTTCTTTTGCCATTATTAAATATTAATTATTTTTATAAATAAATATGCCATGTAAATAATTAATGTAAAACTAGGTCAAACTTAAACATTTTTTTAATAAATTAAAAATAGTTTAGAATTAGGTTTTTTAATTCCAATTTAATTTTCTCATTAAACTCCATAAATACAAAAACTCCAAAAAAAATTCTTTCTTTTATTTAAATTTAATTAATTTCATAATTTCAATTCAATTTCTTTAAAAGGGTCCAACGCCCTCGCTTTCGATTATAGTTCCGTTTCGCGCGCTTATTTTGTTTCTTTTTTTATAAATTTCATGTAATTACCCCAAAGCCTTGTAATAGATTAATTAGGATATTTATCTTTCCGCATTTCTTATTTATTTCAAATCGGGTCTTGGATTAATTTGGCGATGTAGACCCGCGCCTTTGTAATAGCGTAGGACTTTTTAATTCCGCACCTTTTAACTGTTAATAATATGCATGAAAGAATGAATGTCAAAAAATAAAAACAAAGCATAGATCACAATGCATGAACAAGACAAATATAACTGAAAATGACACACAAATCACACACCACCCCTAGGGTATGTCTCACTGTTGCCTTGCCCCTCGAAAAGTGGTCGTCGAGTAGAGGACGTTTTAGTAAGTCCTCATGTCCATGAACATGGCATGGGGGTAGCTTCTAAGTTGTCTTCCTATTGCTCTGGTGACCACACTGTCCCGAACCCTCGAATTGACCCGAACACCTCCAACGGTGGTGCTACCTACCTCTCAATGGTGGGATGGCACTACTTTAAGGACATTTACACAGACGGATTCCTTAGGGTAGGTAGATGACTCGTAGATACTTGCTCTAACTCAAAACAAATCAAAACTTCTTTTCACACCGACACTTTTCAAAAAGATTTCAAAAACAACTTTTCAAACACTCTTGAGGACTGATACAAGAGTCGAACTGAAATTTTCAAAGAAACTTTTTTCAAACTCACAGTTGAAAAGCAAACAAACAATTTTTGAAAACACAAATGAGCAAGTATCTAAGAGCCCATGGATAACCATGGATGGAAAGGGTGCTAACACCTTCCCTTTCTATAAATCTACCTCCCGAACCGAGAGCAATCTCTATAAGGAATTTTTCTGTGCTTTTGTCCTTTCCATTTGGAGAAAATAAAAGACGGTGGCGACTCTTGCTTCCGCGACATTTCACGAACCATCTTTAAACAGTCAGTTCTAGATCCACCGATCACACCCACATTGATATCCTAGTTGAAAATACGGCACAACACAAAGTGTTTTCCTTCATGGACGGACTCTCAGGTTACAACTAAATCAAAATGGCTCCTGAGGACATGGAGAAAACAACATTTGCCACACAGTGGGGCACATTCTGCTACAAAGTGATACCATTCAGATTGAAGAATGCTAGGGCAACCTATCAGCGTGCCATGGTAGCTCTATTTCACGACATGATACATCACGAAATAGAAGTCTACATGGACGATATGATATCCAGATCTTAAACAGAAGAGGAGCATCTTAATCACTTACAAAAACTATTTGAGAGACTGAAGAAGTACAAGCTGAGGTTGAATCCAAACAAGTGCACATTTCAGGTATGGTCTGGTAAGCTCCTAGGCTTTATCGTCAGCAACAAAGGTATCAAGGTCGATCCTGCCAAAGTTAAAGCAATACAAGAGATGCCTGCTCCTCACACTAAAAAGGAAGTCAGAGGATTCTTGGGACGTTTGAACTATATTGCCAGATTAATTTCTCACCTAACGGCTACTTGTCAGCCAATCTTCAAACTATTGAAGAAAGATCAAGTAGTCAAGTGGAATGATGAATGGAAAATTTCTTTTGAAAAAATCAAAGAATACTTACAAGAGCCTCCTGTGTTGATGCCACCAGTCGAGGGAAGACCGTTGATTATGTATCTGACTGTTTTAGAAAACTTAGTGGGGTGTGTATTGGGGCAGCATGACGAGTCTGGCCGAAAAGAGCACACTATTTACTACCCGAGCAAAAAGTTTACCGACTATGAAACCAGATATTCATTGCTCGAGAAAACTTGCTGCGCTCTGGAATGGGCTGCTCGCCGGCTAAGACAGTATATGTTGACTCACACTACCTTGTTAATATCTAAAATGGATCCGATAAAATATATCTTCGAGAAGCCTGCTCTTTCTGGGAGAATAGCGAGATGGAAGATGATCCTGACAAAATATGACATACAATATACTACCCAAAAAGCTATAAAGGGCAGTGTACTAGCCGATCACCTTGCTCACCAAGCTGTAGAAGACTACCAGTCCATGAAGTTCGAATTCCTAGATGAAGACATCATGATATTGGACAACTGTGAAGAATTCAAGCCATATGACGGACCTGAACAAGGATCCCGATGGACCCTGTTCTTTGATGAAGCCTCTAATGCACTCGATAATGGTATTGGTGTTGTACTCATATCTCCAGAAGGGTGTCATACTCCTTTTACTTCCAGACTTTGCTTCAATTGTACAAACAACATGGCGGAATACTAAGCATGCATCTTTGTTCTCAGAGCTTCCATAGACTTGGTAATCAAATCCTTAGATGTGTTTCGAGATTCAGCTTTGGTCATCATCCAAATCAAAGGGGAATGGGACACCAAACACCCTAACATTATCCCTTACAAAGAACATGTTTTGACATTGCTACCATATTTTGAGAAGATTACCTTCATGAATTTCTCGCGAGAAGAAAATCAGCTAGCAGACGCTCTAGCCACAATGTCATCTATGTGTAAACTTAATTGGGATAACGAGGCTCCCCAGATCACCATCGAACGAATGGATGAACCAGCATACTGTCACGAGATTAATACTGAAGAAGTAGTGGACCAGCCTTGGTTTCACGAAGTTAAGAGGTATCTCGAGGCTCAAGAATATCCAGAAGGAGCTTCAATCAATGATAAGAAGTTCTTAAGGAGGTTCTCTTCTAAATTCTTCCTTAGTAATGGCATCCTGTACAAACACAATCATGACTCTGTGTTTCTACGGTGCGTAGATAAGGTTGAAGCTGAAAGGATCATGGCTGAATTGCATGAAGGCACTTTTGGCACCCATTCCAGTGGGCATACGATGGCAAAGAAAATCATACGGGCAGGCTATTACTGGTCTACCATGGAAGCAGATTGCTATCAGCACTCTCGAACCTGCCATAAATGCCAAATTTATGCTGACAAAGTACATGTACCCCCGGTTCCTCTGAATGTCTTGACAGCTCCTTGGCCCTTTTCTATGTGGGGGATTGATATGATTGGGCAAATCAAGCCGACAACCTCCAATGGACACCACTTCATCCTAGTGGCCATTGACTATTTTACAAAGTAGGTTGAAGCAGCCTCCTTCGCCTCTACTACCAAGAATGTTATTTCCCATTTCATCAAGTAAAACCTTATTTGCCGGTACAGTATACCGGAAAGGATCATCACTGACAATGGTACAAATCTCAACAACACTATGACCATCACCTTGTGCGAGCAATTCAAGATTCAACATCATAATTATTCCCCCTATCGACCAAAGATGAATAATGCTGCCGAAGCTGCAAATAAAAACATTAAAAAGATCATACAGAAAATGACGGTCACATACAAAGACCGACATGAGATGCTACCATTTGCTCTCCACGGTTATCGTACCACAACCCGCACATCAACCGGGGCAACACCCTATTCTCTGGTTTACGGCAAGGAGGTTGTCTTGCCTATTGAGGTTCAGATCCCCTCTATGAGGATTATGAAGGATGCAGGGTTGAACGAAGATGATTGGAACCAGACTCGACTTGATCAACTGAACTTGATTGATGAGAATATACTTACCGCTGTTTTCCATGGTCAAATGTATCAAAAACGGATGATCAAGGCTTTCAACAAGAAAGTCAGACGCCAAGTGTATCAAGTTGGGGATCTAGTGATCAAACGCATCATCTTGCCACAAGGTGATCCCAGGGGAAAATGGACTCCTACCTATGAAGGACCATTTGTAATAAAAAAGATATTCTCCGGTGGGGCAATGATCTTAACCACCATGGATGGCGACGATCTGCCACACCCTGCGAACACGGACATAGTCAAAAGATACTACGCATAAAAGACTCACTAGGTTGACATACCTAGGCAAAACAAGGGCATCCCGGCGAACCAAATAGGTTCGGGCAAAAATTAGGGATAAAACAAAAAAAATCTGTACACCCGACAAGTTAAAAACCCAAAGGGGCGGCTTGGGCAAAAAAGGGTTTCCCGGTGGACTGAAAACCCGAAAGGGCGGTCCAGGCAAAAGTTAGGGTATTAAAGCGTATGACTACGTCCCGTTGGATCACCTTACGTACAACCTTTGGCTTCAACTAACGAATTCAACGGCTCTGATCGATTCAATCAGCTTCGGACAAGGCAACAAATAGACAAGACGCTCGGAGATACGAAGGCTATAGAAGAATGGAAACCCCATAGGATTATTACACATAGCTATCTTTTCTTTGTATCAAAATTTTCATTTTTTATGAAAGCATTCTCTTACCAGAATGTTTGTCTCCTTGTACAAAAGTACTTACTCAAACTTAATACAAAGATATCTCTTTGAAAGTGCAAAAACTATATGTTTTTCTTTACGCTTGTGTTTTGTCTTCAAAAACGTCCAATGATTCATTGTTGAACATTTGCATTTGAACATAATTACTATTTACAAATAAACAAATAAAAAGAAGCAGTTACTCATATGTTGAAAGGATAGGGAAATACCTCTAGGCCATTCCACAAGTAATCCCCTGCAGTACGTCGTTTAAATCCCCAGCCAGATAGAGTTTCAAATTATTGATCCCCGGTAGAAGTCGTCAAATTTCTCAGGATTCCCCAATAGGATTTTACAAACAGAACATGGCATTTCCCTTACAACAAAGTTTATTTCTCAAAACAGAAATTCATCAACACTTCGACTTCAAAGCATGAAGACTTACGTATCCTCAACATCAGTCAGGGATTTATTTTCCCCAATCTAACTACAATGCAACAAATTAGCTCACATACGCATACATTGCATCCTTATATCATAAACATTGATAAAGAAAATGCATCACATCATACATTTCATGCAACATGACTTTGCACTTTAGCTAACATTTTACCCTTTTCAGGATAAGATTAACAGCTACCATTAATAAATATTCAAAACTTGATAGAGTTCAGATACGCACCAGATACGGATGCCATTTTGATATTCATTCAGACTCAACTTTCAGATACATTTCAGATACGCACCAGATACGGATGCCATTTTGATACTCCTTCAAATTCAAACTTCTCAAATACAGTACAGATACGCTCCAGACATAGATGCCATTCTGATACTCATTTAAATTCGACTTCAGATACAGTACAGATACGCTCCAGACACGGATGCCGTCCTGATACTCATTCAAATTTAAAATACAGTACAGATACACTCCAGACACGGATGCCATCCTGATACTCATTCAGATTTTAAATACAGTACAAATACACTCCAAACACGGATGCCATTCTGATACTCACCCAAATTCAACTCTCAGATACAATTCATATACGCTCCAGACACGGATTTCATTCTGACACTCATTCAAAACTAGCTTTCAGATATAGTTCAGATACGCTCCAAACACGGATGCCATTCTGATGATCATTCAAAATCAGCTTTCAGATACAGTTCAGATATGCTCCAGACACGGACGCCATTCTGATACTCATTCTTTCAACTTACAAATTACAACACAAACAATCATCTTTGGATGGCATCTTTGAGCCCATCTCCTATAACTTTCTATCACCTCTTCAAATGGAATCTTTAAGCCCATTCCCTCTACCATCACATCGCCGAGTGCAACATCTTCCACCTTCGAGTCACGAATGGCAAAACTCTCCAGTCTAACTCTTCAGGTTTAAGAAGATTGAACAGAGGAAGCTGTTTTACCCTAAAATTTTCCCTCTCACTTATCAAGAATTCTCTCACAAAATCTCTTTGACTCAAGTCTGCATTAGGGTTTGATCAGCTTAAGACACCTCCTCATGCACTGATGACTAAAATTAGGGTTTGAGTTTGCACAAGGAGTTTTGGACTATCAATGCTTCATATGACTTTCAAGGATCATTAGGGACCCCCAAGATTACTCATGTCAAGTTTCAAGCCTTGAATCACATTTTTGACCAGTCAATTGGACAGTTGACCTAAAATTAACTGTATTGGGGAAAAAGTCAACCATGGCCAATTTACAGTCAAACTTCATAATTTTTTATCCAAATAAACATATTAGGCTCATATGTATAATTTGATCAAGTTTGGACCATAATTCCTCAAGAAATTTGATCAAATCATCAAAAGGCCAAATTGGTCAAAATTAGGATTTTGACTTGGAAAGGGCAATTTCTGATTTTTGACCTAGAAAATGATCAATTGGTTTGAAGCATGACTTCAAGAGTTCAATTGCATCATTTTTACCTAATAAAATGGTTCAAAACATTATAAAGTCCATTGGATTGACAAATGAATTCAATTGATCAAAAGACAACTGTATACTGAAAAGTCAAACTCTAACTTTTTGGTCAAAATCAAGTGCCAAAGATCATAATTCATCAAAACATGTCAAAATGTGAAAATTGTCCATAAAGAAATTAAGGATTTAAGATTTTGTTTTAAAAAGTTGAAATTTCTTAACTTAGAAATTTTTCTAAGTATAGAAAATTTCTTATTTTTTCTCAACTTTGAACCAAATTTTCACCATGATGCAAGACGATTCAAAGGAAACTTCCAACATGAAAGTTGTAGATCTCCATGAAATCTAAATTTTTTGCAAGCTTTCCAAAATGTCCAAGAACTCCTTGATATCATTCCTGAGCAGGGAGAATCGAAGAGATGAAGTTGGTGATTTATCACTTTGATTTCAAGCCATTTCATGATGAACAAAAATTCAAATCCAAGCCTAGGCTGCATAATCTTTGCTTTGCAGGCCTCAAACTTGTTTCTCACTCCATAATTAAATGTTTACACAGCTGATAGAGCTTTAATCCAAGCACTTGAGCCTTTATCCAAGTTACAATTCCATTTTTGGCACAAAGTTGCCATTTCCATTTTGATAAAGCACTACTTTTTCCTTTGTCGACTTCTTGAGCCTCTCAATTGTTTTCTCTGTACACAAGAAAAGTCAAAAAGAAAAGCAACTTTCCTGAAGCCTCTACCAACTCAGATCATGCTTGTACAAACTTAGAGACTTGTCTCCTCACTTTTCTTCAAAAGAAAGTTATAGAGCCAAAAGGCTATAACTCGGAAACCTGGAGTGGAGTTGATCTCTAACCTTTTCCATACATATACACAAATGTATTGCAACATAACAGACGGATGCTAAGACTCCAAAACACTCTCAAACACTCTGCAACTCAGAATCTTCCATAGCTTGACATTTTTGAACCTTACACAACCATCTCCAAAACCACTCATGCGTTTTGAGTTTTAACCACCTAAACACTTAATATACCTCATATCTAAGTGATCCAGACCCCTGTTTTCTCACTGTAACTCCTCCTCCACCATTCACCATTTTCAAATATTGAGCTTGCAGGTTGACTTGAGTAGTGAGATTCAGTGACTTTCAAGACAAAGTAAGGATTGGAATACACTCAGGGAAGTCCAGGCAAGCTAAACAGACCCTCAGGCCTTCTCAAAACTTGCTCGAACTCCATTCACGATCCCAACTGAAAGATGTAAAAACTCAAATTTCTATCTCTTCATACAAGCATCATTTGGTCCTGATTTGTGAAAGCAAAATGTAGATATCCTTGCCCTAAAACTCACCATGTTCATAGTTTTCATTTATATTAACCGTGTATAGAGAATTTTGGATTTGAAATTTCTGTAAAAATTAGGTTTCAAATTAGGGAAAGTAAAATTTGCTTTGATGTTTGACTTTTAGTTTACATAAATTATATGGTTGAACTCGTGGGAAGAAACACCATAACTTTCATGTTTGAACTTTCCATTTTTATGGAGAAATGAAGAAGATACAGGTGATCCGGCCATGGCTCAAGGTTGAAGATGAAGTTGCCTTCAGGGGCCATTTTCTAATATATATATTTATGATTGTGTTTATATAAACGGATTTACAACCACCCTAGTGGTAAGGCAGCGCGCGTAAATGCTATAGGTCACGTGTTTGTGCCTTAGCGTGTTGCCTTTTGCAATATTTCTCATATTTTTCCATTTTTTTGTTCCTTTGCAGCACGGGGCTTCTGAACTCTCGGGCCTTGTGATTTTTTTCTAACATTCACATCCTGTTTGCTTATGACACCCCTGACCCATATAATTTTATTTATTTACTTTACTTATATTTTATTTTATTAAATATATTTTTCTTAATATTAAAATGATAGATTTTTTAGTTTAGATTATTTAATTTTATTTTTCTCACAAAAAATGTTTTTATTTATTTATATATTATCCTTTTTATTAATTAAATTTGTAAATTAAAATTAGAACTAGTTTAAATATTTTTTTTTCACACCCATTAAAAATAATATTTTAGTATAAAAAAGACCAAAATATCTCATAATGCCATATATTATTTTCAAGATAAAAAAATACAAAAAAATACATACTTTTTCTTAAAGAAATTTATTTCCTTTTAATCAAATAGAAATAGGGTTTATTCAAAAAAATATTTTCTAAAATAATTTCTTTTCTTAATTGATTTAAGTTAATCTTGATTTATTTATTAGGTTTAGGTTAAAAAAATTTTCACATAAAAAAAACAAACAAAAATCTTCTTTGCATTTACATACCTTTGCATATTTAATTCATCTTGTATAATATTTATTCCAATATTTGTACATATTCAATTTGGTTGTAATAAATTAATTAGGTTTATATTATTGCAATCCCCATTCATAAATTGTATACCCCCTCCCATAAATGTAATAGCATAGTAATTTTAAAATTTTGCAATTTATCGCTTTTACATAACATGCTAGTAACTAGGGTGTGTATGGCAAGACATGTAATCAACAAATAGATGACCCTAATCAGGACTAAAAATTACATGCAATCAAACACACTTGCACACAAACCACCCCTAGGGTTATCACCACTTGGTTGCCTTATACAAAAATAGCCATATTACGCATGTAAGGTGTCTTAGCAAAAATGAACAAATACAAGATCATAGTCCCTCGATAACACTATTCAAAGTTGCCTTACCAAATGATCTTAGTCCCTAAAAAAAGCTAAGATACCTTGCAACATTGCTAATCATGGCTATACGATGACCCACGCCCGTCCCGTTTACATCCAAAGATAAGGTTGCTCACCAAATCAATGGTGAGACAACAATGTCAAAGGAGAAGAAAATGGACAAGAAAGACATTTGAGTAGGTAGATTACTTTTAGTTACTTGCTCCATTTCAAAACAAATATCCTTGCTATTTTCAAAACAAACACACACATTTCCAAACATTTTACAAAATTGAAAACATTTTCAAATAAAGATCAACAGCTTTGTATACATTATTACGAACGAGAATCATTACAAAGATTGCCTAAATTATGGCCTATTTTACAAAATACTTTCAAAACCACACAAAGCACAATTTCAAACAAAAGCAAGTGACCTAGCAAGTAACTAAGAGCCCATGGAAAACCATGGATGAAAAGGGTGCTAATACCTTCCATTTTCATAATCTACCCCCTGAACTCAAGAAACAATCTCAAAGGTCTTTCCCGTGCTTTTTCACCTTTCGTTTTTGGATAAAAGAAAAGTCGGTGGCGACTCTTGCTAACCGCAACATTTGCGATCAAACGCAAATAAATCAAGTCAGTTCTCCCACCGTATCACAGATATGATGTTATGATGTTATGTTCATGTTAAATAAGTAGAAAACATAAAAAGTCATACAAGAGCCTTAGGTTTAAAGGCTTGCATGAATTCCATAGGTAAATACCCTTCCCCATTTAAGTTATGTTGACTCAACCTGTCCTACAATAGTAAGCGGTTTCTAAGAATCTCATATCACAGATCTTTCTCACAGGCTTTATTTGAGCACGACAACCGGCTTGCCACTAAAATATACTCAAAGTCGAATCTTAATGAGCGTAGCCTCGAGTATGAACCAACTTCGGACTGCACCAAATCCGGCTATCTCACTACTTTCTAATAGCCAAGATGGGTCAATTAAGGTTCTAAAAGTAAGTTATTATTAACGACACCCCGCGGAAGCCTAATGTTATCCTTGACTGACTCAAGGAACATCAGTACAAACCAAAGTGTCACACTAACGATAGCTATCATGTTAACCATATCGGTATACGTCGTACAATATTTATAATCTATTGCTACTTACCTAAGGCATCACAAGATCCAGGTGTAGGATCTCTCACACAAGCAATAATACCCAAACAAGCGCTTAAATTTAAAGCAAACAATTCAAACAATTAAAGCAAGTAAAAGTGATCTAAACTCAAAGGTAAACCCTATTTTTTAAGTATTTCCTAGCAGAGTCACCAGTTTTGTAATTCAGTGAGAGAACTGAGTTTTTTGGTTTATCACAAATGTTGCGGTTAGCAAGAGTCGCCACCGACTTTTCTTTTATCCAACAATTAGGAAAGGTGAAAAGAACAGGAAATACCTATAGATTTTGAGTTCGGGGGGTAAGTTATGAAAAGGGAAGATGTTAGAACCCTTTCTATCCATAGTTATCTACAGGCTCTTTATTGCTTAGCTCACTTTTAAAACTTGCTTTGTGTGTGTTTGATTTGTTTGAAAATAGTTTTAAATGCCAATGTAAGGCTAACTTTGTAATAATCCTTGTGTCGGTCCTCAAGAATGTATACAAAGTTTTTTTTGAAAATATTTGTTTGAAAGTGTAGTGTGAAAATGTATTTGTTTGTGAGCAAGCATCCAAGAGTCTTACCCACTAAGTATGGTCTTTCTTATTCATTTCCTTCTACTTTGGAGATATTATTATCCATACCATTAGTTGGTAGGTAATCCTATCTATTGGATGTGAAGGGACAAGCGTAGGGTCATCGAAGGCAACATGTAAGGATACTTTAGCAATTGTATCCAAGGGACTATCATCATTTTTCTTGTAGGGTCATCGAAGGGACTAGATCATTTTTTAGGAAACTCGAAGTATCATCGAGAGGTTATGATATTTATTCGAAAAGGACCATGATGGTTTGATCGAGGGTCTTTTGCTAAAGTATCCACACTTTCGAGGGATATGACCAAGTATTCGTAAGGAAACAAGAGAGGCTACCCTAGAGGTGCAAAGTGTTTGTTTCAGTTATCTTATCTTGAAAATTAGGTTTTCTATGTCCAATTGTTAGTCTTTCCATACAAACCCTAATTAATAACAGTTAAATATAATGTGCAGAATGTAAAGTGCGGAAAATTAAACCTAAGCTATTACATCCTGTGAGCAGTTAAATAATAGGAAAAAGATGTGAGAAAAGATAAATCTACGCTATTACATTGGGGAGTTCAACCTATAGACTTGTTCTAGGAATTTAAATAGCACAAGAAATAAGGAAAATGTTAGAAAAAATGTTTTAATGTTTTTGTAGAAAATAATTTAAGTTAATAAATAGTAATTAAAACATAATTATTTATAATTAATTTTAATATTGGGAAAAATATAATTAATTAATAAATTAAAATATGTCAACATTTAATTATTAACTAAAAAAACCTAATCCTAATTTGTTATGGTTTTGAAAAAAATTTAAGGTTTGTTAAGGGTTAATTAAAAAATAGGTTAATTAAAAAATGGAAAAGAAATTAGGGTTAATAAAAATAAGAAAAACAAAATGTATGGGGTGGGAGTTGACCCGACACCCTTAGTCTCACAGGTATGCCTTCCTACCACGGCGCCATGGTGTTTTTTTGGGATTGAGAATAGCCACTGGTCCATTTGTAACAAACTCAAGTGAAATCCCGAAAGAGTAAAAAAACAACTGCAAAATATAGGGGTCGAACCCACGCCTCTCATGTCACAGGTATCCGTCTCCCAACCATCTGAGCTACACTAATTTTATGTTATTCAAACATAATTCAAATATTATATAATAAAACAATTGGATCAGAGAAGCTCCAGAGCCCTAGCTCCAGTCATCTTCTCCGGTGAGCCAAAAAACCTTAACTTGCAAAAATTATATGAGTTAGATCATAATAGGGACCATATCCCCCTAATTGGACCCTTGTGAATCCAATGGTAGATTTGGTTTGACCTGAGTGTGCTTGTAGAGTAAGTTTCAAAGAAGATATTTCAAAGTGCCCTAACAATGGCATATCTCTATTCTTGCGTCAAACCTCACAAGTAATACATTAAATTTTTTCCAAACATCAATGTGAATATGAATGTATGCATCGAATCATTCAACGATGCATATATTAAAAGTTGTAGAGAACTGAATTTCCTTCAAAATAAGATTTGGATGAAGAATTTCTGATGAAGTATGTGAAAGTTATGCTTGGTCAAAGTTTAGTTGACTTCTCCTTAAGAAAACCCTAATTTAGTAACTTTTGACTTTTGATGAATCTTGAGTTTTCTTGAAGAATCATGATCAACCCTTGATCAAATGATGAATTTGACTTCAAAATGTTGATGTTGACCAAACATCTTGAAGTTTGATTGTAGATTGGTCAAAGTTGGCTTTTTGTTCAATAGAGTTGATTTTCAATCATCTAACTAATTGACTGAGAAAACTTTGATGTAAGGCTTGAAATTTGGAATGAGGATACCTTGAAGCATGCGAGATTCTATGAAGTCCATTTGAGACATTAGAAATTGAATTTCCTTTAAGAGAAGCAAAACCCTAGTTATAGGTAAATTGCTTAGGAGGAGAGTTTGTCTGGTCAACCCTTGAGTAGTCTTGAGTGTTTGAGACCTTCATGAGCATGGGGAGGTATCTTGAATCAATTTGTCTCAAAGATGGGATGGGAAATTTTGGGGTACAACAGTTTGTAATAGCTAGAGCCTACCTTTGACATTTGAATTAAGTCAAAGACGCCTAAGTTTTTCCAGGCTTGGGATTTGGCCTTTTCGACTTTAGCCAGCCAAGCAATATATTATTTATATGCTACAAGGAAATATCTAAAGGGTCTAATGTTTTCAGTCACATATTCGAACTGAAAAGGTTTGTTTTCAGCTACAGTAGTTGAGGGAATTTCTTTTGGAATTTTTTCTACAAAAGATTTTTCTAATTGCTTATCAGGGTTATTCTCTTTTTTCTTAAAGGGATTAGCTTTGTTAATAATGGGTTTTGTATCATAGTAAACTGGAAATATTTTCTTAATTTGTTCTAAGTAGTCAGCAGATGACATGGGACCCATATATCCTAGGGTTTTATCAGCGAGAGTAAATGGCACTATTACCTGAGAAACATAAATTGCTTGTTGCTCAGCAGTAACAGATGGCATTGGAACTAGTTCTTGATTTCCAATGATGATAGGTTTAGAGATGTGATAAATCAGCTTGAATGCAACATCATTCATGATTTTTCACTTCTTTATTCTTCAAATTTTTATCAGATTTACTTCCTTTCTTAGATGGTGCCATGGTTAACAAGTTCAAATTTTTGATCGTTTGATGGTTTTTGAGAGAAAGGGAGAGTGAAAATTTTGAAATCAAAATATTGAGAAGATGGAAAAGTGTATTTGGGGAAGAAGAAGACTATTTATAGATGAAACTATGCAGTTATTATTTTTTAAAATTGGAGTTAGTGGGACAAGTGGTGGCTCATAACAAGTTGATACGAGAGGTTGTTTATTTAAAAGCCATATTTGGAACCTACCTCTATAAAAATGATGGAACTGCTATGCGCACATCTTGATTATACATTTTGAAAATGTAAGTTATAATTATTCCGACGTTACAACAGTTATTATCCATCACGAGGGTTATCTTTTCGTCGAAATATACTCTTACAAAGAAATGTATGTTTCTCCAAGAAATTTGAAACACACATTTTTTGGGGGAAATTTGTTAAGTGGAAATTTTGACTACATGAGTTTTAGTTGAATTAATACATTTTGGATGATGTGATTCGAAGGAAATAATAAAAAAATCCATGAGAAGACTTTGATAAATGAAGAGCTAAAACTGAAGCTTTAATTTTTCTAAGTGATGGTGAAAGGTCCGTATACGAACCATAAAGATATCAAGTTTATTTAAAGTGTTAATGAGCATGCTTCAACCGTCACTTTTTGGTTCTTCGAAGATAATTAGTTTCAAATTCAAAAAGATTAATCTTATCCAAAGATACGCGTGGAAACTTGTAATTCGAAGATACATGCAATTGTCGAATGTGGCATCATATTATTTAGAGACCATTTGGTCAAAATTAGTATAAATAGGGGTCTTAGTGTTAATATTCAGTGTGTTCACATCTTTTATACAAATACTCAAATCACTCAAAGTACCAGCGTTAAGAGGAAAGAGTTTGCGAGAATGTACATATGATGCACCCTTTTTACATTTATAGTCATTCGATTTTATTTGATGTTTTATACATTCCATTTAAATTCCAGTTGAAATCCTTTTACATTTCAGTCTTATCTTTAATGTATTATGTTACTATCTACGAAATAATAATTGAAATAACATTTATCTAAAATAATGAAGATTTTGTTGAAAATACTCTTTATTATTAGAATAAAACCATTAAATAAGAACACATGTACTTAGGATCAATATGATCGATCCTGCAAGTTACCATTTCTACAAAGATTTGGGAGAATAGCGATTATTTACCAAATTCCATGGTAAACACTTATCTAAGTATGGATGCAAATCTGATCTCTGAACTATTAGTTCAGAAAGTGGTTGTATTAACCTGAACAAGCTACAGAAGGTGTGATCTTTTGTGATCTTCTCTTAAAAGGACTATCAAGCTTAATGAGCTCTTTGGATGATAAATCAAGAACCAAATTATTGAGTTTTAGTTGAATTAATACATTTTTGATGATATGATTATGGAGGATTGAGGATCAACAATGGTATCAGAAGAAGGAGTTCTGACTTTGTGGATCATAATATGCAGATTCTGATCTTGTCCATAGTAGTATGCTTGGTGAAGGCATGACTAAAATGGTGAAGAGTTCACTAGTACAATAAATTACTAGTGAATGTGCGGGAAAATGACTAGTATCATATAGTGTGATGTGATCGTAAAGATTGTGGACAAGTGTTTTTTCCTCTTCTACAAATCAGTTAACCTAGAGTTTTGAAAACCAAGCATTTGATTACTTGTGTGTAAATGATGTCAAAGTTGTGTGGTTATATCCATAAGAATCCAATCTATTACGATCTCTCCAAGAGTAAGTATGATTTGTATTCAAAAATCTATTTTCATAGTTCGATAGAGCCTTCTACAAGGCCTGTTTGAAGATACCACATGTGATGCTCTAATTTCTGGTCAGGACATTTATTAGGACATGTTGTGTTCTCAGGCCTAGCAAGGAAGTATTATGGGCGGTGCCGTCAGGAGGCTTATGTAAAAAGTGTCTTGAGTCTCTGCATGTGCTTTTTTGGAATTATAAAGTAGTCAAAAGCTACTTTGGAAGGTGCATCAATTTTCTTTTGGTTGTGTTTTCATTGCGTCCTTAACCAAAATCTCTAACACCATCGATGATCATTAATTCCTATGTCATTGCTTGGTTATTTATTCAGGTCAATTTATTTCCTGTATTCACCTTGTGTCTGTCTGTTAGTTATCATAGTCCTCATGTCTTTTTCGTGTATGGGTAAGTTATGTTTGGGTCTGGTTCTGTGAAGATTATGTTTGTCAATTTGTGGAAAGCTCAGGGAAAATGGGTAGAGTTAAGACGTTGTTAAGTCTGAGGTCTGTTTTTGGATTTGCTTAGAAAAAATGTCAAGTAGGTTGTCCTATTCTAAGTCTGTTGGTTATATTATTTTGTTTTTGTTTCACATCTCTTTTGTCTTGTGTTCTAAGTTATGAACACAACTGTGTCTTATGGTTTGTTTCCCCTATAAGAAGTGTTTCTAGATCAAGGGGGAGTAAGATCAGTTTGTGAATAATGTTTATGGGATTGAAAACATCTTGCGTTGGCCATAAAGGATTGGCTCGACACAATATGAAGAAGAGTAGTTTGCGGCTGCTGAGATTTTAAGTATGGAATGGAAATGTTTAGAGCTACTGTAAAGAGATGTTGAATGTGATGTATCGACATCAAATAGGTTGTTATCTCTTATTAAAAGCCTTTGTCATATTTTGGCTAAAAAGGGGGAGAGAACATCTGTATGTGTTGAGATTCTCTTTATTTGTGCTAAACTTGTGTGTGCAGCTTTTTAGGGGGGGAGAATATGTGTTGGACTATCATGAAGAAGTCCTATTGTTAATGTTGTGACATCTTGTGATAAGAAAGTGAAGATTGAAGACTATCAAAGATGTGAAGACTAAAAAAACAGCTTCTGATGTTTTTAGGTTGCTGCTGATTTGTATTGGTTAATATTTTCTCTTAATGTAATTTCTGAATCTTGAATATGAATAGAATATGTAAATTAATTTTAGCCAAAATAATCCAAAGAAGGAGATTGTTAATTCTCTGAATTATGTAATTGGCATTATGTTTGGTAAAACTAATAGAGCAACAATATGTTAGATATGATGTATTTACTTGCTAACAGGAACAGTTTGTGCAAGAAGTCCTATCTTATGTTGGGACATGTTGAGTTGAAGTATTTCAACATCTGGAGCAACATGTTGGATAAGATGTCCTATGGAGGAGCATACGACATCGCGCATGATCTGAAGTGATATGTTTATTCTGTTAAGTCACAATGACAAAATATATTTTGGGAGATTGTATTATCCTATGTGGCGCTATTTTATAGGTCATGAAGAATCAAGTCAAAATATTGAAGATTGTGCAGTTTCTAATTATGGAGATAATTTAGGAAACTAATGATTGAAGACCTATTGTTATGCAGAATCTTCTGCAGAATTGTAACAGCTGACAAGCTATGATTGAAGGCCCAAATCCAGTTGGGATATAGGTTATAAAAAGAATCTTTGTAACCTAGGATTATGACTAGCCGTGAATTATCATGAAATAGTCATTAGGTCTAAGTCTGTATCCACTCTCTAGGAGAGTTGGTGTAAGTGAACCACTCAGGTTGTTACATGGTCACTGTGTCCTCCTCGAAGTTATGAATCAGGAGTGAGTATTATTCTTGGAGGAAGCATGTAAGCAACTCCAAGTATTGTTCTTAGTGAAGTGATTCTTGTCTAGGTATTATTTTGGAAGTGTGTCTTCTTGTTTTGTATTTGAAGTGTGATCTTCATATAGGTAGAAAGTCGTCGATACATTAACTGATAATAACACAAAGATATGATGACCCACTTCAGTGTACAATAACACCTACTCTAGGGGCTACCAAGCCAAGAAGAAAGTTCATTATCAATAGTATTAGTTCAAATCTAAACTCCCCCGCTTGCAACATCTCGCCTAATCCCTACCCAATGACACTTCTACTTAGGTCCTCCTTAAATATGAGAAATCACCATCTCATTTCCTAAATCACCCCAGTGATATCTAACAATCACAAAGTTCAACCAAGACTCTTGACTAATAAACACACTTCAACTTGCTTCAAAGCTTCATCAAAGAACAATAATCGACTATATGCTTAAAATATTAAGAGAGATTGACACAAACATTCAATGCTATAAGTTTATGAATGAATGACAGAACCTTAAAACTCAAGGAATAATCCTACTCTTCTATCAACATGAGTACTCCAAACACAAATTTTGCAGGAAATGCAAGAGAACCACACTTGTACCCATCTACAGACATATTGTGTCTTCCAATTCTTCAAGACTCAAAAATAGAAAGCTTATCCCAAGCAGTCTAGATAGCACTTCCAAAAATGCAGAAAACACTTAACCAATTGAATGATACACACCACAACTGCTAGTGAGTATTATTGAAGAATATTAACTTAACTCAGGTTGATACCTCTCCATTGCATACAACCCCTTGGATATCTTTTCCATTACAATAGAACAAGAGTTCCATGCTCTCGTAGACCTGATAATAATAAAAAGTTTGAGTAAATAACAACCATCATGTTTATTAGAAACACCAGCCAAAACATATTGAGAAAAATAAATTCTCAATAAGAGGATCTCAAGACATTATTTCTGACATTTCTTCAAGGCCTTCAAACCCCAGAGTAGAACCTGCCACACAGTTCTAGCTACTTAGAACAGAAGATTCTTCCCGATGTCAATGAGAATGTCCTTGATGATTTCCCTTGTCTTCCATATCTAGAGAATATCCAACAGATTGATCATACATCTTCAGCATTAGAAGACACCTCTATCAACCTTTCCTTGAGAAGAATTACTTCCTAGAAAAAAATGAAGCTCTAGGATTGCCTTCATCAGAAACCTGAAAACAAGCTCTTCAAGGGAAAAAATAAATTGCTCTTGTCTTTCTAGAGTGTCTTCATCATGATTAATTTATTTTCTATTAGTCTTACTCCCAGTTGGTCTTGTACTTTTATAAACACTGACACTATCTTGAATCATTAATCTCAAGCTATTCCAAGAAAATATCTTCCTTGAACCATAGTTTAAAGAACACACATCAAATACATATACAGCGGAACATATCACATCCTCCACAGCCTCCAGGCAGGATGTCAGAAACATCTTATAGGACATCATGTGAGAAATCATCCCCAGAATCAGCCAACAGAGAATGATTAGACATAAATCCCTCTGTCATATCAAACTCATCCTCCTTCTCAAGAGAATATCACAAAAAACAAACTAACATGAACACCTCAGGTTCACACAGCAGAGGCACATGTAGCAAAAAATCACCTCACAATTAATACCACAGTCATAACACCAACTACAACCAAGACTTTGTTCCTTCAAGTCCAATACACCAGAAAGTATTTTCCCTAGATCTCACCCAGAACAGAATAGGATGCCTTCTCGAATACCAATTGAAATTCGGGTATACAGGTCGGTAACAATGTCCTAACACACGTTGAGACAAATATCTGTGTAACAACACTTGGAATGAATAAAGCACACTGATATAATTCATACCAGAACAGACTCATGACAGATGTTCCAACATCTTATATGACATGTCAATCAATCAAGAAACAAAAACTAAATAATACAGAATGATAATAACACAAAGATATGATGACCCAATTTGGTGTACAACAACACCTACTCTGGGGGCTACCAAGCCAAGAAGAAAGTCCACTATCAGCAGTTTTAGTTCAAAGCTAAACTCCCATGTTTACAACTTCTCGCTTAATCCCTACCTAATGAAACTTCTACTTAGGTCCTCCCCAAATATTAGAAATCACCATCTCACTTCCTAAATCACCTCAATGATATCTAACAATCACAAAGTTCAGCTAAGACTCTTGACTAACAAACACACTTGGACTTTCTTCAAAGCTTCATCCAAGAACAATAATCGACTCTATGCTTAAAATATTAAGAGAGATTAACACACAAACATTCAATGCTTACAAGATTATGAGTGAATGACAAAACCTTACAACTCTAGGAACAATCCTACTCTTCTATCAACATGATAGTTGGGAGGCTCACAAATAACATAGACCAGCTCTCCTAGAGAGTGGCACACAAACGAAGCCCTAATAGATTACATATTTAACGACACTCACTCCTTTTAGGTTAACAACCTTCTATTTATAACCCTTTACCCAACTGGATTTTGGGCTTCAAATCGCAGCATAGCAGTTGATACAAATCTGCAGAAACATCTGCATAAAAATAGGTCTTCAATCATAACCTTCCTTAATATTTCTCCATAATTAGAAAGTCAATATTCTTCTTGAATTCAACTTGAATCTTCCAACCTTAAAATCAGCACCATGTAGTATAATATAATATTCCAAAAATATTTTGCATCTGTTAAGTTTTAAACGGATACAACAGCCCAGCCCAACACAATCTTGGTGTTAAATGACTCTACATAGGACATCTTGTCTGACACGTTGCTTCACTTGATGAAACATCTCAACTCAACATATTTCTTCTCAAAATAGGACTTCTTGTTCAACCTGTTTTTCTCAGCAACTCATCCTATTTAACACATTGCTTCCATATTTATTTTACTAAAATTAATGTCAATTCTAAAATAGCAAATTAACAATCTCCCCCTTTGGCAAATTTTGGCTAAAACAACTAAACACACATTACAACTCAAATTAGAGAAATAAATAAGAATTAAAATCAGATTTAGTTTTCAGGAGATACTAAGCAAAGCAACATGTCTTTAGTCTTATTAATGTCAGGACATCCTATTCGTCATCTTCTTCATAGTAGCTCTAAGCATTTACATTCCAGCACCTCAAGCTTATATTTCAATTCCAGCACCTCAAGCTTATACTTAGGAAGAGAAAGTCCTAAAGACATTTTATGTACACGAGGAAGAAGATTGTTGAAACTCCCCCTTAATCTAGAAACATTCCTCATAGGGAGCATAAGAGAACCTTTAAGAGGTGACCAACCACCATCCCAGGTAACTCAGAACATATGTTACAATTGTATTCATAATTCAGATCACAAGTCACAACAATAAAAACAGACTCAGAATAGAACATCCTATTAAACATCTTTGTGAAAACTTGGTTCAAACACAAACTTCAGACTCAACAGTTGAATGGAGCCTTTCTCCCCCCTTTTAGCAATAAATTGACAAACAAATCCCTCACATAAACAGGCTCAAAAGGTACTCACCTATATCTGGGTAAAATCCATAAGTGCTATTTTGAAAAACTCTCAAACACAAGATGAAGGAAGAGAAGAGATGGCCTCTTTAAATAGCCCACACAATTACTTAGGATTTAACAATCCTAGACTATGTTCAAGGTCTTGATTGAAGGGAACATTATTTTAGGAAGATAGATCTATCAAAATAAATGTGCACCGTCCAAAATAGTTTTGACTGCCTTTATTGTCTTTGGACTTATTCTCCAAAAAAATGTTCCAAGAAGCATGCATGCATAGTTAACTGCACGTTTTACACCCTCGTTTGACATGTGCTTGAACATACCGTCCATACTATTTCCTTGCCAGTCACAAAGGAAACATGCCTTGAATAATGTCCTGACGTCTAGTTAGACA
Source organism: Vicia faba (assembly GCA_948472305.1). NCBI lineage: Eukaryota > Viridiplantae > Streptophyta > Magnoliopsida > Fabales > Fabaceae > Vicia > Vicia faba. Next base: position 822,478,990 of record OX451740.1, on the reverse strand, counting down.
TTTTTTTTGAACAAAACTTATTCACCAATCAGTAGACGATATTTCACAGGATTATCTATACATTTGGGAGTAAGATCACACTGCCTTCTCCTACTCTTTTCATCCAGAAATAGTAGCACATACAAAGTCATCAAAACTTCACATGTGTGACATTTCACATTCATAAATCAAAATAACCATTGAGTCCCTCCTTGTGATACGGTGGGAGAACTGACTTGAGGTTTTGCGTTTGTGTTTGCAAATGTTTCGGTTTAGCAAGAGTCACCACCGACTTTTTATTTTATCCAAAGGAAAGGTCAAAAAGAACAGGAAAGACCTTTGAGATGTTTTCCTGGGTTCGGGGGGTAGATTATGAAAAGGGAAGGTGCAAGCACCATTTTCATCCATGGTTATCCATGGGCTCTTAGTTACTTGTTTAGATTACTTGCTTTTGCTTTTCAATTGTTTGAAATGGTGCTTTGTGTGTGGTTTTGAAAATGTTTTGAAAAGAGGCCATCGTTGTGGCAACCTTTGTAATGATTCTTGTTTGAATATATACAAAGGTGTTTGTCTTTTGAAAAGATATTTCAATGTTTGAAAGTTTATTTTGGGAAATGTTTTGAAATTATGTTGTGAGGTGTGTTTGTAAATAGTAAGGATGTTTTTTGCAAGTTTTGATCAAGTAACTAAGAGTTGTCTACCCTATCTACTCAAAGATCTTTCTTACATATTTTTAATCCTTTGACATTGTTGTTTTACCATTGTATTTGGTAAACAAACTTGTGTTTGGATGTTAAACGGGACAGATGCGGGTCATCGTATTAACCATGATAGCAATTGTGCTAAGTATCTTTAGCGAATTTTTTAGGGACTAAATCATTTTTGTATAGGCAACCAAGATAGCGTCATCGAGGGACTATGATCTTTTGTTTTGTTTTTTGCTTTACCAAGATACTCAACATGCATACCATGGCCATTTTAAAGGCAACAAGTGGATGAAAATCCTAGGGGTGCATGTGTACATTGTGTTGTCAATTTACATGCTTTTATGTCTTGTATTAGGTCTAACTATTTGTTTTGATTTTGGATATTGCATACAAACCCTAATCTCTATCATGGCATATTTAAAAGCATAAAGTGCGTAAAATAAATCTACGACTATTACAACATTGATATGGGGAGGGGAATACAATTTTGAATGGGGAGTATTTGCAAGAAAATAAAACCCTAAGATTTACTATTACATCCAAATTGAATTCTTTGCATCAAATAATAAATAAGCAATATTTAAATAAAAAATTTAAGTATGAATATGCAAAATATTATAAGTATGCAAAAAATGTTTGTGTTTACTTTTATGTATGTAAAAATATAATATTTAATGTATTAAAAAAAAGAAATAAAAGATTATTTTTACTAAGGGTAAAAACCCTAATTTTCTTTAAGAAAGTATATATATATTAATTATATTATTTATGTACAATAAAATAAAATAATAAAATATATACAAATGTAAAAAAATAAAAATATATCAGAAATAATATTATTTAAGTATGTAAGTAATAAAAATAAAGGTATAATATTTTTATGTATTATTTTCAAGTTTTTATTAAATAAAATAAAAGTATGTTATTTAATAGTTATTTTTATGTTAGAATAAATAATAAAAAATATAAAATAAAATGTAAAAATTTATAAAATTGTTTCTGGTATTTTTTTATGTTTTTATTAAATAAAATAAAAGTATGTTATTTTATAGTTATTTTTATGTTAGAATAAATAATAAAAAATACATAATAAAATGTGAAAATTTATAAAAATGTTTTTGGTATTTTTTTATGTTTAGAAAAAATAAAACAAAATCAGAAATGAAAAATAAAATATAAAAATATAAAAATATAATGAAATGGGCCAGGGGGGTGCAATCAGCAAGTCAGTGGTGCAAAAAGTAGGGAAAAGGAAGGCCCAGCCTAACACTTCATCTTCAACCTTCCTTCAAACACAAAAAATGCGTGCCTGTGTACAAAATATGGAAATCCTGCATACTTGCTCTAAAGCAAAAACTCATAACACCAAAGTCATAGCATTTTTCAAGACGATTTCAACCATATAAAGAACTTAATCTAAATATCAAAGACCAAAGAGAATTTCTCTGGCCCTAATTTTTAACCTAACTTTTTCAGGAAGTTCATCAATCAAATTCTCTCAGCACACTTAACTTAAATGAAATTTATGCATATGTACAGCTTAAGGGCCACGAGTACTACATTTTTTATTCACAAACCTAAGACTAATGATTCCTAAATAGAGAGATATGAAGTTGGAAAATACCTGTTTCAGTTGAACACGAGTATGGCAATGTAGAGCTTTTCAGTGAGGCCTGAGATGCTTAGGAGCTTGCTTGAACTTCCTCTGACCTTCCTCAATGCTTAGTTTGCTTTGGACTTGCTTGAATAAGCTTGTAGAAGTCAACCTGCACAAGCTGAAAACAGAAATGGTGAAGCTTACAAATGGAGTTATAGTCAATGGCCAATGGTTGGGATAGCTCAGGTGGGTTATATGGAAGGTATTGGAACAGGTTTGGGGCAAAATGCACGAGTAGTTTTTGCTATGGAACTCCAAGTGCAGAAACTGCCCTGTTTTGCAAGAAGGGTGTGTTTTTGTATTTTGGAAGGCTTGAGGGTTGTATAATTCGTGTTTCTGGCTCAAGGAAAAGTCCAAAACTTGTCTCAAATGCTTACAAGAGTTGGTTATAACAGATACTCAAGTTATGGCTTTTTGGCAAGTTTACTTGTATTTTAAGCAAAAGTATGAAGTGATAAAATACAGGCATGTACAAGCTATCTTCCAGCATGTACTTGGTGATCTTGGCCCCCCAAGTTTGTGGATATTTTTTGCTGTCCAAGATTTGGTTCAAGGCTCAAGGGATTCAATTTGACATAAAGCAAGTTTTGACAAAAATGGCAATGTTGCCTTTTTGCTATTTTTAGATTAATCTCTTGTGTAAACCTCTAATGATCAGAACAAAGCTTCAATCCATTGGGTTTTCATTTAATTCTTGAGTGTGGAAGGGTTTAGAGGCCTGTAATCAAGTATAAACAATGCTAGATGGAAATTGCAAATTGTAGCAACATGAAACATGCCATGGATCAAAGTGAGTTTTTTCCAAATTCAAACTTTCGATTCTCCCTAACCATAAATGATTTTTGAGAGTTCTTGGACATTTTGGAAAGGTTGTAACATTCTATACAATACATATTTGAAATGCATTTTGAGATTCCAAGTGGAACTAGGTGAAAAATTACCATGAAGATAGGTCAAAATCCTGCCTAAACTAGGGCAAAATTTCACTAAGTTAAAAGTTTCATGGACCCTTGTTCCAAAAATCATAACTTGATATACAAGCTTCTTTTGGGAAAACTTTGTGAATCAAAGTTGTATATTTTGTGGAGGACTACAACTTTCATGTTGTAAGTTTTTTTTGAATCCAATTGCATCATGGTGAAAAAGTTGGGCAAAGTTGGGAAAAAATAAGAAAATTTCATAACTTAGAAAAATTCTAAGTTATGAAATTTTTTCAATCTTAAACCCTAATTTTCAAAATTAGGTTTCTTGATGAACAAGTTTCATTTTTTGACTCATTTTGATGAGAAATGACCCTTGGCACTTGATTTTGACCAAAAAGTCAAAGTTTGACTTTTCAGTGTACAGTCAAATTTTGATCAGTTGACTGAAAAATTCATCTGTCAATCCAATGCATTTGAGATCTTTTGAACCTTGTGAATAGGTCAAGATGATGCCATTGAGTCCTTGAATCCATACTTGAACCTAATTTGCCATTGGCTAGGTCAAAAAGTCAGAAATTTCCCTTCTGCAGTCAAAACCCTAAAAATGACCATTTTGCCCCTTTGATGATCTGATCAAATTTCTTGAGGAGTTGTGATCCAAACTTGATCAAATGGTTCATATGATCTTATAATGTTGACATGGATCAAAACTTATGAGGTTTGACTGTAAATTGGCCACAATTGACTTTTTCCCCAATACAGTTGATTTTTAGGTCAATTGTCCCATTGACTGGGCAAAAATTTGATTCAAGGCTTGAAACTTGGTATGAGAAATCTTATGAGTCCGACGTGAAGCATGAAAGTCACATTAAGCATTGGAAGTCAAAAATTCCTTGTGCAAACTCAAACCCTAATTTTAGGTCAACAGTGCAAGGAGATGTCTTGAGCAGAGCAAACCCTAATCTGGTCTTGAGTTCAAAAAGTCTTGTGAGGAGAAATATTGATAAAATGAGAGGGAAAATTTTGGGGTACAACACTCCTCAATCTGCATAGAAAAATAAATTCCCCCAGATACAAGCATTGTTTCTCAGAGTTCACTTTAAGAACCATGAGAATACAAGAATCAACCAATCAGGCTCAGATGGCTGGAATAATACATGCCTAGTCAGAAACACAAATAATTACATCCAGTAGAATTACGACAATTTTTTATATGACATCATACCCTCATAAGAAGTACATAATATCCACAAGCTTGGAACACAAGCAAGCTTCATAATATATGCACCATTGCAGCAATAATCCATAGACCAACACTTAGCTCTCCATGTCATGGATAAAGGATGCTCCTGCTGAACACATTCACAACTGTGAAAATAAACCTGAGCTGGATACTCTAGCTCCTTCAGAGCACATCCTACCATTCTGACTTCTTCACTTTTACAAAAAAAAAATATGTTTTCTTGCTTCACACGCTCCAGACTGACACATTTTTTTCTAGAGTAAATTGCATTAGAAGAAACCCACTTTATCATAAGCTTCCTGATCATATTACACTATATGATACCATCCATTTTCCCTTACTTGGAATTGCTGGATAAAAGACATGCATTCATCAAACATACTACTGTAGTCAAGATTAGAATCTTCTCATTCTAATCGATATATCCAGAAATGCCTCTTCTTACAACAAAGTTGAGCATCCAACTTCACATCCACAATCCCAAGCATCTTCAACAAGAATGATGTCAAAACATCATATAAAACATCTTCTTCTTATCACATATCTCATTAACTTTGGTTCTTAATTATTCATAGGACTTATTATTTTCATGGAAGTCCTTGACCTAAGGAGATCTCCAAAGAACACAACTTTCAGAAACACCAGCGAATCAAGGAGAAAAATAAAATCTTATGTTTTCTAAAACATAGTTTTCAGATTGCAAACTTACATCAGCACATCAGGCAAATACAGTGCTTCTGTAAGGATATTTCCCATCTGTTAAATGTACACCTGAATTCAAGCAGTTCTGACTGATACTCACTTTACAAACCACACTAGTCTTGGTTAGTGGCTGGATTTAGCACTCCACCATGGTCAGACACACCAACTTCAAAATTTAGCATATATCAGAGAACCATGAAGAGAAATAAACTCTCATACACTTTCTAAATTATAGTACTCAGATTGTAGACTTCACAAATATGTTAGGCAAATACATAACTCCCGTCAATGTATTTATCATCAGTCACATGCACACCTACATTACAACTTATCTTAGAGGTCCAAACAACTGATAACACTACCTCTTCTCAAGTGGTATAACATTTGACCTGACATTCTCCTTCTGCACACCACAAATAGTCATGAAAAATATTCTCTTGACACCACCATGAGCTCAAAACAAACTTCTTTAGCTGGAGAAGTAACAGACTGAAATGATGTTCCAACATCATTTCAGACATCATGGATTTAATCATTTACTATGGCTTTGTAGACAACATCCATAGTACTCCAAATACAACTTTTGCAAGAAACACAAGGGAACCACACTTGTACCCATCCATAAACCGACTGCTTCTTCCAATTCTTCAAGACTCAAAACTGGAAAGCTCATCCTAAGTAGTCTAGATAAAACTTATTAAAAGACAGACAACACTAAACCAATTGAATGATACATACCATAACCACTAGTGAATATTCCTGAAGAATATTAACTTAACTCAGGTTGATACCTCTCAATTGCATACAACCCCTTGGATGTCTTTTCCACTACAACAAAACAAGAGTTCCATGCTCTCATATGCATGATAATATATTTTGAGTAAACAACCTCCATCATGTTTATTAGAAACACCAACCAAAACATATTATGAAAAATAAACTCTCATAAAGAGGATATCAAGAAATTATTCTTGACATTTCTTCAAGGCCTTCTAATTGTAGATTAGAACCTCCCACACAATTTTGGATACTTAGAACATAAGATTTTTCCAGATGTCAATGAGAATGTCCTTGACGATTTCCCTTGTCCTCCATATCCAGAGAATATCCAACAGATTAATCATACATCTTCAACATTAAAAGACAACTCTATCAACCTTTCCTTCAGAAGAAGCACATCCTAGCAAAATAGATTAAGCTGTAGGATTTCCTTCATCAAAAATCCAAAAACAAACTCTTCAAGGGAAATAATAAATTTCTCTTATCTTTATAGAATGTCTTCATCATGATTACTTTCTCTTCTCTTAGTCATACTCCCAGTTGGCCTTGTGCTTTTATAAACACTGGCACCATCTTGCATCATTAATCTTAAGTTATTCCAAGAAAAGATCTTCCTTGAACCATAGCTTAAAGAACACACATCATATACATATGCAGCAGAACATATCACATCCTCCACAGCCTCCAGGCAGGATATTAGAAACATCTTATAGGACATCATGCGAGAAATCATCCCTAGAATCAGCCAGCAGATAATGATTAGACATAACTCCCTCTACCATATCAAAATCATCCTCCTTCTCAAGATAAGATCATAGAAAAGAAACCAACTTGAATACCCCGGGTTCACACAGCAGAGGCACATGTAGCAGAAAATCACCTAATAATTAACACCATAGTCATAGCGCCAGCTACAACCAACACTTTGTTCCTTTAAGTCCAATGTACCAGAAAGTATCTTCCCTAGATCTCACCCATAACAGAACATGATGCCTGCTCTGACACCAATTGAAATTTTGGTATACAGGTCACGACGCCCTAACACATGTTTAGTCAAAGATCTTTGTGTAATAACACTTAGACTAAATATAACACACTGATATAATTCATATCATAACAAAGTCATGACAGATGTTCCAACATATTATATGACATGTCTATTAATCAAGAAACAAAAACTAAACAATGCAGAATGATAATAACACAAAGATATGATGACCTTGTTTAGTGTACAACAACACCTACTCTGGGGCTACCAATCTAGGAAGAAAGTCCACTATCAACAGTATTATTTCAAAGATAAACTCCCCCGTTTACAACTTCTCGCCTAATCCCTACCAAATGACACTTTTACTTAGGTCCTCCCTAAATATGAGAAATCTCTATCTCACTTCTTAAATCACCTCAATGATATCTAAGAATCACAAAGTTCAACCGAGACAAATAACTAACAAACACACTTGGGCTGGCGTCAAAGCTTCATCCAAAAACAATAATTGACTCTATGCTTAAAAGCTTAAGAGAGATTGACACAAAAACATTCAATGGTTACAAACTAATGAATGAATGACAGAACCTTACAACTTAAGGAACAATCCTACTTTTCTATCAACATGATAGTTGAGAGGCTCAGAAATAACTGACTAAATCTCCTAGAGAATCGAACACAAACGATGCCCTAATATATTACATCTTTACATTCACTACCCTCACTCCTTTTAGGTTAACAACATTTTATTTACAACCCTTTACCCAACTAGATTTTGGGCTTCAAATTGCAGCATATCAGTTGATACAAATCTCTAGAAACTTCTTCATAGAAATAGGTCTTCAATCATAACCTTCCTAATTTGTCTCCATAATTAGAAATTCAATATTCTTCTTGAATTCAAATTGAATATTCTAGAACTTAAAATAAGTGCCACATAGGATAGCATAATATTCCTAGAATATTTTGCATTTGTTAAATCTTAAACTGATCCAACAGCCCAGCCCAACATAATCATGATGTCGAATGACTCTGCATAGGATATCTTGTCTGACATGTTGCTTTAGTTGATGAAACATCTCATCTTAACATATTTCTTCATAAGATAGTACTTGGTTAACCTGTTTTTCTTAGCGAATCATCCTATTTAAGACACTGCTGCCATATTTGTTTTTAATAAAATTAATACCAAATCTAAAATAGAGAACTAACAACGCTTCATCAATATCTTTTTCTTGTGCTTCCTTCTTTCTTTGACAGTCTTGAGCATAATGGACAAATTCTTGTCAGTTGTAACATTGCACCTCATTTAGGTCAACTTTCTTTCCAGAATACTTATTGCCCATGTCTTTCTTGGTTGAATCATGGTGATTTTTATCTTGACTTCTCATCATTAACAAGATTCTTTCCCTGCCTTTCGTTCTCTTTTCAATATTTCTTGGTGAATCTATCTTGCAGTGTCTGTTCAACCACATTTTCCCTTTCCAAGTTTCTCTATTTCAGCCTCATCTCATAAGCCTCTAGTGAAGCTTGAATTTTTTCCAACTTCATCTCAACTAGGTCCTGGGACTTTTCAATAGACACGACAATGTAATCAAAATTTGTAGTCAGAGATGTCAACACTTTCTCAATCTTCTCCAAATCATTTATTGATTCACCACACGACTTCATCTGGTTAATTAACAGCACTACACGTGAAAAAGTATTATGAGACTGATTCATCTTACTTCATCTGAGTCATTTTAAATTGTGAAACAACCCACATAAATCATAAAAGATAAAATTCAACGAAGTTGCCATCGGACGTCTTTTATCCCATAGGATGGGAAAGGTAAACATCGAGAAAACCTTATGGGGGTGAAATCACGGTCTTGAGACCATAAAGATTGTGTAAGGACGTCAGTTACACAAGGGGAAGGTATTATCACCCCACACATCAGTACTACTCTATAGGATCCACTTATGTTTGTTCTGATCTAAGGGTGTGTAAATCTAAGTCTAAAGCTTAAGAGCTAAAAAGATATAAGAGGGGGAATGCATGCAAAAGAAAAGAGAAAATAAATGTAGGGAAAATAAAAGTTATGCTCATTTGGGCCCTACCCCAATGCCTAACTATCCCTTTTAAAGAATCAGAGAAGCCATAGTTCGGCTTCAAAAGTTCTATTTGTTTTGTATATTTTACTGAACAATATCAGTTTCGTCCTCTGTCACAACTCGACCTTTGGAGACTTACGCGTCAGCACAGAAGTGAATTAACATGTTCTTTTAAAAAGTTTTAAAGAAAATCCTGTAGGCAAAAGAGTTTGTGTTGGTTAGTGTTTTTTGTTGTAGATAACAACTAGTTATTCTTAAGAGAGAGATATTAGCCACTTCTCCACTCATGCATGAAATAAATCTTTGAGATTTGAATCACACCAAGGCTTAGAATGGAAAATAAATAAGATCAAGAAGAAACCCGCTTATCATCCCCCATTCTCAACAAAGGTATGATTCTCATCAGTAATTTTTTAAGTGTTTTAAAGTTTGCCAGAAAAAGAAGTTTTTGTTTTAATGCAAATGTGACAAGAAAAGCCTAAGGGGGGACTAGCAAAAACCCTAGAGTTGTCATGCAATATTGATCTTATAGTTGAGGATAAAAATGGGCATCTCTAATAATATTAGCATAGATGGATATAATACTAAGGACTACTCAACTTAAACTTTAGGAAAAGATTGAGCTGAAGGTCCTATGGGGAGCATACCAGAGATGGGTCAAGAAGAGAAAAGAGATGATAAGCTTCAATATCAATCAACACTATCAAACAAAACAAGGAATGGAAATCTTAAACACACAAAGAGAGGTGGATAATAAGTACTCAAGGTTGCATAGGAATGAAATGTGTTAGAGGAATGAGAGACTGAAGAAAGATAGAATCAATCCTTGAACTATGCACAAGCATAAGGTAAAATCCTAAAATACTCCCTAATGAAAATTAGTTTAAAAATGGAAGAAAACTTATAAAAATTGAGCCATTAAAACCTAACTTTCTAAAGGCTTTGTAAAAGTCAAAAACATGATTAATGTTTCTTGGATTAATTTGATGGATTAGAAATGATTAGGAATTTCCAAGATCAGTTAATAAGAGGGTCAAGCTAGAGAGTATTAGTATAATATTTGTGAAAAAAAATGTAAAATCAAAATTTAAAATTTAACAAAAATTATTATTTTTATGTTAATTCATCCAAGGAAATTAAACATATTTTCTTTGATTTTTACAAGTAAAACAAATTAGGTTTTAAAATGTTCCTCAAGACCTAAGCAAGAAGAAAGGTTAAAAAACCAAAATTAATTTCTAAAATTTAGAAAGGAAAGAAAATTGAATTGTAAATTCAATGAAAAATCATTCAAAATTAGATTAATGCCTAAATATCAGTAAGATATTTTTATGGAATTTTATTATTAAAGAAAGATATTAAAAGAAAATTATTTGCACAATATGACAAAAAAAGTAAAGAAAATGATATTATTAAAGATTGATTTTATTTTCTTATCACGAATTTTCATAAAATCAAAAAAAATTATTTTCATGAAGTGCACTTAAAATGGAACCTAATATATTTTTTGGGGATTTTTCAGATTAGTACCAATTGAAAAATAAAATTCTAAAAGTTAAATGGTGAGGAAAACCCTAATTTGATTAATTGCATTATTTATTTTTCTAAAAAAAATGACAAAAGGAAAAAAAATAGAATATGAAAATATAGTAAAAAAATAAGCCTAGTATATTTTTTTGATAATTTTTTAGAAAGAGAAAATATTAAAACAAAAATAAGAAAAACAATTAAATATGTATTAAAAATTAAATAAAAAAAAAGATAAATTCTATTACACCTGTTAAAGCTTAAAAATGCTGTTAAAGGAATTCAAATCATGCTCAATCAGCGTGCACCATGTTGTCTTCCCTGAGCTCGAGCCATGCCCTAACCGCTTATCTCAATTTTACATGCTCATTTCAAATCATGATTTCTCCTTTGATTCTTAATGAAAACGCACAAAATTTAGATCAAATTAAAGATCTCATTGAGTAGATCACCATAGGACCAAAGATTTTCAGAAATGATTCATTAATCAAGGAGAAAAGTTGAGGTGAAAATCACTGAAAACAATATATCAACTTATCAAAATGTACAGATCCAACTCTTGATTTTCAAAACTGGATTTTTACCTCAAATCTTGACCAAAGTTCATGATTCAAAACGCAAATCAAATATATCTTTGCACTCTACACTATACATCTTACAAAATTTAAAATCATCAATAGATCTAGTAGGGATCATAACACGAATGTCACAGAAACTCACATTTTTACAGATTTTTCAGAAACTCATGATTTGACTTGTTCTTCAATTCTAAGTAAGTTTATACATCAAGCTTAATGCCTGGCCAACTATGAACGCATAATCAAGATTTGCATCAATTTAAACATGCTAGAGTGAAGAATCATAGATCTAAAACCGTACCTTGTGACTTGAAAAATAAATTCAACTATTGCCTCTGGATTTGTATGAAATCTTCTTTAATCTTGTATGCTATGCTTCAATGGAAGTAATAAGGGTGAATAGAAGAGCTTTGGCATAGAGGAAAAGACAATCAAATGCAAGCACAAAAGAAATGAGAAGTGAGATCTGTTTTTTTCCGTGCAGAATCCTCATTCTAAAATGAGAGTGAAGTGAACTTTTATAGAGTGAAGAAGAGTGCAGAGGAAGCTTGCTTGAGGGTAGGAAGGTCTTTACAGGCTTGAAGACCGTTGGAGGGAAGTTACATCACAACTTGCGGATTTGGGTAAAGAATTATGTGGCATGCATTTTGTGTGGTTTTATCTTAGTCTACATAGTCATTTTGATGAGAATTTTGGGATGAAAATGAAATGGAAAAGGTATTTTTGATGAGCTGACTCTATCTGCTCATGGGTGATTTTTTGAAAGAAGATAACTTTTTACAAAAATGGTAAGTCATGATAGCATGAGTTTCATGTTTATGAGGTGTGCCAATTAACTTGTTTTGGTAAGAAAAGTGAAAGATAATCGTGCCAACCATGTGACTGAGTTCAAAATAAAACAAACTTATGCCAAACTGACCCAACATTTCCCTTTGATCAAATAACTTATGGCTTAAATAATAATGATCTTATACGTGCAAATTTGGTGCTTGAGAGGCCTCTAAAAAGATTTCATGATAAGCTTCATGATGAAGCTTTGAATTACTAAGAATGGTTCTTATACCATGGAGAAATTAACGTGTGAAGTTAGGAAAAGCAAAGCCTGTCAGGCCAGGGCACGTGCGCGTGCATGGCTTATGCGTTGGAAGTTTTTCCAGCTTGAAGAACAACATTCAAACCCTATTATCTCATTCAATAATGACCCAAATTGAGTGATTCAAAAGCCAAGTTGTAGCTTACATTCCCAATTACAACTTCTTTTTGAATTTCATTTTCAATTATCACTTGAATTAAGAGATAAAGCATTATGAATAAGGGCACTCCATGTGTTTATGAGAATGCTGGCCTGGGCATGCAAGCATGACTTGTCACTTGCCAACTTTATGCCCTAATGTCCTAAGCTTAATAACTCATAAATACTTCATTTTTTGTACTTAAGCCCACATTGTCAAACTTGTAGATTTTCCCCCAAGGTTTCAGAGCATGTAGAGTTTGTCTTCATTGGATACAAAATGAGAGAGTTATGGATGTCCCAAATTCAGTACTATGGAGACTTTAGAACTTTTTCTGAATTTCCAAATAACTTCTTGAACAAGTTATCTCTATTTTGAACTTTTCTCTTGATTTTATGACACCAATGATCATGAAATATGAAAATAGGATACTTGAATTGATGGTTGACCAAAATTTCACTTGGTCAACTTTGACTTTGGTTGACTTTTGGTCAAAATGACTATATTTCCGCTTTTGATCAATTGAACTTCTTTTACTCAAAATTGGCACCAAATATTCCAATCATAGGTTCTTATCCACATATAGAGAGGTATGAAATTAAGTCTTGCCCAAAAAGTCAGAGATTTCCTGATTCAAATCTAAACCCTAATTCCATCCCTGTGTTAAGAGATAGTGACCAGTCTTTAAAGCCCTCATTCTGCTAGACAAATTGAGAAATTATTTGAACAAAGGTGTATTATATGATGATGATAAGGTAATACTTCACACATTTTTATTTTATAAGCCTCAAACTCTTCAACTGATCAAAACCCTAATCTTGAGAGATGAACAGTGAAAATGTGATTCTTCTTCAAACTTTGCAAACTTCCAGCTTCTAATGATCATATGGGAAAAATGAGATATCTTGCAATACAAGAAACCTTTGTAGCTTGAGATAATTTAAAGATTGAAGATATGGGATCCTCTTTTGCACCGATTTAACCAACCAAACATCTTCTATAACTTGTAGAAGAACTTAGGAACCAAGATACGCTAATCCTTACCATGAAAATGTATGAATATGTATGATGAAGCATAAGCCATGTTACTAAAATGAAGAGGGAAAAGTTTGGGGTGCAACAAATTTATTTCTCAACGTCTTCAACTTTGCCCTGTTTAGTTTTTCATCTCCGCCGTACAAGTTCTTTAACTTGTCCCGCGCTTCCTTAGTTGTTTCTTATTCAATGATCTTCTCAAACACGTTAGGTTCTACACACTAGTGAATCAAGAACAAAACTTTTCCATCTTTATTCCTTTTATCCTTGTGCACAACCTTCTGTTCATCATCCAAATTTGCTTCCAATGATGGTACTCCATTGTTCACGATTTCTAACACATCTTGAAATATGAAGATGACCGTCATTTGTGCAACTCACCTCTCGTTGTTCTCACCTTTGAAAATCGATAGATTTGTTGGAAATTGCATTGATATTGTTGTTTAGTTTGACATTACAGATTCTCTCTGAGTCGTAATACAGACTCTGTTATACCAATTTATTGGGAAAAAGGGTTTTCAAGAAAGACGAGAGAAGAAGAAAAAGAAGAAGAAGAAGAAGAAGAAAGAAATAAAGAAAGAAAGAAAGAAAAGAGAGAAAATTGTCTTTGAAAATTTTGTTATTGCTGTTAAGTGTGTAATGTACATGAACTATACAAGTCAAACTTATTTATAGGTGATCAAGGCCCAAACCCAAACTTACAAAATATATTTTGACACACTCAAGTATATGTTGTATTCGACTTTGTCGAATACAACTAACTCTACAAGTACTTTAACATAGTTGAATAAAATGTTTATTGAATACTATATTGCATACAAAACATTAAATTATAGCTTCTAACATAAATCATCTTATTTGTCTAGTCAAAATCTCACACACAATAAAAATATATGAAAGAAAACAAGCACACATGAAGAGAAAATCTTATGGAATAGTGGAGGGTTTAATTTGTTAATTCTCTAGATGTGTGTTGTAAGAGAATCTAAGCAATAATAATAATCGATCACTAGCCAAGTGGGTCAGAACTTGCAATCACTGAACTATCATATAACTTTTTTTTAATAAACTGTCGTATATAAATTACTAGTCTTTAGAATAAAAATACATCTTTAATTTCTATAATAAATTATTATATGTAAATGGATATTCATGGGAACCAATATTATCATATCCGTGTCGGCCTCGTTGGATAAATATGATATCCATATTTTCCCCATATCTATATGGGTATCCAATAAACGGATAATCCACGAGTTTTAAGATATCCATAGATATTTACAAATATTCATGGGTAACACTTTTTTCTAAAATTATGTTTTGAAAAAAATATTTCCATCTTATTTTAAAGATATAAGAAGCTAATTTCACATAACATCCATACATATCTCTCTTATTTTAACAACAAAATTTCATCACATTAATTTTCTTCATTTTCAGAAAAATATAATATTCATACATTTCATTTTAAAAAAATAAATTGAAAGATACTAAGATTGTGAGTTATGATGGAAGAGCGGTCAATGATGGAGTAGAAAGGATGACACTAGTTGGACAGAGAAATGACGATATTGGTTGGTTGAATGGTAGAATTGTTGAAGTGCGGTATGAAATATAGAAGAAGCTTAAATATGAAATGGTGGATAGGATTTGTATGGAGTATAAATGTTTTCTTCAAAGAAAACTTAAAAAAAAAATCATAGGATTATTTTGTTAGAAGATGAAAAGATATAGTATAATAAACTAATAATATTTAAGTAATTTTTGTAATTTATTAACAGATACAAATATTCGTGGGCACGTGTAACATGAAATTCATATCCATATCCCTTAATAAATAGATATTTAAATATCCATTTATTTTATCCGCATATATCTATTAAGCTACCCGCTCCGTATCTGTGACAGATTTTATCCCCGGATATCTACAGGTACATATTTATTTGCCATCCCTAATAATATATAGATTTTTTTTGACAAAATATATATAGATCTTGTTAAATTTAAATTTAACATGTTTGTTATTTGGAATGTTCTAGAGTGGGTCCGAGGTAACCTAAATCTAATAGATCTCATTTTGTTTGAAGTAATTTATCTTGAAGAACGAGACAAGGCTAAAATAACTGACTCGAATTGGTTATATCGGTCAAAGTCGAATATAGGTTAATATCTGATGAAGATACTATTGAGAAAAATTTATTAATGATGGAGAATATCATAATATAGGATACAAGACAATCAAGTGTAACTCAAAATCATCATTAAGAAGCCATAACAATCAGGATCAATTGCATTGAATGGTCTTATGCAAGACGTGTTAGAATTCCTATATAAGGAGAAGAACACAAAAGAGAAACTCATTCACAATTCATGAGATTCTTAGGCTGTGATTTTACTAGTCTCTGATTGGGTCGCAAGTGAACGACAATGTTAGCATAGTAAAAATTTATCTAACCATAAGGACCAATGGTTAAGCACCGATTTATATCCTATTGATGTAAATCTAGAGAGATCAAATAATTGGGATGAGACAAACTTAAGTGAAAACATCTTATTGGTGAATAACATGGAAAATAATTTGAAACAAATAGGATTCAGGATCATGATCTCTTACTTTAACAATTCCATATGATTTAATTACTTTTTCCATGAGAATTCTTGCGCATTTTATAGAAAATAGATAAATATGGACAACACATGCTTTCTCCAGTGTATTGTCCTATGTTTGATAAACAAGATGCGCGCCGGCTTCCGCTTGCGCAAAGTTATTTATCAAAGATCATTACTTTTGCATAGCTATAAAGATAGAGCCTTTCTCAACCTTATTCGAGTACTTTCAGATAATCAAATTTAGTTGTTTAAAAACCTGTTATCGGGTATCAATACAAGTCCTTTCAGATCATTATCGATACCTAGGAACTCTTTTACTTTCATAACAAGGGTGAACCATAAAAACTCAGGTTTATAAAAAAATGCATTTCAAATTCTCATGAGCATTAAATCAAGTATATGGATAGTTAAGAGTTAGGTCTCATGACCCTTCATCCTTATGGAACTACTCACTCATGGTGAGAAAGTAAGTAATCTAATCAAAGATAATAGAAAACATGATTAAATTAATTCTAGAGAAAGCAATAAAAAGAACTTAATGAAAATAAAATATCGAATATATTAAGAACTCTTGATCCAACTGCTCCTATGGATACTTTTACAAAAGTTGATAAAAGTATGCAGAGACAATTGTATGATAAAAGTTGGATGCCAATCCTTACAAAATTGTTAGCTTAAATAGAAAAATAGCCCTAAACAAACAGATCTTGGATATTAAGTACAATTATATCAGATCCCAAAATTCCAGAAATCCCAAAACAGCACAATTGAACCAAAAAAGGAAACAAAATATGGAAGTTGTGTCTGCTTATTATGGGCTGTAACACGCATTACTGGCACCCGTAATAAGCCACAAATGTTAGTATTGGACATGCACGCAAAGGAGGGCTTCAGGTTGGAGCCCGTTATGGGTTGTAACATGTGTTATCGGCATCGGTAACGCGCCTTTGGTTTTTGTATGGGAGACTTCTGGTTTTCACACCTTTCCTCATTTTTCACTCGATTTGATCCCTTTTTCTTCCGATATGATCACGAGGGCCTGCAAATGACAGAAAAATAATACCAAAGCATAAATGTAGAAAAGGGAAGATAAACAATTAAAAAATGAAGAGAATACGACTAAAATATACTTATAAAAGAAATATAAAACATACTTATCAAGCTCCCCAAACTTAGACTTTTTCTTGTGCTCAAGCAACATGAATCCCAAAAACCGATTTTTGGATCAAGCAAAAACATCAAAAGAAAGAGTTCATGAAAGATGAAACAAACTGGTACTCATACATGAGTTTATCTTTAGAAAGGCTAAGGGTTAATCCTTCTGGTACTCATCTGATTCTAAAAGTTTTTACAAGAACATAAATTATAGTGAGACTATGGACTTATGCTTCCTTAATCTGACACCTCTCTAACTATGCTTTGTACTTATGTCTTGTCTCCAATTATCCTCCCTTTTCATTCGGAAAATTAAATTAAGGCAATGAAAGTTATGATAATCATCACATGCACAAGGTTGATTGAGAATTTTTTTTCATTTATGCGACATTTGTTCTCCATCGATGAAATTTTCAAAGCCTTTTCAAGCTTGTAAGTTGTCCTTTATTTAGGACGATGTTTGGGGATCAACTACCGTTGAGTTGAATAACTGAGTGAAGTTTACCCAACTTAGAGGACTAGTTTCCTTTTACCTTCTTTTCATCTTTTTGGTGTTGAAGAAATTTTCAAAACTTTTTCAAGGTTATATATTATCCTTTATTTAGGACGACGCTGGGGATCAACCACTTTTCGGTTGCCTTTTACCACCTTTTCGTCTTTTTGGTACAACTTTTGTTTCTCAATCAACCATACATGCATATGAATCTAAATTATGTCAGACTATCAAGATAAACTAATCAGGGAGTACTTCTCAGGGTCTAAGTACTATGGTACACATCTACATATTAGACTCGTATCTCTTTTTGGGGAAACTTAATGTGTTCAAACAAAGCCTCTTTTTGTCAAATTTTTCCAGTTTTCTTAACCTTAACCTTTCGTTCCTCTAACTCTATATACTTTCCTAGTTATATCAAAATTAGAACTCTTTTTGGAAGAGACAAATTTTTCGGTCATGGTTCGGAGAAAAAGTTTAAAAAGTGGTCTTTTATGGAAAGGAAAATACATAAGCAAAAAGTAGAAGGTAAATAAACTGACAAAGATAAATAAATAAAAATAAAAACAGATAAAGCCACCCAAACTTCAACTAAACATTGTCTCCAATGTTTTAGAAAAAGAGAGGGGGGGTGTAACACCCTAAAATTATTAGATTATTTATTTAATTATTTGATTAATTATGATGGGTATTTGTGGCTTAATTGCGATGTTTATGTGATATATGGATAATCATGAGGCTTGATATGATGTTTTGTATGATGTATGATGGGGTGGTAGGAATTAAGGAATTATAGAAGATTTTAGAATAATTTAGATAATTAGAATAATTAGTTGGGATTATTTTAATTAATTAAATAGAATAATAATGAGAAGTAGAAGCTATGGGGGCAAAATGGTAAAATATGAATGGATTGAAGAAGTGAAAAACACAAGAAGGGGGGTTGAATTGAAACTTAAAAATCAAAAGCAATAGACACAAGATTTTTATCCTGGTTTGCTTGATATAAAACTACTCCAGTCCATCCGCCAAGGTGATTTCGCCTCTCTCAAACGAGGACTTAATTCACTAATCAAACTGATTACAAATCTACTATGACAACTGCCAAAGTCTTCTTGAGTACAACCACAACCCGATTTATCTCAAGGAAAATAACTTAATCAAAAGAAAAGGTTTACTATGTACTGTTTGTTTTTCGTTACAAAAACTGTATCACTACTGTGATGTATTACACAAATTGAGTATAGTATGAATATGACTTTTTGCAGCTTTTTGAGATTGAATATTGTAGTATATCAAAATCGTGAATGATTTACCCTTTGAACTTGTTTATATAGGCATGACAAATCTTCCAAATGGAAATATGTTAATGGTCACTTAATACACTTTCCATACTGAAAAGATCCTTGTCTGAATGAAGCTGTTGCACATGATACTGCCTTAGTGGAAAAGTAATGCTTCAGAACTAGGAATCTGGCATTCTACTTTACTTCAGAACTTGGGAAGTCAGAAACGTAAGGTTCAGTTAGCACGTTGGACTTCCATTCAGAATCAGAATATCTTTCTCTTTAGCGCAGATTCTGATCATCATACTTTAGAACATTCTGATTATTCAGCTTGAGTGCTTTTGCGGCTTAACTTCTGATGTCGTTTTAGTCAAAACTTCTGTACAACATAAAACACAAATTTAGAGTGCATATTTGTTCTTTGTGTTTTTTATCATCAAAATCAAACTATGTTCTAACAATCTCCCCCTTTTTGATGATGATAAAAACTAGGATTTTTCAATAAAAATATGCAGAGCAAAAAGCTTAAGAGAGTCCCCCCTGAGTTGAGTACTCAAATAGAGATGAGATACTTCCCTGGAGTTCCTTCTTGTTAGAGCCTTTGATGCATCTCCTTATGTCTTTATCAGATTTTGTTCCTGTTTAAGCTTTCAGAAAACAAATAAGAAGTTAAGATATTCAGAATGTTTGAGACTTAGTCCCGGTAAACTGTTATTGAAAATATCTTACGTTCTCCCCCTTTTTGCCAGGTATCAAAAATAAATATAATCATAAATTATCAGAGTAAAAAAATGACGATTTGTATTGAAAACAAATTGCAATGACATATTTCAGAAACAAAGAAGATAAGATGAAGAATACAGAAAACAAGTTAAAGAAAATCTAAGATGGAGGGGGAAGTCGTGTGAACAACGCTTCCAGCAAGCTCTTAATATGAGTTCTTGATTCTTTCTACTTTCCCAGTATATCCTTGATTTCTTTGGTAGTGTCTTCTTGTTTATCCAATATATCCCTTATTTCTTTGTTTGTGTCTTCTTGCTTATCCAACCTTGCATGGATTAAAGCATTCTCCTTCTTCAACTCTTCCATAGTTTCAATGACCAGAGACGTAGCTGGTGTTTCCTCAGAGGTTACAAGTCTTTCAAAAAACTCTGCAGCATCTTCTGATTCAACTACTTCTTCTGTTGCAATTTCCTTTTCTGGAGCAATAGTCAGAGGGTGACTAACAGAACCTGGTTCAGTGGCTTCTGAAGGTTGGTGCTCTTTCCAGGGAGCATTTTCCAGCAGAAGAATTTCTTTCTTATCCCAGTGACTCCGAACTTGGTCTTTGAAGGCTTTCAGCTGATCACTGAATTTCTGCCGAGCCATCTCATAACTCAATTCTTCCAGCCCCTGGGATTCAGAGTTGAACCATTTTCTGAATCTATTCCAAAGAGAATCAGAAGCAGCAAGATTAGAAATCTCTAGGCTTGCTTGCTTCAAAGAAGTAACCCATTCCTGTATTTCTATTTCAAAAATCAACAAGTTCTTACCAACATCTGTTTTGGTTAGGGTTGGTTTGGGTTTAGGAATGGCAATTTTATTTGTGGTTGAAGCTAGATGGTCCAGCGCTTCTAGATCAATGATAGTTATGAGATGATAAGCTGGATGGTTAATTGGTGAGGGAGTAGGAGAATTAGAAATCAGAATTGGTGAGTGAGGAGTGTTTGGTGGTGTGGAATCATATGTTGAAGTTATTTCTGGAATATCATGATTGGAGAGAGGTAAACGAACCATAAGAGGTTCTCTTATTCCAAGAATTGGGGTCGTGGTATCAGAGTCTGTAAAGGAGTCTTCTGATTGGTTTACAGTAGCGTGTTGATTTTCTGGTTCAGGTGTTTCAGAATTTGGATTTTCAGTTTGAGGAGTGAGAGGGTTTTCATTTTATATTTGAGGAGAGCTTGGATTTGGATGTTCTAGTTGAGGAGAATGACGGTGTGGATTTTCTGGTTGTTGGGAGTGGAGGTTTGGATTTTCTAGGATTGGTGATTTAAGGTCTTGGTCAAAAAGTTCAATATCAGATAGAACTCTTTCCAGTTCTGGTTTATTTTGTTCTGGATTTGGATTAAGGGAGTGAGGTTCATTTAAGAAATTTCCAAGAGTTACAGATGGATTAAACTCTATGTCAAAATCCTCAAATGTTTGTGGTGAGGAATTTTCTGTTGGTTGAGGAGGAACTATTTCAGATGTTGGAAAAACTATAGAGTCTACAACAGAAACAAAAGATGTGTTACCTTTCTTTTTCGCAGCTTTGGGTGTCCTCTGAGAGGATCCTTCTCCTACTGCCTTCCTCTTTCTGGATTTCTTCAGCACAACATCCGGAGCTGGCTTGTGCAGGTCACAGATGTTGAGTTTTGGAATAGCTCCATCTTCCTTGCAAGCTTCAAGGTATCTGACCATAATCTCTGGAGAAGCGTCTATCTCACAAATTAGTGGAAAATCCTTCAGAGGGATTATCCTAGACGTGATGACTTCATGAGAAGAAATTGTTGGTTCCTTCTTAATGCTTTCAATAATCTTCATTTTCTTCAGATTCTTAGCATTTAGTGGTTTCCCAACACTTGCTTCAAGAGTGCTGATCTCCTGAGCCTCTGTCGGATGTTCTATTAGCCTATTTTCTGTCAGAATGTCTGAAATCAATCTTCCTAGATGAAAACCAATCCCTCTTTGTTATTTATTCTTCCCTTGTTTCCTTCACACTTGTTCTCAGATGATTGAAGAGCAGGTGTAGAAAGTTTATTTTTGTCTTCTTTGCAATGAAGTACAATAGAAACTGCTGATCAATGTTGATGTAATCAGGAGAGCTTGTAGGCTTCCTGTGATTTATGAAACCCACGATGATCCTGGCCCAGATTCTATAATAATCTTTCAAGTCTCTTATCTTGCTGGATGACTGTCCAGAAGTTAAAATGACCGTAGAAATATATTTTAGGTCAGAACACTTATCAGCCATATCAATGCATCTGACTCCGCCGCCATTGTACCCAATAAGTTTCCCAATCAAGTCTTCTGTAATTACTATCTTATTCCCCATAACATATGAATTAACCTTATGGTTGGATGAAGTAGCATGAATCTAGAATTCCTTAACAAGAATAGGAAATACTGGACCCAACAGACGATCAAAGTATCTGTTCCATCCCTAAGCCGTCACATCTTTATGCAAATCAAACCCATTTTCCTTTAATTTCTCAAAATCAACGATCAACTCACATAGAATTTCAAGATTATCTACTGGTGTAAGCAACGTTCTTATAGGTTCCTCATAATGTTCTGTTGAAGAAGAACCAGGAGCACTATTGAGATTTTTGATGCTTGATGAGGATTCCATTGTTCACGCAGATTTGTTGAAGAAAACTGAGAAAAGGGGTTTTCGAAAGAAAAAAAACGAGAGCGAGAGAGAATAATGGATGCATTAAGAAGTTAATGAAATAGTGAAATTGAATTTATAAACACTTTTGAAAACTTAATTAGTAAGAAAGAGAAAATACGTAATGATTATACTAAAGTTATGAAACCTGAAATTTGGGGATAGCGTGTAGATACTAAAGAGTTGCCATTGACAAGTGTCTTAATGCATCTAATCAGAGCCTTATATCCTTCAGAATTTGAACGTGTGTTCAGCCTCAGAAGGTAGCTTGTGAGAGGATGACAAATGTTTGATGGTGTGAACTTCACGCCTCTATCTTTGAAATGAAAGGTTCAAATCTTCATAGATAGATTCTGAAGCAACTGTACTCCTAACTTCTGAAGACACTTGATCAGATGTTCACAAAGAAAATAACATTATGAGGGTTAGAATATGCAAATAAAACTTCTTATTCTGGACATAACTTCATGCTGAGATGTTTCAGAATGAAATTAAATCTATCTTCAAAAAGGGGTTTTGTAAACACATCAGCCCATTGATGGTCCATGTCAATAAATTTTAAGGAGAGAATTCCTTTATGAATATAGTCCCTAATAAAATGATGTTTTATTTCTATATGCTTAGCTCTAGAATGCAAAATCGGATTTCTGGATAAACAGATAATAGAAGTATTATCACAGAAAATAGGAATGTTACTCTCAAATATGTTGAAGTCTTCAAGCTGAATTTTCATCCAGAGCATCTGTGTGCTGCATCCAGTAGCTGCAATGTATTCAACTTCTGCTGTTGACAATGCAATTATGGACTGCCTCTTGCTGGTCCATGAGATCAGATTGTCTCCCAGAAACTGGCAGCTTCCAGAAGTACTTTTACGTTCTACTCTGTCTCCAGCAAAATCAGCATCATAATATCCAACTAAGTTGTATTCATTGGTGTGATACGGTGGGAGAACTGACTTGGTAGTTTTGCGTTTGATCGCAAATATAGCGGTTAGAAAGAGTCTCCACCTACTTTTCTTTTATTCAAAAGGAAAGGTGAAAAAGCACAGGAATGGCCTTTGAGATTGTTTCTTGAGTTCGGGGGGAAGATTATGAAAAGGGAATGTATTAGGACCCTTTTCATCCATGGTTTTATGGGCTCTTAGTTACATGCTACATCACTTGCTTTTGTTTAAAAACGTGCTTTGTGTGTTTTTTGAACGTGTTTTGAAAAGGTGCCATCGTTTAGGCAAACTTTGTAATGATTCTTGTTCGTAAGAATGTATACAAAGTGTTTGATCTTTTGAAAATGTTTTCAAGTTTGAAAGATGTTTTTGAAAGTTTTAATGTTTGTTTTGGAAATAGCAAGGATGTTTTTGTTTTGAAATTGAGCAAGTAACTAGGAACATTCTACCTACTCAAAAGTCTTTCATATTCATTTCCTCTTTCCTTTGACATTGTTATCTTACCACTGATTTTGTAAGTAAACCTATCTTTGGATGTAAAATTGGACGGGCGTGGGTCATCGTATAACCATGATTAGCAATGTTGTAAGATATCTTAGCATTTTTCTTTAGGGACTAAGATCATTTTGAAAGGCAACATGGATAGCATCATCGAGGGACTATGATCTTGTATTTTGTTTGTTCTTGCTAAGATACCTCACATGCATAATATGGCCATTTTATAAGGCAACAAAGTGGATTTACCCTATGGGTGCAAGTGTGAAAATGTATTGGTTTACATGCTTGATTTTTCTTGATTAGGGTTTGCTATTTGTTGGTTTTAATCTTTCCATACAAACCCTAATTACTAGCAATTGGTATATAAAGCATTAAATTGCGGAAAATAAAAATACTAAGCTATTACAAAGATTTAGGGGATGGGGGTACAAATTTATGAATGGGGATTGCAAGAAATTAAAGTCCTAATTATCTATTACAACCATATTGATGTAATATACAATAAATGTAAAATGGACTTATTTTGTTTTTGTTAAGAAATTAATTTACTTAAGAAAATATTTTGATCTTTTTGTTCTAAAAGAAATGAAATAAAACATGTGAATATGAAATATTTTTGGTGTTCTTGATTATTAAAAGCAAAAATAAGATAAATAAGAAAATGGAGTCAGAATCAGCACATTGCTGAAATGAGGAGGAACAGAAGTTCTGACTTTGATACACTGCAAGAGAGAAAATGTTAGTAGGCAAGTAGAAGGTCAGAAGTTCTGGGCCTGGGTACACCAAGTTCTGAGGTTGCTGGGAATAGAGGAAAACCTAAAAGCTCTGATTGTTGAAGGGGTTCAGAAGCTATAGTGTAGCTGGGAACCTAGAAGTTCATGTATCGCTGGCAAGTCATAAATTCTGGCTATTTGAGAGAGTGAGGTGATAATGCTGTTGGATAAGGTTGTTTAGAAGTTCTGATCTAGGAGTATCGTCTGTCAGATAAATGGGTGAAAATATCAATAAATAAACCTAAAAAAAAGCTTCTGGGGTTAGAACCCAGGACCCTTAGCACTAATGTCTTATGCGCACGCTTTCTACCACCGGGGTGGCTGTACATTCGGTATTAGAAACAAAAGAATAAACATATAACATAAAGTAAATTTTGATGGTGAGCTTCATCTCTTTCTCCACACCAATCAGAGCATCTGCAGCTTAGTCATTTCTCAACAAAACAAAAATGCACACATAACAGTTCTGACAAGTTTCATTATGGTTTCAGAAACATAAAAAATGTCAAAACTGTAAATCAGAAACAAACATGTATCTGTTAAACCTAGTTTCCTTAAGAAGTTCTAAACTGATGTTCTCTCTACTTAGGCAGACAAATACATGAAACTTCAGAATATGTACAACAACAGGATTAGGATGTCTACATTGTATTTTGAACATGCAAATCTAACAATGCCTAAGTAATATGATGAGAGTCAGCTGAAGCTTACCTTGTAACTGGAAAATGTTCTATGAGTTGGAGTCTGGTTCTGACTGCTTGTAATGTTCTGATCAGCTTCCTCACGTATTCAGCAGACTAGAACAAACTTTAGTTTGGGTTATGAAAGGTGAATGGATGACTTGGTCAAGAATCTCTTGAGGGAAATTGAAGTTTGAATGCAAAAACAAAAAAACTAGAAGGTTTTGTATTTGTGTTTGCAGTTTCGGATCTCTGGATATTTTAGCAAGGTTTCAAAGCATTTTCTTTTCAGTTTTTCGACCCCTTTACAATTGCCAATGAAGTTCAATTTATAGGAAAGAAATTTGTAGCTTGGAGAAGTCAAAAGTACCAACATCATGCTAGCGTGCTTGCTTGTTCTTGAAGCAAGATAAACAAGTATGGTGGTTAACAGCTTTTAGCCGTGCCTAAGCTAGATTTGTAAGCATGAATTAAGGAAAAGTACCCTCAGAGGCAAAAGAAAAGTAATGGTACTTCTTTCTCACACGTGGGGAAATCCTTGGGATGAAAACTCAAAAGTGGTTGTCTGCATTAAATGATGATGAGATTTATCAAACCAGAAATCCTGCGCTATGGGATTGTGCATCATAGCCTAACTCTGGGTCATAAGTACAACATCAACGTAACTTAGAATAAACATCCAACTTCTGATCTTGGAATCTCTCTTCTCCAGCATGTTATGAAGGAGTTCACAGACTTTTCTGAAAGCTTGTAACACGCTTTGTATACTTTCTTCGAGTTACTTTTGCAAACTCTGGCTGAACCTTTGTGAAAACTGGCCCAGAAGTTCTAACCAAACTCTGTCTTTAAAATGTCCAGAATTTGCTGAGTGCTTCAGTTTCATGGACGTGTCTTTGAACATTTATAACTTGAAATTCCATCATTTCCAGGAGAAGTTATGTTCTTAAATATTTTAGGTCTTATTGAGATCTAAAACTCTTGTGTTAATAGTTCTTCCATAATCAGCTTGCATCATGGTGAAAATATGGCCAGAAGTTCTGAGCTTGTCATACTTCTTAAACACTTAGAAAGATTCTAAGTATTTAGAATTTTGACTTTTTCAACATGAATCTGGACTTATGATTTCCTTGATGAGACAAATTTCATGCCTTGATGAAATATGATTCTCGAAACTTGATTTTGATCTAAAAGTCAAAGTTTGTCTTTTCAGTGTGCGAATGACCATTTTGCCGTTGTGAATGACTTTCTTGGAAAATTTGTAATTTAAGGCTTGAAATTGAATGGAAGCATACCTGAGGGTCCAGGATAATCCTTTGAGAAATGAAAGGGAAAATTTTGGGGTACAATAATTGGATTTTCTATAAAACAAAACCAGGTTAGTTGTACCTTTAAGATACTTGAAAATTTGCTTAACTGCTGTTAAGTGAGATTCTCTAGGATCTGATTGGAATCTAGCACATAAACAGACGCTGAATAAGATATCAAGTCTTGAAGCTGTCAGATAAAGGAGAGAACCAATCATACCTCTGTATATCTTATGCTCTACCTTTTTACTTACCTCTTCCTTTTCCAGAATGCATGTGGGATGCATTGGAGTCTTTGAAGGCTTACATTTTGAGAGGTAAAATTTCTTCAGAAGTTCTCTGACGTAATTTCTCTGGTGAATGTAAGTTCCTTCTGGAGTCTGATTGATTTGAATGCCCAGAAAGAATTTAAGTTCTCCCATTAAGCTCATCTCAAATTCTGCCTGCATGCACTTAGCAAATTTTGTTCCAAGAGAAGGCTTAGTAGATCAAAATATAATATCATCTACATAAATCTAACAAACTAAAATGTCATTCTTAAATGTCTTACAGAACAAGGTTGTGTCCGCTTTCCCTCTGGTAAATTCCTTTTCTAACCGAAAGTTACTTAGTCTTTCATACCAAGCTCCAAGAGCTTGTTTCAGACCATAAAGTGACTTCTTTAGTTTGAAAACAAATTCTGGGTGTTTGGAATTTTCAAATCCAGGGGGTTGGTGCACATATACCTCTTCCTCAATGTAACCATTTAAGAATGCGCTTTTGACATCCATCTGATACAGAGTGATCTCGTTGTTTACAGCAAAAGAGATTAAGAGTCTGATAGATTCTAACCTGGCGACTAGAGCAAAGGTTTCTGTATAGTCTATCCCCTCTTGCTGACTATAACCTTATGCAACCAGTCGTTCATTGTTTTTGATAACTTCTCCTTGCTCATTCAGTTTGTTTCTGAACACCCACTTTGTTCCAATGACGTTGAATCCTTTTGGTTTGGGAACCAGATCCCATACATCATTTCTGGTGAATTGGTTTAACTTCTGGTACATTTCCAGAATCCAGTTGTTGTCTAGAAGAGCTTCATCAATTGTTGTTGGTTAAATCAGAGATACCAATCCCATGAGGGATTCTTCAGAGTTTATGAATGTTGATCTTGTTCTGATTGGATCATCCTTCTTTCCCAGAATCTTATCTTCAGGGTGAGCTATGCTGCTTCTAGATAAACTTTTCTGGAGTTGATCAACATAAGGTACTGGAATGCTTGTGACATTTCCTTCTGACGTTGTTGGAGCGTCTCTGTTGGGAACTTTTGATGAGTTGCCTTCAGCACCTATTAATTCAACTTCTATATCTGCAAAAGATCCATTATGCTTTGACTTTTAGGGGTCAAGCTTATCATCAAATCTAACACTGATTGATTCTTCAACAATCTGTGTTTCTGTATTGTATACTCTGTACCCTCTTGAGCATTTAAAGTATCCTAACATAATACACTTTTGTGCTTTAGAGTCAAACTTGTTCAGATGATATTTCGTATTCAGAATAAAACATGTACATCCAAAAGGATGGAAATAAGAAATGTTGGACTCTCTGTTCTTCCACAATTCATAAGGAGTCTTTTCCAGAATAGGTCTTATAGAGATTCTATTCTGAATGTAGCATACTGTGTTAATTGCTTCTGCCCATAAGATCTTAGCAATGTTAGTCTCATTGATCATGGTTCTGGCCATTTCTTGCAATGTTCTGTTCTTTCATTCTACAACTCCATTTTGTTGGGGAGTTCTATGACAAGAGAAGTCATGAGAAATGCCTTTTTCATTGAAAAATATTTCAAATTTTTTGTTTTCAAACACTCCACCATGATCACTTCTGACTTTGACAATTCTAAGATCCTTTTCATTCTGAACTTGGTTACAGAAAGCAACGAACACAAAATGTAACTCGTCCTTGTGACTTAAGAACTTTACCCATGTCCATCGGCTACAGTTATCTATGATCACTAACCCATACTTCTTGCCACTAACAGACGTAGTCTTCACTGGTCCAAATAAATCTATGTGCAGAAGTTCTAATGGCCTAGAGGTGGAAACAACATTTTTAGCTATAAAAGCAGGTTTTGCAAATTTGCCTTTCTGACATACTTCACAAAGAGCATCTGAGCTGAACTTCATATTAGGAAGTCCTCTGACCAGATTGAGTTTGTTAATCTGAGATATTCTTCTCATACTAACATTCCCCAATCTTCTGTGCCAGACCCATTGCTCGTTATTAACAGAAAGAAGGCATTTTAAATTCTGACTCTTTAGTTCAGAAAGTTTTATCTTATAAATGTTGTTTTTCCTCTTTCCATTAAACAGGATAGTTCCATCTTTCTCACTAATAACTTTTCATGAATTTTGATTAAAGATTATATCATAGCAGTTATCACTTAATTGACTTACGGATAACAGGTTATGCATCAATCCATCAACTAACAACACATTATTAATAGAAGGAAGGTTACCATTACCTACTGTTCCAGAGCCAATGTTCTTCCCTCTTTGATTGCCTCCAAAACCCACGTAGCCTCCAGGTTTAAGTTCCAGGCTTTGGAACATATTCTTTCTTCCTGTCATGTGTCAAGAGCATCCTGAGTCCAGGTACCATAACTGGTGTTTTAGCCTTGCTGCTAAAGATATCTGCTACATATATAATTTTTTCCTTAGGTACCCATAACTTTTTGGGTCCTGGTTTGTTATTTTTACCAAAATTTATGTTTGAATTTTTGTTTGGCAGAATAATCATTTCTAGTGTATTTCAGATCATGTGTGTGCCCATAAGTGAAGTGATATTTTAGTGGTGTGCGTTTAATTACTAGGTCCATGACTTTCTTAGGTGGAGATGCCTTACCTTGGTATCCTATTCCTTTTCTGCCATTTATGCTAACTCCATAGATCATTGAAGCCATCTTGCTTCTATCTATGTTTTTAGCCAGAAACTTCTGAAAGCTGTGATCATATTCTTTTATGATTTTATCAGCACTACTGGGAGCCTCTGAGATTATTTCTTTCTGAGAGTTTTGTAAATCATTTTATAGTTTTGAAATCTTTTATTTTAACTCAAAATTTTCTAATCTAAGACTCTAAGTTTCTTCAGAGTCAAAAGCAAGATCCTTTTTTAGGTTCTTGAATTTTACTGAGTTGCTGATACCTTTCTAAAATTTCACTCAGACTTTCTCCTATTCCATCTTTGGTAAAATTAACAGTGAGGTCAGGAAATACCTCTTATGTGTCTGATTCTGAGTCTGACCCAGATGCTTCATTGTCTTCTATCACATTTGCCATAAGAGCAATGTTGGCTCTTTCATCATTTGACTGAGTCTGCGTCAGAAGTATCTGAATCATCCCATGTTGCCATGATACTTTTCTTCTTCTCCTTGAAGAACTTCTTTTTGGGCTTCTTCCTTCTGAAGCCTTGGACAATCACTTTTGTAGTGCCCTTGTTCATTGCACTCATAACAGATGATGTCTCTATTGTTTGACTTTCTATGAACAGAGGAAGCTTCGGACCTTCTGTGTCCAGAGGAGGGATCAAACTTTATATATCCGGAGGAGGACTCATTCTGATTCCTTGATCTTTTGGAGTTTCTGAATTTTCTTTGCCTCTGCTTCCACAACTTATTGAACCTTCCGGAGAGAAGAGACAATTTGTATTCTTCTGATGAGGATCCATCAGAGGTTTCTTCCATAGCCTGCAAAACCTTAGATTCATGTTTTTTGTTAGATTTTAATGCTAAAGGCTTACCTTGCTTCTGAGGCTCGTCATCTTCTAGCTCTATCTCATGGCTTATGAGGGAGCTAACAAGTTCCTCCAGAGATATCTTGTTGATATCTTTAGCCATCTTAAGAGAAGTGACCATTGGCCTCCACTTCTTTGGTAAACTTCTGATGATCTTCTTTACGTGATCAACAGTAGAATACCCTTTGTCAAGAACTCTCAGCCCAACAACTAGGATCTGGAATCTTGAGAACATTGCTTCTATGAATTCACTGTCTTCCATCTTGAAAGTTTCGTATTTCTTAATGAGCGCAAGTGATTTGGTTTGTTTAACTTGTATGTTGCCTTCATGCGTCATTCTCAGAGAGTCAAACATGTTTTTGGATGTCTCTTTGTTTGAGATCTTCTTATACTCTGAGTATGAGATGGCAATGAGAGAATTGTTCTGGCCTTATGATGGTTTCTGAAGTCACGCTTTTGTTGGCCAAACATTCTTTTTCTATCTATCTTCCGACCAGTTTCATCCACTGGATGCATGTATACATCAATCACCATATCCCATAAGTCAACATCATGAGCCAGAAAGAAGCTCTCAATTCTATCTTTCCAGTATTCAAAATTTTCTCCATCAAAGACTGGAGGTTTTCCGCTGATTCTGTCCTTGTCATTGTGATAGTCATTGCTAATGTTTTGGCATGGTCCCCACCATAGTGTTTTTCTAAAGCTTGGATCTTGTACTGACACAGTTAAGTGTATAAACTCAGAACCAGGCGCTCTGATGCCAATTGAAGAAGTGAAAAACACAAGAAGGGGGGGTTGAATTTAAACTTAAATATCAAAAGCAATAGACACGAGATTTTTATCCTGGTTCGCTTGATCTCAAACTACTCAATTTCACCCGCCAAGGTTATTTCACCTCTCTCTAACGAGGACTTAATTCACTAATAAAACTGATTAAAAATCTACTTTGACAACTGCCAAAGTCTTCTTGAGTACAACCACAACCCGATTCATCTCAAGGAAAATAACTTAATCAAAAGAAAAGGTTTACTATGTACTGTTTGTTTTTCGTTACAAAAACTGCATCACTACTATGATGTATTACACAAATTGAGTATAGTATAAATATGACTTTTTTCAGCTTTTTGAGATTGAATATTGCAGTATATCAAAATCGTGAATGATTTACCCTTTAAACTTGTTTATATAGGCATGAGAAATCTGTCCAAATGGAAATATGATAATGGTCACTTAATGCACTTTCCATACTGAGGAGATCCTTGTCTGAATGAAGTCGTTGCACATGATATTGCCTTAATGGAAAAGTAACGCTTCAGAAATAGGAATCTTGCATTCTGCTTTACTTCAGAACACGGGAAGTCAGAAACGTAAGGTTCAGTTAGCACGTTGGACTTCCGTTCAGAATCATAATATTTTTATCTTTAGTGCAGATTCTAATCATCATACTTCAGAACATTCTGATTACTCAGCTTGAGTGCTTCTGTGGCTTAACTTTCGATGCCGTTTTAGTCAGAACTTCTGTACAACATAAAACACGAATTTAAATTGCATATTTGTTCTTTGTGTTTGTTATCATCAAAACTCTTATGAGGGTTGTAGAATCAAACTATGTTCTAACATGGATAAGTGAGGGTAAGATGGAAAACCCATAGAAAGGGTCCAAAGGTTTAACTAGGAAAAAGGGTTTCAGCGTTCATTTTGTGTAATCGTGAAAAGAGAATAACGCTGTAAATAGAGCTTGGGCACGGAAGGACTCGGAGGGATTTCATAGAACTTAAAGAGAAATTAATTGCTAATATAAATTTAAGGTAAGGGAGGTGTATCGTTGTTATTATAATTGATCTAAGGTTTAGATAATTGTAGGTTTGTGTTGGGATTTTGGGATGATGATGAATATAATGTTTTGATTAGAAATTGGTGAAATTATGATGTTTTCTTGCAAAGAATTGATGTATATCATGTATATTATGATGTGTTGTTGTTATATGATGAAACTAAGTGAATATATGATGAATTATGGCTTGTATTATGAAGGAATCAAGTAGAAATTGGGACTGTCCAGTGTACAAATTGCAACAAGGAAGCCCTGTTCGCGCTGCATCACTGGCGAGCCATGTACGTCTCCGAGCGAGCAAGCTTCGCCCAAGCACCAGGAAAGGAATAGGAAATGGGAATAGGGAAAAACATGTCCCCTGGACTTTTTTATGGAGGGTGATCCCTTGCTCGAGCGTCGCCTGACGGCGCTAAGGCGAGAGGTGTGTCGCTGGGCGAGGAACATGTTGCACCTGGCGATGGTGACCAGAAATAGTAGAGCCCCTGGAGTTTTGTATGAGGATATAGGTGTTGCTTCTTCATCATTGGGAGAGTCTCAGGCGAGCATCCTGCTTTGCCGTGTGAGCACCAGGCAAATGGACAACAATAGCATTTTTAAAGTGTCATAACTTGAGTTTCAAGACTTCGATTGATACATTGTTCGAAGTGTTAGGAAAATAAAGCGATGTGGGTAACTTTCAGATAATCAAGAATAGTCCGTAGAGACTTAGAGGATAGTTGTGGAGTGTGTTCTTTATTTTCTGCAGAATAAAGGGGTATTGCTTTGATATGTAACATCGGGGATGGGTTCGTTTGTTTTTAATAACCATGTTAATTTGTTTTATTTGAGATTTGAACTACCCTTGTGGTATTTAAGCTATTTTGGATTTGATGAAGTTATTTAGATGTATCTTAATAAAGATTTTTTGAATTATGAATTTTCGCTGCGAGTAAGTTGAAAAAGTATGGTTGTTAAGCTTGAAGAACTTAATGTAATTTATTTTTGAAAACTCGTGTTACGGGGCAGGGTGTGTTTTACTATGAAGTTTGTTAAAGTAAATGTGACACCCTTTTTGGTGAATTAATCTGATTTAATTATTTAATTATCTTGCGAATATTCTTTGGGTTTTAGAAGGGTGTTATAGAGGGGAACTTACAGAGAATGTCACTATGGAGGAAGTGGTGGTGGAAAATTCAGCATCATTTGCTGCATCATCAGTTGTACTTTATCCAGGACTGTTCCTCAATGTACCTGTTCTCCTCTCATGGTCCAGATTTCATTTTGGACCCAATCCCACCTATCTTGGCTTTGTGTTGAAGTACATATTTCAGTGAAGGTAGGACAGGGAGGTACGGTGGAATCATCTTGCATTGCCATACCTATATCAATATCAGAAAAAAAGACATTCCATGTCCTCCTTGGAGTTATTCGGGGAGTCGTTGGCCGCAGTGTACAACCAATTCTTTTTAACATCAACTTGTTCTCCTCGGGTTTGGAAGATCAAGGATTGACACACCACCTAAAAGCATAGAGAAGGTGTTTCCTTCCCAATGAATCATACCTTGGTGGACTAAAGATTCTAAGTCCACTTTAGTTTTTCTGTAATTACAGTATCAACCTCAGATTGGAAAATGTGGCCACATTGTTCGACAATGAAAGTGATCATGCCTCCCACTAATATATCACCTATAAAAGCTTTAGCAACATGATGCAAATGATAAGCTGCAAAGGTGACTACATTGAGAAAATTGTTATTCACCATAGAAAACATGAGATATGATTCCCTTTGGGAAGCGACATTTGTGGAATCACTGCAATTAAACAAGGTATAGGCCAAGGCCTTTTACAAGTATCTAAAAACAGGATTTTGAATCCTAGAAACCTTGGCATGAGCTACAAAATAGTCGGTACGTCCTGTCAAAGCATACCATAAACTAGTAAAGTCAAAGCCTTGGGGGAAACTTTCGGGTCCATCGACAGGAAGTCAGAGAACATCTTCCAAATCTTTGACGCTCATTTTGATGTCTTGGTTCATGAGTCGAAAACAAGGGGTTCCGAAGTAAACCCTCACACCATCTTGCCATTTTTTCTCAAGCTTAAAATTGAGGGTGCTCAAAAATTCAAGCATAATACGCTCATAAGTGGGAGCATCCCTCGTCATATATTCTAGTAGACCAATTTAATTCAATAATCTATCAATTTCAGATTTTCAGCCTAAAGTAGAGAAAGATGACTCACAAAGATACCTGTTCTGAATATTTTTCCGCTTGACAAGGACTTTGTATCGGTCTGCTTGCTTGTCATCTGTGAAGATGATACTATGGGTGTTTTCTTCTCGGGTACTACCTCTCTTTTTGCGCCATGAAGATTCATTAGCTTCATTCCTTCAGACATTCCTCTTACGAGACATGAGAGAAAATCGAAAATTTTCCTTGGGAATTTGTGGAAAAAGAACCCGGATTATGGATGAGGGGGTTGAATGGTGAAGGTTTTGTGAATGGAGTATGAGATTTTGGGTAGTGGAGAAGGATAAAGTTGATAGCTTTTAGGGTGGATAGCAATGGAGGTTTGTGGGTTTTTGTGTGAGAGAGAGAGAGGGTTTTGGGAGGATGATGATGATTTTAAGAGAGAGAGATTATGAAAAGTTGGGGTTATAAAATAAAAAACAAAATATTGAATGGGATTTATGGTATTTGATTGGAAGGAGAGAGGCAGGGTGATGTTGTGGAGGGATTTGAAAATAATTAAATTTAGAATCGTTTTTCGCTGACGCATTATAGGCCGTAATGCCTATTATGGGCGACCGTAATTCCCATTACGGGCGACCGTAATGCATTTCGGGTTTTTATATAGGGGAGGTCTAGGGGCTGTTACGGGCCGTAATGGTTGTTACGGACGGCCGTAATAGCTTGTAGAACTTTGTATGGAAGGTTGTTGGGATGCATTACAGGCCATAATGCCCATTATGGGCGGCTGCAATGAACCACATGCTTTTGTATGGGAGTTTTTCATTTTTGCATTTTGACTCGATTTTGACGGGTTCGATTTCCTGCACTGATTT
This sequence comes from Vicia faba, assembly GCA_948472305.1. Classification (NCBI taxonomy): domain Eukaryota; kingdom Viridiplantae; phylum Streptophyta; class Magnoliopsida; order Fabales; family Fabaceae; genus Vicia; species Vicia faba. The sequence goes on along the minus strand of OX451740.1, from coordinate 822,443,749 downwards.
TTTCAATTCGTAGAATCTTTTACCTGATTATCTACAAAAACAAAGGAAAACAACAAGGAAATAAATTAGCTAAAAAATAGTGGGCTGCCTCCCACCGAGCGCTTCATTTAACGTCACATGGCTCGACGGTCCTTTGAGCGTTACCACTCACGATAGTTCCTTGAGGATCATAGTCATGCCTTGCTCAACTACATCCCCGGTGGTGTAGTGCTTAAGTCTCTATCCATTAGACAACAAAAGACCATGACTACCTAGACCTTAACTTTTCGAGAATGAGTTTAAGTCTCAAGTTAAACAACAAGACTAATTCTTCCTCCTTGAAAACTCGGTCCAAGATTCTCTTATCATGCCATTTTTTGTTCTCTGCTCATAGAGTTTTTCATTCTCATAGGCGTCGAGCCTTAACTCCTCTAACTCACTCAACTGCAATTTCCTTTTCTCTCCTTCCGCCTGATAGTCTAAGTTGAGATCCTTATATACCAATAGACATTATGCTCTAATTCAACGGGTAAATGGCAGGACTTTCCATAAATTAACTTAAAAGGGGTCATATCGATGGGGGGGTTTTGTAGGCAGTTCGGTACGCCCATAATGCGTCATCGAGCTTAGAAGGCCAATCTTTCCTAGAGAGGGAAACTATATTTTCTAAGATAACTTTTATCTCTCTATTAGAGACCTCGACTTGACCACTTGTCAGTGGGTTGTAGGGTGTGGCAACTCTATGCTTAACCCCATATTTCTTAAGAAGGATTTCAAATTTCTTAACAACGAAGTGCGAACCTCTGTCACTTATGACAAGCCTAGGGACCCCAAACCTTGGGAAAATGATCTTTTTGAACATTTTTATAATAATTAGTTCATCATTTATTGGATAAGCAATGGCCTATATCCATTTGGACACATAGTCAACGACTACAAGAATGTATTGATTTCCTAAAGAGGAACAAAAGGGTCCCATAAAGTCAACTCCCCAAACATCAAAAATTTCGACTTCAAGGATGTTATTAAGAGGCATTTCGTTCCTCCTAGATATGTTTCGTGTGCGCTGGCACTAGTCACATTTCTTTATGAAATTATTAACATCCTTAAATATAATAGGCCAATAGAAGCCTTATTGCAAAATCTTCGACACAGTTTTGTTGGTATTACCATGTCCTCCATAGGCGGAGGCATGACAATGAGTCATCATACTCTTAATCTCTTCTTCAGGGATACACCTTCATAAAATTCCGCTGGCAACTCTCTTGAAAAGCAAGGGCTCGTCCCAATAATAATGGTTGGGATCAGAGAAAAACTTTTTCTTACGTTGGTAATTTATATCCGGAGGTAAGACTCCAACAACAACGTAATTGACAAATAGGCATTGTTGCACCCTAAAATTTGCCCTTTTCATTTTAACCCTAATTGGCTTATTTTTCTAACATACTCATGCATACATATCATCAATTCCATGGTTACGGGATCAAGGCATTTATCTGCGTCCGACTACAAAAACAATTGTTCCATCAGGCAGTACAGCAAAGCAGAAACTCAGGGTTTTCGAGATTCAAGTGCACTTCGCATATTTTTCTGAGCTACTCAATTAGTGAGTCATCAAGTCATTATCATGCCAAGATATCAGGTGTTCTATCATGCCTTTGATTTCAAAGAAAATCAAGCGCTTCAGTTGATTTGAGACAGTTTCGAATGAAAATCAACATTTCACAATTTATTTTAAAAATTTATAACTTTTGTCCGTAAATTTATTTTATAGTGGGTCTTTGGGTGTTGAAATTTTCTCTACATCCTACTCATTTCATATGTTTAGGTCGGAAACTAATTATGTGAGCAAGATCTCCGAAATTGCGAAATATGTTGAAAATCGCATGCTGAAGCGGATTCCTGGTCAACTGTCGCTCAATATTGCAAAAATCATAACTTTCTAGATTTTTAACATTTCGGGACGATTCTTTCGGAATGATATCACAAATTTTGTTAGCTACAAGTTTTCTTCATGGCCCGAGTTCGGATTATGATCAGAAGACTTCAGTTTATAGTTTGTTTCTAAAGTTGAACACCGAAATATGACACAAAAGCCGCATAGCCCGAAGCATAGAGTTTCCTGTCTCTAATTTTCTCAGTATTGTAAAAATCATAACTCTCTCGATTTTTATCGTATTGGGACGATTCTTTTGGCGTGACGTCATAAATTTCGTTATCTATGCTTTTGCTTCAAGAGACGGGTTCGAATTATGCTCCAAAAATTATGGTTTGTGGCTAGCATCTTAAATTGTACATGGAATTATGATAAAAAAACTGCATAACCTGAAAACAAGGGAATTTGACTCTAAAATTCATTTTTCCAAATAAGGACTTAAGGATTTTGTATATATTGATTTCAATTCAATTTGAAAGGACTTTTGGGGCTCATTTTTCACAAAACACGCTCAGGAATAAAGAAACTCTCTCAAGTGAAAGTTAAGAACTCAAGATCTCTCCGCTGTCTTCCTCTCATGCCGTCTGACCTCCTCCGTGCCAGACCAAGCTTCCGCTTCTACGGACCAACTGACTAGCTTCGTCTGATCATTGTAACTGAACAGTTAGCCGTGCCTAGACCTCCATTCTGCTCGGCCATGTCCGTGCTCGATACTCCCTCGCGGTCAATCTCCCTCTCTCTCTGAGCTCTCCACACCAACGATACTCCCTCCTCCAGTCTCTGTTCTCCGATCGCTTCCTCTTCTTGTCGAGTTCGATAACTCCTCTTGACTTTGCTTGATTTAAGAGATTCTTGATTTAATTGATTTTGAATGAAGTGCTTATTGGAACCTTGCATGAGTTGAATTATTGAATTGTTCAAAATTAATTGATTCTTGAATTTTGATTATGGACAGTTGCAGAATCGGATGAACATTTGTTTAATTTTTTGAACTTCATGAATGTCGATGCGTTAATTGTGGTTGATTATTGATTGTACGCGTCAAAGCTTGATTTTGACTAGATAATTATTGATAATTGAAGAATTTCATTAGTTGATGATTATTTTTGAGTTGATTATTCGATATTAACGCATTTATAATTTTTGTTTCGATGTTTGGTAACCGGCGCACCGGTAAATATTTAATGTTTGCAATTTATTTGTTAATTTCAAGCAACATTCCAAGTATCGATGTGCGATGATTTTGCGCCTTAAACATTATTTTCTGATTAATTTTTAGTGGACATCGATACATGTAACAATGCTTCCCAGAATTTACAAATACGTGTAAATGTTGCATTTAATTATCGGTTCATGCATGTTTAGCTTTCACTTGATGATTGTTGGCTATTTTTGATGAATTTTGTTGATTTTAATTCGAAATTTCGGGTGTTTCATGAATTAATGCAATGATGTCCAGATTCTCAAAATGCACATGGAATGTGATTTAATTTGTGTATGATACATGATTGGCTTTAATTGGATGAAAATTTGACATTGGTGTCAATTTTAGTTGATTTTAATTCGACTTTTTGAGCCTTTCATGAGATAAAAAGTTGATGCCAGGAACTTTGTTTTATGGTTTCGATACTTGTTCAAAAGTTGTTTCTTCATGATTTAATTTCAATTTGAGTTGTAATGTGAATTCTTAACTTTGTTTATCATTTCTTGTTATTACTAACTCTTCTTGTGAACTTGTGCAAGCTTCCGAAGGTGTCTCAACACATGAGACTTGTGATATACTTTTGTTTCGTCGAGACTTATATCTTATGCATGATTATTTGTTCGATATTTAGATATCAATTGTGATATATTTTCACATTGATGATGCTTTAACACTTATTCTAATAATTTGATTTCTGACTTCTTGTCTTTGATTGATGAAGCTTCACGAAGATCTTCAAGTTTCTTTCTTTGATATGTTTTGCTATAGACTTTCTGTTCCTTTAATATTTTTCCTATTCTGTTTATATTCTGCATTGTCTTTTAAATTCCTTTCCATGAGAAGTAGGAATAGAGATGTATGTGCTAAAGACCTACCCCCGTAGGCATTGCGAGACTGTTTATTTTCTTGTTTGCAAAAAGACCCCAAAAATGGACAATTACTTGTTCGTGCGAAAGACCTCAAAAAGGGGAAATTTATGTGTTTGTTTAAAGTCCCTAAAGAAGGAAATTGTGTAAAGTCCTCGAAGAAGGCATTCCTCCTCCCTTTTACTTTGTTCTTGCAATCGAGACAATAAAAGTGGAACAATATGGCTTCCAATCAACCCCCACACTTTCAATTCCCTTGGCCATTCTTAGCCCGCGTTGTACGTTGATGCTTTGAATCGTTCGTCTCTTGTCATTTGAGTCAATAAATTTGAAAAATAGGGATCATAATCATCCCCCCACACCTTGTCATTGCTTTAACGATATTAGCTCACGTTTGTTAACATTGATGCTTCGAGTTGTTACTTGATTTTTTGGTTGAGCTATTCTAATGGAAGAAGGGTCCTTTGACTCATCGACCTTTATTTTCATGTACATATAGCTCATGTTTGATGCTTGTTAGCAGCTTTGTGTATTTACTTTCTTGCACCTTTGCTTGTTCTTTTAGGTTCACCTTTGCATGTTCCCTTAGGATTACTTGTTTCGTTCTTGATTCAAGGTAGACATTAGGATTGTAATTCATGCATGCTAACTTAGGTAGATGTTTCCCTTTTGTATCCAAAATTTAGGACCACCATTGCATGATAATATTAGGATTGTTAGTCTCTCTTAAACTTTTTCATTCCCCTTTTTCACCCTTAAAACAAAAACTTCTTTTCTTAAGAAAACTCAAAACACTTAATAATTAAAGATATGAACCGTATGCCGTTGAGTCTTACGGGGTAGATTGAATCGGTCCAGACTGAATCTTGCTCTTCTTTCACTTACAGACTTTATTACAGTTCAAATCACAAACTCTTTTGCAAATAAGCGGAGAAGTAGTGAGTGTCCCTACAGTGGGATCCATTTTCTATTACCCCACAAAAAACACCAACCAATTCAAACCTTTTTGCCTTCGGACCTCCTTCAGGATTTTCTTTGAAACCCTTTTCTCTAAAAGGATATATTATTTCCTCTCCCTACAAACAACACGTAATTCCTCAAATGTCGGGTGGCACTATGTCAACTGCTCGAGTGCTAATGCAATATTATCTGCTTAAAAAAATGCAAGCTAACCAACATTTTCTAGGAGAACTACGAGTGCCTTGATCCCCACTTCACGAAAGGTGGTACGTATGCACTAATGGTTCGCAACCGTGGAGGGCGCGACTAATAAAACCTTTTTATTTTTATATACACTTTGCATACATGTATTTTCCCCTTAGCTTGTAAGCTTTAGATATGAACACACCCTTTGATTAGAACAACAAGAGTGGATCCCGTGGAGTACCACGGACGTGAGGGTTGCTAATACCTTCCTCTCGCATAATCGACTCCCATACCCGATCTTTCAGTCTCAAGACCGTGATTTCTCCCTTCTCAGGTTTTTCTGCAATGATTTTCCTTTCCTTTCTGCGGGATAAATAAATACTCGATGGCAACTTCATTGATTATTCTCTCTATGATTTTCCCAGTTGCTTCAACTGGAGACTTCATTAGGGATAGATTGACCAATTGCTTATCCATCCCATGAATCATTCCTAGATTTTGTTGTTCTATTTTCATTGGGTGTTTATCTTTATGCTTTATAGCTTGTTCATTTGTATATTTTTATCTGTATATATGTGCATGCATTTCATTTTTATCGCTTTCCATATATTGGTTATTGTTGTTGTGCTTGATTTTTCTATGTTTTTTTGGTGGGTGGGTGTTACTATTAAAGTAAGAGGCCCAATACCCATGTCAGGGTTGTAAACTCTTAGGAACACGTATGAATAGAGTGGAGACATGACGATTACTAGATGTAGATCCTACTAGTGCAGTCATGTGTTCCATACTCAGACGTGGTTCAATTGAGGTACTATCATTATCACGTAGGTGTAACGACGATAGTATTTTTAGGTGAACTCAAGACTCTGAGTTACTTTTGACCTTACCCTGACCTAGACTTCACCCGTGAGTGGGGAGGGTTTGATCTTACAGATACGGTTTGTGACTATGTGGTTCTTTTGGTTATGTTTTGGACTTATGTTGGTGACTATGTGTTTCTTGTGGTTTATGTTCTGGACCTTTGATCTTGGTATTCTCGACACATTCAGAAATAGCACAACAAGTATCCAGTGTTGTGGAAGCTTTATCCCGTATCATGTCACTTGCATCATAACATTTTTATTTTATTTTAAAAAGAGAAGTATATGGAAAAATATAACTTGCATATGCATACCATTTCCAGGATATTTTGAGGTTGTCATTTTCATCAAGAATAGATAACAACACAGATATAGACAAAGAGCTGACTATACACACTTTTCGATACTAGTTTCATAACTTTTTCTAACCCTGTTAGGGGAAGTGGGAGCTCTTGTGGATGGTCCGAATGAGAATATTTTCAAAGATAGTTATGGGAATCTGCTGACATTATTGGATGTTCAGTGTGAGAAATGGGCCATAGTGTCCCTTTTGCAGTTCTATGATCCGCAATTGCAGTGTTTCACTTTCCAAGACTATCAATTGGCGCAAACACTTGAAGAATATGTTTTCATTATGAGCATTGAGATTACAAGTCATATTCCCTTCGTCCGCATGCATGAGGTTCCTGATTATGAAGCTATTGCTAAGGCTCTTTATTAGAACCTTAGATATGTGAAAGTTAATTGGACAAATAAGAGTAACACGTGCGGTCTTCCTCTAAAGTTTCTGATAAGTAAGGCTAGAGAGTTTGAAAATAACAAGGATTAGGCCGCATTCAACGTGTTATTGTCCACCATAATCCATGGCATTGTCATGTTGCCTAATATGGAGAATTTTTTAGACTTAGCTGCAATCTGTGTTTTCAGGAACGGAAAACCAGTGCTAACAATACTTGCCGATACTTATTCTGCTATTCACTCTAGACACGACAAGAAAGGAAGTGTCATCTGCTGCATTCCTGTTATATAAATGGTCCACGTTGCACATGCCCACAAGGGGACCGTTTGTATATGCCAAAAATTCGCTCCTTTGGTATCAAAGGATCATGGCTCTTACTTCTTATGATATCATTTGGCATAGAATAAGGGGTGGAAAATAAATTATTGCATGTTGTTGATTATTTCCCAACGTTCCTCTCATAGGGATAAAAGGCTGTATCAATTATAACCCTATCTTGGAATGACTTCAGCTAGGATACATTATGACTGATAAACCCACAAACCGAGAGGTGGAAGAAGTCGTTTATTTAGGCAAAGGTGAGAATCATGTCTTGGTAGAAAGGGTAAGAGTTTCCTGGGGACATATTCACAAGAAAGGGAAGGCTTTCTTTAAATCAGAGAGGATGCCTGGCTCTCGATCCTTATGTGGATTGGGTCAAGAACCGAGCAAAAGTATTTTTGTTGCCCTACAAAAGGGAAACTACTTTGTATCTACAACCCATATTTGATCCATTAGCACACGGTCAGTTACCACTAGATGCAACTATCAACCAATCATTCATAAAAGAATCATCTCTTCAGCAGCCTATTCCTAATGTGTGAAATTGTGTTCCCATGGTGTACTACAAGCAGGTCAAAGCTGAGAGTCTCAAGCTACAATAAGAGAAGCAAGAGAGAAGTATAGAGCTTTCCTTTGCATTAAAAGATAGGAATAAAATGCTTCACGAAGCTAGAATGAAATAAAAATTATTGGAATATCACGATTTGGTTGAAATACTAAAGAAGCCAAGAGTTGAAAGTTCATGCATTACTCAATTAGAAGTTGTAGGAAAAGCTCAGGAAGATCTTGTGAAGATTCAACAGGGGATCGAAAGTCTTCGTTTGTCCAAGTAGAAGCTGAAAGCGAGTTACAGAGAAGAAGTTAATGCTTTGAAAAAATAGCTCTGAGAGGAGGAAGCCAAGACTAAGGATATTTGTAGTCAACGAGAGGTTTTCAAACTGTAGGTCCAAAGCCAATAGGTGCTGATAGGCAAGTTGACTGATAAAGTTGAAGAGCTCAAGATTCAACTCAAAGAGAGATATGCTCAACAGTTTGTAATAGAGGCTTGGATGAAGAGAAGAGGTATCCAGTTGGCTCAAATTGTAGAAGAATTATTAAAGCTCAAAGCGCAACTGGTGGATAGAGGCGAGCCTCCGATGGATTTGGGTTCTCTCAGTCACTTGGATTTTGATGGTAGATATTAGTTTTACGATCTTTTTGTCTATTGTAAGATCACTGCCAGACTTGTTGGACGGGATCCTTATGGTGTTGTATGTATGAACCCATTTTGAGAAACTCTTTTGTATGGATTTTTATTTCATGTTATGAGCAATATCTTTCTTTAATGATGATTTAGTTATATTTTGTTGCCTTTTGTTCTTGATGAAAAATCAAGGTTTTCCTGGAAATGGTAAAACATTGCACGCGTAATCATGCATTCATAACATATCATATCATAACAGGTTTTCTAGTGGGTCTTCTTACTTATGATCTGGTTATTTTTAGAGATTGCAACTTCAAACTCTCATCAATAAAACACCAAGGGTAATTCTAAGAGATAGATGGAACAAATACAAGCTGACATAGCTGCTATGGGTGTCAAGATAGACACTTGTGTTGAACAGTTGATGGATATTATTCAGACTATGGCTTGAGGTCAGGAAGAGCTAAGGGCATTAATTATGAAACCTGTTGGAACTATATATAAAGGGAATGGAACTCTGAATCCTCCTTTGGGAGATGCTGGAAATCTGGTGGGGGTTGCTGCTAATCCCCTTGCTAGTAATCCGGGTGGCTTGAATCTGAATGGTAATGTTGGTGTTATTCTTGGGAATGGTCTTGTTTTTAACCTTGGTAATCCCGGTGGCAACAATCAGAGTATCCCTATGATTCAAGTTGTGGGAAATGTTCCTCCATCCACTCTTCCTCATCAGAATAATTAGTAGCCTTTTGTTCATCCATAAATCAGAAGAGTTATTCCGATACCGGTTCAACCGTTTGAATAAGATAATTATGATGTATGGTTTTCTAATCATGAAGAATCCATTGAAGCTGATAGGAAGTTGCATATGCTTGAGGAGTGTATGCGAGATTTTGAAAATCAAGGGGATATGGGTCTTAATATGTCTGATTTGGGATTAGTCCCCAGAGTGAAGATTCCCCCGAAATTCAAAGTTCTAGATTTTGTTAAGTAAAAAGGTGTCTACTATCCTAAGACGCATGTCTAGTCTTACTATAGGAGAATGTCAGTGTACTCTAGTGATGATAATCTTCTCATGAAATTTTTCTAAGATAACTTGATTGGTGGTCCTTTGGACTGGTATATGCAATTGGAAAGCCCTCGTATTCGAAGTTGGAGAGAGTTGGCTGAAGCTTTTGATCTGCATTATCGATATAATAGTGACATGGTACCTACTAGGACTCAATTGCAAAATCTGACACAGAGTCAGAATGAGTCGTTTAAAAAGTATGCACAAAGGTGACATGAGATGGAGCCAAAGTCCATCCTCCTATGATGGAAAGAGAGATGGTTGACATGTTTACCAGTACTCTGCAAGGGCATTATTACATGTCTTATTGTACTTATGACACTTTTGCTGAAATGGTGTCTTATGGTGAAAGGATTGAGTTTGGAATCAAGATAGGAAAGATTCAAAATGCTACTTCTGGTAACAATGCTGGTAATGTAAGGAAATATTTCGGTGGCTTCCAAAAGAAAAAGGAAGAAAAAGTCATTGCACTATACACACGAAAAGGAAAAAGGCAGGGCTTATCAGGAGTCAAGTCATTAGGTTATCATTGTAACTATTCCAACTGTAGCACCCCAACATAAGCCTATGCACTACGTTCAGGGTACTCATCAACAGAAGCCGAGATAACCTCCGAGAAAGTTTGATGCACTTCCCATGTCTTATACTGTGCTGCTACTTCATCTACTCGAAATGAAATTGATTGAGAAGTGCACTTTGAATATTTATCCTTAAAGATTACCACTAAATTTTGATGCTAATGCTCAATTTGAATTCCACTGTATAGCGCAAGGCCGTAACATTGAAAATTGCTTTGCTTTTAAACACAACGTACATAATTTACTTGATTCTCAAGCTATCAACTTTGGGCCAATGCCGACACCAAATATTCTCCAGTAACCTTTTCCAATTAATGGGGGCGTCATTGTCAATGTTTTGGAAATATTTATCTGGGAATTTATCGTGTCCACAGAGATTGGTTATTGAATTCTCGTTCGAAAAATCTATCGTTAATGAGTTTGGAGATAAATGAGTTTCTAAAGAAAATGTTATTAATAGAAAATAAATATACAAAAGAAGAAAACTAAGGAAGAACTTATCAAACCTGCATATAATTTACTCATCACAGACTTAAATCTATCGACCAGTTATATTCAACCTAACAATAATCATCAATGTCACTATGTATCACTCACAACCTAAGTCATTTTTAACCCAAATTAAGAGACCGAATGTATCACCAAGTGTTGTACCCCAAAATTTGCCCTCCCATATTCTTCAAGATTTGCAAAGAACATGCTTCAAAATCTCCCCAAGGGTTGCATAGTTCAAGGGCCTCCTAACAGTCAAAAACTAGGGTTTTGATTCCAGCAAAGAAATTGAAGTTTCCAAGGGTCCAATCAAGTCCCACATGCCTACAAACATTGTCAAGCATCCTCATGTCAAGTTTCAAGACTCACAGCACAAAATTGCACAGTCAAATGCCCTAATTGCTCAACAGTCAACTACAGGGGCAAAATGGTCATTTGACAGTCAAAAGTTCAAATTTTTTGTCAACATCTTATTTTGAAGCCACAAACATCATTTGATCAATTCTTGATCATGATTCTCAAGGCATGGCTCAAAAAGTCTCAAGATGCAAAAGTTTCCATATTTGGACAGTTGAAAAAGTCAACTGTAACTTGACCAAGGCATAACTTCCACATGTATTATCATAAAAATTCCATCCAAAGCTCATTTTGAAGAGAATTACATTTCCTACAACTCCTCTTCACACTTCAAGTCCAAGAAATGCTCTCAAAAAAAGTTATCAATCTCAACATTATAGGTCATTTTCAAAAGTCAACAAAAAGGCACTTTAAGTCAAAGACCATAACTTGAGATTGGTAAATCAAAATGACACGGGACCAAAGGAATTGGTTATAGGACTTCAATACCTTTCCAAAATGTCCAAGAACATGATCAAAGCTTAAAAATTGAGCAAGATATGCCTTGTGGAAGTTGGGAAATTTTTGGGAATTTTGAAAAGTCAACTTTGCTTCAAATGCCTCAAAATTGCTAATGGGCCACATTTTCTTCCAAGAATCATCATCCAAAGGCTATGCACGACCATTTGGCCCAAAGGGGATTTATTTCATCTTTTTTATTATTTATTTGAATTTTTAATCACCATTAATTCATTTAATAAAATAAAATATAAAAAAAATACTAAACAAATGCATTTGAATCTTTTTATGCAGCCTATGCCCTCATTGGTTACTCAAGATTTCGTGCACTTCAAAAAAGGGAAGATTTGGTGCAAATTGGCATGATATTCATGTGGAAAAGATTTGAAAATATTCATTGAAAATCAAATATTTCTTTCATCAATGCACAGGGTTTTTGGACTTGATTCTTACCCTAATCCATTCCCATACATAAACAGATGCAAACCCTAAAGCTCACAACCTTGAAGCTGCGCCCAAACCTAAGAACAAAGTTTGCATTTTTGTCCAAAATTCCAAAAACTGAAAACTGCATTAGAGGACGATTCAAAGCTTCTAACCAATTGAAAAAGCTTTCTGAGGCATCACTGAACCTGAATGAATCCTTTTCCACGCCCATAGCATCAAGAATTGGTATATAGAAGTCGAAATTTCTCATACTTTATGCATAATCGTATTTCAATTTCTGGGCATTTTTCATACAATTTAATTGTTGCTTTGCACTAATATGGACCTTCTGAGTCTATTGACATTGTTTAATTGAACTTTCATAGCCTATATGCAAAGTTGCCATTGATGCTTTTTAGGTTTTCAGAGATGTGAATTTAGGGCTTCCTTATTCTGGAAAAATTGAGACACGAGACCAGGGCCATTTGAACCGGAAGCTTCACACGAACTCAATCCATAGGTCGCGCTCAATTTATGAGCAACCAGGACCTATTCGCTATTTTCATGTTTATCACTTAGTGGGGGTTTAAAACCCCCGCTATCCTTTTTCTTTTTTTCAGGCAAATGCAGAACAATTGGAGAAGAAGGCAAGGTGTAAGCCAGCGGTTGGTGCGTTTGAATTTCGCGCGAAAAAACACCACTAATCGTTGTTTCATGTTATGTGGTTTATTTGTCATATTATATACAATGCGCGTAAATGGTTCAGATGGCAAGGCGTTGATTTGGTAAACTCTGGGACCTGGGTTCGATTCCCAGGTCCCCCATATTTTTCAATGAATTTTGTTTTCACTTGATCTCATGCAGTGTACGCCCAGGGGTTCATCATACACCCACCATCCAAGCTTGCCACATGGCCAATAATCTCAATCCAATGGCCACGACCTAAGGAGAACCCTATGCATTGGTCAATGAATCCACACGTGACTACCAGAAGTCAAACAGGCCTCCAATGATTGGGCCTAATTACTGGCCAAATACCTCCAAACTGGGGTCAACACCCCCAAGTGTTTGTATTTCTTTTCTTTTTTCCTATTTTATTTTTATTTGCTTTAATTTGATTATTTCCTTTTAATTCATAAATTAATATTTTCATAACATAAAAATGCCAAAAAATCAGAAAATATAAAAAAAAAATATGTTTTAATATTTAATTCACTAACATTTTGTTGTAAATAAATTTAATAATTAATTTAATTTTTTAATTCTAGGTTTAATTCTAATATTTTCTTAATAAACTAAAAAATGTAGAATTAGAGTTTTATACTTTTATCTTTTTTTCTTTTTCACCATATTTAATTATCAATTATTATTTTGTAAATAAAATTTGCCATGTAAATAATTAATTTAAACTAGGTCTAATTTAAATAGTTTTCTTAATAAATTAAAAACAATTTATAATTAGGGTTAATTAACTTATCCTTTTAATTCCAATTTAATTTTCTTACTAAAAATCCATAAATACAAAAAAACTCAAAAATAACTTCTCTTTTCTCATTAAATTTAATTAATTTCGTAATTGTGATTTAATTTCCTTAAAAGGGTCCAACGCCCTCGCATTCCCGATTTTACTTATTCTCGCATTTCGTTTCCTCTTTTTGTGAATATAATGTAATTATCCCAAAGCCGTGTAATAGATTAATTAGATATTTATTTTTTCGCACTTTATTTTATTCAAATCGGGTCTTGGATTAATTTGGCGATGTAGACCCGCGCCTTTGTAATAGCGTAGGACTTTTAAATTCTGCATCTTTTAACTGTTAATAATTTGCATGAAAGAATGAATGCCAAAATAAAAGCAACGCGTAGATCACCAATGTATGAACAAGACAAACATAAATGAACATGACACACAATTTACGCAACACCCCTAGGGTACGCCTCATTGTTGCCTTGCCCCTCGAAAGGTGGTCGTCGAGTAGAGGATGTTTTAGTAAGTCCTCATGTCCATGAACATGGCATGAGGGTAGCTTCTAAGGTGTCTTCCTATTGCTCTGGTGACCATCATGTCCCGAACCCTCGAATCGACCCGAACACCTCCAATGGTGGTGCTACCTACCTCTCAATGGTGGGATGGCATTACTTCAAGGACATTTACACAGACGAATTCCTTAGGGTAGGTAGACGACTCTAGATACTTGCTCTAATTTCAAAACCAATAAAAAAAAATACTTTTCACACCGACACTTTTCAAAAAGCTTTCGAAAACAACTTTTCAAACACTCTTGAGGACTGATACAAGAGTCGAACTGAAATTTTCAAAGAAACTTTTTAAACCCACAGTTGAAAAGCAAACAAACAATTTTGAAAACACAAATGAGCAAGTATCTAAGAGCCCATGGATAACCATGGATAGAAAGGGTGCTAACACCTTCCCTTTCTATAATCTACCTCCCGAACCGAGAGCAATCTCTACAAGGAATTTTTCTGTGCTTTTGTCCTTTCCATTTGGAGAAAATAAAAGACGGTGGCGACTCTTGCTTCCGCGACATTTCGCGAACCAGCTTTAAAACAGTCAGTTCCAGATCCACCGATCACAGAACTGGCGACTCTGCTGGGGATAACTTTAAAGTGAGGTGTACCTTAGGATAGTTCATAACTGTGTTTTCAATTGTATTGATTTGCTTGCTTTAAATTGTGGGTTGTATGGGAGTTACATAGATCCTAACCCGGATCTGGGGATACCCTGTTTAGGTAGCATAAGCTGTGAGGGACCTGTCCGGCATAGACCGACACGGGTGAAGTAGTGGCTACGTTGGTGTGGCACCTTGGTCTGTACAGATATCCCTTGTGTTGCAACGAGGAGAATATGGGTCTTCTGAGGAGTCATTAAGCACCAGCAGACCTTAGAACCTTAAATGACACAACTTGGCCATTAGAACAGTAGCAGTATGCTACGCCCATTGAGGCTAAACTCTCGTGATGGTTCTGGCCGCAAGAAAAGATTGCGATGCTGGAGTTATGACCGATTGAGGGTAGTCAATGATATTGGGATCCTCTAAGAACCCGGTTACTTTTGATAGGACAGGTATGAACCAACAAACTGAAAGAGGGTAATACCTAGACCTCATGCTGGCCTAAACTTTAAGGGCTTGTTTTGTGTGACTTGTGTGCCTTACCATGTTTGTCTTTGTAAATATTTGTGGTGTGCTTTATCATAACATCATAACATCATGAGCATTGCATGCATCCTGCGTAAGGACTGACCATTTCAAAGACAAGAGGATTTCACCTTTGCTCTGTTTTGTAGGATATCGTGATGCCTGTGCGAAGGAATACTATCCGGTTCAACTTTGTTCACTCACCTGAGTTGCTTGAAGAGTTGGTTAGCAGAATTCCAAATACCACTTCCTTCATCCAGAGGCATGGTTCTCTTCTCAGTTTAGTGACTGCAAAGCGGGATCAACAGTTGATGAGTGTCCTGACTCAGTTCTATGACCCTCTGTACCAGTGCTTCACCTTTCAAGACTTCCAGCTGGTCCCAACCCTGGAAGAGTTCTCTGATTTGCTTGGTATCCCTATCTTGGATCAGACTCCCTTTACTGGTTGGGAAAAGACCCTCAGGCTTGAGGAGGTTGCTGCAGCTCTTCCTTTGACACATCAAGAAGTAATGGACAACTGGGTGACTAGAAGCGGAGTTAAGGGTTTCTTGGCCAAGTTTCTTATTGGTAAGGCTAATAGTTTCTGGAATGACTTGGACTTTAGGGCATATGAAGATATCTTGGCTCTCTTAATCTATGGGCTAGTCTTGTTTCCTAATCCTGATAACTTCATCAATGTCACTGCCATAAGGATCTTTATATCTCAGAACCCTGTGCCCACTCTCTTGGGTGACATCCTGCAACAACTTTATGCTCGTACTACCCGAAGACGAGGAACTCTATGGTGTTGTATCCCTTTGTTGGTGAGGTGGTTTATTTCGCACCTCCCTAAGTTCGTACTGAAGAACCAAGAAGGAAGAGGTTGGGCTCACAGGTTAATGTCTCTCACTGATAAAGACATCATTTGGACTTTCAGAGGTTTGGATGAGATAGCGGTTATTGATCGTTGCGGGGATTATCCTAATGTTCCTTTAATTGGTACCCAAGGAGGGATCTCTTACAATCCATGTCTAGCACTCCGACAGTTTGGAAGGGCCAGAAGAGCAGGGCCTCATGAGATGTTGGTGCCTCACATCAGTTTTGAGTTTCAGGTGGATGGTGACGAGCTGCATCGTAGGTTCATCAAGGCTTGGGACAAAGTTCATAAAGCTGACCCACAAGGGTTGAGGCCAAAGACTTCTCTACCTATGGAAGCCTACTACAAATGGGTTCGCATCCGTGCTCAGAAGTTAGGTATGCCATACGAAGCTGTCAGACCCATCATTCTTGAGTATCTTGACAAAGATGGGGCTCCTCCAACTGTCCTCCCTCCTCAGATACCTTCGGATTATGAGACATTGAAGAGGTCTTGGTCGCAACTGCGAGAAGAGCGGGATTCTTACCGGGAAAAGTTCAACGAGCAGGAATTGAAGATCCAGAAGCTGACAAAGAAGTTGGAGAATGAGCGAGCTCTGAATGATTACATCCGTACTGAGAAGAGGAGACCATGGGATCAATAAGGAGCTTTGGATGTTCTTTTACAGTTTTTATTTCCCTTTTCAGTATTTCCCTTTTATGTAACGCCTAAGGGCAACCTGTTGAACAATTTAAGTTTCAAAGTTGAATCTAATGAAGTGTGTTCCTTTTTGTTTACAAAGTTGATTCCCGATTGTCTTTGAAAACATAAATCATACGCATTCCATTCATCATGTGCATAACAGGTTTTCTTCTTTTCAGGTTGCTTACTATTCTTCGCTGTTTATTTCAGCATCATGAACCCTGATTCATCCTCAACCGAGATGTCTATCAAGGCTCTTCAGGCGCAGAACGCGCAATTTCAGGAACTGATCATGGGTTTGGCTCAGGGCCAAGAAGAGCTGAAGGCTTTGCTTCTGAAGAAGGATAAGAAGAAGAAGAAGAGAACTGTTCTTTTCAACTCGGGCCGAAGGTTTGGCAACACTCTGCAGAATGAAGAGGCTGGTTCTTCTATATGCAAGAGCAGTCCCCAAGGGGGAAAAGGTCCTAGTCCAGTAGTCTCTGACAACGAGACTGACTTCAATGAGGAACAGTATCCTCCGGCTGAAGACCGGTATAAGCAGTTGGAGGACAGACTGAATGCTATGGAGATCCAACAAGTTCCTGGGCTGGATTTCGGAGACTTGGGCTTATCTATTGGTGTGATTATTCCTCACAAGTTTAAGGCACCATCTTTCACCAAGTATGACGGGGCGTCTTGTCCCAAGCTACACCTCAGATCTTATGTGCGGAAGATTCAACCGTACTCAGTGGACAAGAACTTGTGGATCCACTTCTTCCAGGAGAGTCTTTCAGGGACTCATCTCGAATGGTTCTATCAGCTGGATGGGACCAAAGTTCGTAACTGGGAGGAGTTGGCTACTGCTTTTTATAAGAAGTATCAATATAATGCCGACCTTTCCCCTACACGTACCCAACTCCAGGGTATGTCGCTAGGGTCAAGCGAAGGTTTCAAAGAGTATGCACAGAAGTGGAGGGATCTGGCTGGCAGGGTGCAGCCTCCGTTAACTGACCGGGAGTTGGTAGACATGTTCTTGGGGACCCTATCTGGGCCATTTTTCAATCATCTTATCGGTAACTCATCTGCAAGGTTTACTGATCTTATTCTGACTGGAGAGAGAATAGAGGCTGGAATGAAGTCTGGTAAAATTCAGAAGGGTACATCGTCAAATTCAGAGAAGAAGCCCTTTAAGAAGGAGGCCAGTGCTGTATATGGGTCTAGAAGACAAGAGAAACCTGAGCGCCGCCAATCTGTCAACACGGTGATGATTGCTAAACCTGCTGCCGCTCCTCGGCAAACCAATCCTCAAAGGGCTGAAAGACCCAGAAGAGAGTTCACCCGGCTAAGTATGACTCTATCACAAATCTTGCCACAGTTGGTGTCCACCAACTTAGTGACTGTCAGGGAAGCCCCGAAAGTTGTAAATACGGCTTCTCCCAAGTACAATCCAAATGCCCGCTGTGCTTATCACTCCGATAGCCCGGGGAATTCCACTGATGACTGCTGGGCCTTAAGGAATAAGGTGCAAGACCTTATTGACGCAAAAGAGATACAATTTGAAGCGCCTGAGAGGCCAAATGTGGTGACTGCTCCTATGCCCCAGCATGGAGTGAATGCTGTTGATGAAGATGTATATGCCGTTTCTGTGAATGATGTAGCTACTCCCTTAATGACTGTTAAGAGGAACCTACTGCTGGCCGGTTTATTTCCGGGTTGTAGTGAAGGTTGCCTTTTCTGTGGTGTTTCCCTTTCTGGTTGTCCTTTGCTGAAGTTAGGCATCCAAAGCCTGATGGACAGCAAAGAGATTCTGTTCAAGAAGACTGCTGTTCAGTTTGCTCCGGTGGAAGAAGTTTCTGTTGTTACAATCTTTAATAATCTGATCAAGGCTCTCCCAAGGAAGCCGGTTAAAATCATGACTGTCGCACCCGTTGTTATTACTGTTCCGGGGCCTATCCCCTACGAATCTGATAAGGCTGTCCCCTGGCACTACGGGGCAGACGTGTATGTGCATGGAATCAAGCAAGAGTTCAACACTGGCACCAGCATCAGCAGTATCACTGGTCCAGCAAAAGTTACCCGCAGTGGCAGGCTCTTCTCGCCTGACATTGCACCACCAACTGTTCAAAGACCCCTCACTATAACACCTGCAAGTATACCTGTTCCCAATTCTGATCAAGTTGTTTCCCTTGCTGCCGAGTCATCTAATGCTCGGGGCAAAGGGATTGAAGATGAGCCTGCCCGGATGGAGGCACCAAAATCTGTGAATGCTGAGGCCTCCCAACAAGAGATGGAGGAAATCATGAAAATAATCAAGAAGAGTGACTTTAATGTTGTCGAGCAGCTGGGGCATACACCCTCCAAGATCTCAATGCTCTCCTTGCTGCTGTGCTCAGAGGCCCATGCTAAGGCCCTGATTTCATTTCTCAAGACGGCCCATGTGCCACAGGAGACATCTGTAGTCCAATTTACTGATTGCGTAGCCAATCTAACAGCGGACAATGGTTTGGGTTTCTCGGATGCTGACCTTACTGCTAAGGGAAAGGACCACAATAATTCCCTACATGTCTCTATTGAATGCAGGGGAACTACTCTTGCGCATGTGTTGGTAGACACTGGCTCTTCCCTAAATGTGCTACCCAAGAAGGCCTTAGACCGTTTGGATTGTGAAGGCCTGGAGCTGAAACCTAGCAATATCATCGTCAGAGCCTTTGACGGTTCTAAGAGGATGGTTCATGGAGAGGTAGACATTCCTATTCGCGTGGGTTCTCAAGTATTCTACTCTACTTTCTATGTGATGGATATCCGTCCATCGTATTCTTGTCTACTGGGTCGACCTTGGATCCACAGAGCTGGGACAGTGACCTCTACCCTACACCAGAAACTCAAGTACCCCGTCAGAGGGAAGATTGTCACTGTGCAGGGAGAGGAGGAGTATATGGTGAGCCATTTGAATTCCTTCAGGTATATTGAGATGGACGGGGAGTTTATTGAAACCCCCTTTCAGCATTTCGAAGAGGTACCTCCAACATTGGCAGCAGCGGAAACAGTGGTCGAAGAGGATGTTCCTTTGAAGATGGCTTCCTTGAAGGATGCGCGAGCTGTGATTAAGAAAGGTGAATGTGCTAACTGGGGAAGGCTCCCTGATTTTACACAAAAAACTGACAAGTTTGGACTGGGTTTTACTGCAGAGGGTCAGAAGACTGTGCGCAAGGAAAAGACCAGAAGACCTCCTGTACTCATTACCAACCCAGGAGTGAATGCTGTTGGGGAAGAAGATGAAGTGGAAGAGTCAGAGTTTGAAAGCTGGATCTACCCGATGACTGATGGTGGATTGACCAATTGGACTGCTAAAGATCATACTCCTGTTACTTTTGTTACGCAGTAATAAACTCCTTTGTTTTGTTATTTGTAATAAACAATGATTTGAAACTCTATGGCCCGGTGTCTTACCCGAGGCGCCGTTGGCTTCCTTTGTGAGGGTATATTAATTGTCATATCATATATCATGAATAAAGATCTTGGACGTTTTCTCGCATTTCAAATCTTATGCTCCTTTTCTTTCTTTCCTTTCTTTATATATTGCAAAACAACTGTATTTACACACACTCACTCATACAGGTTTCAATCCACTCTGGATCTCACTGGTAACGACTCTGCTACTGCCAGTTATGACTTCGAAAATCCGATCAAATTAGCCGAAGACGAAGGTGAAGATGATTGCGAAGTGCCTGGCGAGCTTGCAAGACTGTTACTTCAGGAAGAGAGGGAAATTCAACCACATGAAGAGCCAGTGGAAACAATAAACCTGGGTACTGATACAGACAGAAAGGAGGTAAAGATTGGTGCCAACCTAGAGCTCAGCGTGAAGCAACGGTTGACTTAGATGCTACATGATTATATGGAGATCTTTGCCTGGTCCTACGAAGACATGCCCGGTTTGGATACTGACATTGTGGTACATCATTTGCCTACCAAGGAAGACTGCCCTCCGGTCAAGCAAAAGGTCCGCCGTATGCGTCCAGAGATGTCTGAGAAGATCAAAGCCGAGGTTATGAAACAGTTTGATGCCGGGTTTCTTGCAGTAACTTCTTATCCTCAGTGGGTTGCTAACGTGGTGCCGGTGCCGAAGAAAGATGGAAAGGTCAGAATGTGCGTCGACTACAGGGATCTGAACAGGGACAGCCCCAAGGATGACTTCCCTCTACCTCACATTGATGTCCTAATTGATAATACTGCTCAGCATAAAGTGTTCTCTTTCATGGATGGTTTCTCAGGGTATAATTAGATCAAGATGGCTCCGGAAGACATGGAAAAGACTACATTTGTTACTCAGTGGGGCACCTTCTGCTACAAGGTCATGCCTTTTGAACTGAAAAATGCTGGGGCAACCTACCAACGTGCTATGGTTGCTTTATTTCATGACATGATCCATCATGAGATAGAAGTGTATGTTGACGACATGATCGTAAGGTCCCAGACTGAGGAAGAACACCTAGATCATCTGCAGAAATTGTTTGACCGACTGAAGTTGTACAAGATGAGGTTGAACCCGAACAAGTGCACCTTCGGGGTCAGATCTGGGAAGTTGCTAGGCTTCGTTGTAAGTGATAAGGGTATTCAAGTGGACCCTGCCAAGGTCAAAGCTATTCAAGAGATGCCAGTTCCTAAGACAGAGAAGGAGGTCAGAGGCTTTTTAGGACGCCTGAATTACATTGCTCGGTTCATCTCACACCTGACCGCTACCTGTGAACCAATCTTCAAGCTGCTGAAGAAAGATCAGGTAGTACGTTGGAATGATGAATGTCAGGCCGCTTTTGACAGAATCAAAGAGTATCTCCAAGAACCACCCATCCTTATGCCACCGGTTGAAGGGAGACCTCTAATGAAGTAGTGAAAAACACAAGAAGGGGGGGTTGAATTGTAAAACTGAAATCTAATGCAATGAACAAGATATTTTATCCTGGTTCGTTTGATCTCAAACTACACCAGTCCACGCGTCAAGGTGATTTCGCCTCTCTCCAACGAGGTCTTAATCCACTATATTCAACTGAATATTACAGACTGCTTTAACAACTGCTAAAGCCTTCTTGATGCAAACCACAACCCGGTTTTTCAAGGAAACACTTTCTTACAAAGAAATCAAATCTAAGTGTGTGAATGTTTTCTACAAAACTGTATCACAACTGTGATGTATACACAAATTAAAGCTTAGAAACTAGATTGCTAAACAATGATAGAATATCAGAATGTGTAGTGTTTAGCAAAACTGAGAGAAGGAAGATTTTGATCAGCTTTTATGCGTGTAAAGATTTGGAGAGCATTAGCCAATTCAATCTTCAAAGTCTTGTTTATATAGCACTGAGATGATGAACGTTGGAGCAATATTCTTGATTCAATGCTATTAACAAACTTTCCTTATCGAGCAAATCTTGTCTGGAATGAGGCCGTTGGTATTAATTTGCTTTCAATGCACAGTACCGTTGCTTACTTAATGCAAGTTCTGGCTTGGCTCATTCTGATTCTGCTTAGCTGCTGATGAATTGTTGTGTTTCTTTATCAGAGTGTTGAGCGCAGTCTTGTTTATCAGACTTCAGCATATACGTGAGTTGATCATCTGATTCTGACATTATGATATGGCAACTTCTGATGCTGGTGTCAAGAACCAAATTCTGATGCTGATTAGATGTTATCTTGCTTATATCAATCAGAGTATCTGCAAGTTAGAACATAATAATTTAGGCAGCAGATAGTTCATACATGAATCACATAAATGATATATCTTTTCACTTTGTTATCATCAAAACTTAAATGTAGGGTAGTAGATTCAAACTTTGTTCTAACAATCTCCCCCATTTTGATGATGACAAAAACTAGATATTTTTAAATGAAAATAACGTGAAAAGGTATCAGAAAGATGCATCAGAGTAAGAGGTAAAAAGATAAGGAGTAAAAGGATATCAGAGTTGAGAGATACTCCCCCTGAGTTTATTACTTCCCTTTGATTACAAGTGTTCTTCAGGATCAGATCTTTTTGCCTTTCTTTGAACATCAGAGTATTAGAGTCTTTGACTATCAAAAGCTTTAGATCAGCATATCAGAGCAGAGCTTCAGATCAGCGTATCAGAGCTTTTCTTGTCAGAGCTTTGCTTTGGATCAGAGTATCAGAGCGGATCAGAGCTTCATAGCTTTTAGTCTTCAGAGTTTCCAGGAGCTTCCTTGTACCTGTAGACTTTAAGCAAAACAGAAAAAACATTTTCAAGTAATAGAGTTAGAATGTTTGAGAATTTCTGTCTAGTTAGCCGTTATTGTTTAAAATATCATTCTTGTTCTCCCCTTTTTTGTTAGCAATCAAAAAGTGTAGGTGAGTGCTAAAAACAGTTAAGATCAGAAAAACTTGTCATATTAAAAGGGTTCAGAATCAAATCATGAAAATAGTACAAAACATATTCAAATAGTACATCAGAAAATCAAAGAAAACATGAAAAAGACATGAATGAAAAAAGACTAAGGTTGGGGAGGTAAGCGTGTGAACAGGTTCTCCAGCATGGCTTTGATCTGGTCAGCAGTCTCATTCTGCTTGTGCACCATGCTGACAACAGTGTCAATCTTGCTATCCTGCACATCCATTCTTTCTTTCATCTTCTGGTCGTTTTCATCCATCCTCTACTGCAGACGCATGTCATTCAGCTTTAGTTCTTCCAGAGTCTGCCTGTCCAAGGCAGCTTGAGAAGCATCAGAAGCAGGAAGCTTCTGAGAGCTTTCTGCAACATCTTCTGCTTGACTTTCTTCAGCTTGAATAGTCTTGTCTTCTTCTGGTTGCACCTTTGAAGCTAGCTGTTTCTCAGACCAAGGTTCACTATCCAGAGGGAACACGTCTTCTTTCAGAAGCTGACTTCCAACTTCATTCAGAAGCTTGCTGAAATTCTGTTGTGCCTGCTCATAGTTGATATCCTGCAACTTGAGGGCTTCAGCACGTACCCAAAGTATGAATTGTGACCAGAGCTGATCAGAAGCAGCTGGGTCAATCATTCCAGAACAGACTTGCTTCAAAGAAGCAATCCATTGCTGCACACCTGTTTCAAAATTCATAATACCAGAGCCAACATCTGGTTGTTTTGGTTTTGGGATGGCAATTTTATGTTTCAGATCAGCAAGACGGTCAAGACTGGTTAAATCTATGAAAGTCCTGCTGGGGTTTTCAGAGGTTTTCTTGGCAGCAGTTTGTTTTGGAGATGGAGTTTCAGAATCAGAAATTATGATTGGACTGGGTGGTGTTTTGGGAGTATTTGGTGGTGTAGATTCTGATGAGGATGGAAATTGTGCCAAGGTGATTGTTGTTCCACCTGGTAGCTGGATTGCCAACGGTGATGGTTGTGGTGAATGAGGTTCAGATGGTTGAGGAGAAGGAGTTTCAGATTGATGAAACTCTGGTTGAGGTGATGGTGGATTAACTTCTGGTTGAGGAGAGGGAGACGAAATTGCTGGTTGAGGAGAAGTTGTTGGAATTTCTGGTTGTTCAGGGATAAGGGGTTCTTCCGGAATTGATGAGAGTGGTTGTTGTTGTTCTGGTTCTTCAGCAGATTGCTGTTGTTCTGGTTGTGGAGGAGGAACGATTTGTGGTTCAGAGTTTGGTTGATCAGAAGTGTGTTGATCAATATCAGACAGCACTTTGTCAATTGCTGATTTTGTTAAAATTGTTGGTTTGGGATGTTTGGTTCTGGGTCTTCTGAGTTTTAATGCCTCAGAAGGGTCATCTTCTGGTACAGTTTCATCTATTGTAGGGATGGGGATTGAGATTCTATGAGAGGTTTGAGGAGGAATAGATGCTGGAATAGTAGAAGAATTTAAAACAGAAGCAGGAGATAAATTACCTCTTTTCTTGGGTGTCTGCTGGGATGATCCTTCTGAAGGTGCCTTCCTCTTCTTCGTCTTCTTCAGAGTCACTTCTTGCTGAGGTTGATGCAGAGCTTTGATAATCAGATTTGGATCTGTACCATCTGCCTTGCACGCATCCAAGTACCTGAGAACCACCTCTGGTTTAGATTCTATCTCAGAAAATAAAGGAAAGTCACTCAGAGGAACTCTTCTGCTGGTGATATCAGCAATAGGAGTGGCTCTGGGTTCCTTTTGGATATTCTCTATCAACTTCATTTTCTTTAGGTTCTTTGCGTTCAGAGGTTTCCCAACTGTTGGTTCAATGGTGCTTAACTCTTGAGCTTCTATCAGATGCTCTATCAGCCTATTCTCTGTCAGAATATCTGATATCAACCTTCCAAAGGGTATCCAATCCCTCTTGGTTCTTTCTTCTTCCCTGGTTTCCTTCACACTTGTTCTGAGGTGGTTGAACAGAAAATGAGCCAAATTGATTTTTACCTTCTGATCAATAAAGTAGATCAGAAACTGCTGATCCACATTTATGTAATCAGGTGAACTGGTTGGCTTCCTATGGTTGAAGCACCCCAGAATTATCTTAGCCCAAACTCTGTAATGATCCTTCAGATCTTTGATCTTGCTGCTGGGCACCCCATGGGTGAAAATCCTTGCAGCTATCACACCCACATCAGCACATCTTTCAGCCATGTCCACACAACGGACGCCACGGCCACTGTAACCGATTAACCTTGCAATGTGATCCTCAGTGATCACAATCTTCTTCCCCATAACAAAGGAGGTGACTAGATGCGTTGAAGCCTTGGCGTGAATCCAGAATTCCTTGACTAACATAGGGAATGTTGGTCCAACCAATCTGTCAAAATACCTTTCCCACTTCTGTGCCCTAACTTCTTCAGTTAGGTCAAAATCGTTCTCCTTCAAGCTTCCAAAATCAATGATTAATTCAGAAAGCACTTCAAGATTCTTCACAGGAGTGAGGAGTGTTCTGAATGGCACTTGATATTGCTCAGATGATGCTTTCTTCTGAGGACCTGCAGAAGCACTGCTGGAGGTTGCCATGTTCACGCTAAAGATTTTGAGAAGAAACTGAGAAAAAGGGTTTTGCAAGAGATGAACACAGAAAAATGCAGAGAATGCTTGAGTATTAGTGAGAAACTGTAAAGAATTAGAATGAGAGGTTAATGTGTTTAAATAGAGTTTCAAAATATTTTGAAAAGATAAACGTTTTTAAGAAAGAGAAAAATCATGATTGCATTTTAAAAGCATGATTACTTTTTATTAAATGCTTGCTGATTTTGGGGGATTTGAGAAAGATACTTAAAAACGGTTACCAGACATGTGTCTCAATGCACCCAATCAGCGCTTTGCCTTCTCAGAAGCGTGCACGCATTATGCTTCAGAGATTTGCTGATGATTGGATGACACTTGTTTGATCTAGTGATCAGCACGTCTGTCTTTGAGCTTAGACTCTCAGATCTTTAGACTTTCATCTGATACAATCTGCATGTTCTATCTTTCTGAAGGAAGATTGATCAGAAGTTCACAGTAAAACAATTACATTCTGAAAGTAAATATATGGAATTAAAACATTTTCACTCTGGACAGATTTTCATGCTGAGATGTTTCAGAATGAAATTAAACCTATCTTCTGAAAGGGATTTAGTAAAGATATCAGCCCATTGATGGTCTGTATCTATAAATTTTAAGTTCAAAATTCCTTTCTGAATATAGTCCCTAATGAAGTGATGTTTTATTTCTATATGCTTAGCTCTAGAATGTAAAATGGGATTCTTACTTAAGCAAATAGCAGAAGTATTATCATAGAGTATAGGAATGTTACTCTCAAAAATCTGGAAGTCTTCAAGCTGACTTTTCATCCAGAGCATTTGTGTGCTACATCCTGCTGTTGCTATGTACTCAGCTTCTGCTGTTGATAGTGCAATTGTTGATTGCCTTTTGCTGGACCAAGAGATCAGATTTTCTCCCAGAAACTGGCAGCTTCCAAAAGTACTTTTACGTTCCACTCTGTCTCCAGCAAAATCAGCATCGCAGTAGCCTACTAAGCTGTAATCACTAGATTTTCTATAAAACAAACCCAGATTAGTAGTACCTTTCAGATACTTGAAAATTCGCTTAATAGCTGTTAAGTGAGATTCTCTAGGATCTGATTGGAATCTAGCATAGATACAAACACTGAATAATATGTCTGGTCTTGAAGCAGTCAGATAGAGGAGAGAACCAATCATACCTCTGTAGACTTTCTGTTCTACATTTTTGCTTACCTCTTCTCTTTCCAGAATGCACGTGGGATGCATTGGAATCTTTGATGGCTTACATTCTGAGAGGTCAAATTTCTTCAGAAGATCTCTGATGTATTTGCTCTGATGAATGTAAGTTCCCTCTGGAGTTTGATTGATCTGAATTCCTAGAAAGAATTTCAGTTCCCCCATGAGGCTCATCTCAAATTCTGCCTGCATACACTTAGCAAATTTTCTTCCAAGAGAAGGATTAGTAGAACCAAAAATAATATCATCAACATAAATTTGGCAGACTAAGATGTCATTCTTAACTGATTTACAGAATAGAGTAGTGTCCACTTTCCCTCTGGTGAATTCATTTTCTAACAGAAAGTTACTTAGCCTTTCATACCAAGCTCTGGGAGCTTGTTTCAGACCATATAGTGACTTCTTTAGTTTGAAAATATGTTCTAGATGTTTTGTATTTTCAAAACCAGGGGGTTGGTGTACATAAACTTCTTCTTCTATATAACCATTTAAGAATGCACTTTTGACATCCATCTGATACAGAGTGATGCCTCTATTAACAGCAAATGAAATTAAAAGTCTGATAGATTCTAACCTGGCGAATGGGGCAAAGGTTTCTGTATAGTCTATCCCCTCTTGCTGACTATAACCTTGTGCAACCAGTCGTGCCTTGTTTCTGATGACTTCACCTTGTTCATTTAGCTTGTTTCTGAACACCCATCTTGTTCCAATGACGTTGAATCCTTTTGGTATGGGAACGAGATCCCATACGTCGTTTCTGGTGAATTGATTCAGCTCTTCTTGCATTGCCAGAATCCAGTCATTATCCAGAAGTGCTTCATCAATAGAAGAAGGTTCAATCAGAGACACAAGTCCCATAAGAGTTTCTTCAGAGTTTCTGAAGCTTGCTCTTGTTCTGATTGGATCTTCCTTTCTTCCTAAGATAGTCTCTTCTGGGTGATCCAAGCTGCTTCTGGGTAATCTCTTCTGAGGTTGATCAGCAGCTGTTGTAGGATTGCTAGCAGTGCTCCTTTCAGACGTTGAAGGAGTGTCTGTGTTGAGAGCTTCTGATGACTTGTCTTCAGAACCTGTAAATTCAATTTCCATACCTGCAAAAACTTCATTCTGCTTTGACTTTTCAGAGTCAAGCTTATCATCAAAACGAACACTGATTGATTCTTCCACAATCTGTGTTTCTGTATTGTATACTCTGTACCCTCTTGAGCGTTCAGAGTATCCTAACATAATACACTTCTGTGCTTTAGAGTCAAACTTGTTCAAATAATTCATTGTATTTAATATAAAGCAAGTACATCCAAATGGATGAAAATATGAAATGTTGGGCTTTCTGTTCTTCCACAATTCATATGGAGTCTTTTCCAGAATAGGTCTTATTGAGATTCTATTCTGAATGTAGCACGCTGTGTTTATTGCCTCTGCCCAGAAGGTCTTAGCAACGTTTGTCTCATTGATCATGGTTCTGGCCATTTCTTGCAATGTTCTGTTCTTTCGTTCTACAACTCCATTTTGTTGGGGAGTTCTAGGACAAGAGAAATCATGCAGAATGCCTCTGTCATTAAAGAATGACTCAAAATCTTTGTTTTCAAATTCTCCACCATGATCACTTCTGACTTTAACGATTCTAAGATCCTTTTCATTCTGAACTTGGTTACAGAAGGTAACAAACACAGAGTGTGAATCGTCCTTGTGTCTTAAGAACTTTACCCATGTCCATCTGCTATAGTCATCTACGATTACTAACCCATACTTCTTACCACTGACTGAAGCAGTTTTAACTGGTCCAAATAAGTCAATGTGCAGAAGTTCTAATGGCTTAGAGGTAGAAACAACATTTTTGGATTTAAAAGAAGGTTTTGCAAATTTGCCTTTCTGACATGCTTCACACAGAGCATCTGAATTGAACTTCAAATTAGGAAGTCCTCTGACCAGATTGAGTTTCTTAATTTGAGATATTCTTCTCATACTAACATGCCCCAATCTTCTGTGCCAGATCCACTGCTCGTTGTTAACAGACAGAAGACATTTTACATTCTGACTCTTTAGTTCAGAAAGTTTGATTTTGTAAATGTTGTTTTTCCTCTTACCATTAAACAGGATAGTCCCATCTTTCTGACTAACAGCTTTACATGATTTTTGATTAAAGATTATATCATAACCGTTATCACTTAATTGACTTATGGATAACAGATTATGCATCAATCCATCTACTAGCAGAACATTATTAATAGAGGGAAGATTTCCATTACCTACAGTTCCAGAGCCAATTATCTTTCCCCTCTGATTGCCTCCAAAGCCAACGTGGCCTCCAGGCTTAAGTTCCAGGCTTTGGAACATATGCCTTCTTCCCGTCATGTGTCGTGAGCAGCCAGAGTCCAGGTACCATGACTGGTGTTTCTGACTTGCTGCTAAAGATATCTGCAACATGTATTATTTTATCCTTAGGTACCCAGATTTTCTTGGGTCCTGATTTGTTAGTTTTACCAAAACTCTGGTTGAATTTTGGTTTCACAGAGTGCTTACTGCTAGTGTATTTAATATCATGTGTGTGACCATACACAAAGTGTGAATTCAGAGGAGTGTGTTTAATGGTTAAGTCCATGACATTATTTGGTGTAGGAACCTTACCTTGGTATCCTATTCCTTTCCTGCCGTTTCTGCTAACTCCATAGATCATTGAAGCCATTTTGCTTCTATCTATGCTTTTAGCAAGGAACTTCTGGAAACTGTGATCATACTCCTTGATGATCTCATCAGCGTTGCTGGGAGTTTCATAAATTGGTTCCTTCTGAGAATTTTGTAAAGTGTTTTCTAATTTTGAAATCTTATTTCTCAGCTCAGAATTCTCCAATTTGAGACTCTCAGTCTTATTAGAGTCAAATTTAAGATTCCTTTTCAGGTCTCTGAATTTAACTCTAATTTGCTGATACCATTCCAGAATCTCATTAAGGCTTTCAGCAAGTTCAGCCTTTGTAAAGTTAACAGCAAAGTTAGGAAATACCTCTTCAGTATCTGATTCTGAGTCTGATTCAGAAGCTTCACTATCTTCTGATATGTTAGCCATGAGAGCTATATTTGCCCTCTCATCATCTGATTCTGAGTCAGCTTCAGACGAGTCAGAGTCATCCCATGTAGCCATGAGACTTTTCTTCTTCTCTCTTCCAAACTTCTTTTTGGGCTTTTCCCTCTGAAGCTTTGGGCAGTCACTCTTATAGTGTCCTTGCTCATTGCACTCATAGCAGATGATGTCCTTGGTGTTTGGCTTTTTGCTACTGGAGGAGCCTTCAGATCTTCTGTATCCAGAGGAAGAATCTGTCCTTCTGTATCTGGAAGAAGACTCGTTCTGATCAGATCTTCTGGGATTCCTGAACTTCCTTTGTCTTTGCTTCCACAGTTGATTTACTCTTCTGGAGAGGAGAGAGAGTTCGTCTTCTTCTGATGAGGATCCATCAGATGTTTCTTCAACTGCCTGTAAAACTTTAGACTCAAATTTTTTGTTAGATTTTAATGCTAAAGGGTTACCTTGCTTCTGAGGCTCGTCAGATTCTAGCTCTATCTCATGACTTCTGAGGGAGCTGATAAGTTCCTCCAGAGTGATTTTGTTGAGATCTTTAGCTAGCTTCAGAGCTGTAACCATAGGTCTCCACTGCTTGGGTAAAGTTATGATGATTTTCTTGACATGGTCAGCAGTAGAGTATCCTTTGTCCAGAACCTTGAGACCAGCTACCAGAATCTGGAATCTTGAGAACATTGTTTCAATGGATTCAGATTCTTCCATTTTGAAAGCCTCATACTTCTGAATGAGCGCCAGAGCTTTAGTTTCTTTGACTTGAACGTTGCCCTCATGCGTCATTCTGAGTGAGTCAAAAATATTCTTTGCTGTGTCTCTGTTGGAGATCTTTTCATATTCAGTATATGAGATGGCGCTGAGTAGGATGGTTCTGGCCTTGTGGTGATTCTTGAAGTCACGCTTTTGTTGGTCAGACATTGTTTTTCTATCAATCTTCTGACCGCTTGCATTCACAGGGTGCGTGTATCCATCTGTCACCATATCCCACAGATCAGCATCATGTGCCAGAAAGAAGCTTTCAATTATGTCTTTCCAGTAATCAAAGTTTTCTCCATCAAAGACTGGAGGTTTGCGGCTGAATCTGTCTCTGTCCTCATTGTTGTCATTGCTGATGTGAGAGTTGTTTCCTGCCATTGTGTTTTTCTGACGCTGGATCTTGTACTGACACGGTTAAGTGTTTTAGCTCAGAACCAGGAGCTCTGATGCCAATTGAAGTAGTGAAAAACACAAGAAGGGGGGGTTGAATTGTAAAACTGAAATCTAATGCAATGAACAAGATATTTTTATCCTGGTTCGTTTGATCTCAAACTACTCCAGTCCACCCGTCAAGGTGATTTCGCCTCTCTCCAACGAGGTCTTAATCCACTATATTCAACTGAATATTACAGACTGCTTTAACAACTGCTAAAGCCTTCTTGATGCAAACCACAACCCGGTTTGTCAAGGAAACACTTTCTTACAAAGAAATCAAATCTAAGTGTGTGAATGTTTTCTACAAAACTGTATCACAACTGTGATGTATACACAAATTAAAGCTTAGAAACTAGATTGCTAAACAATGATAGAATATCAGAATGTGTAGTGTTTAGCAAAACTGAGAGAAGGAAGATTTTGATCAGCTTTTATGCGTGTAAAGATTTGGAGAGCATTAGCCAATTCAATCTTCAAAGTCTTGTTTATATAGCACTGAGATGATGAACGTTGGAGCAATATTCTTGATTCAATGCTATTAACAAACTTTCCTTATCGAGCAGATCTTGTCTGGAATGAGGCCGTTGGTATTAATTTGCTTTCAATGCACAGTACCGTTGCTTACTTAATGCAAGTTCTGGCTTGGCTCATTCTGATTCTGCTTAGCTGCTGATGAATTGTTGTGTTTCTTTATCAGAGTGTTGAGCGCAGTCTTGTTCATCAGACTTCAGCATATACGTGAGTTGATCATCTGATTCTGACATTCTGATATGGCAACTTCTGATGCTGGTGTCAAGAACCAAATTCTGATGCTGATTAGATGTGATCTTGCTTATATCAATCAGAGTATCTGCAAGTTAGAACATAATAATTTAGGCAGCAGATAGTTCATACATGAATCACATAAATGATATATCTTTTCACTTTGTTATCATCAAAACTTAAATGTAGGGTAGTAGATTCAAACTTTGTTCTAACATCTAATATTATACCTGACAGTACTTGACAACTCAATGGGGTGTGTGCTGGGGCAACATGACGAGTCTGGCCGAAAAGAGCATGCCATTTATTACCTTAGCAAAAAGTTTACCGACTATGAGACCCGATACTCGCTGCTTGAGAAAACTTGATGTGCTTTGGTATGGGCTGCTCGCCGGCTGAGACAGTATATGCTGACTCACACCACTTTGTTGATCTCAAAGATGGATCCGATAAAGTACATATTTGAAAAGCCTGCTCTGTCTGGGAGAATAGAAAGATGGCAAATGATCTTGACAGAATACGACATCCAGTACACAACCCAGAAAGCCATAAAGGGAAGTGTATTGGCAGACCACTTGGCACGTCAGGCAGTAGACGACTATCAGTCAATGAACTTCGAGTTTCCAGACGAGAGCATCATGATAGTGACTGATTGTGAAGTACCTGGACCGGATGAAGGACCTGAGGAAGCATCCCGATGGTATATGCACTTTGACGGAGCCTCCAACGCTTTGGGTAACGGTATCGGCGCTGTGATCATATCCCCTCAAGGCACTCATACTCCACTCACTTCCCGGCTATGTTTCAACTGCACCAACAACATGGCGGAGTATGAGGCATGCATCATGGGTCTCCAAGCGGCGATCGACTTAAGGATCAAGTTTCTGAGTGTCTTCGGAGATTCCGCTCTCGTGATCAATCAGATCAAAGGAGAGTGGGATACGAAACATCCGAATCTTATTCCTTACAGAGAATGTATGTTGACCTTGATCCCCCACTTCACAGAGATAACCTTTGAACACTTTCTGAGAGAGGAGAATCAGTTGGCGGACGCGTTAGCTACAATGTCTTCTATGTTCAAGGTCAAATGGGACAATGAGGCTCCCCATGTCACTATCTGGAAACTGGACGAACCGGCATACTGTTGTGATCTCGAAACTGAATTGGTGACTGAGAAGCCTTGGTACCATGAGGTGAAGAGATACTTGGAAGCTCAGGAATACCCTGAAGGTGCATCTGTCAATGATAAGAAGTTTCTAAGAAGGTTCGCAGCGAAGTTATTCCTTAGCAACGGCATCCTGTATAAGCGAAACCATGATTCGACCTTACTGCGTTGTGTGGACAAGACAGAAGCAGAAAGGATTATGGAAGAGCTACATGGGGGTACTTTCGGGACACATTCCAGTGGACACACTATGGAGAAGAAAATCCTTCGGGCAGGGTATTTCTGGTCCACAATGGAAGCCGATTGTTACCAACACTCTCGGACATGCCACAAATGCCAGATTTATGCAGACAAGGTGCATGTTCCTCCAGTTCCTCTAAATGTTCTGACTGCGCCTTGGCCGTTTGCAATGTGGGGCATAGACATGATCGGTGAGATTAAACCAACGGCATCCAATGGGAATCGCTTCATTCTGGTGGCGATTGACTACTTCACAAATTGGGTTGAAGCAGCATCCTACGCTACGGTAACCAAGACTGTTGTGGCACGGTTCATTCGGCACAATCTGATCTGTCGATACGGGGTCCCTGAAAGAATCATTACAGACAACAGTACCAATCTCAATAACAAGATGATCACTGAGCTCTGCGAGCAGTTTAAGATATAACACCAC
The DNA here is from genome assembly GCA_948472305.1 of Vicia faba. NCBI lineage: Eukaryota > Viridiplantae > Streptophyta > Magnoliopsida > Fabales > Fabaceae > Vicia > Vicia faba. The sequence goes on along the minus strand of OX451740.1, from coordinate 822,410,388 downwards.
AACTCTTCTCCTTACAGACAGAAGATGAATGGGGCTGTAGAAGCAGCAAATAAGAACATTAAGAAAATCGTGCAGAAGATGACAGTGACTTATAAAGATTGGCACGAGATGTTACCGTTCGCTCTACATGGGTACCGTACCTCAGCCAGGACGTCAACCGGGGCAACTCCTTTCTCCTTGGTCTACGGTATGGAGGCAGTCTTACCGATCGAAGTGCAGATACCCTCTCTCCGGATAATGAAGGATGCAGATCTGAGTGAAGACGATTGGATTCAGACACGACTTGATCAGCTAAACCTTATTGATGAAAAGAGACTTGCTGCTATCTGTCATGGTCAGACGTACCAAAAGAGGATGATCAGGGCATTTAACAAAAAGGTCAGACCACAAGAATATCAAGTTGGGAATCTGGTAATCAAGCGCATCATTCTTCTTCAGAGTGATCCAAGGGGCAAATGGACCCCTACATACGAAGGGCCATTTGTGGTTAAACATGTGTTCTCAGGAGGAGCCATGATTCTAACCAACATGGATGGTGACGACCTTCCTCACCCCGCTAATGCAGACATAGTAAAAAGATACTACGCATGAAAAAGGACCCGCTAGGTTGACATACCTAGGCAAAAATTAGGGCTTCCCGGCGAACCAAAAGGGTTCGGGCAAAATGAAGGGATGAAATGAAAAAATCTGTACACCCGGCAAGTCTAAAACCTGAAAAGGCGGCTTGGGCAAAAATGGGTATCCCGGTGGACTGAAAACCCGAAAGGGCGGTCTAGGCAAAAGTTAGGGATAAAGCATAATACTATGTCCCATTGGATCACCTTGCATCCAGAATCCGGTATCTACATCAAGTTCAGACGACATTGATCAATCAGCTTCATCGTCAACTAGGTCATCAAGTGATGAGACGCTCGAAGATATAAGGGCGATAACAGAGTTGGAACCCAGTGGGATCATTCTATTCACACAGCTGTTTTATTTTCCTTTGTACAAATTTGTATAAACTCTTTTGTTCGGCGGAGTTCTCTTACTAGGACATTAGCCTCTTGTACATAAACGCCTATTTACAGGCAAATTCAAAAAAAATCAATACAAAAATCACTTTTTAGCTCAAATTGCCATTTGTTTTTCTTTTCTGTTTGGTTGTGCGAAGAACGTCCAAGGTTCAATTTGTGATATATGCATTGACAATAATTTGCTAAATCATAAATATTTGCACACGAAACAAAGGATTAATTACAGGTAACAATAGAAACAGGGGCAATAAAGAGTTGTCTAAGCAATCTAATTGTTCTGTCGTCCAAAGTATCAAGGTAGGTTCATCTGAAGAACATAACCAGCATATCTTAATTCCCCAGGGAGTGAACCAGCAAGTCAATACACTCTCCCCAAGCAAAGCTACAATCAGCCTTAAGGATGTTGGGTATCGCCAGCAGATCTCAGCATTCCCCAGCAATATACAGGCATTCTTAGCAAGCATCCCCGGTAGTCTGGGCCTAAAGATTGTTCCCCGGCGGTATATCACACATTCAGTGGAGTCACTTCCCCGATACAGTTCAAAACTTCCCCAGGAGAGTCCAATCCAGGTTCCCCAGGAAAGGTTGGAATCCATCTCCCCAAGCAGCAAGCTTATCCCCAGTAGATTCTGGAAGCTTATCCCCGCAGGGCACGAACGCGTCCCCCGACTTTATTCAAAGAGTTATTTCCCTACCAGGATATAACTGGGTTATCCTCAGCCAAAAGCCACGGAAAGATCGTCCTCGGCGAAGTATTTCTTATCCCCAGCGAAGTCTATTAACACTTCCAACATAACAACGGTATCCCCAGCAAAGTTACCATCAACATTTCAGCAAAGTACCTCTCTCCCCACAGAGTATTTGTTTCCCAGCAAGATCGTTAGAGTACTTCTCCCCCCGCAGAGTAATCCATTCGCCAAGTTTATTCCCCAACGGAGTTATCTTCTCCTACCAGTATTCTTGCAACTATCCTCCCCAGCGGAATCAAAGATCCGTTCTCCAACATCAGCCCAGGAGTGACTTCCCGACACCCGTCAAGGATTTATTTTCCTAGGACGAAGACATACATTCATAAACATCACATTTTCATACATTACAACATGCATATACGCATCATATCTTGCAAATCTCATTTATATTGAGAACACCATTGCTTGATCCACATCATGCATTGCATACGACTGACCTCTACCTTTCAGGAAAGATCCAGTTAAGTTCTCAGCTATATTCCAAGACCTTGTCCGGTTCAGTTAGATCGACCCTAAGATTTTCCTGATTCTTATCCAGTCAAAGGCCTTCTCTGGTTCAGTCAGATCGACCCTAAGATCTCCCTGATTCTTATCCAGTTGAAGATTCCAAGACTTTAGTCTGGTTCAGTTAAATCGACCCTAAGATTTTCCTGTTTCTTATCCAGTCAAAGGCCTTCTCTGGTTCAGTCAGATCGACCCTAAAATCTCCCTGATTCTTATCCAGTTGAAGATTCCAAGACCTTGTCCGGTTCAGTTAAATCGACCCTAAGATTTTCCTGTTTCTTATCCAGTCAAAGGCCTTCTCTGGTTCAGTCGGATCGACCCTAAGATCTCCCTGTTTCTTATCCAGTTGAAGACATCCAAGATTCTCTCAGCGTTACTGTTGAGGTTGAAGTCGCCCAAGATTCTCTCAGCGTTACTGTTGAGGTTGAAGTCGCCTATGATTCTCTCAGCGTTACTGTTGAGGTTGAAGTCGCCCAAGATTCTCTCAGCGTTACTGTTGAGGTTGAAGTCGCCTATGATTCTCTCATCGTTACTGTTGAGGTTGAAGTCGCCCAAGATTCTCTCAGCGTTACTATTGAGGTTGAAGTCGCCCAAGATTCTCTCAACGTTACTGTTGAGGTTGAAGTCGCCTATGATTCTCTCAGCGTTACTGTTGAGGTTGAAGTCGCCCAAGATTCTCTCAGCGTTACTGTTGAGGTTGAAGTCGCCTATGATTCTCTCATCGTTACTGTTGAGGTTGAAGTCGCCCAAGATTCTCTCAGCGTTACTGTTGAGATTGAAGTCGCCTATGATTCTCTCAGCGTTACTGTTGAGGTTGTAATCGCCCAAGGTTCTCTCACCGTCCCGTTTAGGTAGTAACCATCCTTGGTTCATTCATCACCATTTGAAGCTCCAGACCCAATTCCTGTAACCAGTCAGGGCACATCTACATAAGATTTTGAAGACCAACTCCTGTAACAGGTCAGGTAATCATCTTCTTTTTCAGGTACGCAAGTTCTCGCTAAGGAATCTCTTATGCGATCGACATCCAGATGGCATCTATAAGCCCATCCACCTATCCACCACCTCTCAACATGGCATCTATAAGCCCATCATCCTATCCATCATTCTCTAAATGGCATCTGTAAGCCCATTCCCGCTATCACACTGCTGATACTCTACTATGTGAGCGCAAATTTCTGGGCACTCTAGTGTTCAATCATCTTCCACCTTCGGATTACGAAAGGCACGTCAGCCAATCTACATCCTCAGGTCTAAGAAGATTGAACAGGGGCAACTGTTGTACCCCAAAATATGCCCTCCCATATTCTTCAAGATTTGCAAAGAACATGCTTCAAAATCTCCCCAAGGGTTGCACAGTTCAAGGGCCTCCTAACAGTCAAAAACTAGGGTTTTGATTCCAGCAAAGAAATTGAAGATTCCAAGGGTCCAATCAAGTCCCACATGCCTACAAACATTGTCAAGCATCCTCATGTCAAGTTTCAAGACTCACAGCACAAAATTGCACAGTCAAATGCCCTAATTGCTCAACAGTCAACTGCAGGGGCAAAATGGTCATTTGACAGTCAAAAGTTCAAATTTTTGGTCAACATCTTATTTTGAAGCCACAAACATCATTTGATCAATTCTTGATCATGATTCTCAAGGCATGGCTCAAAAAGTCTCAAGATGCAAAAGTTTCCATATTTGGACAGTTGAAAAAGTCAACTGTAACTTGACCAAGGCATAACTTCCACATGGATTATCAGAAAAATTCCATCCAAAGCTCATTTTTAAGAGAATGACATTTCCTACAACTCCTCTTCACACTTAAGTCCAAGAAATGCTCTCAAAAAAGTTATCAATCTCAACATTATAGGTCATTTTCAAAAGTCAACAAAAAGGAACTTTAAGTCAAAGACCATAACTTGAGATTGGTAAATCAAAATGACATGGGACCAATGGCAATGGTTAGAGGACTTCAAGACCTTTCCAAAATGTCCATGAACATGATCAAAGCTTAAAAATTGAGCAAGATATGCCTTGTGGAAGTTGGGAAATGTTTGGGAATTTTGAAAAGTCAACTTTGCTTCAAATGCCTCAAAATTGCTAATGGGCCACATTTTCTTCCAAGAATCATCATCAAAAGGCTATGCACGACCATTTGGCCCAAAGGGGATTTATTTCATCTTTTTTATTATTTATTTGAATTTTTAATCACCATTAATTCATTTAATAAAATAAAATATGAAAAAAATACTAAACAAATGCATTTGAATCTTTTTATGCAGCCTATGCCCTCATTGGTTACTCAAGATTTCGTGCACTTCAAAAAAGGGAAGATTTGGTGAAAATTGGCATGATATTCATGTGGAAAAGATTTGAAAATATTCATTGAAAATCAAATATTTCTTTCATCAATGCAAAGGGTTTTTGGACTTGATTCTTACCCTAATCCATTCCCATACATAAACAGATGCAAACCCTAAAGCTCACAACCTTGAAGCTGCGCCCAAACCTAAGAACAAAGTTTGCATTTTTGTCCAAAATTTCAAAAACTTAAAACTGCATTAGAGGAAGATTCAAAGCTTCTAACCAATTGAAAAAGCTTTCTGAGGCATCACTGAACCTGACTGAATCCTTTTCCACGCCCATAGCATCAAGAATTGGTATATAGAAGTCGAAATTTCTCATACTTTATGCATAATCGTATTTCAATTTCTGGGCATTTTTCATACAATTTAATTGTTGCTTTGCACTAATATGGACCTTCTGAGTCTATTGACATTGTTTAATTGAACTTTCATAGCCTATATGCAAAGTTGCCATTGATGCTTTTTAGGTTTTCAGAGATGTGAATTTAGGGCTTCCTTATTCTGGAAAAATTGAGACACGAGACCAGGGCCATTTGAACCGGAAGCTTCACACGAAATCAATCCATAGGTCGCGCTCAATTTATGAGAAACCAGGACCTATTCGCTATTTTCATGTTTATCACTTAGTGGGGGTTTAAAACCCCCGTTATCCTTTTTCTTTTTTTCAGGAAAATGCAGAACAATTGGAGAAGAAGGCAAGGTGTAAGCCAGCGGTTGGTGCGTTTGAATTTCGCGCGAAAAAACACCACTAATCGTTGTTTCATGTTATGTGGTTTATTTGTCATATTATATACAAAGCGCGTAAATGGTTCAGATGGCAAGGCGTTGATTTGGTAAACTCTGGGACCTGGGTTCGATTCCCAGGTCCCCCATATTTTTCAATGAATTTTGTTTTCACTTGATCTCATGCAGTGTACGCCCAGGGGTTCATCATACACCCACCATCCAAGCTTGCCACATGGCCAATAATCTCAATCCAATGGCCACGACCTAAGGAGCACCCTATGCATTGGTCAATGAATCCACACGTGACTACCAGAAGTCAACCAGGCCTCCAATGATTGGGCCTAATTACTGGCCAAATACCTCCAAACTGGGGTCAACACCCCCAAGTGTTTGTATTTCTTTTCTTTTTTCCTATTTTATTTTTATTTGCTTTAATTTGATTATTTCCTTTTAATTCATAAATTAATATTTTCATAACATAAAAATGCCAAAAAATTAGAAAATATAAAAATAAAAAAAATATGTTTTAATATTTAATTCACTAACATTTTGTTGTAAATAAATTTAATAATTAATTTAATTTTTTAATTCTAGGTTTAATTCTAATATTTTCTTAATAAACTAAAAAATGTAGAATTAGGGTTTTATACTTTTATCTTTTTTTCTTTTTCACCATATTTAATTATCAATTATTATTTTGTAAATAAAATTTGCCATGTAAATAATTAATTTAAACTAGGTCTACTTTAAATAGTTTTCTTAATAAATTAAAAACAATTTAGAATTAGGGTTAATTAACTTTTCCTTTTAATTCCAATTTAATTTTCTTACTAAAAATCCATAAATACAAAAAAACTCAAAAATAACTTCTCTTTTCTCATTAAATTTAATTAATTTCGTAATTGTGATTTAATTTCCTTAAAAGGGTCCAACGCCCTCGCATTCCCGATTTTACTTATTCTCGCATTTCGTTTCCTCTTTTTGTGAATATAATGTAATTATCCCAAAGCCGTGTAATAGATTAATTAGATATTTATTTTTTCGCACTTTATTTTATTCAAATCGGGTCTTGGATTAATTTGGCGATGTAGACCCGCGCCTTTGTAATAGCGTAGGACTTTTAAATTCCGCATCTTTTAACTGTTAATAATTTGCATGAAAGAATGAATGCCAAAATAAAAGCAACGCGTAGATCACCAATGTATGAACAAGACAAACATAAATGAACATGACACACAATTCACACAGCACCCCTAGGGTACGCCTCATTGTTGCCTTGCCCCTCGAAAGGTGGTCGTCGAGTAGAGGATGTTTTAGTAAGTCCTCATGTCCATGAACATGGCATGAGGGTAGCTTCTAAGGTTTCTTCCTATTGCTCTGGTGACCATCATGTCCCGAACCCTCGAATCGACCCGAACACCTCCAATGGTGGTGCTACCTACCTCTCAATGGTGGGATGGCACTACTTCAAGGACATTTACACAGACGAATTCCTTAGGGTAGGTAGACGACTCTAGATACTTGCTCTAATTTCAAAACCAATCAAAAAAAATACTTTTCACACTGACACTTTTCAAAAAGCTTTCGAAAACAACTTTTCAAACACTCTTGAGGACTGATACAAGAGTCGAACTGAAATTTTCAAAGAAACTTTTTAAACCCACAGTTGAAAAGCAAACAAACAATTTTGAAAACACAAATGAGCAAGTATCTAAGAGCCCATGGATAACCATGGATAGAAAGGGTGCTAACACCTTCCCTTTCTATAATCTACCTCCCGAACCGAGAGCAATCTCTACAAGGAATTTTTCTGTGCTTTTGTCCTTTCCATTTGGAGAAAATAAAAGACGGTGGCGACTCTTGCTTCCGCGATATTTCGCGAACCAGCTTTAAAACAGTCAGTTCTAGATCCACCGATCACACCAAGGAAATAATCTCCCTAACTCCTCAACAACACATAAGACAACTATGTAATCGCACTGACAATCTCTCAGTACAACACAACCACACAAAGGCATTAAGCTCTGATACCCAAGAAGATGTCAGCTCTAAGTCTATCTCTAGAGTTCAGAAACTAACAGATAATCATCTTAGATAAGAATCTAAGCAGTATATGTCTATAACAACTCAAATCCCTAGCACAGAGAAAAAATCTAAGATAATAATCGATACAGATTTATAAAGCAAGTTTAATATAACGTCATGGACGACAAATATACATAAGTTCAGAGTAAATACATGTACAAACTCAACACATAAAAAACACACAAAGAGGAAGAGAAATGAACTATAAATCTACCGGTTTGTCAATGCTGATTGATGAGCAATCCACCCCGTATCATCCGTATGCAAGCTTCAATGTTGTTTTTAAGCTAATCCTATCCAAAAATGATGGTTGATGGAGTTGGGATCAAAAATACCCAAAATCATCCCCAAAAAAAATGTGTTTTTACACCTAAATACGTATTTCTGACTGTCCAGCATCGCCCGATGATCAAAAAGCGTCGCCCGATGACCAAAAAAACGTTTTTCCCATGCTACAGCTCGCCTAGCATCGCCCGACGACCAAAAGCATCGTCCATCGACGAATGACAGAAGGTTGAAATATCAACACACCATTATGCACTGTTTCGGCCATAACTTTTGAACCGTAACTCCGATTCGCGCCCGGTTCGAAGCGTTAGAAAGCTTATTCAATGCTCTTTCAAATAATGACAAAATATAAACCAAATTGATGATTTTTTATTCTTTTATTTTGAGCCTTATTTGTTGACGAGTTACTCAAAATTGCATGTTTGAAGCCGTGTCTTCGACACTTTATTGCTCATGCTCCAAATATGCATCAATACCTACAAAATGAATGGAAAAACATCAAACGATACCCTATGTACACAAAAACACAAATAAACACAAATTAAATGTATTTGTATAAAAGTCGGATTTATTCAACGATATTAACAAGAAAAAGTCGATAAGTGAAAAAAAAAGTATATACAAAAATAGGTACAATTTGCACTTACCAAACTCTCTCCAACTTGAACTATTGTTTGTGAAGAAGTGAAATACACAAGAAGGGGGGTTGAATTGAAACTTAAAAATCAAAAGCAATAGACACAATGATTTTTATCTTGGTTCGCTTGATCTCAAACTACTCCAGTCCACCCGCCAAGGTGATCTCGCCTCTCTCCAACGAGGACTTAATTAACTAATCAAAAGAAAAGATTCACTGTGTTATAATTGTTTTTTGTAAAAAAAATTGTATCACTACTGTGATGTATTACACAAATTTAAAGTATAACATGAATATAAATTTTGTAGCTTTTTGAGATTGTATGGAGCAGTTGTATGAAGTCGTAAATGATTTATCCTTTGAGCTTGTTTATATAGGCATGGTAGTCTGTCCAAATGGAAACATGATAATGGACACTTAATTCTCTTTCCATAATGAGAAGATCCTTGTCTGATTGTAGCCGTTGTAAATGATACTGCCTTAATGGAAAAGTAACGCTTCAGAACTTAGGAATCTTGCATGCTGCTTTGCTTCAGAACTTGGGAAGTCAAAAACATAAGGTTTTGTTTAACGTGTTAGACTTCCGTTCAAAATTAGGATATATTTCTCTTTAGCGCATATTCTGATCATCATACTTCAGAACATTTTGATTACTTAGCTTAAGTGCTTCTGTGGCTTAAGTTCTGATGTCATTTCAGTCAGAACTTCGGTACAACATAGAACACAAATTTGAAGTGCATATTTATTCTTTGTGTTTGTTATCATCAAAACTCTTATGAGGGTTGTAGAATCAAACTATGTTCTAACAATCTCCCCCTTTTTGATGATGACGGAAAACTATGATTTTTCAATAAAAAATACAGAACAAAAAGCTTAAGAGAGTCTCCCTCTGAGTTGAGTATTCAGATAGAGATGAGATACTTCCCTGAAGTTCCTTCTTATCAGAGATTTGGATGCATCTCCTTCTGTATTTATCAGAATTTGTTCCAGTTTATGCTTTCAGAAAACAAGTAAGAAGTTAAGATATTTAAAATGTTTGAGACTTAGTCCCGATAAAACTGTTATTGAAAATATCTTACGTTCTCCCCCTTTTTGGCAGGTATCAAAAAGAAATATAACCATAAATTATCAGAGTCAAAATGATGATTTTTATTGGAAACAGATTGCAATGACATCTTTCAGAAACAGAGAAGATAAGATGAAGAATACAGAAAACAAGTTAAAAAATCTAAGATGGAGGGGGAAGTCATGTGAACAACACTTCCAGCAAGCTCTTAATCTGAGTGCTTGATTCTTCTTGCTTTCCCAGCATATCTTTGATTTCTTTGGTTGTGTCTTCTTGCTTATCCAATATATCCCTTATTTCTTTGTTTGTGTCTTCTTGCTTATCCAACCTCGCGTGGATTATAGCATTCTCCTTCTTCACCTCTTCCAGAGTTTGCATGACCAGAGACGTAGCTGGTGTTTCCTCAGAGGTTGCAAGTTGTTCAGAACACTCTGTAGCATCTTCTGATTCAACTACTTCTTCAGTTCCAATTACCTTTTCTTGAGCAGTAGCTAGAGGGTGACGATCAGAACCTGGTTCAGTGGCTTCTGAAGGTTGGTGCTCTTTCCAGGTAGCATTTTCCAGCAGAAGAATTTCTTTCTTGTCCCAGTGACTCAGAACTTGGTCTTTGAAGGCTTTCAGCTAATCACTGAAGTTCTGCTGAGCCATTTCATAACTCAATTCTTTCAACCTCTGGGATTCAGAGTTGAACCATTTTCTGAATCTATCCCAAAGAGAATCAGAAGCAGCAGGATTAGAATTCTCTTGACTTGCTTGCTTTAAAGAAGTAACCCATTCCTATATTTCTGTTTAAAGAATCAATAAGTTCTTACCAACATATGTTTTGGTTAAGGTTGGTTTGGGTTTGGGAATGGAAATTTTATTGGTGGTTGAAGCTAGATGGTCCACCGCTTCTAAATCAATGACAGTTCTGAGATGATCAGATGGACGGTTAATTAGTGAGGGAGTGGGAGAATCAGAAATTAGGATTGATGAGCGAGGAGTATTTGATGGTGTGGAGTCGTATGGTGAAGGTATTTCTAGAATATCAAGTATGGAGAGAGTTTGACGAACCATAAGAGGTTCTGTTATTCCAGGAATATGGGTAGTGGTATCAGAGTCTGTAAAATAGTCTTTTGATGGGTTTGCAGTAGCGTGTTAATTTTCCGGTTCAGGGGTTTCAAAATTTGGATTTTCAGTTTGGGGAATGTGAGGGTTTTCATTTTCTAGTTGAGGAGATTTGAGATTTGGATGTTCTGGTTGTGGAGAATGAAGGTGTAGATTTCCTGGTTGTTGAGAGTGGAGGTTTGGATTTTCTGGGATTGGTGATTGAAATTCTTGGTCAAAAAGTTCAATATCAGAAAGAACTCTTGCAAGTTCTGGTTGATTTTGTTCTAGATTTGGATTAGGGAAGTGAGGTTCATTTAAGAAGCTGCCAAGAGTTACAGAAGGATCAAACTCTATGTCAAAATCCTCAAATGATTGTGGTGAGGGATCTTCTGTTGGTTGAAGGGGGATGGTTTCAGATGTTGGAAAAAAATAGATTCTACAACAGAAACAAAATATGTGTTACCTTTCTTTTTTGCAGCTTTAGGTGTCCTCTGAGAAGATACTTCTCCTACTGCCTTCCTCTTTATGGATTTCTTCAGCACAACATCTGGAGCTGGCTTGTGCATATCACGAATGTTGAGTTATGGAATAGTTCCATCTTCCTTGCAAGCTTCAAGGTATCTGACCACAATCTTTGGAGAAGCATCTATCTCAGAAAGTAGTGGAAATTCTTTCAGAGGGATTCTCCTAGGCGTGATGACTTCATGAGAAGCAATTGTTGGTTCCTTCTTCACGCTTTCAATAATCTTCATTTTCTTCAGATTCTTGACATTTAGTGGTTTTCCAACACTTGCCTCCAGAGTGTTGATCTCCTGAACCTCTGTCAAATGTTCTATCAGCCTGTTTTCCGTCAAAATGTCTGAAATCAATCTTCCCAGAGGAATCTAATCCCTCGTTGTCCTTTCTTCTTCCCTTGTTTCTTTCACGCTTGTTCTCAGATGATTGAAGAGCAAGTGTGGAAGATTTATTTTGGTCTTCTTTGAAATGAAGTACAACAGAAAATGCTGATCAATGTTGATGTAGTCAGGAGAGCTTGTAGGCTTCCTGTGATTTATGCAACTCAGAATGATCCTGTCCCAGATTTTGTAATAATCTTTCAAGTCTCTTATCTTGCTGGATGGCTATCCAGAAGTGAAAATGACCCTAGCAATAGATTTTAGGTCAGAACACTTATCAGCCATATCAATGCATCTGACTCCGCCGCCATTGTACCCAATAAGTTTCCCAATCAAGTATTACATAATCACTATCTTCTTCCCCATAATGTATGATGTAACCTGATGGTTGGATGGAGTATCATGAATCCAGAATTCCTTAACAAGAATAGGAAATACTGGACCCAACAGACAATCAGAGTATTTGTTCTAGCCTTGAGTCTTTACATCTTCATACAAATCAAACCCATTTTCCTTTAAACTCTTAAAATCAATGATTAACTCACATAGAACTTCAAGATTGTCGACCGAAGTGAGCAACATTCTTATGGGTTCCTCATACATTTCCGTTGAAAAAGAACCAGGAGCACTGTGGAGATTTTTGATGCTTGATGAGGATGCCATTGTTCACACGGATTTGTTTTGAAGAATATACTGAGAAAAGGGTTTTTGCAAAACGAGCGCAAGAGAGAGTAATATATGCAGTAAGGAGTGAATGAAATAGTAAATTTGAATTTATAAACACTTCTGAAAACTTAATTTGTAAGAAAGAGAAAATAAGCAATGATTATATTGTAATTATGAAACCTGAAATTAGGGGATTGCGTGTAGATACTGAACAGTTACCATTGATAAGTATCTCATAGCATCCAATAAGAGCCTTAGACCGTTCAGAATTTGAACGCGTGTTCATCCTCAGAAGGTAGCTTGTGAGAGGATGACAAATGTTTGATGGTGTGAACCGCACGCCTCTATCTTTGAAATGAAAGGTTCATGTCTTCATAGATAGGTTCTGATGCAACTATACTCCTAACTTCTGAAGACACATTGATCAGATGTTCACAGAAAAATAAAGTTCTGAGGGTTACAAAATATGCAAATAAAACTTCTTATTCTGGACATAGTTTCATGCTGAGATGCTTCTGAATGAAATTAAATATATCTTCAGAAAGGGGTTTTGTAAAAACATCAGCCCATTGATGGTCTGTGTCAATAAATTTTAAAGTGAGAATTCCTTTCTGAATATAGTCCCTAATAAAATGATGTTTTATTTCTATATGCTTAGCTCTAGAATGTAAAATAGGATTTATGGATAAACAAATTGCAGACGTATTATCACAGAAAATAGGGATGTTACTCTCAAATAGGTTAAAGTCTTCAAGCTGACTTTTCATCCAGAGCATGTGTGTGCTGCATCGAGCAGCTGCAATGTATTCAGCTTCTACTATTGACAATGCAATTGTGGACTGCCTCTTGCTGGTCCATGAGATCTGACTGTCTCCCAGAAACTGGCAGCTTCCAGAAGTACTTTTATGTTCTACTCTATCTCTAGCAAAATCAACATCACAATATCCTACTAAACTGTATTCATTGGATTTTCTATAAAACAAACTCAAGTTAGTAGTACCTTTCAGATACTTGAAAATTTGCTTAACTGCTGTTAATTGATATTCTCTAGGATCTGATTAGAATCTAGCACATAAACAAATGCTGAATAAAATGTCAGGACTTGAAGCTGTCAGATAAAGGAGAGAACCAATCATACCTCTGTAGATCTTCTGCTCTACCTTTTTACATACCTCTTCCTTTTCTAGAATGCACGTGGGATGCATTGGAGTCTTTGATGGCTTACATTCTGAGAGGTCAAATTTCTTCAGAAGTTCTCTGATGTATTTGCTTTGGTGAATGTAAGTTCCTTCTGGAGTCTGATTGATCTGAATGCCCAGAAAGAATTTAAGTTCTCCCATCAAGCTCATCTCAAACGCTGCCTGCATGCACTTAGAAAATTCTCTTCCCGGAGAAGGTTTAGTAGATCCAAATATAATATCATCTACATAAATCTGACAAACTAAAATGTAATTCTTAAATGTCTTAAAGAACAAGGTTGTGTCCATTTTCCCTCTGGTGAATTCCTTTTCTAACAGAAAGTTACTTAGTCTTTCATACCAAGCTCTGGGAGCTTGTTTCAGACCACAAAGTGACTTCTTTAGTTTGAAAACATATTCTGGGTGTTTGGAATTTTAAAACATAGGGGGTTGGTGCACATATACCTCTTCATTAATGTAACCATTTAAGAATGCGCTTTTGGCATCCATCTGGTACAGAGTGATGCCATTGTTTACAGCAAAAGAGATTAAGAGTTTGATAGATTCTATCCTGGCGACTAGAGCAAAGGTTTCTATATAGTCTATCCCCTCTTGCTGACTATAACCTTGTGCAACCAATCGTGCCTTGTTTCTGATGACTTCTCCTTGCTCATTCAGTTTGTTTCTGAACACCCATTTTGTTCCAATGACATTGAATCCTTTTGGTTTGGGAACCAGATCCCATACGTCATTTCTGGTGAATTGGTTTAACTCCTCCTAAATTGCAAGAATCTAGTCATTGTCCAGAAGAGCTTCATCAATTATTGTTGGTTCAACCAGAGATACCAATCCCATGAGGGATTCTTCAGAGTTTCTGAATGTTAATCTTGTTCTGATTGGATCATCCTTCTTTCCCAGAATTTTATCTTCAGGGTGAGCTATGCTGCTTCTGGATAACTTTTTCTGGACTTTTTCAACAGAAGGTGATGGAATGCTTGTGACATTTCATTCTGATGTTGTTGGAGCGTCTCTGTTGGGAACTTCTGATGAGTTTCCTTCAGCACCTGTGAATTCAACTTCTATATCTACAAAAGATTCATTCTGCTTTGACTTTTGAGGGTCAAGCTTATCATCAAATCTAACACTGATTGACTCTTCAACAATCTGGGTTTCTGTATTATATACTATGTACCCTCTTGAGCGTTCAGAGTATCCTAACATAATACACTTTTGTGCTTTAGATTCAAACTTGTGCATATGTTCTTTAGTGTTCAGAACAAAACATGTACATCCAAAAGTATGGAAATAAAAAATGTTGGGCTTTCCGTTCTTCTACAATTCATATGGAGTCTTTTCCAGAATAGGTCTTATAGAGATTCTATTCTGAATGTAACATGCTGTGTTAATTGCTTCTTCCCAGAAGATATTAGCAATATTAGTCTCATTGATCATGGTTCTGGCTATTTCTTACAATGTTCTGTTCTTTCGTTCGACAGCTCCATTTTGTCGGGGAGTTCTAGGACAAGAGAAATCATGCGAAATGCCTTTTTCATTAAAAAATATTTCTATTTTTTTTTTCAAACTCTCCACCATGATTACTTGTGACTTTGACAATTCTAAGATCCTTTTCATTCTAAACTTGGTTACAGAAAGCAACGAACACAGTATGTGACTCGTCCTCGTGTCTTAAGAACTTTACCCATGTCCATCTACTATAGTCATCTACGATCACTAACCCATACTTCTTGCCACTAATAGAGGCAATTTTCACTGGTCCAAATAAATCTATGTGCAGAAATTCTAATGGTCTAAGGTAGAAACAACATTCTTAGCTTTAAAAGCAGGTTTTGCAAATTTGCCTTTTTGACATGCTTCACACAGAGCATTTGAGCTGAACTTGAGATTAGGAAGTCCTCTAACCAGATTGAGTTTGTTAATCTGAGATATTATTCTCATACTAACATGCCCCAATCTTCTGTGCCAGACCCATTGCTCGTTGTCAACAGAAAGAAGGAATTTTACATTTTGACTCTTTAGTTCATAAAGTTTTATCTTATAAATGTTGTTTTTCCTCTTTCCATTAAACAGGATAGTTATATCTTTCTGATTAACAGCTTTGCATGAATTTTGATTAAATATTATCTCATAATCGTTATCACTTAATTGACTTATGGATAACAGGTTATGCATCAATCCATCAACTAAGAACACATTATTAATAGAAGTAAGGTTACCATTACCTACTGTTCCAGAGCCAACGATCTTCCCTCTTTGATTGCCTCCAAAACCCATGTAGTCTCCAGGTTTAAGTTCTAGGCTTTGGAACATATGCTTTCTTCCCGTCACGTGTTGAGAGCATCCAGAGTCCAGGTACCATGACTGGTGTTTTAGCCTTGCTACTAAAGATATCTGCTACATATATAATTTTGTACTTAGGTACCCATATCTTTTTGGGTCCTGGTTTGTTAGTTTTACCAAAATTCTGTTTGAATTTTGGTTTGGCAGAATAATCATTGCTAGTGTATTTCAGATCATGTGTGTGCCCATAAGTTAAGTGGTATTTTAGTGGTGTGCGTTTAATTACTAGGTCCATGACTTTCTTAGGTGGAGATATCTTACCTTGGTATCCTATTCCTTTTCTGCCATTTCTGCTAACTCCATAGATCATTGAAGCCATCTTGCTTCTATCTATGATTTTAGCCAGAAACTTCTGAAAGCTGTGATCATATTCTTTTATGATTTTATCAGCACTACTGGGAGCCTCTGAGACTATTTCTTTCTGAGAGTTTTGTAAATCATTTTATAGTTTTGAAATCTTTTATTTTAACTCAGAATTTTATAATCTAAGACTCTAAGTTTCTTCAGAGTCAGAAGCAAGATCCTTTTTCAGGTTCTTTAATTTTACTCTGAGTTGCTGATACCTTTCCAAAATTTCACTCAGACTTTCTCCTAGTCCAGCTTTGGTAAAATTAACAGTGAAGTCAGGAAATACCTCTTCTTTGTCTGATTCTGAGTCTGACCTAGATGCTTCACTGTCTTCTATCACATTTTCCATAAGAGCAATGTTGGCTCTTTCATCATCTGACTCTGAGTCTGCGTCAGAAGTATCAGAATCATCCCATGTTTCCATGAGACTTTTCTTCTTCTCCTTGAAGAACTTATTTTTGGGCTTCTCCTTCTGAAGCCTTGGACAATCACTTTTGTAGTGCCCTTGTTCATTGCACTCATAGCAGATGATGTCTCTGTTATTCTGTGACCAGAAGAAGCTTCGGACCTTCTATGTCCAGAGGAGGGCTCAGACTTTCTATATCTGGAGGAGGATTCATTCTGATTCCTTAATCTTCTGGACTTTCTGAATTTTCTTTGCCTCTGCTTCCACAGATGATTAACCCTTCTGGAGAGAAGAGACAATTCATCTTCTTCTGATGAGGATCCATCAGAGGTTTCTTCCATAGCCTGCAAAACTTTAGAATCAAGTTTTTTTGTTAGATTTTAATGCTAAAGGCTTACCTTGCTTCTGAGGCTCGTCGTCTTCTACTCTATCTCATGGCTTCTAAGGGAGCTAACAAGTTCCTCCAGAGATATCTTGTTGAGATCTTTTTCCAGCTTGAGAGTAGTGACCATTGGCCTCCATTTTTTTGGTAGACTTCTGATGATCTTCTTTACGTGATCAGCAGTAGAATACCCTTTGTCAAGAACTCTCAGTCCAACAACTAGAATTTGGAATCTTGAGAACATTGCTTCTATGGATTCACTATTTTCCATCTTGAAGGCTTCGTATTTCTGAATGAGAACAAGGCCCCCTTGGTTTCTTTAACTTGTATGTTGCCTTCATGCGTCATTCTCATAGATTCAAACATGTTTTTGGCTGTCTCTCTGTTTGAGATCTTCTCATACTCTGAATATGAGATGGCACTGAGAAGAATTGTTCTGGCCTTATGATGGTTTCTGAAGTCACGCTTTTATTGGTCATACATTCTTTTTCTATCTATCTTCTAACCACTTTCATTCATTGGATGCATGTATCCATCAATTACCATATCCCATAAGTCAGCATCATGAGCCAGAAAGAAGCTCTTAATTCTATCTTTCCAGTAGTCAAAATTTTCTCCATCAAATACTGGAGGTTTGCCGCTGATTATGTCCTTATCATCATGATAGTCATTGCTGATGTTTTGAATTGGTCCCACCATAGTTTTTTTCTAAAGCTTGGATCTTGTACTGACACGGTTAAGTGTATAAGCTCAGAACCAGGCGCTCTGATGCTAATTGAAGAAGTGAAAAACATAAGAAGGGGGGTTGAATTGAAACTTAAAAATCAAAAGCAATAGACACAATGATTTTTATCCTGGTTCGCTTAATCTCAAACTACTCCAGTTCACCCGCCAAGATGATTTCGCCTCTCTCCCACGAGGACTTAATTCACTAATCAAACTGATTACAATTCTACTTAGACAACTGCCAAAGTCTTCTTGAGTACAACCACAATCTGGTTTATCTCAAGGAAATTCACTTAATCAAAAGAAAAGATTCGTTGTGTACTAATTGTTTTTCGTAAGAAAAACTGTATCACTACTGTGGTGTATTACACAAATTTGGAGTATAGTATGTGTTTTACCCCAAAATTTGTCCTCTCATTTCACTCAAGACATGCCTCTAAAGATCTTCAATTGCTCAAGTTGACTAAGGATTGACCAGACAAATCCTCCTCTTAAGACAATAAGCCTCAAACTAGGGTTTCAATTTCAAGAAAGATGGTTGAGTCCTAAGGGTCCCAAATGTTCTCCATTGCCCTAATATGTCCCCAAGATCACCCATGTCAAGTTTCATGCCTTACACAACAAGTTTGCTCAGTCAACTGCTCAAGTATCGGAAAATCAACTGTACTAGGTCAAAAGTCAACTATGATCTAAATACAGTAAAAATTCAAATATTTTTGGTCAACATCAACATTTTGAAGTAATCATCATCATTTTATTAAGGGTTGATCACGATTTCTCAATAAATGCTCCCAACTCATCAAAAGTCAAAAATGGCAATTTAGGGTTTCTATAGGAAAAGTCAACCAAACATTGACCATGCATAACTTTCTCATACTTTATCAGAAATTTTCCAAACAAGGCTCATTTTTAAGAGAATCCATTTCCCTACAACTTCTCTTCAACCCTCAAGGTCAAGAAATGCCTCAATCAAAAGTTACAAGTTCATACATTATAGGTCATTTAAAAAAGTCAACAAAAACACCTTTTGGGTCAAAGCTCCTTATATGAACATGGAAGATCCAATTGAGTTGAAACCAAAAGGGTTGTTTAGAGAATATCCTAAGCTTTCTAAAAAGTAAAAGAACAACCTTTTATGGTAAAAAATGAGAGAGAGATACATTGCTAAAGTTGACCAAATTTTGGAAATGTGCATGAAGTCAGCATTGAGCAAAATTGATATTTTTCCAAATGGGCCCATGTTTTCTTGTTTGAAACTTGTTCCTAAGATGGCCCACGACCCCTAAGCTTATCCACTTATTATTTTATTGTTTTTATTATTTGTTTTGATTTTTTATTCATTTAAATCAAAATAAATCAATTTAAATAGTGGAATAATGAAATAAAATCCAAGATTTGATTTTATGAGCACATCATGAGTCTATGATCAGCTGGCAACTCAAGGATTTCGTGCAAGGAATGATTGGAACAAAAATAGAAAGATTTGGCCTATTTTAGAAACTAAAAATATCCATAGCAAATCAAATCTTTTTTCCATAATTTTTCAAGATTGCATCTGTTTTTGTTGACCTAATTCGTTCTATTATATATTCATAACATTCCCAGAGTAGAAAAACAATGGTTGGTCATGTGAATTGGGAGAACAAAACTCAACTTTTGACAAAGAAAGTGGTGATTGGATTTTCTACTACAAGTATATTCAAGGACTTTCAAGGCTAGTTATCAATTCCTGGCAGTATTTGGGAGCTATTTGGACCATTACATGCCTCAACACCTTCAGAAACCGCACATACAGATTCACGGTTTGTCCTTCATTCTTGAATTTGGTTTAGAGAATTTACACATTATAAACGATTTCTAAATATACATTCATGTTTGTATCATCATTTACAATATGTTTGTATAATTAATTATGAGTTTTGATATATATTTAGCTGACTGTCATTGCTAGGGTTTGAAGCTTCGTTTTAGGGTTTTTTGTTTCAGGAAAAATTAGGGCAAAAGATGAGTACCATTGTACTCACAAGATCAAACCCAGTTAATCTGTATTCTTGGATTTCATTTTTATTGTGTGATTGTGACTTTTGAGATATGCAGGTTTATAGCTACAGCATATGTCCGTAGGTAAAAGTCTTGAACCTAAAACGACAGTCCCTTGGGGAAGATGACTGCGTGTCAAATCCTGGGTGGGCAGTTTGAATTTGGCGTGCATTTTTTCTATTACTGCTTGTTGTACCCCAAAATTTGCTCTCTCATTTCTCAAAGGATCATCCTGGACTCTCAGGTTTGCTTCTATCAAGTTCCAAGTCTTGAATTATAACTTTTCAAGAAAATCATCCACAGGGGCAAAATGGTCAAAAGCACACTAAAAAGTCAATCTTTGATTTTTAGATCAAATCAAGTTTCAACAATTATATTTCATCAAGACATGAAATTGGTTCATCAAAAAATCTTAAGTCAGAAATTACTTTGAAAAAAAAATCAAATTTCTAAACATTTAGAAAATTTTCTAAGTGTTAAGAGAATATGATACTTTAGAACTTCTGAGCCAGCCTCCATGCAAGTGCATTCAGAAGTTGCAAACATGGTTCAAAACATAGGTCTTCAATCAGAACACGACTCTTCAGCATATGCTTTGATCACTGCATTACCCTTCGAGTTTCATTCTGGTCTTCTTCGATCATAACATCATAAAACCCCAAAACCTTGTTTGAACAGCCTACTGCACTGCTATAGCACAGTCCTGTAACCAGCTGCCACAACACTCCAAATTGCTGCTGATCAAGTCCATGCCTGCATTTTTCTCAAACCCTATATTTGCACCAAATTAGCATACGAAAACTGTGATTAAAAAGCAATGAAATAGTATACCAAAAAGGTTTGAATCCCATTAGTATTTCCCACCAAAACTACAGCAAACCTATTTATAAATAATTTGCTTCATCACACGTTCAAGGGGCTGGCTTTTGGAGAGAGAAAATTGTAAAAAGAAATAAAAGAAAACTATGAAACCATCGTAAAAATCCAGAATTCCAAAACAGAAAACCAAACTTTTATTCTTCCCTTTGAGTCAAAGAACTTGGCATATTCTCTTTCGTTGCTCTTGCTGATTCCAGAACATCTGAAGGCAGCATTTCAAGTTCCAAGCCCACGCTCTAGGTTCAAGGTAAGTCTTTCTAACTTTGCATCTTTTCATTCAAAACATCATTAAAATATGTAAATATCACAGTAATAATGTTGTCCATCTCATTGCATAAGTAGGAAAACCAGGGATCAAAACTTATTGATTAGGGCTAGGCTCAGATTAGGGATTTGAACTTCTATAAATTGTTGTGCTTTTATCTTTCTGACCCGCTGTTTGTTAAATACTGAATAAATTGCTGATGTGATGATTAATATGAAGAAGGAGTTGAAATGTGGAACAGAACCCCTGTTTTTTTCACTCACTATTTTAGCATAGCACAAAACTTATGAGTTCTCCCTACACGTTAAACACACAGAACTACTAGGCTTTCTTACTGTTTTAACACACAGAACATCTGATGCTCACTCATTGTTTTAACACATCACAGAACTTCTGAGTTCTCCCTACACATTAAACACACATAACTTCTAGGCTTTCTTACTGTTAATCACATTGAACTTATGATGCTTCCACTCGCTGTTTTAACACTCAGAGTTGCTGATTTTCACATGCTGACAACACACTGAATTGATGATGTTCACTCACTATTTTAGCACAATACATAACTTCTTACTTTTGGCTCACTGTCTGAATACCACCCAGAACCTCTGTTTCCTTTCCCTCTAACGTTTCTTGCAGGGCCTTAGAGTTTATCAATCCAGAACTTCGGATTCCACTGACGTTCCTTTCTGAGTCACAACGCGCCTGGCTTAAGAACTTCTGATCCCTGTTGTTTTGCTTGCAACAGCACACTGTTTCTATCTTTCATTTATTTTCCTTTTATCATTTTTAATATTAATACTCTTTTTATCAATATAAAAAAGATATGAAAATATTTTCTTTTTACTAACTAATTTATTTCCTCTTTTTAAATCCATTAAGACAAAAAAACCATTTTCTAAACAAAGTCCTTTTTCTTTCTTATGTTGTACATTTCAATATGATTGTAATAGTTAAATAGGATTTAAATTCTTGCAACCCCCCATTTGTAAAATATGTAACCCCCATCCCTAAAATATTGTAATAACGTAGGACTTTTATATTTCCGCAAGTTAACGCTTTTCCAAATATAAAATACTAGTAATTAGGATGTGTATGGCAATATATGAAATCAACAAATAGATAACCCTAATAAAGACTAAAATGCATGCAATCAAACACACTTTCACACTAGCACCCTTAGGATAATCCCACCTTGTTGCTTACTGGAAAAATAGTCATGTCCCTCGAATATGGGCGTTTTAGCAAAAGACCCTCGATAAAAGATCGTAGTCCCTCGATGACCCTCGATGTTGCCTTCGGTAAACGATCTAGTCCCTAACATGACATTACTAAAATGCTCCATGGGTTGCCTTCTATGACTATACAAAAATGTCCCACGCCCGTCCCTTCCCATCCAGCAATGAGGCTTCTTACCAAATCAATGGTAAGATAGCAACATCTAAAGAAGGAGGAAAATAACATCTAAGACCTTTTGAGTAGGTAGATTCGCTCTTAGTTGCTCGCTTGCTCACCACAAAACACTTTTACACCAACACTCTCATTTGAATTATTTCCAAAAGACAAAACTTTATACGCGTTCTTATAGAAACGAGAGCCATTACAAAGAAAACCATTTTCAGATCACTTTCAAAAAACACAAACACCTCTTTGAACTATTTCCGAAACAAACACTTTGTACGCGTTCTTTTAGAAACGAGAACCATTACAAAGACATTTTCAAAATACTTTCCAAACCACACCACAAGCACATTCAAATAAAAGCAAGTGATCTAGCAACAACTAAGAGCCCATGGAAAACCATGGATGAATGGGGTGCTAACACCTTCCCCTTTCATAATCTACCCCCCGAACTCAAGAAAACATCTCTAAAGGTCTTTCCTGTTCTTTTCAACGTTTCCTCGTTGGATAAAAGAAAATTCGATGGCGACTCTTGCTATCCACAACATTTGCGATCAAACGCAAAACAAAAGTCAGTTCTCCTGCCATATCACAGAACTGGAGACTCTGCTGGGGACATTAAAAGTGGGGTTACCTTAGGGCTAGATTCACCTTTACTTGCTTTTCTTTGTTTGACTTGTTTACTTTACATTTAAGGGTTTTTCTGCTTGGGTTTTGTTAAAGATCCTACACCCGGATCTGGGGGCACTTATTAGGTAAACAGAAAAAGATCATGGAGACTGTACGACGTAGACCGATATGGTTTAAGAGATGGTTGTGTTGGTGTGACATTTTGGTTGGTACCGGTATCCTTCGCGTGGAAACAAACAGAATACAGGGCCGCCGCGTGGTGCCGCGAAGCACTAACGGACTTTAGAACCTTAGTTGAACAAGCTTAGCCATTAGAAAGTAGTGAGATATCCGGCCTCGGTATAAAGCTGAGGATTGGTTGATACTCGATGCTACACTCATTGAGATCAGACTTTCTGGATATTTCGGCCGCAAGAAAAGATTGCCTGAGATGAAACAATGCTCGATAGAGGATGATCAGTGATATTGAGAATCCTTAGAACCCGATTACTTTTCTAAGATAGGTTCGAAACCAACTAAAATTCAAGAGGGTACTTACATTTAACCTCATGCAAGCCTTTGATCCTAAGGTCTATTATGGGCTTGGCTTGTGTGTGATTTACTCTGTTTGAACATAGCATCAGGCATCATAACATAGCATCCATTCTCATTGCACTAACCATTTCGAGGAACGAGGGAATTTATCTTTGTTCTGTTTTGCAGATTTTGGCTTCTGCTCGTAGAAAAACTATTCGAATCAGCTTTGTGAGAATACCTCCCCAACTCAAGGAACTAGTATCCAGGGTTCCTGAAACTTCTACGTTCACCAAGAGACATGGCCGACTTCTCAACCTGGTTACTTCAAGCTTTGATGAAAAGATAATGGGTGTACTCTTTCAGTTCTTTGACCCTGAGAACCAATGCTTCACCTTTCCAGACTATCAGTTGGTGCCTACCATGGAAGAGTTCTCTCAGATATTGAATATACCCATTCTTGACCAGGTGCCTTTAACAGGTTTAGAAGAGGTTCTGAAGCCAGAAGTCATTGCCTCAGCTTTGCATCTAAAATGGGCCGACGTGGTATCCGTTTGGGAAATAATAAGCGGAGTCAAGGGTTTTCTAGCCAAGTTCCTAATAGACACGGCCCAGCTGTTTTGGGATGATTTGGACTTTCAGGATTTTGAGGAGGTCTTGGCCCTTCTAATCTATGGGTTAGTATTATTCCCTAATCCGGACTTACTCATAGATGTGAATGCTATCAAGATTTTCCTCTCTCGCAACCCTGTGCCTACCTTGCTCGGAGATATCTTGCACGCTCTCCATACTCGTACCATGAAGAGAAGAGGGGTCCTTATGTGCTGCATGCCATTATTGTCGAAGTGGTTTATTTCTCACCTCCCTAAGTCAGTGCTGAAGAATGAAGAAGGTTTGGGTTGGTCACAAAGGATAATGTCACTTTCTCACGTGGATATTCTCTGGTATTCCTGACTTATGGGAGATATTTCTATTATTTACCGTTGCAGGAAGTTCCCTAATGTCCCACTACTTGGCATTAGGGGAGGCATAACTTACAATCCTTGTTTGGCTCTGCGACAATTTGATTACGCCCGAAGGGATGGTCCTCATGAGTTACTTATCCAGGGCATTATATTTAACTATGAGGGGGGTGTTCAAGGGTATCTCCACAGGTTCATACGAGCTTGGGGCATGATAAACAGATCTAACACCAAGACTTTGGGGCCAAAGAATTCCATTCTTATGGAACCGTATCTCCAATGGATATGAGCTCGCGCTCAGAAACTTATGATGCCCTACATAGCCGTCTTACCAGTGATTGTAGAGCCCATTACTGAAGGGGATATTCCCTACACGATTCTCCATCCTTATATGCCCACTGATTTTAAAGAACTACAGAGGCCTTGGATCCAGTTGAAGAAGGAGCGGGATACTTATAGGGACCAGTTCTATGACCAAGAGAAGAAGGTTTTAGAGCTCACAAACTAGCATCATGAGGAGAGAAGCCTTAATGTTTATCTCGGCACGAAGAGGAAGCATCCATGGGAAACTTGATTTTTTTTAGTTTATAGAATTTTTAATTGTAACACCTAAGAGGAAATTGTACCTTGAACTCTACTAATAAAATCTTTGTTTCATTTTGGTTTGCAAATTTTAAATTCCCAAATTCCTTGAAATCATTGCATACGCATCCCATCCATAACATTGCATAAACATGTACCATTACAGGTTTCTCATCTTCTTCGCTGTTTATTTCAGCAAAGATGTCTTCTGAACAAAGCATCAAGGATATTCAGGCACAAAATGCCCAATTTCAACAAATGTTCATAACTCTGGCAAAAGGGTAGGAGGATCTGAAGGCCCTCATCCGAAAAGAGAAAAAGAAGAAGAAGAAGTCCGCTGGTAACCTGGATTGGACTTTGAAGAACTGGGATTGGTGTCTGGAATAGTCATCCCACAAAAATTTAAAGCTCCGGTTTTCACAAAGTATGATGGGGTGTCTTGTCCCAAGCTTCATCTCTGTTCCTATGTGAGGAAGATCCAGCCCCACACCGCTGATAGGAACTTGTGGGTTCACTTCTTTCAAGATAGTGTATCAGGGACTCAGCTTGAATGGTTCTACCAATTGAAGGGAACCAATGTTCGAAACAAGGAGGATTTAGCCACTGCTTTTTACAAGCAGTATTAATACAATGCGGACCTGGCCCCTACTCGTACTCAACTCCAGAGTATGTCCATGGGTGTAGGTGAAGGCTTTAAGGACTATGCCCGGAAGTGAAGAGATTTGGCCGAGAGAGTCAAATCCACTTTGTCTGATAGGTAGTTGGTCGACATGTTTCTTGGGACGCTGGCTGGTCCATTCTTCAACCATTTAATCGGTAGCTCATCGGTTGGTTTTACGAAGCTGATATTAACTGGAGAGAGGGTAGAAGCTGGAATCTGGAGCCGTAAAATACAGAAAGACACCTCCTCGAGTTCAGTAAAGAAGCCCTTCGCTGGTAGAGCTGAACACCGTCTGACGGTAAATGCTGTAATAATACCTTGGTCTACGACTGCTCCACAATGCAACAATCAACAAAGGGTAGAAAGACCACAAAGGCAGTTTACCCTAATTAACATGATATTGAAAGAGGTTCAACCCCATCTACTGAGATCCAACTTGGCAACTTTGAAAGAGGCTCCCAAGAATCCTAATACCTTCTCTCCTCGGTACAATCTGAACGCTCGATGTGCCTACCATTCCGAGAGTCCTGGCCACGATACAAATGACTGTTGGGCTCTAAGGAATAAGGTACAAGATCTGATTGAAGCCAAGGAGATTGAGTTCGATGCCCCGAAGAAACCCAATATCATAACTGCTCTCATGCCTAAGCACAACCATGGAGTTAATGCCATTGATACTGATCTATTCGTTACCTTTATTGATGAAGTTTCTACTCCTCTTATGACTATTAAGAAGAATTTGTTGTTGGTCGGTTTATTTCCGGGTTGTAACGAAGGTTGCCACATGTGTACATCTCTGCCTTCTGGTTGCTATTTGCTGAACACAGGTGTCCAGCGCCTGATTGACAACAGAGAAATTTTGTTTGAGAAAACTTTGATTCCAACTGTTTCGTTCGAAGATGTTACTATTATAACCATTTCGGCGAATCCTTCCAAGGCCTCCTCGAGAAGACCTGTTAGGATTACACCCGCTCCAAGAGTTGCTCCATTAATAATCACCTTTCCTGGTCCTGTCCAGTACGCCTCAGACAAAGTTGTCCCTTTGCATTATGGCACTGATATTTACTATCATGGAGTTAAACAAGACCCAAAGAATAAAGAGGCTGATCCCGATGTCAGTAACATTGTCGGGACCAGTAAGATTACCAGAAGTGGTAGGATTTTCTCTCCCGATATTTCCCCAAAGACTATCAATAAGCCTGTTGTTATTTCATCTTCTGTTCCTGCTAGTACTTCAGTTACTATTCTCGTTCTTACTCCAGTTGTTACCCATACTGATGAGTCATCTGGGACTCGAGGAAAAGAAGTTGTAGGTGAGCCTGCCCTGATGGGGGAGCCTAGAAAAGTTTTCGTGGAATCCTCTAAGAAAGAGATAGAGGAAATATTAAAAATAATCAAAAAGAGCGACTACAATATGGTCGAGCAGTTGGGGCAGACCCCCTCCAAGATATCAATGTTGTCTTTGCTATTATGTTTTGAGGCCCATGCAAGGGCCCTGATTGCATTCCTCAAGACCACACATGTGCCACAAGAAACCTCAGCCGATCAGTTCAAAGACTGTGTGGCCAGCCTAACTGCCGACTTAACTCCGAAAGGGAGAAAACACAATGATGCTTTGCATGTCTTGATCTAATGTAGGGGAACCACTATGGCTCATGTGCTGGTGGATACCGGGTCTTCACTGAATGTCCTTCCTAAGAAGGCTCTCGATCGGCTAGATTGTGAAGGTTTGACCCTAAAGCCCAGTAAAATTGTGGTAAGGGATTTTGACGGGTCAAAGAGAATGGTGCATGGGGAGGTGGACATCCCTATCAAGGTAGGCTCTCATACTTTTAAGTCCACCTTCTACGTGATGTACATCAGGCCATCGTACTCTTATTTGTTGGGTCATCCATGGATCCATGAAGCTGGGGATGTTACTTCTACACTACACCAAATGTTGACGTATCCGGTGAAGGGGAAGATAGTCATTGTGCATGGAGAAGCGGAGTATATGGTGAGCCACCTGAACTCCTTCAGGTATGTGGAGATGGACGGGGAATTCATAGAGACCCCTTGTCAAAACTTTGAAGAGGTTCCCCAGACTTTGGCGTCGATCGAGACTACCACCAGTACCAAACCTCCTATGAAGATGGCTTCTCTCAAGGACGCCAGAACAGTGATTGAGGAAGGTGGGTGTACCAATTGGGGACGGCTCCCTGATTTTACTCACAAAACTGACAAATTTGGTTTGGGCTTTACTTCAGGGGCTCAAACGCCGGTTCGACGCGCTCGGGATGGATGACCTCCCTTACGCATCAGCAATTGTGGGGTCAACGTTATTGAAGACAGTGAAGAAGACCCTGACATTGACAGTTGGATTTACCCGACTACCAACAGTGGACCGAATAACTCAACGACTAGAGATTTTATTCCAATTTCTTTTATTCCGCAGTAATTTTCTTACTTGTGTTCTGAATTTGTAATGAACAATTTTTAAATTTTTTGGCCTTGTGCATTACCCGAGGCACAATGGTTCCATCTGTGAGGGTTATTATATGTCATTTCATGTGTCATCAATAAAGCATTGGACGTTCCTTGCATACAAATTTTGCGTTCTCTATTTTTCTTTTCTGATTTTACTTTATTAATACATCTATGCTCTTACACACACTCACGTATCAAACTGTAGATCCATATCCACCCTGGATCCCATTGATAACAATTCTGCTACTGGCAGTTATGATTTTGAAAATCCGATCAACCAAGCCGAGAACAAAGGTGAGGACGATTGTGAGGTGCCTGGATAACTGGCTAGACTGTTACAACAGGAAGAGAGGGCTATACAGCCTCATGAAGAGCCAGTTGAGACAACAAACTTGGGAACAAAGATGGACAGAAAAGAAGTTAAGATCGGTGCAAATCTGGAAGTTAAGATCAAACATCGGTTGATAGAGATGTTGCACAACTACGTTGAGATTTTCGCCTGGTTATATGAAGACATGCCTAGTTTATACACAAACATCGTGGTACACCGTCTTCCAACTAAAGAGGATTGTCCTCCGGTTAAACAGAAGATCTGCCATATGCACCCTGAAATGTTAGAGAAGATCAAGGCGAGGTCATGAAGCAGTTCGACGCAGGGTTCTTAGCTGTCACCTCCTATCCGCAGTGGGTTGCTAACGTCATTCCGGTACCTAAGAAGGACAACAAGGTATGGATGTGTGTGGATTACAAAGATCTGAACAAGGCAAGCCCCAGGGATGACTTCCCGCTTCCCCAGGGATGACAACACCACGCAGCACAAAATCTTCTTCTTCATGGATGGTTTTTCTGGTTACAACCAGATCAAGATGGCTCCTGAAGACATGGAGAAGACAACCTTCGTCACACAGTGGGGCACCTTCTGTTACAAGGTGATGCCTTTTGGGTTGAAGAATGCTGGGGAAATCTATCAGCGAGCCATGGTCTCTTTGTTCCATGATATGATTCACCATGAGATCGAGGTTTATGTTGATGACATGATAGCCAGGTCTTAAACTAAAGAGGAACACCTGGATCATCTACAAAGGTTGTTCAACAGGTTAAATATATACAAGCTGAGGTTGAATTCAAACAAGTGCACCTTTGGGGTAAGGTCTGGTAAGCTTCTGGGTTTCGTCGTCAGTTACAAAGGTATTCAGGTAGACTCCACAAAGGTAAAGGCCATACAAGAGATGCCGGCTCCCCGTACTGAGAAGGAAGTTAGAGGTTTCTTGGGACGTTTGAATTATATCTCCAGGTTCATTTCACATCTGGCTGCTACTTGGAAGCCCATCTTCAAGCTTCTGAAGAAAGATCAAGTGGTAAAGTGGAATGACGAATGCCATACTGCTTTCGAAAGGATCAAAGAATATCTTTAAGAACTACCAATTCTGATGCCTCCGGTTGAAGGAAGGCCTTTGATATTATACTTAACAGTGCTAGACAATTCAATGGGGTGTGTGCTGTGGAAGCATGACGAGTCTGGTCGAAAAGAGCATGCAATATACTACCTTAGCAAAAAGTTTACCGACTGTGAGACACGATACTCACTGCTCGAGAAAACTTGCTATGATTTGGCATGGGCGGCTCACCGACTAAGATAGTACATGCTGACTCACACTACTCTGTTGATATCAAAGATGGATCCAATCAAATACATCTTCGAGAAGCCCACACTCTCCAAAGAATAGCGAGATGGTAGATGATCTTAACCGAATATGATATACAATATACAACCCATAAAGCAATCATGGGGAGTGTATTGGCTGATGATTTGGCTCATCAGGCCGTGGATGACTACCAGTCTATGAATTTTGAGTTCCCAGACGAGAACATTATGCTGGTGACTGACTATGAAGAACCTGGACCAGATGAAGGACCTAAAGAAGGATCCCGATGGACTATGGTCTTTGATGGAGCTTCAAACGCACTTGGTATTGGTATCGACGCTGTAATCATATCCCTTGAGGGTTGTCACACCCCTTTCACTGCCCGATAATGTTTCAACTACACTAACAACATGGCGGAGTATGAAGCCTGCATTATGGGTCTCAAAGCCGCTATTGACCTCAGGATCAAGTTCCTAAATGTCTTTGGGGATTCAGCCTTGGTGATAAGTTAGATCAAAGGTGAATGGGATACGAAGCATCTAAATCTCATCCCATACAAAGAGAACATACTGACATTGCTCCCACACTATTAGGAGGTGACTTTTGAACATTTCCCACGAGAGGAGAATCAGTTAGCGGACGCGCTAGCTACCATGTCTTCTATGTTCAAAGTTAGATGGGACAATGAAGCTCCCCGAATCACCATTGAAAGGTTGGATGAACCAGCGCACTACTGTGAGATTGATACTGGAGAGGTGGCAGACAAACCATGGTTTCATGAAGTAAATAAGTATCTCGAGACTCAAGAGTATTCTAACGGGGCATCTGTCAATGATAAGAATTTTCTGAGAAGGTTCGTTCCGAAATTCTTCCTAAGTAATGGAATCCTCTACAAGCGCAACCATGAATCTACCTTGCTACAGTGTGTAGACAAGAGCGAAGCAGAGAGGATCATGACAGATCTACATGAAGGTACGTTTGGAACCCATTCCAGTGGACATACCATGGCTAAGAAGATCCTACGGGCAGGATACTATTGGTCCACTATGGAAGCAGATTGTTATCAGCACTCCTAAACTTGTCATAAGTGCCAAATTTATGCTGATAAGGTGCATGTGTCTCTGGTTCCTTTGAATGTATTTACAGATCCGCGGCCCTTTGCAATGTGGGGCATTGACATGATCGGAGAAATCAGGCCTACTGCTTCCAATGGGCATCGCTTCATCCTAGTGGCCATTGATTACTTCACGAAATGGGTTGAGGCGGCCTCCTTTGCTATTGTTACCAAGAATGTTGTGGCGCGCTTTATCAAGCATAACCTGATTTGTCGGTATGGCGTGCCAGAGATAATTATCACCGATAATGGTGCGAATCTCAATAACACGATCATCACTGAACTCCGTAAGCAGTTCAAGATACAACATCATAACTCTTCTCCCTACCGGCCGAAGATGAATGGCGCTGTTGAAGCGGCTAACAAGAACATCAAGAAGATTATACAGAAGATGACAGTGACATACAAAGACTGGCATGAGATGCTACCATTCGCTCTGCATGGGTACTGTACCTTAGCACGGACGTCAACAGGGGCAACACCCTACTCTCTGGTATATGGCATGGAGGCAGTCCTACCTATTGAGGTCCAGATTCCTTTTCTAAGGATTATGAAAGATGCAGGTTTAAACAAAGACGACTGGATCCAGATTCGACTTGATCAACTGAATTTGATCGATGAGAAGAGACTTACTACTGTCTGTCATGGTTAAACGTATCAAAAACGGATGATCAAGGCTTTCAACAAGAAGGTTAGACGCCAAGAGTATCAAGTCGGGGATCTAGTCATCAAGCGCATCATACTGCCGCAAGGTGACCCCAGGGGCAAATGGACTCCCACATACGAAGGGCCATTTGTGATTAAAAACATTTTCTCGGGTGGATCCATGATTATGACCACCATGGACGGTGACGACCTTCCTCACCCTGTCAATGCAGATATAGTGAAAAGATACTACGCATGATAAAAGTCCCGCTAGGTCGACTGACCTAGGCAAAAATAAGGGCTTCCCGGCGAACCAAAAGGGTTCGGGAAAAAATAAGGGATGAAAATGAAAAATCTGTACACCCGGCAAGTTGAAAACCTGAAAAGGTGACTTGGGCACAAAAGGGTATCCCGGTGGACTGAAAACTGAAAGGGAGGTCCAGGAAAAAGTTAGGGATGAAAAGCGTATCACTATGTCCCATTAGATTAGCCTGCGATCTGACCTCAATATCAATTGTCAAGCTCAAACAACATGGATCAACCTAATCAGCTTCGGACAAGCAGCAAAGTGATGAGACGCTCGAAGACATAGCGACAATAGAAGAATTGGAACCCAATGGGATTATTGTACATAGTTGTTTTCTTTTTACACAATATTGTATAACTTCTATTCTTACGGCGGCGTTCTCTTACTAGAGCGTCAGCCTCCTTGTACAAAAACACCTATTATACGCCAA
This sequence comes from Vicia faba, assembly GCA_948472305.1. NCBI lineage: Eukaryota > Viridiplantae > Streptophyta > Magnoliopsida > Fabales > Fabaceae > Vicia > Vicia faba. Next base: position 822,378,373 of record OX451740.1, on the reverse strand, counting down.
CTTCGAAAATCAATACAAATCATTTTTACAAAAAAAAAGAATAATATATGAGTTTTTGTCCTTTTCTGTTTTGTTTTGCAAAAAAACGTCCAATGATTTATTCTTGACATATGCATTGAATATGGTTACTGCTCATAAATATTTACATAAGAAACAGAAAGACAATTTCTCGTAACTTAAGAAACACGAGCGAAAAACCAGAAAAGTCAAAACCTGGAAGTTACTCTGTCTAGCCGATACTGGGGCAGAGACAGCCTTGAAACATAATCATCAGCGCATACGACCTCGTAGCATCTATATCCCCCGTCGGAATTGCATAATCGCGAGCGGATCATGATAAATTATTATCCCCTCAAGCAGAGTTTGTTTCTCTAGATATAGAGGCTCAATCCCCAACAGAGTTTAACAGAGTCATTCCCCCACAGAGCTATTCTCATACAAAGTCTCTCCCTAGAAGAATATTCACAAACAACGAAGAGCAAATCTCCGGCCCAGTCATTTCCGTTCACCATCTCCAACGGAAGTAGAAGAACCACAGTTCTCTACTACAGTCAGGAATGCATTATTCTCCAGCAACAGTCAGGGATTTATTTTCCCAGACTTGAATATGTCACAAATAACATCTCATATTCATACATCATGACATGTGCATACATATCACGTACAACATAATCTCATTTATTTTGAGAACATCATCTCACAACGCATTTCATGCATCACATATGATTAACCCTATTATCTTTTCAGGAAAGACAATTATCACCAACAATTCCATCAATTATACATGTCATATTTGCAGACAACTAATGAAAAAAATCAGTTCCCGAAACTAAACGGGTCAACAAATCTACATGATCAAGCGGAGTAACCCTACTACCCAGGTTCCTTCTCATAGCCCTACTATCCAGGCTTTCGTCTTGAAGTAACGTTACTACCCAGGTTCCTTCTTATAGCCCTACTATCCATGCTTTCATCTCGAAGTAACCCTACTACACAGGTTCCTTCTCATAGCCTTACTATCCAGGCTATCATCTCGAAGTAACCATACTACCCTGGTTCCTTCTCATAGCCCTACTATCTAGGCTCTTATCTCGAAGTAACCCTACTATCCAGGTTCCTTCCCATAAACCCTACTACCCAGGTGCCTTCTCATAGCCCTACTATCCAGGTTGTCATCTCGAAGTAACCCTACTACCCCGGTTCCTTCTCATAGCCCTACTATCCAGGCTTTCATTTCAAAGTAACCCTACTACCCAGGTTCCTTCTCATGGCCCTACTATCCAGGTTGTCATCTCGAACTAACCCTACGACCTAGGTTCCTTCTCATAGCCCTACTATCCAGGCTTTCGTCTTGAAGTAACCCTACTACACAGGTTCCTTCTCATAGCCCTACTATCCAGGTTGTCATCTCGAAGTAACCCTACTACCCAGTATCCTTCTCATAGCCCTACTATCCAGGTCATCATCTCGAAGTAACCCTACTACCCAGGTTCCTTCTCATGGCCCTACTATCCAGGCTTTCATCTCGAAGTAGCCCTACTATCCAGGCTTTCGTCTCGAAGTAACCCTACTACCCAGGTTCCTTCTCATAGCCCTACTATCCAGGCTGTCATCTCAAAGTAACCCTACTACCCAGCTTCCTTCTCATAGCCCTACTATCCAGGCTGTCATCTCGAAGTAACCCTACTACCCCGGTTCTTTCTCATAGCCCTACTAACCAGGTTGTCATCTCGAAGTAACCCTACTACCCTGGTTCCTTCTCATAGCCCTACTATCCAGGCTGTCATCTCGAAGTAACCCTACTACGCCGGTTCCTTCTCATAGCTCTACTGTCCAGGATGTCATCTCGAAGTAACCCTACTACCCCAATTCCTTATCATATAACTATTATCCAGGCTGTCATCTCTAAGTAACTCTACTACCCTAGTTTCTTCTGATAGCCCTACTATCCAGGCTGTATCTCGAAGTAACCCTACTACCCCGGTTCCTTCTCATGGCCTTACTATCCAGGCTTTCATCTCGAAGTAACCCTACTACCCAGGTTCCTTCTCATGGCCCTACTATCCAGGTTCTTTCTCCCTTATCTCCAGATAACAGATTACAACACTGTAAGGCCCTAACCCGACCAGATACTGTCGATTTCACATTTCCCCAGTAAGCCTATGTACAGCCTGGACCCTAACCAGATATGCATTCCACTTTCACCTCCTCAATCAAGAGTTAATTCCCTAACACAGTAATGGAAAACCGAAGCTCCTAGACTCTACTTCCCAGGACATAAGTCAAAATTCCCCGGCGAAGTCCTCCTCAACCGCAGGTACAAGAATTCTCACCAAGGAATCTCTTATGCAACCGCTCTTTTTTGGATGGAATCTGCAAGCCCATTCCCGATATCACCAATCAGTATTACTTCATGCGAGTGAAAATTTATGGGTACTCTAGTGTTCAATCATCTTCCACCTTTAGATCATGAAAGGAAGATCAGCTAATCTACATCCTCAGGATTAAGAAGATTGAACAGGGGCAGCTGTTGTACCCCAAAATTTGCCCTCTCATTTCTCAAAGGATCATCCTGGACTCTTAGGTTTGCTTCTATCAAGTTCCAAGTCTTGAATTACAACTTTTCAAGAAAATCATCTACAAGGGAAAAATGGTCAAAAGCAAACTAAAAAGTTAATCTTTAACTTTTAGATCAAATCAAGTTTCAACAATTATATTTCATCAAGACATGAAATTGGTTCATCAAAAAATAAGAAGTCAGAAATTACTTTGAAAAAATTCAAATTTCTAAATATTTAGAAAATTTTCTAAGTGTTAAGAGAATATGATACTTCAGAACTTCTGAGCCAGCCTCCACGCAAGTGCAGTCAGAAGTTGCAAACATGGTTCAGAACATAGTTCTTCAATCAAAACATGACTCTTCAGCATATGCTTCGATCAGAGCATCACCCTTCGAGTTTCATTCTAGTCTTCTTCGATCAGAACATCACAAAACCCCAAAACCTTGTTTGAATAGCCTGCTGCACTGCTATAGCACAGTCCTGCAACCAGCTGCCACAACACTCCAAATTGCTGCTGATCAAGTCCACGCCTACATTTTTCTCAAACCCTATATTTGCACCAAATTAGCATACGAAAACTGTGATTAAAAAGCAATGAAACAGTATACCAAAAAGTTTGAATCACATTTATTTTCCCCCCAAAACTACAGCAAACCCATCTATAAATAATTTGCTCCATCACACGTTCAAGGGGCTGGCTTTTGGAGAGAGAAAATTGTCAAAAGAAAGAAAAGTAAATTGTGAAACCTTCGTAAAAATCTAGAATTCCCAAACAGAAAACTAAACTTTTGTTCTTCCCTTTGAGTCAAAGAACTTGGCATATTCTCTTCCGTTGCTCTTGCTGATTCTAGAACATCTGAAGGCAGCAGTTCAAGTTTGAAGCCCACGCTCTAGGTTCAAGGTAAGTATTTCTAACTTTGCATCTTTTCATTCATAACATCATTAAAATATGTAAATATCACAGTATTAATGTTGTCCATGTCATTGCATAAGTAGGAAAAATGGTGATCATAACTTCTTGATTTGGGCTAGGCTCAAATTAGGGATTTGAACTTCGATAAATTGTTGTGCTTTTATCTTTCTGACCTGATGTTTGTTATATACTGAATAAATTGCTGATGTGCTGATTAATATGAAGAAGGAGTTTAAATGTGGCACAGAACCCCTGATTTTTTCACTCACTGTTTTAGCATATCACAAAACTTCTGAGTTCTCCCTACATGTTAAACACACAGAACTTCTAGGATTTCTTATTGTTTTAACACACATAACTTCTGATGCTCACTCACTGTTTTAGCACAACACAGAACTTCTGAGTTCTCCCTACACGTTAAACACACAAAACTTCTAGGCTTTCTTCCTAATAAGCACATTGAACTTCTGATGCTTCCACTCGTTGTTTTAACACTCAGAGTTTCTGATTTTCACACACTGACAACACACTGAATTTCTGATGTTCACTCACTATTTTAGCACAATACAAAACTTCTGACTTTTGGCTCACTGTCTGAATACCACCCAGAACCTCTGTTTCCTTTCCCTCTAACGTTTCTTGCAGGGCCTTAGAGTGTATCAATCCAGAACTTCTAATTCCACTGACGTTCCTTTCTGAGTCACAACGCGCCTGGCTTCAGAACTTCTGATCCTTGTTGTTTTGCTTGCAGCAGCACGCTGTTTCTATCTTTCATTTATTTTCCTTTTATCATTTTTAATATTAATACTCTTTTTATCAATATAAAAAAGATATGAAAATATTTTCTTTTTACTAACTAATTTATTTCCTCTTTTTAAATCCATTAAGACAAAAAAACCATTTTCTAAACAAAGTCCTTTTTCTTTCTTATGTTGTACATTTCAATATGATTGTAATAGTTAAATAGGATTTAAATTCTTGCAACCCCCCATTTGTGAAATATGTACCCCCATCCCTAAAATATTTAATAGCGTAGGACTTTTATATTTCCGAAATTTAACGCTTTTCCAAATATAAAATGCTAGTAATTAGGATGTGTATGGCAAGATATGAAATCAACAAATAGATAACCCTAATCAAGACTAAAATGCATGCAATCAAACACACTTGCACCCTTAGGGTAATCCCACCTTGTTGCCTACCGGAAATAGTCATGTCCCTCGAACATGGGCCTTTTAGCAAAAGACCCTCGATAAAAGATCGTGGTCCCTCGATGACCCTTGATGTTGCCTTCGGTAAATGATCTAGTCCCTAACACGACATTTCTAAAACGTTTCATGGGTTGCCTTCTATGACTATACAAAAACGTCTCGCGCCCATCCCTTCGCATCCAACGATGAGGCTTCTTACCAAATAAATGGTAAGATAGCAACATCTAAAGAAGGAGGAAAAGAACATCTAAGACCTTTTGAGTAGGTAGATTCGCTCCTAGTTGCTCGCTTGCTCACCACTGTCGTACCCCAAATTTTCCCCATCTCTTTTACTTTTTGTCTAGCTTTGAACTTTGCATTCCAGTTGCATCATTTTATTACTCAGTCATTTGCATATCCCGCATCTCATGGGATCAGGCGCTTTGGTTTGAAGTATTAGGGATGCGCCCTCTTTATGTCTAATCTTGTTATGAGGTTTTCCTATCAGGTAAAAGGGAAACGCATCTGGTTCTGGATTAGTGGATCGTGGAATGATTTTTGTTATCACATTACAAGGTTGGTTCTCGCTCAAATTTATTAGAGCCTAGATTAGGGTTTATTTCCCTATGGGTGTTGGTCAAGATGATAGGGTTTCAGGTCTTTGGTTTCTGGGAAGACATTTCCATCGCCTGCCTCAAAGATGGCTCAAGGCTCAGGGCATTAGGTCGAGAATTTCACCTCCTCGCATTTCAAGTTTTTTTTCTTAAAGTCTTTAAGCCATTGAGTTCGAGAGTTTGATGTTTAAGTTGACGACTGTGAAGTTTGGGCACAAGAAATAAGTTTGGGGGTCATGAACGTCAAGGCGTGTTTTGTTGCTTAAGTTACGAGTTATTGTGGTATGGATATCAAAATTAGGGTTTTGGTCAAGAAGTGCAAGTTTGGTTCAGGCGTGATATGAAGATAAGGTTTGAGTGACCGTTGTTTTGGGTTCGAATTAACCAGAGGGAATTAAATTCTTAAGCATTTATTTTGTTTGAGAGTTTGATTGGATTTTGAAAGATAAGGCGCATGATTGTTTGGAATACAAGTTATAACATTTGATTCTTGAAATTCGAGTTACAAAGGCGAGGTGGATATTCAAATCACTCAAGTAAGAATTTCAAAGTTCCAACAAAATTCAAGGGTTGTTTAATTTTTGTACAACAAATTCTTCGTTCACATGATTTAAAGAAATATCATTCAAAGTATATTTTTGCGAACAATTTAAAGAGATTACAGTGTGAAATACAAGTTACAATGGTTTTGCTTACAAAGAAAAAATAATGTGTGTTTCTTCAAGTCTTCATCTTCAAGCCATTCGTCCTCACTCCTCGCCATTGTATTTTTATCGTTCAACATCGCTTTGGCCACCCAATTCTCGTGCTCATGGAACAAGGAAAAATAAAAAAAGTTAGCAATTAACATATGAAAAAATTCCGAACAAGAATTAATTGATAAAATGAATTAGTATCTCATCATAAGGGTTTGCGTTTGGAATCAGTTATAGATTTATTTTTATCATGGTTTATTTTCTCTCCCAAATTGCAAATCGCAAAATTTGGTTTTCTTTGGTTCACAAAAAGGAAGAAAAGAATCAATTGCAAATACTTTCTTGTTGCCAAAGAAAAATAACCAAGCTGCATCATAAAAAGCAACAGGCAGCGTAAATACAGCAAAACCAAGCTGCAAGGAAAAACAGGCCTGCAACAAAATGCAGCAGCAAAACAAAAACTGCAAGGCAAAATAGAGCTGCAACTAAATGCAGCAAACAAACAACAACAACAACAAGAAAAACTGGAAAATAGCAGTACATTCAAAGCTAACAAAAAACAACAGCAGTTCATAAAAACAACCAATACCCAATGCATCATCATGTCCCAAAAGCAAACCCTTCAGAAATATTAGAGGATAAAAAGCAGGTTGCTTTACATCATTGAGAGGTAAGAGAGAAAAAGATATCACCTGCATATAAAACTGTCCAACAGAACAAGCCAAAAACCTGCATCATACAGTCTAAACTTTGCATAAAACCAGTAAGACAAAAACTACACTCAAAAAGCCACAACTCAGCTTTACATTAATGTTCAAAATTCACCATTTCCCCCCCTAATTTCCACCCTTGTTTCACTAAAAAATCAACTTCTTCATTGAAGCAGAGAGAGGATTTTTTTCATACAGCCAACGAACAAAAAAAGATTTTTCATATAGCTAGAAAACCAACAAAGAGATTAAACACAACCAACATAAAATAATTGAGTGAGAGAACCAAGCCAAAAGAAAAAAACCAAAAATCAAGAAACACTAAAACAAGGTTATCACTTCAAACATCCCTCCATCTTCCTCTAACCTTCTATCAACACACAAAAATTTCCCAGAGAGATTAGAAAAATTAGAGAAAAGAGGATTCTAAAAGTTTTTTTTCACATAAATCCCACAACCTTCTTCATCTGCAAAACTCTAACCATTCACACCGACATTACCATTACTCCAATTAACCTGCGGAACCCATGGCAATGTAAACCAACACTACTTACCTGCGACGCACAATCAACGACAACAACATCACTTCAACTTGTAGCTTGCAGCAACAACTCACATGTTTTAGAAGCAGAGTATAACATAAACAATTTACCTGGGATTTCTCCACCAATAACGTTCGGTTTGGTAAGCTCTCAACCTTAATCATGCGTATCGGGTCCATTTTTTTCCGTGTTGTTAATTGAAATGTTGTTAATCTTATGAGAACGGAACCAAAAAGGCCGGAGGGTTTTGTTTTTGTTGTTTTCATTTCCTTTAGAAACAGGGACAAACGAAGGGATTAGGGTTGAATGTTTGTTGTTGTTGATTTTCTCTTTGAAAAGAAAACTATAAAAAAATAGATTAACATAATCAAGGAAGAGAGGGCGATTGGGAGACTGTGTAAACTGTTTAAGAAGTTTTCTATTATTGCTATTCGATTTTGACTGAGGGAGAGAGGGTTACGGTTTGGAGAGGATCGTGAGAGAGAGTGTTTGAATCTTACAGTGAGCTAAGAGAACAAAGAAAGAGATGAAGGGTTGACAACATAAAGTTTTCTTTCTATTTTCACGATAGAAAAGTTTTATAAAAAATAATAATACAATTAATTGCTTGCCTTTCCCAATAACCATATTGATGAAACAAGTTTTTTGCTCTTCCCCATACACACACCAGTGACGCCGTTACTATATTAGGGTTACAATTTCTATTTCATTGTTCAAATGCCATTCGGATCAGCCCATTGGGCTGCTGGCCCAATACCTATTACCGTTCTCCCTTTATGTATCAATCAAATCATATAATAACAAATAAGCGATCTAGTAGAGTTGGCAAAGTACATCACCAATCACCAAGAGAACCCGGGTTAAACTCTCACCCAATCCTTTTTTGTGTTTCCTTGATTCTTTTAGCCACTATTCCTTATTCTCACTAATTTGCAAAAATATATTTTGTTTTAAGTAATTAGGATGGAAAACATTATGTGTTTGGGATAAAATTTTAACTTTCTCTTGGTGTTTTCTTTTATACAAAGAATGAATACATTTAGTTAACTTTCCTTTAATATCTTTTTTTTCTTTTTTTTTCTTTACTTAAAACATAAGAAATATACAAAACAAATTTGATTGCCTTTTTTATATATAACTTATTAAACTAATTTTTTATATTTATTATTTTATTGTCAATAATCATTTAGGATAGTTAATTTTGTAGATAATTGACGTAGTTTATTCATTAAATTTTGATTTGGTTGTATTATTTGTTTAATTGGATTCTTAATCGAATTTTTGATCCGATTCATCCTCATTCATCAAACTTGTACCCCCATCCCCATATGGTCTGTAATAATTTGAATTTTGTTTATTTTGCTATTTTTCTGTATGTTTAAATTGCCGATCATTCATATTTTATCCAACGTATAACACTTGTCCTCCTCTTGATCTTATCATCAATGAACAAGTATCCACCAACAAAATTCACACTCGCACACATTTCATAGTTTGGTCCTGGGCAATTCTACAGTGATAACTATTCGATTGATTATTTCATTTGGTCTTTTAGAATACTAGCGCCACGCTAGTCCCACTCTTTAGGAGCATGCATATAGCCACCTTGTATGGGCTTTTCATCATATCTATTGAAGCAATTTCTCTCCCCTTGGTCCACGTATCAAGCATCTTCTTAAAGGGTCTCATAGTTGAGTTTGGGCATGGCCATTCTCACGAGGTTAATCAAGTTTCACCCTTGGTTAACCATAACCCGAATCAGTAACTTTGGTTCGTATACCAAGTGTTTCCATGCACAAAGAGTCTCGTGGTTAAGGGTAAAACACCTATTCTCACGAGATTAATCAAGTACACCCCTTGGTTAATCATAATCCAATTCAATTCCCACACCCCAAGCATTCTATTTACATTTCTCCTAATACTACACATTTTGTTACTTGAACCATGATCACCACACACGACCACCCTTCACAAACACCGCCTCCTCTACCTATAACATGCTCCCGTAGGATGTTAGTTTCCTCTTCTTTAAGATGTGAACTAATTAGACCTTAGGATGAAACCCATGCATGATAACATTAGGGCCTTTTTTTATAGTTTCCCTCTTCCCCTTTTCTTCTTTTATCATTAAAACTTATCATTCACAAATAAAAAAAAATCCAAAAACACTTAATCTTTACTTGAATTTATTTTAAAACTCGCAAAAACACTCAACCAATCAAAACTCCCCCAAGGGCATGTTATCTCCGTCATACCGCGATACCGGCCGTGCCTATTGCTAGAATGCGTGCGTTAACGTCGCCCACTAAAAAACACAAACAGACCAATCATTTTTTAGAGGAACTACGGTGTTATGATTCCTTCATTGGATACGTAGGAAAAGGGTCGTGAAACCCTCACAAACGTAATAATAGGAAACCATCTTTTCCACTTAAGCAAGTATAGTTGTAGATAAATACACCCTTTAAGACAAACAAACAAAATGGATCCCGTTGAGTACAATGGATGTGACGGGTGCTAATACCTTCCCCTCGCATAACCGACTCCCTTACCCTTTCTCTTGGTCGCAAGACCAAATTATCCATTCCCTTGTGGTTTTATCGATATTTCCCCTTCCTTCGGGATAAATAAAGTTCGGTGGCGGCTCTGTGTTTTCTGCCGGTGGCTTCAGCTGGCGACTCTGCTGGGGATCTTTAGCGAGTCTCTCCTAGTTTTGTTTATTTGTCTTTTTGGGTGTTTATTTATTTGCTTTATCTTGCTTTACTGTTTTATTTCTTTATTTATTTTATTCTTTTGTATATATTGCATATATTGTTGCTACTCACATATTCTGGATACATTGTGATGTTGGGTTTGGTGATTACTTTTGATAAGTCCTATACCCGGACTTGGGTTACACATAGGATTAGGATGGGAGGTATAGTCATGTTAACTTTGAGGGAGTAATCCCGAAGAAGGAGGCATGAAAATCCCCCACTTAGTGGAGGTCCCTTTGAAAGTTGTGATATTTACCGAGTAATCGGGAAGTCATCGTTGCTTTTGACCTGGGAACTCGAGAATCTGAGGAACGTAGAACCATTAACCCATCCTGGCCTTTTAGGTGCAGTGTGGAGACTATAACAGAGTAATTCGGAAGTAGTTGTCACGTGATATTGCACTCGGACGAGTTTTTCCTGTGAATATTGTTGATTACCAAGTAATTGGGACGTCGGTAATATCCAAAGGAAGAGCGTAGACTTCGAGAACTCTTTAGAACCTTGTTCGGCAGGTGATAAACCCCTAATACATACCTCTTGGGTGGTTACTTTGACTCCATGCCTGTGATGTCGAACTTGTGATCCTGTTATTTTCAGCCTGTGCAACGGACTACGCAATGGTTATCCAGAATATGTGGAGCTGAGACTTCATGCCATAGCATACCATGACATCATATCATCATATACATCTCATATCTAGGGAAATCCAAAGATAAGTCTCGTGGATATAGATTTTCAAAAAGGAAATTTTAAAAAAGGATAGACGAGTCTTTGGGTCTCCTAAGAAATGAAGATAAAGCATTCATCCATATTACCATGCATTCATTTTTTCACAACAAAAACTCATTGGGGTCCCCTTTCTCATAATCCAGTAAACAGCAAAGACGACTCCTCCACATCCTTACCGTACCAGAGGCAACCAGCAAAGGCTAATGGATCTTTTTGAAGAGAAGCATAATGCACTCTGTCGGGATATGGACACTATGGGTACTCACATGGATCAACTTATGGAGACTATTCATGTCGTGATCAAGGGTCAAGAAGAACTACACCAAAGTGTTGCCAAGCTTACTAGTGTTGCTCCTTCCACTTCTGCTAATGGGTGAAATGACAATGCAAATGTTGAGACTCCTACCGGTGCTCCTAGGAATGATGTCGACGATCATCATGATGTTATTGATCTCGATGAACCCCAAGTGAACCTTGTTGCCGGGGTTGCCGAAACTGTGAAAATGTATCATGCTCTCGAAGAGCGACTTAGAGCCATGGAGGGTATCAAGGCTTCCGGATTCAATACTTCTGCAATGTGGCTCATGCCTGGGGTAGTTATTCCTCCCAAGTTCAAAGTCCCAGAGTTTAACAAATACAAAGGAACTTCTTGCCCAGAGACTCATCTCCGTTCCTATTGTCGCAAAATGGCGGCCTATGCTGAAAATGAACCATTACTCATGCATTTCTTTCAAGACAATTTGACCGGGGCATTGTTGGATTGGTATATGCAATTGGAAAGATCTCATGTTAGTACTTGGGGAGAGCTCGCTGATGCTTTTTTGAAACATTACCATTACAATACTGCCATGGCTCCTAGTCGTACTCACCTCCATGGGATGGTACAAAAATCTGAAGAGTCTTTCAAAGAATACGCTCAGAGGTGGCGTGAACTGGATGCAAGGGTCCAACCTCCTCTCTTGGATCGTGAATTGATTGATCTGTTTATGGGTACTCTACGAGGCCCTTATCTCCAGCATATGCTCAGTAGCACTTCTACTTCTTTCTCGGATATGGTCATTATTAGTGAACGTATTGAGACGTGTATTAAGGCCGGAACGATTCAAGGTGTTCCTAACAATGTTAACAACAATGCAGGCATTAATAGGAAACCATTTTCTGGTTTTGTCAAGAAGAAAGAGGGCGATACCAGTGCCATCACCGTCAACCAAGGAAGATCTCCTATATTTCCTCAAGTCCGATTCCCTTATTTTCCTACACCTGCTGCTGTTCCCAACCAATTTGTTTCTCAAGTATATGCTGCTACAACTCCAACACCCTAGATGGCCCAACAACGGCCTTTCGCTCCGCAACCACATTATGTTCCACAACAAAAATTTGCACCTCGTACAACTTATCAACAACCGAATCAACAACCACAAGGCCCGAGAGCCCCTCAAAGACAGAGAACCCCTGAAAGAAGATTTGATCTTATTCCCATGTCCTACGCTCAGCTTCTCCCACAGTTACTTGCTAGTCAAATGGTTCAATTGCGCGAACTCGATCCAACGCCAAATCCTTTCCCTAGGGGATATGATATTAATGCTCATTGTGAATTCCATTCTGGTGCCCCAGGCCTTACAATTGAAAATTGCAGAGCATTCAAATGCAAAGTTCAAGATCTCATTGATGCAAAAGCCATCAACTTCAACCTTGTTGGTCTGAATATTCAAAATAATCCCATGCATCCTCATCAAGGGGGAACAATCAACGCTATTGAATAAGTTAATGAACGGGTTTTGGTATCAAAGGTTGATGAAATTAAGATATCTTTGGAAACTGTTAGAGAATATTTGTTGAAGCATGAAGTGCTACAAGAACTCCATGACTTCTGCTTAACCTATTCTTCCAAACCAGAAAAGTGTGCTGAGTTGAAGACGGCCATCCAACAGTTGATCGATGAAGGTGTCTTACAGATAGAGAAGGTTTTCCAAGAAGAAGAGATTGATGTCCTGGAAATCCCCTACTATCCGAGAAGCTTTTCAGCCACCCCTAGTATTTTGTTAACAATTCAGGTTCCTATTACCCCCACAATGATTCAAGCTCCTATTCCTCCTACAAGTAACGACTCAAAGGCAGTTCCATGGGAGTATAATGTAGTCTATATTCATGGAAAGAGGTATGAGTTCCCTCCGGTTGGTGACAAGAATGTTACCAACATCGCGGGAACTAGTAACATGACTCGCAGTGGTCGGATCTTTTCTTCTCCACCACCACCTCCTAAGGAAACTAATAGTGAAGCTCTAGCTAAGGCCAGGGGAAAGCAAGTGATGGATAATCAACCCGAACTTTCTGTAGGACAAGAAGCGGAGCAACTTTTGAGAATTCTCAAGCGGAGTGATTACAAAGTAGTGGACCAACTTAACTAGACACCATCCAAGATTTACATCTTGTCTCTCCTTTTGTGTTCAGAGGCTCACCGCAACGCTTGGTTGAAGACTTTATGTTCTGCTCATGTTACCCAAGACATCTCTGTGGCCCAGTTTGAAGGAATAGTCATTAATATTGCTGTGGGAAATTGTTTGGGTTTCTGTGATGATGAACTCCCAATTGAAGGCAGAGCCCACAATAAAGCGCTACATGTTTCTATGAAGTGTTTGGACATTGTTTTATCTCGAGTTTTGGTGGATACAGGTTCTTTACTCAATGTGATGCCTAAGGTTACCTTGTTTAAGCTGAATATGGACGGATTAATGATGAGGCCCTCCACTCTAAATGTTCGAGCGTTTGATGGTTCGAGAAGATCGGTGGATGGGGAAGTGGATTTGCCTGTCAAGATTGGTCCCCACACTTTATATTTGTCATTCTATTTTATGGACATCCGTCCATCCTATACTTGCCTTTTGGGTCGTCCATGGATCCATGTAGCTCGAGCTGTGACATCTACCCTTCATCAACGCCTGAAGTTCATTGCGGATGACCAAGTTGTCGTCGTTTGCGGGGAAGAAGACATAGTGATTAATAATTTGACTACCTACCGTTATGTGGAAGTGGAAGGCGAGGTACATGAGTTTCCCTTTCAAGCTCTGGAGATTATTACTATTGACAAATTCCCCGTCGTGGAATGTAAGAAGTATGAGATACCTCTGGCCTCTTTGAAGGATGCCAAAGCCCTCATAGATGCTAGACCTCCCCATGAAAGTTGGGGCAAATTGATTGAAGTTCCAGAGAAGAAAGACCGTTTTAGTCTTGGGTATCAGCCATCATCCTCCGTGCAAGCTGGTTGGGTTCCTCTCAGAGGACAGCAGGTTCCCCAATTTCTGAAGTGTTTGTCAGTGCTGGTGTAAGCAAAGAAGGACAAGTACTCTCCACAGATGTTGAAGGCGATGACAAAGATATTTCAAGATTTATCTATCAAGTTGCACCAGACCAGGAGCTCAGCAATTGGACTACCGTGGACATCCCTGAAGTTTTTTTCCTTGATGTGTAATTTTCTGTTTCCATTTTAAGTCATATGTCCTGCACAAGGCATACTAACGGCTTGTAGAAGGGGCCCCTTATGTTTCAATCTTAGTTTAACATTGAATGAAAAATCGCACCTTCGCATACAATTTTGTTCCCTGTATTTTCTTTTACTTTTACTTTTTCAAAACAAAAATGGCAATACTTTTCTTTTCATATTCTAAATATTCTTTTGCACTTTCTAAAAAATAAAACATAAAATCATCGATCATGCAGATCCTTCTCGGACTCCATTGAAAATGATAATGCTATGGCTCCTTATATCCTTGAGAATTTAGTCGATCGTGCTAACAAAGATAGTGAGGAAGATTGTGAAGTCCCTAAAGAACTAGCCAGGCTCTTGAGACAGGAAGAGAAGGTCATCCAGCCATATCAAGAAGAAACATAAGTCGTCAATCTCGGTACTGAAGAGGTAGAGAGAAGTCAAGATAGGGGCCGCCTTGCAAAGTGAAGAAAAGAAGGGGTTGATTGAATTGCTTCAAGAGTATGCTGACATCTTTGTCTGGTCGTATGAAGACATGTCCGGCTTAGACACTGATATAGTAATGCATAGATTGCCACTCAAGCTAGACTGTCCTCCTGTAAAGAAAAAACCAAGAAGGACCAGACCCGACATGGCTTTGAAGATCAAATAAGAGGTTCAGAAACAGCTCGAAGGAGGTTTCCTATCTGTGATTAATTACCCGCCTTGAATTTCTAACTTTGTGCCCATACCTAAGAAGGATGGTAAGGTACGTATGTGTGTCGACTACCGAGACTTGAATAGAGCAAGCCCGACGGATGATTTCCCGTTGCCCCATATTGATGTATTGGTTGATAACACTGCTCAGTCTTCGATGTTTTCCTTTATGGATGGGTTCTCTGGCTACAATCAGATAAAGATGGCTCCGGAAGACATGGATAAAACAACTTTCATAGCTCCTTGGGGTACCTTTTGCTATAGAGTCATGCCTTTTGGTCTTAAAAACGTTGGTGCGACATATCAGCGAGCTATGGTGACTCTCTTTCACGACATGATTCATAAAGAAGTCGAGGTGTATGTGGACGACATGATTGCGAAGTCACAGACTGAGGAAGAACATTTGGTTCATTTGAAGAAGTTGTTTGATCATTTGCGAAAGTTCAGGTTGAGGCTTAATCCCAACAAATGCATCTTTGGGGTTCGATCGAGCAAGTTACTTAGTTTTATCGTGTGTCAACAAGGAATTTAAGTAGATCCAGACAAAGTAAAAGCAATACAAGATATGCCAGCGCCAAAAAATGAGAAGGAAGTACGAGGTTTCCTTGGAAGGTTGAATTACATAGCCCGGTTCATTTCCCATCTTACTGCTACCTGTGAACCCATCTTTAAATTGTTACGCAAGAATCAAGATGTCTGTTGGGATGAGAGTTGTCAAGAAGCTTTCGAGAAGATTAAGCAGTATCTTCAAGAACCACCAATACTCATACCACCAGTTCCCGGGAGACCTCTCATTATGTATTTGACTGTGCTTGAAGGATCTATGGGTTGTGTGCTCGGACAACATGATGATACTGGACGAAAAGAACACGCCATTTACTATTTGAGCAAGAAGTTTACTGATTGTGAATCAAGGTATTCCTTACTTGAGAAGACTTGTTGTGCTCTTACGTGGGCAGCCTGACGTTTGAGGTAGTATATGTTAACACATTCTACTCTTCTGATATCTAAGATGGATCCGATAAAGTACATCTTCGAGAAACCAACACTTACATGCAGATTGGCTCGGTGGCAAATGCTTTTGTCCGGGTATGACATCCAGTACATCACACAAAAGGCCATCAAAGGTAGCATTCTTGCTGATTATCTCGCTCATCAACCATTGGAAGAATACCAGTCCATGAAGTTCGAATTTCCAGACGAGGATATTATGAAACTTGATGACAATGAAGGACCTGAACCAGGGGAGCGATGGACTCTCACGTTTGATGGTGCATCAAATGTTATGGGTCATGGTATTGGGGCAGTTATGACCTCTCCACGCAACACTCACATACTTTTTACTGCCAGATTATGTTTTGATTGCATGAATAATATCGCTGAATACGAAGCTTGTGTGATGGGCCTTGAGGCAACCATTGATTTGAAGATCAAGATTCTTGAAGTTTATGGGGACTCTACCTTAGTGATACATCATGTAAGGGGTGATTGGGATACACGGCACCCTAATTTGGTTCCATACAGGGATTACATAGTTGAGTTATTTCCCGCTTTCGATGAGGTCACCTTTGAGCACATTCCTAGAGAAGCGAATCAACTGGAAGACGCTCTGACCACTTTAGCAGCAATGTTCAAATTCAATTACCCAAATCATGCACCCAGTATAAGGATTTGTTGTTACAAGGAGCTAACACATATTTTCCCTGCTCATTGTCTCACAACTGAAGATGTATCAGACGAAAGGCCGTGGTATTTTGACATCAAAAGATATCTTGAGAAGCAAGATTACCCCGAAGGTGCTATGATTTGTAATAAGCGGACTCTCAGAAGGTTGGCGTCTAAGTTTTTATTGTCAGGAGATGTTATGTATAAGAGAAACTATGATTCGGTTCTGCTCATATGCATGGATATACACGAGGCAAAATCCATTATACGAGAAATATACGAGGGCTCTTTTGGGACTCATGCCAGTGGGCATTCCATGGCCAAGAAAATCCTACGAGCAGGTTATTTCTAGATGACGATGGAAAGTGACTGTTGTGTATATGCCAAATGTGCCACAAATGTCAGGTTTACGTAGACAGGATACATGTTCCTCCCACTCCTTTGAATGTTATGACTTCACCATGGCCCTTTGCAATGTGGGGTATCGATATGATTGGACACATCGAGCCAAGCGCTTCTAATGGACACGGGTTTATCCTCGTTTCTATTGACTACTTCACCAAGTGGGTGGAAGCGGATTCATACAAGAATGTGACCAAGCAAGTTGTCACTCGTTTCATCAAAAGAGAGATCATATGCCGTTATGGAACTCCTAACAAGATCATCACTGATAATGGGTCAAATCTCAAAAAAAAGATGATGAAGGAAATGTGTGAAGAGTTCAAGATCGAGCAACATAATTCATCACCTTATCGGCCAAAGATGAATGGGGCAGTCGAAGCCGCTAACAAGAACATAAAGAAGATCGTCCAGAAAATGGTGAGAACATACAAAGGTTGGCATGAGATGTTGCCTTTTGCCGTGCATGGCTATCGAACTTTGGTGCGTACTTTCACTGGGGAAACTCCATTTTCACTAGTCTATGGTATGGATGCGGTACTCCCAGTTGAAGTGGAGATTCCTTCCTTAAGGGTTATGATGGACACTAGACTTGATGAAGCAGAATGGATTCAAACGAGACTCGACCAACTCAATCTCATCAAAGAAAAGTGCCTGGCAGCCATTTTTCACGGTCAGTTATACCAACAACGTCTTAAAAGGTCATTTGATAAGAAGATTCGACCTCGAGAGTTCCACTCAGGTGACCTGGTCTTAAGAAAGATTCTCCCAATCCAAACTGATCCAAGAGCCAAGTGAACTCCCAACTATGAGGGACCGTACATCATGAAGAAAGCTTTCTCAGGAGGTGCTCTGATCCTGACAAACATGGATGGGGAAGACGTTCTGCTTCCAGTCAATTCAGACTCAGTCAAAAAATACTACGCATGAAAGGACCCGCTAAGTCGAAAAACCGAAAGGGCGGATTAGGATAAAGTTAGGGCTAAAAAAGAAAAAAAGAGAATAACCCGCTAAGTCGAAAACCCGAAAGGGCGGCTTAGGAAAAAATGGGTGTCCTGGTGGATTGAAAACCCGAAAGGGCGATCCAGGCAAAAAATTAGGGACAGAAGAGCGAGAGACTGCAGTCTGAAGACTATTCACGTACACCCTCCTAATGCGGGATGGATCGATCTAACTATTATCCTTTGGAAGCACGACACTAGGACGACCCGGGATGCGAGAACTCTATCAATATCAGTTTTAACGGAAGTTTGATATTTTCTTATTGTCATTTTACTCGTTGTATTTCTTTTCTTTTCTGCAAATTCCTCATTTAGGAGTTGTTTCTATGTATGAATGCCCATTCACAGGCCGAACTCATTAATAAAAAATTTCCCTTCCATTAAAAAATCTTTGTTATGTTCTCTTACTTTATTTTTCGTATGCGAATCGTGATTTAAATTCTTTGTTAAGCATTGCATTGAAAACAATAAGTCAATAATAATCACGAGCTAAGATGTGAAACACTACATTACATGGATATGAAGGCATCCCAAGGGAATGATGTGACGCTCAAGTGTTCGTTCTTCTGTGCAGGTAGTAATTCATAATTGTCACCTAGATCAAGATGTCATCCTCGTCACCTCCTTATAATTGACCGAGCACCCGATTTTCCCAAACGGAGAGACTCGGGGAATTGGTTGAGATCCACGTCTCTTTTTCAGTTATTCACAAAGCCCAACACATGAAGGAAGTTAGATCAAGTCATTTCTCCTCGGCAAGATTTAATCCTCAGTGAACTCGACAAGGCTAACTCTTTTCTCTCAAATTTCAAGTACCAGTCGATATCAGTATCTCAAGATGACGGGCAACAGGTCCCAATGAGTTTTTGGAATTTTACAAACAATAATCATCATGACATACTGCATTTCATCCTCAAACGCATAGCATATCCATGGATCATCATGTCACACTTCAAATGCATATGAAGCATGAGCCAGATCAATCCCAAATCAACAAAACATCCACACAAAAAATTTCATCCTCATAATTCCCAGTTAACATATGTTATTACACTACCAACTAAAATAAACCAGGGTGTTAATACGTCATGCTCCCCAACTCTTACCTTCGTTTTATCTTCCTAGGGTCGTAGATCGTCGGTAGACTTTACCCTCTCATCATCTTTTTTTTAAGGTCGTAGATCATCCGTAGATCTTACCGTCGAGTTATCTTTTAAGGTTGTAGATCGTCCATAGATCTTGCCATAGTGGTGTCTTTCCTGAGGTCGTAGGTCGTCTGTAGACTTTACCCTCTCATCCTCTTAAGGTCGTAGATCGTTTGTAGATCTTACCTTCGCATTTTAGGGTCGTATATCATCCGTAGATCTTACCATTGCGTTATATTTTAGGGTCGTAGGTCGTCCGTAGACTTTACCCTCTCCTCTCATCCTCTTAAGGTCGTAGATAGTTCGTAGATCTTACCATCGCGTTATGTTTTTAAGGTTGTAGATCATCCGTAGATCTTACCGTCGCGTCATCCTTCTAAGGTTGTAGATCATCCGTAGATCTTCCCCTCACTTTACATTTCCTAAGGTTGTAGATCGTCCATATATCTTACTTTCACTTTACCTCTCTTAAGGTCGTAGACCACCCGTAAGTCTTACCTTCGCATTTTAAGGTCGTAGATCGTTCGTAGATCTTACCATCGCGTTATGTTTTTATGGTCGTAGATCGTTCGTAGATCTTACCATCACGTTATGTTTTCGGGGTCGTAGATCAACCGTAGATCTTACCTTAACTTTACCCTCTCCTCGTCTTGTTTTTAAGGTCGAAGATCATCCGTAGATCCAACCTTCGCTATATCTCTCTTAGGGTTGTGGGTCATTCGTAAGCCTTACCCCTACGCTATCTTTTTAGGGTATTAAGTCTTCCGCAGACTTTACCTTCGTGTTATCTTTAAGTTTCTTACCTCCAGTCACTGTGATATTGTCAACCATATCCTTTCATTCACCTTTCCACTCATTCCCTAAAAAAACCTTGTATCCGCACCATTACCCCAGTACAAGCTACCCTTTTTCAACCATGTTTTATTCATCATGACCAGTCCACCAGAAGACCAGTTTGTCTTTCCCCAAGCAGACATTCACACCAGTGAATAACACTCACACCATCTCTCCAGGGCAAATTTCGGGTCCTGGTATTTAATCATCTTCCACCCTGAACTTACGAAAGGCTGACGCCAATCTCACATTCAGGTTTAAGACGATTAAATAGGGGCAACTGTCGTACCCCAAATTTGCCCTATCTCTTTTAGTTTTTGTCTAGCTTTGAACTTTGCATTCCAGTTGCATCATTTTATTACTCAGTCATTTGCATATCCCGCATCTCATGGGATCAAGCGCTTTGGTTTGAAGTATTAGAGTTGCGCCCTCTTTATGTCTAATCTTGTTCTGAGGTTTTTTTATCAGGTAAAAGGGAAACCCATATGGTTCTCGATTAGTGGATCATGGAATGAATTTTGTCATCACGTTACAAGGTTGGTTCTCGCTAAAATTTATTAGAGACTGGATTAGGGTTTATTTCCCTATGGGTGTTGGTCAAGAGGCTAGGGTTTTGGGTCTTTGGTTTCTGGGAAGACGTTTCCTTCGCCTGCCTCAAAGATGGCTCAAGGCTCAGGGCATTAGGTCGAGAATTTCACCTCCTCGCATTTCAAGTTTTTTTCCTTAAAGTCTCTAAGTCATTGAGTTCGAGAGTTTGAAGTTTAAGTTGACGAGTGTGAAGTTTGGGCACAAGAAATAAGTTTGGGGGTCATGACCGTCAAGGCGTGTTTTGTTGCTTAGGTTACGAGTTATTATGGTTTGGATATCAAAATTAGGGTTCTGGTCAAGAAGTGCAAGTTTGGTTCAGGCGTGATATGAAGATAAGGTTTGAGTGACCGTTGTTTTGGGTTCGAATTAACCAGAGGGAATTAAATTCTTAAGCATTTATTTTGTTTGAGAGTTTGATTGGATTTTGAAAGATAAGGCGCATGATTGTTTGGAATACAAGTTATAACAGTTGTTTCTTGAAATTCGAGTTACAAAGGCGAGGTGGATATTCAAATCATTCAAGTAAGAATTTCAAAGTTCCAACAAAATTCAATGGTTGTTTAATTTTTGTACAACAAATTTTTCGTTCACATGATTTAAAGATATATCATTCAAAGTATATTTTTGCGAACAATTTAAAGAGATTACAGTGTGAAATACAAGTTACAATTGTTTTGTTTACAAAGAAAAAAATAATGTGTGTTTCTTCAAGTCTTCATCTTCAAGCCATTCGTCCTCACTCCTCGCCATGGTATTTTTATCGTTCAACATCGCTTTGGCCGCCCAATTCTCGTGCTCATGGAACAAGGAAAAAGAAAAAAGTTAGCAATCAACATATGAAAAAATTACAAACAAGAATTAATTGATAAAAGGAATTAGTATCTCATCATAAGGGTTTGCATTTGGAATCAGTTAGGGAGTTATTTTTATCATGTTTTATTTTCTCTCCCAAATTGCAAATCGCAAAATTTGGTTTTCTTTGGTTCACAAAAAGGAAGAAAAGAATAAATTGCAAATACTTTCTTATTTCCAAAGTAAAATAACCAAGCTGCATCACAAAAAGCAATAGGCAGCGCAAATACAACAAAACCAAGCTGCAAGGCAAAACAGGCCTGCAACAAAATGCAGCAGCAAAACCAAAACTGGAAGGCAAAACAGACCTGCAACAAAATGCTGCAAACAAATAGCAACAACAAGCAAAACTAGAAAATATCAGTACATTCGAAGCTAACAAAAAACAACAGCAGTTTATACAAACAGCCAATACCCTATGCATCATCATATCCCAAAAGCAAACCCTTCAGAAATATTAGAGGATAAAAAGCACGTTGCTTTACATCATTGAGAGGTAAGAGAGAAAAAGATATCACTTGCATATAAAACTGTTCAACAGAACAAGCCAAAAACCTGCATCATACAGTCTAAACTTTGCATAAAATTTGTAAGACAAAAACTACACTCAAAAAGCCACAACTCAGCTTTCCATCAATGTTCAAAATTCACCATTTCCCCCCTAATTTCCACCATTGTTTCACTATAAAAGCAACTTCTTCATTGAAGCAGAGAGAGGATTTTTTTCATACAGCCACCGAACAAAAAGAGATTTTTCATATAGCCAGAAAACCAACGAAGAGATTAAACACAACCAGCATAAAATAACTGAGTGAGAGAACCAAGCCAAAAGAAAAAAACCAAAAATCAAGAAACACAAAAACTAGGTTATCACTTCAAACATCCCTCCATCTTCCTCTAACCTTCTATCAACACACTAAACTTTCCCAGAGAAATTAGAAAAATTAGAAAAAAGAGGATTCTAAAAGTTTTTTTTCACAAAAATAATCAAACCAATTCACATAAATCCCACAACCTTCTTCATCTGCAAAACTGTAACCATTCACACCGACATTACCTTTACTCCAAGTAACCTGCGGAACCCATGGCAATGTAAACAAACACTACTTACCTGCGACGCACAATCACCGACAACAACAACAACATCACTTCAACTTGTAGCTTGCAGCAACAAATCACATGTTTTAGAAGAAGAGTATAACATAAACAGTTTACCTGGGATTTCTCCACTAATAACGTTCGGTTTGGTAAACTCTCAACCTTAATCATGCGTCTCTGGTCCATTTTTTTGCCGTGATGTTAATTGAAATGTTGTTAATCTTATGAGAATGGAACCAAAAAGGCCGGAGGGTTTTGTTTTTGTTATTTTTGTTTCCTTTAGAAACAGGGACAAACGAAGGGATTAGTGTTGAAGGTTTGTTGTTGTTGATTTTCTCTTTGAAAATAAAACTAAAAAAAAAACGGATTAGCGTAATCAAGGAAGGAGGGCGATTGAGAGACCGTGTAAACTGTTTAAGCGGATTTCTATTATTGCGATTCGATTTTGACTGAGGGAGAGAGGGTTACGGTTTGGATAGGATCGTGAGAGAGAGTGTTTATATCTTACAGTGAGCCAAGAGAATAAGGAAAGAGATGAAGGGTTGACAACATAAAGTTTTCTTTCTATTTTCATGGTAGAAAAGTTTTATAAAAAATAATAATACAATTAATTTCTTGCCTCTCCCAATAACCATATTGATGAAACATGTTTTTTGCTCTTCCCCATACACACACCAGCGGCGCCGTTACTGTATTAGGGTTACAATTTCTATTTCATTGTTCAAATGCCAGTCGGGTCATCCCATTGGGCTGCTGGCCCAATACCTATTACCGTTCTCCCTTTATGTATCAATCAAATCATATAATAACAAATAAGCGATCTAGTAGAGTTGGCAAAGTACATCACCAATCACCAAGAGAACCCGGGTTCAACTCTCATCCAGACCTTTTTTCTGTTTCCTTGCTGCCACTATTCCTTATTCTCACTAATTTGCAAAAATATATTTTGTTTTAAGTAATTAGGCTGGAAAACATTATGTGTTTGGGATAAAATTTTAACTTTCTCATGGTGTTTTCTTTTATACAAAGAATGAATAGATTTAGTTAACTTTCCTTTAATATCTTTTTTTTCTTTTTTTTTCTTTACTTAAAACATAAGAAATATACAAAACAAATTTGATTGCGTTTTTTATATATAACTTATTAAACTAATTTTTTTTTATTATTTTATTTTGAATAATCGTTTAGGATAGTTAATTTTGTAGATAATTGACGTAGTTTATTCATTAAATTTCGATTTGGTTGTATTATTTGTTTAATTGGATTCTTAATCGAATTTTCGATCCGATTCATCCTCATTCATCAAACTTGTACCCCCATCCCCATATGGTTTGTAATAATTTAGAATTTTGTTTCTTTTGCTATTTTTCTGTATGTTTAAATTGCCGATCATTCATATTTTATCCAACGTATAACACTTGGCCTCCTCTTGGGCTCATCATCAATGAAAAGCTATCCACCGACAAAATGCACACCCGCACACATTTCATAGTTTGGTCCTGGGCTATTCTACAGTGACAACTATTCGATTGATTGTTTCAATTGGTCGTTTAGAATACTAGTGCCATGCTAGTCCCACTCTTTAGGAGCATGCATATAGCCACCTTGTATGGGATTTTCATCTTATCCATTGAAGCAATTTATCTCCCCTTGGTCCACGTATCAAGCATCTTCTTAAAGGGTCTTATAGTTGAGTTTGGGCATGGCCATTCTCACGAGGTTAATCAAGTTTCACCCTTGGTTAACCATAACCCGAATCAATCACTTTGGTCCGTATACCAAGTGTTTCCATGCACAAAGAGTCTAATGGTTGAGGGTAGGAGCACCTATTCTCACGAGATTAATCAAGTACACCCCTTGGTTAATCATAACCCGATTCAATTCCCACACCCCAAGCATTCTATTTACACTTCTTCTAATACTACACATTTTGTTACTTGAACCATGATCACCATACACGACCACCCTTCACAAACACCACCTCCTCTACCTATAACATGCTCCCGTAGGATGTTAGTTTCCTCTTCTTTAAGATGTGAACTAATTAGACCTTAGGATGAAACCCATGCATGATAACATTAGGGCCTTTTTTTTTAGTTTCCCTCTTCCGCTTTTCTTCTTTTGTCATTAAAACTTATCATTCACAAATAAAAAAAAAATCCAAAAACACTTAATCATTACTTGAATTTATTTTAAAACTCGCAAAAACACTCAACCAATCAAAACTCCCCCAAGGGCATGTTATCTCCGTCCTACTGTGATACCGGTCGTGCCTATTGCTAGAATGCGTGCATTAACATCGCCCACTAAAAAACACAAACAAACCAATCATTTTTTAGAGGAACTACGATGTTCTGATTCCTTCATTGGATACGTAGGCAAAGGGTCGAGAAACCCTCACGAACGTAATAATAAAAAACCATCTTTTCCCCTTAAGCAAGTATAGTTGTAGATAAATACACCCTTTAAGACAAAAAAAAATGGATCTCGTCGAGTACAACAGATGTGAGGGGTGCTAATACCTTCTCCTCGCATAACCGACTCCCTTACCCTTTCTCTTGGTCGCAAGACCATCTTATCCATTCCCTTGTGGTTTTATCGATATTTCCCCTTCCTTCGGGATAAATAAAGTTCGGTGGCGGCTCTGTTTTCTGCCGTTGGCTTCAACCACAAAACATTTTTACACCAACACTCTCATTTGAAATATTTCCAAAAGACAACACTTTGTACGCGTTCTTATAGAAACGAGAGCCATTACAAAGAAAACCCTTTTCAAATCACTTTCAAAAAACACAAACACCCTTTTGAACTATTTTCGAAGCAAACACTTTGTACGCGTTCTTATAGAAATGACAACCATTACAAAGACATTTTCAAAATACTTTCAAAACCCACAGCACAAGCACATTCAAACAAAAGCAAGTGATCTAGCAAGCAACTAATAGCCCATGGAAAACCATGGATGAAAAGGGTGCTAACACCTTCCCCTTTCATAATCTACGCCCCGAACTCAAGAAAACATCTCTAAAGGTCTTTCCTGTTCTTTTCAGCCTTTCCTTGTTGGATAAAATAAAAGTCGGTGACGACTCTTGCTATCCGCAAAATTTGCAATCAAACGCAAAACAAAAGTCAGTTCTCCCGCCGTATCACACTGCTGATTATTAAATAAAATATATTGATATTGTTTTGTATATTAAATAACCAAGCCTCCCAGTGGTAAGAAGGAAGGGACATAAGGCGTTGTGTATGGGAGGTCAGGGGTTCGACCCCTGCCTCCAACATTTTCAATTTTCTCTCAATTTCTTTGCAGATCCTATACTCTCATCACAAGCATGCCCACCATAGGTCTCCAGATCAGCATCCTTGGATCAATCAGCGGCCATATCCAACACTCCAAGGTGACAGATCCATGGTGGACCTTCCCAAGCGTGACAACTCTGGATCTCACGTTGCCATGGGCCAACAGGATTGGGTTCAGGCATAATTTGAACAACCCCCTCCAATCTGAGCCTACACCCCCCTCAGGCCTAATTTCTAATATTTTCTAGTTTTATTTATTTATTATCATTATTTAGTTTAACTATTTTTTATTAATCAATTTTTTTTCATAAAAAATCATAAAATTAAAATCACAAAAAATAGGATTTAGTTTTTTTTAATAAATTAATTTTTGTAAATAAATTAATTTTACCAACTTTAATTTATTTTTCATCAATTAAAATTAATTAGGAAAAATTAGGTCAAAATCCAATTCTTTTTCTCATAAAAGCCCAAAATATTTGTAATAATCAAATTAGAATTTTAGGGTTTTTGAACCTTTTTTCCAGTTAATTCTCACACGTAATTATTTTTTCCGTACGATTAGTTTTTACTATTGATGTAACTGTGCCCGGTTTGTAATAGCTTAATTAGGTTTTTTTTCAATTCTGCATTTTTACTTTTCAGTCATTAATTATGTAATTGCACCAAAGCCTTGTAATAATTAGGAACTTTATTTTTCCGCAATTTATTTTCCGGCATGATAAACTTCTTAGATGAATGTTTAATAGGGTTGCATGAAAGATAATGATTAATTGAACATAGATAACCCTAATTGTGCAAGATAAAATATCTGAAAAAAGTGCACTGCTGCACACTTGCACCCTTAGGGTATACCTCACTCGGCTGCCTTCGAATTACGGTCACAATTCTCGAAATATGAAAATTCTTAGTGGTTGTCGTTAAGTCTAGAGATCACTAGTCCCTCGATGACCCTCTCGACTGTTGCCTCGATATAAAAGTGATCTTAGGGCTTTAGGACAATTACTAAGAGATCTTGCCCTGTTGCCTTAGTGACCATATGTCCCTTTCGATAGTCCCTCGAGCATCCAATGACTAGGGCTACCTACTCACTAAATGTAGGATATCATTGTCTAAAGGATAGGAGGAAAAGAATAAACTTTTTTTCCGAGTAGGTAGATAACTGTTAGGTACTTTCTCAAACAATTCTTTTTACACACCACACTTTCAAACAAAGTTTTCAAAACGCTTTATCACACTCTTGAGGACCGATACAAGGGTTATCATAAAGCGAATCTCCGCACTAAGGCATTTTAAAACAAAAACTTTTTCACACAAAAACGAAATCAATTTTCAAAAATGAGCAAGTAACTAAGAGCCCATGGAAAACCATGGATGGAAAGGGTGCTAACACCTTTCCTTTCCATAATCTACCCCCCTTACTCAGAAACTCTTGAAAAAAGTTAATTTTTTGTTCTTTTCACCCTTTCTTTTGTTGGATAAAAGAAAAGTAGGTGGAGACTCTTGCTTACCGCGATATTTGCAAACAAAAAACACAAACCAGTATAGCAGTTGGTTCTTCCACCGTATCACAGTACGAATATAAATTTTGCAGCTTTTTGAGATTGTATGGAGCAGTTGTATGAAATTGTAAACGATTTATCCTATGAGCTTGTTTATATAGTCGTGGTAGTCTGTCCAAATGGAAACATGATAATGGACACTTAATTCTCTTTCCATAATGAGAAGATCCTTGTCTGATTGTAGCCGTTGTAAATGATACTGCCTTAATGGAAAAGTAACACTTCAGAACTTAGGAATCTTGCATGCTGCTTTACTTCAGAAATTGGGAAGTCAGAAACATAAGGTTCTGCTTAGCGTGTTAGAATTCCTTTCAGAATCAGGATATCTTTCTCTTTAGCGTATATTCTGATCATCATACTTCAGAACATTCTGATTACTCAGCTTGAGTGCTTCTGTGGCTTAACTTCTGATGTCGTTTCAGTCAGAACTTTTGTACAAAATAGAACAAATATTTAGAGTGCATATTTGTTCTTTGTGTTTGTTATCATCAAAAGTCTTATGAGGGTTGTAGAATCAAACTATGTTCTAACAGTTTGTCCTCAAACAAAGTCAAATAACATAAAGAACAAAGAATGATAAATGAAAGAATCACGAAGCAACAGGTTTTGAAAACGGAAAACAAATGCAGTGGTTCAAATGAAAAACGGTAAACACGAAGAAATATACTTACCACTAAACTACGAAGATAACATAAACATGAAACAAATGCTAAATAAAAAGAATATGCCAAACATTCTAAAACAATACTTGGTCATAAATGAATTACACCTAGCAAACATAATCATCGGTAAATGAAAAACACATAAAAATGGGGTATTTTCACTCATCCAACAATCTTGCAAACAATAGACTAAATTATGCATTCATCTAAAAATTTACATTGAAAATATAAAAGAAATAATCTCAATGGCTTTTCAAGGTTGTAATGTGGCTTGGTTAACAAACAAGTGATAAGTCCTAAAGCTAATCGAAACAAAAACTTGCCTAAACCTAAGAGAGTAGTTACTTCCACAATGTTTCAAACAATAGAATTTCAATCAAACTTCTTCTTCATCCTAAATTTCAAACCAACACACATCACTTATTCAACACAACATTATTCCATACTCTTTTTGTTTTTATTTTTCAAATCTTTTCTATTTTTTTCCTTTCTTTTTCTATCAATTTTTTTCCATTCATTTTTTCACTTTTTTTTTCTTTTTTTTTCAACCTCATAGAAATCAACCAATAAATGCACAATCATTTTTCTCCCCAACTTGAATTCAACCATACATAAAAGTGAATACTCCCTACTTTCTAAGGCAAGGTAAAAATTTAAACCAAAACAATGGTTGAGGGTTCAAGAAAACAACGAATCAACATCCATGCAAAAAGGAAAACTAAACACTCATAGACAAAAAGCTCAAAGGGGTTACTAATGACCACACACTCACAAGGTGAATTGACTTATTTGGCCAAGGTAGTTGTGCTCAAAATGAAACAAAAAATGCCTTGATCATGTTCAAGCTTTCATACAA
The DNA here is from genome assembly GCA_948472305.1 of Vicia faba. NCBI lineage: Eukaryota > Viridiplantae > Streptophyta > Magnoliopsida > Fabales > Fabaceae > Vicia > Vicia faba. The sequence goes on along the minus strand of OX451740.1, from coordinate 822,349,521 downwards.
TCAACACAAACAAAATATTAAGCATAATAAAATCTAGTTAAAATAAGAATTGTGGTCTCCGGCATATGTGAACAATGGAAAGCTACCTCACAAAAAGGGTATGAACTAAAGTGATTCATAAATGAACAAGTATACAAAATAATGAATGGAATAAAAATTGTAAAAAGTCTAAGTATCATGAATATGCTAAAGTATAGAAAGCGATAAACACATACCTCGAACGTGTATAAAACTTTAACAAAATCATTACCACACATTCACAAGTCGAAACAATCAAACTTGACAAATCACCTCAATATTATACAAGTTACAGGACCAAAACTTGAGTCTAAACAACAACAAAAGAATTAGAAAAATAATACTCCTAAAAAATTTAAAATATATACAATGAACAAAACTCCTAAAGCTAAACACGACAAGCTTTCAGAAAACACAAACTGACATAACAAAACAAATATAAATAACGATATGAAAATCGGGTGAAAATGAATTAACAAGTTGAAAAGTGAATATTTGAAATACAGAATATTTTCTTGTTTCAACTTGTTAAAGCACAAATCACCAGACATATAAACAAATAGAAACAAACATGTTTGTTTTACGTCATAAGCTCGACACTTTTATTGTGCGAGCTAGTAACCTCCTCTCATCATGCCAGTGTATTGTCACACTGTGTAAACCTAAAGAAAGCATCCTAACAATCACACAACAAATGTTATGAAAACGAGACAATTTACAACAATACGTGAAAAGACATATATGCACAAATATCATATACAAGTTAATGTACAATTTCTATACAACGTATATATTAATTACAAAACTCAAAAACAAAAGAATTATCGTAATGCGAAGACAATAGAACCAATACCCATCAAAAACGCCATTTTGTTGAAGCGGTATAGCGGCAAGCAACAAAAGTTTTGGAATTATTTAATCAGGAATTTATCGTCTCCATAGAGATTGGTTATTAAATTATCGTTCGACAAATCTCTCGATAATGAGTTTGGAGATAAATGAGTTTGTAAAGAAAATGTTATCAACAGAAAATAAATATAAAAAATAAGAAAAATAAGGAAGAACTTATCAAGCCTGCATATAATCTACTCATCACAGACTTAAATCTATCGAACAGTTACATTCAACCTAACAATACTCATCAATGTCACTACGTATCATTCATAACCTAAGTCATTTCTAACCCAAATTGAGAGACTGAATGTATCACCAAGGAAATGATCTCTATACCTCCTCAACAACATAGAAGACAACTATGTAATCATACTGACGATCTCTCAGTACAACACAACCACACAGAGGCATTAAGCTCTGATACCCAAGAAGATGTCAGCTCTAAGTCTATCTCTAGAGTTCAGAAACTAACAAATAATCATCTTAGATAAGAATCTAAGCAGTATATGTCTATAAGAACTCAAATCCCTAGCACAGAGCAAATATCTAAGATAATAATCGATACAGAAAAAATACATGTAAATATATGTACAAACTCAACACATAAAAAATACACAAAGAGGAAGAGAAATGAACTACAAATCTACCGATTTGTCAGTGCCGATTGATGAGCAATCCACCCCGGATCATCCGTATGCAAGCTTCAATGTTGTTTTTAAAGCTAATTCTATCCAAAAATGAAGGTTGATGGAGTTGGGATCGGAAATACCCAAAACCATCCCCAAAAAATGTATTTTTACACCTAAATACGCTTTTTTGACTGTCCAGTATCGCCCGACGACCAAAAAGCATCGCCCGGCGACCAAAAAGTGTTGCCCAACGACCAAAACAGCATTTTCCCATGCTACAACTTGCCTAGCGTCGCCCGGCGACCAAAAGCATCGCCCGGTGATGGATGACAGAAGGTTGAAAAAAATCAGCATAACATTCTGCATTGTTTCAACCATAACTTTTGAACCGTAACTCTGATTCGTGCTCGGTTTGAAGCGTTGGAAAGTTTATTCAATGCTCTTTCTAAAAATAAAAACTTTTTAACCAAATTGATGATTTTTATTCTTTGATTTTGAGCCTTATTCATTGATGAGTTGCTCAAAATTGTGCGTTTGAAGTTGTGTCTTCAACACTTTATTTCTCATGCTCCAAATACGCATCAATACCTATAAAATTAATGGAAAAACATCAAACGGTACCCTATGTACACAAAAACACAAATTAACACAAATTAACACAAATTAAATGTATTTATACAAAAGTCGAGTTTATTCAACGATATTAAAAACAAAAAGTCGATAAGTGCAACAAAAAGTATATACAAAAATCGCTACAATTTGCACTTATCACAATGCCATTGTAGAAGATAAAGGTCTGAATTTGGTGATGGATGTGAACCTGTTAACAACTCCTTTATATTTTGTAGAGGAACAACTATTGAAGAAAGGTGTGTTTCCAGGTTGTGCTACTGATTGTGAAGAATGCTTCACCCATCCAGAGGGTTGTAATTGCTTGAAAAGTGAAATACAAAGGTTAATTACTGAAGGGTCTCTAAAGTTCGACAGATAGGTTGTTGAGACCCAAGCTAAAGAAGAAGAAGTGGATGTGATCACCATTCCCTTTAAACCCAAGAGGATTCATGTTCCCATAACAATCTTGGTTCTTGCTAAGCATTTGTCGTTGACGATTACTCTGCCTGGTCCAGTTCTGTTTACCAGTGGCAAAGCAGTTCCTTGGAAATATGGGGGTGAGTATTATTATTAGTGGAAGAAGTATGTAATAGAGATACCTGAAGAAGATGAGTCTAAGGTTCATGATATTGTAGGAGAAAAAAGAATCACCCGAAGTGGCAAACTTTTCTCTCTTCCTAATCCACTAGAAAGTAGTGTTGATGCCTCGATCAAGGTCAAAGGCAAAAAAATTATAATAAATGGTGGAGAGTCTGAACATAATTCTCTTTTTCTGACTCTAAATGCTGATATATCCAAAGATGTGGCGGAGTTGATGAGATATACCAAGAAGAGTGATTATAACATAATCAATCAGTTGAGCCAAACACCGAAAAATGTTTCTATTCTACTTTGCTTTAGAATTCTGAGCCCCACTGCAACATATTGATGAAGTTGTTGGGTATCTATTTTGTTCTGCAAGAAATATTTGTGAATCAGTTCGAAGAAATTATAGCCAGTATTTTCGCAAGCAATGGTCTAGGGTTTACTAATTTTGATTTACCCGCTGAGGGGAGGAAGCACAACTAGGCTCTTCATATATACATTGAGATTGCAGGGACAACTTTATCTCGTGTGTTGGTTGACACGGGTTCATCATTTAATGTTTTACCAAATTTTTCCCAGTTGAAGTTGGACAATGAAGGGGTTGTGCTAAGGTCCAGTGATCTAGTTGTGAAAGAGTTTGATTGATCAAAGAGATCGGTATTCACTGAAGTTGACTTGCCAATGAAGATATGTTATCAGAATTTCAAAACAAAGCTCTTCATTATGGATATAAATCCTTCCTACTGATGTCTTCTAGGACACCCCTAGATTCATGGGGTCGGTGCCGTGACATCCACGCTGCACCAAGAGCTGAAATTTTTGGTTAATGAGAAGGTTGTCACCATCTGTGGTGAAGAAGACTATCTGGTTAGCCATTTGAGCACCTTTTGATATGTGGAAGTCGAAGGCAAAGTGCATGAGACTCTGTTTTAGGCCTTTAAAACTGTACAAGTTATCAAATCCCCTCGTCCAGAGGTCAGACAGCCATAGGTCTCCATGACATCTTATAAGCAAGCTCAAGAAATTATGGAGTCGGGACACTTCGAAGTTTGGGGCAGAGTTTTGGATCTTCCGATGAAGAAAGATAAAAGTGGAATGGGTTTCGTGGCAGGACGAAGTTCACCAATTACCATTCCCAAGGTTCAAGGTACTCCCACCCCGATCAAGTTTATCAGCAGTGGTATCATCCATGAAGAAGCTCATGATGTGAGTAATGAATAAGACAATGATTGTGATATGGATAATTGGATCTATCCAACTGTTCTAGGACAAGAGCCTTCTAACTGGTTTTTTGAGGATGTCGTCACAGTTACCCATTATCAAGAGTAATTTTCTTTTGTTTAAATCATTCAATAATTCTTATATTCTGCCTAAGACATAGTAAACATATTTTTAGGGCCATGTTGTTTTTCTTTCCAAAACTTATCATGAATAAAGGACGTTTTTGCATTCAAATATTTATCTCCTTGTTTTCCTCTTATTTTTGTTTTCAAAACTAGCAATGTCTTTTAGTTTTCTTTTTAAATATCAAACTAAAATAAAAATAAAACCATCAATCATGCAGATATAATCCTCCACTTAGCCCAGATTTCATCAATAACGATTCTTCTATGGCTCACTATGACTTTGATAATCCGATATATCAAGTAGAAGAAAAAGGTGAGGAAGATTGTGAACTCCCTGAAGAGTTGGCCAGATTATTGAGGCAAGAGGAAAAGGTTCTTCAAAACTCACCAAAATACTCTAGAAGTAATCAACTTGGGTATTGACAAGGTCAAGAAAGAGGTCAAGATTTAGGCCACTTTGGAAGAAAATATGAAGCATAGATTGATTGAAATGCTCTGAGAGTTTGTTGAAATCTTTGCTTGGTCCTATAGAGACAATCTTGGGCTGGATACAGATATTGTCGTGCACAAGCTACGTCTTAGAGAAGATTTTGCTTTGATTAAGCAAAAGCTTTGAAGAACTCATCCAGATATGTCTAAGAAGATTAAAGAGGAGGTTCATAAATAGTTTAATGTGGGATTCTTGAAAGTCATCTCTTATCCGCCTTGGGTTGCAAACATTGTACCAGTGCTGAAAAAGGATGGGAAAGTAAGAATCTATGTGGATTATAGGGACTTGAACAGAGCAAGCCCTAAAGATGATTTTCTGCTACCTCATATCGATATTCTGGTTGATAATACTGCTCAGTCCAAAGTGTTTTCCTTCATGGATGGCTTCTCTGGTTACAATCAGATTAAGATGCCACCAGATGCCATGGAGAAGACAAATTTTATTACACCTTAAGCAACCTTTTGTTACAAAGTGATTCCTATTGATTTAAAGAATACATGGGCAACATATCAGTGTGCTATGGTCACTCTCTTTCATGACATGATACATAAAGATATTGAAGTCTATGTTGTTGATATGATTTCTAAATCCCAGATGAAAGAGGAACACCTTGGTCATTTACTGAAATTGTTTGAAAGATTAAGGAAATTCAGACTGAGGCTGAACCCTAACAAGTTCACCTTCAGGGTGAGATCAGGGAAGTTATTGGGCTTTGTGGTAAGCGAAATAGGAATTGAGGTTGATCCTGCTAAGATAAAATCAATTCAAGATATGCTTGAGCCGAGAATAGAAAAAGAGGTTTGTGGGTTCCTAGGGAGGTTGAATTAGATTGCTAGATTCATCTCTCATCTTACATCCACGTGTGAACCTGTCTTTAAGCTATTAAGAAAAGATCAAATGGTTAGGTGGAATGACAATTTCCAAGAGGCATTTGATAAAATAAAAAGAGTATCTGCAAGAACCTCTTATTCGTTTTCCTTCTATGGAAGGCAGGCCTTTGATAATGCATCTGAAAGTATTGGAAAATTCTATAGGCTGCGTACTCGGTCAACATGATGAGACGGGAAGGAAAGAACATGCTATTTACTACACGAGCAAGAAATTCACTGATTGCGAGTCAAGGTACTCATTGCTAGAAAATACTTGTTGTGCACTAGCGTGGGCAGAAAAGCGTCTCAGACAGTTTATGCTGACGCACACAACTCTCTTGATATCCAAGATGGATTTGATCATGTACATCTTTGAAAAGACAACTCTCACAAGAAGAGTAGCCCGTTGGTAGATGATTCTAACTGAATATGATATACAGTATACTACCCAGAAAGACATCAAAGGTAGTGTACTAGAATATTATCTTTCTCACCAGCCTATGCAAGATGATTATCAACCGATGAAGTTTGAGTTTCCAGATGAAGGCATCATGTACATGTGGGATTATAATATTCCCGGCCCAGAGGAAGGACCCGAACCGGGATCACGATAGACGATGGTGTTCAATGGTGCCTCGAATGCATTTAGGAAATAGTGTTGGTGTCGTTATTACTTCTACTAAAGGTTTTCATACTCCTTTCACTGTCAGAATATGCTTTGATTGTACCAATAATATGGCTGAGTACGGAGGCTGTATTTTTTGGTGTCATACCCCAAATTAGTCCTACCTTTTAATAAAATCATCTAGATTATGCATCCTCATACGCATTACCTTTACATTAGGTCATTTAACACATCATGCATCATCAATTAGTACACTTGGCACGAGATCACGAATCTTAAAGAATTAGGGTTCTCTATTCTTTTGAGGCTTTTATATAACTTAGGCTTGAATCAACAAGTTCCCTCATCAATCATGGTTTGTGGAACTAGGGTTTTATGTTCTGGATCACTGAGAACTTCTTTTGCATCAAGCTACAAAGTTATCATCTTCCTCGAGGGCAAAATCCTTAGGGTCTCACCAAGGGTTTAAGTGAGGATCTTATAAGCTAGCTTTGGTTCCTTTCATTACCTCAAGATACTTTCTTCACTTAATGTGTGTTCTAAGACAAGAAGAGTAGGGTTTTTTACTCATCATATTTGATCTTGTTGATGTTCATCAGCTGAGGTTCATTGGGTTTCATATCAAGGTGTTCTACTATGCTTCAATAACTACCTTCATCAAAGGATTCAAGGCATCACTATCTTTTTACTAATCAAATCAAGATATGGTATGGATTGGATTGCAAAATAAAATCCATGGTACAATAAATGAGTTTGTGGATTCATTTTAATAAATGCATCATTATTCTTTAACATACTTGTTGCTTGTCATGCAAGTTTGGTTAGGATTGGAAAATTGAATTGAATATAGGGTTTCATTGAGAATAAAAGATTAATTTGAGGCATTAATTCAAGTTCAAGATTGGATAAATGTTTGCTTTGATACAAGTTACAATTTTGCAAAGGCATACATCATGCAAGTTTCAAGTCCAGTTATTCAAGTCCAAAAGTTCACTATTCATGGCTTAAAAAAAAACATCATTCACCGTTCATTATTCAAATTCTACAACTTTTTGTCATCAAATTCAGGATTTTAAGTGCAAGCATCTATTCATGATTCATTTCTTGAAATTCAATTTGCAAGGCCCATAATAATTCAAAAGAGAAGTACCCAAAATCTATGCAAGCAATTCATATACATAGGCAAAGCAAGATCAAATTATTTGTACTTTTACAAGAGGAGTTCTAAGTGATAATTACAAGGAAACTACAACTTCATGTCATCAAATTACATTTTAAATATCATTTCTTAACACGTCTTCATTTTTCCTCCAACCTTCAAATCGTGCCTCGTGTGCAAAAATCCATGATATTCCTTCACCCTTTCTACATTCAAGTATGTTTCCATGCCCACGCTTCAAAATCATGCTAGGCAAACCCCATTTGCAATCCTGAATAAATGATAACACATACATCAATGCAAAAATAAACTCCAAGCTTCAAGCACCTGTCTCAAAGTTCCCTGTACAAATCTAAATAAACTCGCAGCCTTGCATTCTTCAAACAATTCTCTGCACAAATCCAAATTGAAATCCTGACCCAGCATAAACATAAAATAAAAACCAATTCAACCTTAATGATAACCAAAAAACAATTAAATTCATTAGTTATCCAATTCAAAAACACGTTATACTCAAAATCGGAAAACCCAGTTAATCCTTGCAAGCATGAATAAAAGTGTGTTAGTTTACTCAGAAAACCAGCATAACAAAAATTGAAAATTAGAAGAAAAATAAGTTGAAAATTAGAAATTATATGACAGCTCAATAACAGAAATTTAAAGCATAGCTATTTGAAATCAAATGCAATCTCATCCATCGAAAACTCTAACCAACTTCCATGATCTAAGGTTCAGATGGAATCTCACATAACAAACTTTTCTATATCTAACAGAAAGATAAAAACAGAAACTCACCTCAATTCTTCTTTCCACGATGATGCAATATAATGGTTAAGAACTCTTTATTCCCCTATTTTTGCTTGCCTCGATAAGTCGATATCTTGGTTAAGCCTCCCTTCATTCTACCTTGATGACTCGATATCATGGTTAGGTGTCCCTTCTCCCTTGTCCTACCTCGATGACTTGATATCATGGTTAGGCATGATCCCTCTCCTTATCCTTCCTTGGTAACATGGTACTTCGGTTAGGCGTGTGCTACTTAAGCGAGTGGATACTCCTCCAACTTTGTGTGTTTACTTTCCATTTCATGATTACATACTCCCGTAGAATTTCTCGATTGAATCTTAGGAAGCGAATTGAGATAGACCTTAGGTTGAAAACCATACATTCCAATAATAGGTAGATTTCCCTTTTATCCTAAACTATAGGATGAACTTTGCATGACAACTCTAGGCTTACTTTGCTAGTCTCCCTTAGACCTTTTTCTTTCTCTTTTGCATTTGCATTAAAACTAAAACTTCTTTTTCTTTCAAACTCATAAAACACTAATACTACAAAAACCCTTTTTCAAGGTAAAAAAACACCAACCAATTCAAATTTCATTTTTCCTTTTGGCTTTTCTTTTGAAACCCTTTTTCAAGGTAAAAAACATACAACAAACCGAAACATGTGAACCAAACTATGACGCTCTAATTCCTCAAATGGGATACATAGGCATTAGGTCAGGGGCCTAGGCGAGCAAACCTTTGTAAATATTCCTTATTTTCCCTTTATTTTCTTTCACATGCATTCCCTCTTAGCAATAAGCTTTAAACCTAGATTTTTACACACCCTTGGATTAGAGAAAACAAGAGTGGATCCTGTGGAGTACCACAGACGCGTGGGGTGCTAATACCTTCCCCTCATATAACAGACTTTCCTACCTTTTCTCTCTGTTTGCAAGACCATATTATCCATTTCTTTGGTGTTCTCTCGATATTTTCCCTTCCTTCAGGATAAATAGAGTTCGGTGGTGACTTTGTGTTTTTTTATGGTGCGACAGCTGGTGACTCTATTGGGGTTTTAGCAAGTCAATCAGAGATTTTGTTTGTTTTCTTGTCTTTGGGTGTTTTGTATGTTATTGCTTTATTGTTACCTTTATTTACATGCTTTCGAGCATATGTTTGCAGCATCTTACCACTTTCCATATACTGCTATTTTGCTGGCTCTTTTTTTATGTGGAGTGGGTGTTACTAAGGTAAAAGGCACAATACATAGGCCAAAGTTGTATAACACTAGGAACACATAGAAATAGAATGGAGATTTATGACGATTGATAGGTGTATGCCCTGTCGTGTTCGATCATGAGAGCCACGATCAGACGAGGTTCAAATGTGGTGCTATCATTATCATGTATGTTGTACGATGATAGTACTATCAGGCGGACTCACGACTCTGATTATCCTACACCTTACCCTGACCTAGTCTTCACTCGTGAGTGGGGAGGGAAATATTCTTACAGGTACAGATGGTGACTATGTCCTGTTGGTGACTATTTGGTTCTATTGGTGTATGTTCCGGACCTTTGATCTTATGACATTCAGCTTATTCAGAAGATTGTACAGTATTCACTCAGAGGATTTTACAATATTTATTTAGAGGATTGTACAATGGTTACCCAAATTCTGTTGAGACTTGATCCCATGCTGTTGTATACCATATCATTATACTATTACCTGTGTACATCCTATTTCCAGGGAATTCCTAAGACGAGTCTCCTTTATTAAGATTTTCAAAAGATAAATAATGTCAGAAAAATACTTCTGGATGGATGAGTCTTTGGGTTTCCCTGGAAATGAAAGATGAAACATGCATTCATAATATCATGCATTTCATAACAAAAGCTTATTGTGGCACTTCTTTTTAATCTAGAGTTTAGAATCAACGAAGACGACTTCCCTACATCCATATCGTACTAGAAGTAATCAATAAAGATTCATGGATCCCTTTGAACATAATCATAATGCTCTCTGTCAGGACATGGATACTATGGGTGCCTGAATGAATCAATTACTCGAGACTCTCCATGTTGTTATTCAGGGTCAAGAAGAGCTTTGTTAGAACGTGACTAAGATTGCAGAAGTTTCTCCTTCCACTTATAATATGCTCCACAATCCTCCTAATGGAGTTCCCAAGGATGCTACTGCTATGATTACTCCAGAAACTCAGAAGAAGGTGGTTGATGATCATTACAATGTCATTGATATTGGTGATTCCTAGGGTGATCTCACTATTGATCTTGCTGAAACTACCAAGTTGTATTATGCTCTCAAAGAACACGTCAAAGCTGTGGAAATTTCTAAAACTTCTAGATTCAATGTTGTTGTAATATGCCTTATTCTTGGGATTATTATTCCTCCAAAGATCAAGGTCCCCGACTTTGATAAATACACAAACACCACCTACCCAGAGACTCATCTTCGTTCCTACTGTTGTAAGATGGCCACTCATATTGAGAATGAACTGTTACTCATGCATTTCTTTCAAGACAGCCTGACCGGAGCATTGTTAAAATTGTATATGTAGTTAGAGAAAACTCATGTCAGTACTTGGGAGAGCTTATTGATGCTTTCTTGAAACATTATCATTATAATACTGCCATGGCTCGTAGTTATGCCTAGCTTTAGAGTAAGGCACAAAAATCTAAAAAATCCTTGAAAGAATACGCCCAGAGCTGGCGTGGACTAGCTGCGAGAGTCCAATCTCCACTCTTGGATCGTGAATTGACTGATTTGTTCATGGTAACCCTGTGAGGTCCGTATCTTCAGCATATGATTAGAAATACTTCTGCTTCCTTCTCTGATATGGTTATTATTGGGGAACATGTTGAAACTTATATCAAGGCGGGTATAATTCTAAGTGCATCTGGCATAAACAATAACACTGGAAAGGGTAAGCAACCTTATTTCGGATTTGTAAAGAATGAAGAAGGTGAAACTAGTGCTGCTATTATTGATGAGGGTAAGGCTCATGCCTATACTCAAGTCCAGTTTCCTTGCTACTTAACTCCTACTGTTGTTCCTGTAGCGGTAGAAATGTTGAGACTAATCCATTGGATTGACTTGACTCGCACAGATCAAAATAAAGATCGCCACGGCACTTTATTGTTTCCAAAGGAATGGGAAAAGAGCGAGTAACCCAAAAAGAGGGGGATAGAATCTAGGTAAGGGGGTTGGTTAGGCAAAGGGAATGTATTAGCACCCTAAACATCTACGATACACCGCATGAATCTCTTTGAAAATTTGTATATTTTGGCTATAAATGTTGTATAAAAATAGATTGTGGGTGTGATCGGTGGATCTGGAACTGACTGTTTAACGCTGGTTCGCGAAATTTCGCGGAATCAAGAGTCGCCACCGTCTTTTATTTTCTCCAAATGGAAAGGACAAAAGCACAGAAAAATTCCTTAAAGAGATTGCTCTCGGTTCGGGAGGTAGATTATAGAAAGGGAAGGTGTTAGCACCCTTTCTATCCATGGTTATCCATGGGCTCTTAGATACTTGCTCATTTGTGTTTTTAAAATGTTTTGTTTGCTTTTCAACTGTGGGTTTCAAAAAAAGTTTCTTTGAAAGTTTCAGATCGACTCTTGTGTCAGAGTGTTTGAAAAATTGTTTTGAAAGCTTTTGAAAAGTGTCGGTGTGAAAAGATTTTTTGTTTGTTTTTTTTGAAGAGAGCAAGTATCTACGAGAACCTACCTACCCTAAGGAATTCGTCTGTGTAAATGTCCTTTAAAGTAATGCCATCCCACCATTGAGAGGTAGGTAGCACCACTATTGGAGTTGTTCGGGTCAATTCGAGGTTCGGGACATGGTGATCACCAGAGCAATGGGAAGACACCTTAGAAGCTACCCTCATGCCAGGTTCCCGGATCATGAGGACTTACTAAGACATCCTCTACTCGACGATCACCTTTCGAAGGCAAGGCAACAGTGAGGCGTACCCTAGGGGTGGTGTGTGCGATTCGTGTGTCGTTTTCATTTGTATTTTTGTCTTGTCATATCATTGGTGATCTACGCTTGATTTTATTTAAGGCCATTCATTCTTGCATGCTTTTTTTTAACAGTTAAAAAGTGCGGAAAGATAAAATTCCTAAACTATTACAAAGGCGCGGGTCCACATCGCCAAAATTAAACCGGACCCGATTTGACGGAAAATAAATAAAGTAAAAGTACGAGAAGTAAATGTTACAAAGCTTTGGGAGAGATACATAATTATTTAAGCAAAAAATAAAATAAATACGCGAATTAATGAGAATTAAACGACTCGAGGGCGTTGGACTCTTTTGCACAATTAAAATTAATGAGGAATTAAAATTAAAATTAAAAGAAAATGTTTTTGGTATTTTTATGTTTTTTAAGATTTAATAAAAAGGAATTAATTAAAACTAAAATAAAATGTTAAACCTAGTTCTAATTATTTTTAAGTTATTAAGAAAATATGGGAGTTTTTAACCTAATTTAAAACTAAGCTATTTATGTACAATTTAATTATAAAAATAAATAAGTAAATAATATTATGGTAAAAAGGAAAATTAAAAGGAATAAAAAAATATCAATTAAACCTAATTCTATCTTTTTTGTATTTTTGTTAAAAAGACTTAAAATTGCAACCTAATTAAAACTAAATAATTACATGTATTTATTTATGAAAATATTAGAATAAAATATTTTTTATATTTTTTATCTTTTCTGACTTTTTTATGATATTTTGTATTTTATATTTTGTAGAAACAATTTATTAAATTAAAACAATAAAGAGAATAGAATAATAATTGAAAAAATAAAACATAAGGGAAATTGCAAACCAGGGGGGTGGAAGTCCCAAAAGAGAGGTATAGACCCAAGCAGTTCTGGCCCAATAGCATTGGCTTATTTGGACTTTTTTGATAGCATGCTGAAGCGTTGACCAGGGTGCAGCGTGTTCCCCAATCCATAGCCATTGATCTGATGAGCCTGGACAGATGGACATTGATTCCTGAGGGTGTATGATGCGCTTTCACTATTGAGCCTGCACGTGAATTTGTATTGCAAAATAATAGAGAAAATAACGTAGACCTGGGACTCGAACCCAGGTCATGGATGTTACTACTACTATGCCTTGCCAGTTGTTCTGTATGCGCGTTTGGATTAATAAATGAATAACAAATATTATAAAGAAAAACAAGGGAGTTAGTGGGTAGCGCGCGAATTTTTCAAACGGACCAACCAAACCTCGCCACCACATCATCTTCTTCGTTCTATTTTATTTTTTTCTGAAACAAGAACTCATAGGCCACGGTTTTGAAGACGTTCTCTTAGGCCTGTTTCCAGAAAATAGCGACTAGCCCTCAGTCGCTCATAAATTGAGCACGAGGGTTGGTTTCTGTCCGTCCAAAGGCGCTTGTTTTGATGGCCAAGGTCCCAAGCCTCAATTTTGCTTTGTTTGAGAAGCCCCAATTCTGAGTCCTGTAAACCCTAAAAACCAAGTATGGCATATTTGTATACAACGCGTAAAAACGTAATTAAATCACATGGTAAGCATCAGAATGCATCATTGAATAAGAATATGTAAACTAAATGTCATGGAAATGCCTTAAAATCAAGATGCGAGTATGCAATTTTGTGAGAAAATTTTGGGTTCTGTACAGCGATTCTCGAGGTTTGGATGATTGTTCTTGATTGGAGTATGTCCAATGACCTTTGAGCAAGCTATTGAAACACAAATCCTGCCTTGAATCGCCCTGGAAGTATACTTTCAGTTTTGACTTTTTAGAGAGAAATTTCAAGTTTTTTGAGAGCTCTCTTGCGCAGCTTTTAGTGTCTGGACATTAGGGTTATGATCAAGCATATGTAGTGAGGCTATTAGGTTAACAAAAGTAGAACAAATCCAATGAATTAATGATTTTTGAAAATTTGATTTCATAAGATCTTTTCATATCTTTTCCAAGTGTATTTTTGTGTCAATTAGCTTAAATCAAACCAAATCTTTCCATGTTGGGATGTGCACGAAATATTGAGGCTGAAATGTGTACAAAAAGATTGGTTAGGGTGAATTAAATATTTTCCATATATTTAAATAATTTAAATGAATTAATATAAATAATAATTCAAATAAATAAATAAAAAATGAGAAAATACTTCCCTTTGGGCCAAGTGGTCGTGCATATGCTTAGAATGATGAATCATGGAAGAAAAATGGGCCCATTAGCAGTTTTAGGTCATTTGAATCAATGTTGACTTTTCAAAATATCCAAAAATTTCCCAACTTCCACAAGGCATAACTTGCTCAATTTTTAAGATTTTCTCATGTTCTTGGACATTTTGGAAAGGTCTTTGAGTCCTTTAACCAATTCCTTTGGTCCCATGTCATTTTGATTTACCAATCTCAAGTTATGGCCTTTGACTTAAAGTCCCCTTTTGTTGACTTTTGAAAATGACCTATAATGTTGAAATTGATAACTTTTTGTGAGAGAATTTCTTGGACTTGAAGTATGAATATTGGTTGTAGGAAATGTCTTTCTATTCAAAATGAGCTTTGGATGGAATTTTTCTGATAAACCATGTGAAAGTTATGCCCTGGTCAATTTCAGTTGACTTTTTCAGCTATCCAAATAAGGAAACTTTTGCATCTTTGATGATTTCTGAGCCAAATTTTGAGAATCATGATCAAGCATTGATCAAATGATGTTTGTGGCTTCAAAATGATATGTTGACCAAAAATTTGAACTTTTTACTGTCAAATGACCATTTTGCCCCTACAGTTGACTGTAGTGCAATTTAGGGTTTTGACTGTGCAATTTTGAGCTGAATGCCTTGAAACTTGATATGAGGATACTTGAACATATTTGTAGGCATGTGAGACTTGATTGGGCCCTTGAAAACTTCATTTCTTTGATCAGAGCATAAACCCTAGTTTTGACTGTATAGGAGACAGTTGGACTGTGCAACCCTTGGGGAATTTTGTGACTTGGCTTGGCAATTTCTTGAAGAATATGGGGAGGGCAAATTTTGGGGTACAACAGTGGGGATGAAAAAAGAAGTATTTCTTATGATTTTATTTTTCACCCTCCACGGTTGCGAACCTTTAGTGCCTACGTACCACCTTTCGTGCACTAGGGAATTAGGGTACTCGTAGTTCACCTTTAAAAATTTTAAAACACAAGTGTGTTGGTTAATTTTAATAGACGAGACATGATCGTCTTATCCTTGTGGAAGAACATACTTACTACCCACGATCATGAGAAAGGAGAATTTTCATCATCTCAAAGTGGAGGATATAGCTTGGATTTTAAAATCAATAAAGCCTAGCTCAACACCCAAATGGAAAATATCTCACTTCACTACATATCGTAGAAGTATATTAGCTTGCATCACTACAATGATTGAAAAGAGTTTAATCTTTTGAGAAAATTTTTAAAATAAAAAGTCAAAGTGGAAAAAATGGTTTGAATGAGATTGATTGACTTTTAATCTTCTAAAAAAATTGTCAAAGTATTAGTAAGTTATTTAAGGTTTGATTAAGAAAATATTTGTGAAAATGCTTGGACCTAAGTCCAAGTTTATTGTGAAAGCATTTCATGTTTGGAAAACAAGAAGAGTTTTCAAAAGGAGGGAGAATATTTTTTTTATTGTGAAAGCATTTCAAGTTTGGAAAACAAGAAGAGTTTTCAAAAGGAGGGAGAAGACTTTTTTGAAATCAACGAGAACCATCTAACCAACGAGAAGTCAACACTTGACACAATGAGTCAATGTAGAATTCTCATCCTTTGGATTGGAAACCAAACAAGCAAAGGTAATAAACCTCTTAAGAAAACCAATCCTCAATTTTCATTAAGTCTTCACAAAAAATTGGGTAGAGTAACGGTTGTATACAATGAATTCTCGATCACAGATAAAACATGTAATCAAAATAACCTGCACATAAAGCAAACAAACAATCCAATGTCTTGGGGTAAACCCCAAGAAATCTAGAAAAAATAGCAATGAAAGTCACAAGGTCTCAGGGTAGGTCAAGGTCTCTAATCCTAAGTCCAAGAAGTCCATCACTCTATAATGCCAGGGATAGTAACCAAATAGTCCAAGTAACATTAAATTTTTTTATGGTTCAAGTTGATTATTAGGTATCTTCAAAAAGAAATGAGAGGCTCAAGTGAGGAAAATAAAAATCACATAAAATTAAATGCTCAATTTAGCAAAGATGAAAATAGTATGAAATGTAAATGCTAAAATAAAATGGTGCATAAAATAAAGGCATAAAATAAAGGCATAAAATAAGAGGGCATAAAATAAAAGTCAAATGTAAATGAATTAGTAGTTAGTTGAATGACCATCTTGAAACTTGCATTTAAAACTCATTAGAGGATTGATAAAATCAAAGCCTCTCAACAACAAGTGTCATTTGCTTTTTGTCAAGTATATCATTCATTTTCAAAATCTCATGGCAACAATAAATGATCAATGATGTTTAAGTGATTAATTTTGAACAAAGCTTATAAAGATTCATTAGAGGATTGATAAGATCAAAGCCTCCTAACAATGAATCTCAAGATTATTGGATCAAAGGTTTCAATTTAACATACTTGGGCTTGCAAAAATAGGTTTGTGCCACGAATGATCATTTCTCGAATCAGGACAAAATTTAGCGCTATGTTAAGCAATCGTAAGTGGACTTATATAGAAATCACACATATTTTGAGGTCGGTCAATAGCAATCTATGGACCATATGTTTAGAGAAATGATATGTAAATCATTCTCCCACAACATGTAGTACAAGTAAGAAGTGGATAAGATGAAGAGGGAAGGGATAAGAATCAAACCACATTTGAACCAAAAAATTTAATCAAGATATCATTAAAATCAACCATCCATTTTGAAGAAGTTAAACTCAACAAATAAGATCCAATGATGTTAATGAAGCTCATGATCAAAATCTCATAGTTCAAGATCAGCCCGAATATATACAAAAATAAAATTATATTTCAAAATAAAGAAAAAAGATTTTTAAAATGGTTTAAAATGAAAATTAAATTGGAAAATAGCAACTATATTCAAAGCATCCAAGAAAAATTCAAATGAGACCATAGAAAAATTAGAAATGAGCTCAAATATTTTTATAAAATTTTCGGTAATTTTTAAAGTCAGGAACTATTTTTAAAATTAAAAGAAATAGGAAAAATAAACCAAAAATTATAAAAAATAGTAAAGTCAAATAAAAATAAAATGAGGTCACCAACATTTGTCAAGAGGTCATTGGATCCTTCCATATTTTTTTTCAGAATTTAAAAATTAGGAAAAGTATTTTTAAACATTTAAAACAACTCAAATAAAGTGAAAAAATATAAAAAATATCAAAACACAAAATAAAACTGTGAAAAAATACTAATCAGAAGGAGAAAAAACAAAAGTATTTTTAATAATTTTTCCAGATTTTTTGAAGTTAAAATGAATTTTTGATGAATTTTTTAAGTTTAAACCAAATAAAATATAAAGTCAGAAATAAAATAAAAACCAAAAAGATGTAGACAATTGGATCAATGTCAAAACGTATTAGTAATCAAATCCAAGGAATCTGGTGCGTTGTGCATATCATGGACATTAATGAATAAAGCGCTGATTCAATTATTAAAATCAGAATGAAAAAAAAACAAAAGGCACAATATCATTGGTTGGGAGATGACACGTTGGTCATCTTTAACCTCCAGCCACGCGAATTGCAGGTCTCTGAAATGAAATAATTGGAGCTCGAGACCGGTATGAAGATGTAAAAAACATAAGAAGGGGGGTTGAATTGAAAAACTTGGATCAAATAATAAATAGCTTTAAGACACATTATTTTTATCCTGGTTCGTTTGATCTCAAACTACTTCAGTCCACCCGTCAAGGTGATTTCGCCTCTCTCCAACGAGGTCTTAATCCACTATTCTCAAAGAATTACAACAGCTACTTTAACAATTGTTAAAGTCTTCTTGAGTATAACCACAAACCGGTTTATCTCAAGGAAATCTTTTACAAGAAATGAACAAGAGTGTGTTGTTGTTTTCTAACAAAACAGTATTTCACAATTGTGATAGTTACATAAATTAAGCTTGGAATAAAATGAATTTGCTAATGCTCTTGAATATGCGTGGTTTGGAAGGCTTGGAAAATTGTGTGAATACATGCGTGCTTCTTTTCTCAAGCAGACTTATTTATATAGGCAAGGCAAAGATACGTTGTCCATAAAGCAAGTTTAATGATAATAACGCACTTTCCTTTTGAAGAAGATCTTGTCTGAAGAAAGCCGTTAGCATTTAATTATGTCTTGAATAATTAATAATGCTTCAGAGTCTTCTTTGCTTTAACTGCTGATAATCGCTCCAGAGTGTTGATGACTTGGTAAAGATGTCTTTGATCAGAGTCAGAGTGTATTTGTTTATGTGCAGATTCTGGTCATCAAGCTTCAGCATATAATCTGGTAGCTTCAGCATGTAGCACATATTACTGAGCTTCTAATGCTGATTCCATCAGAACTTCTGTATATACAAAACATAATTTTAAGAGGCATATTTGTTTTATATATATCTTTGAATTTATTTATTCTTTGTATTTTGTTATCATCAAAACTCTAATCAAGGGTTGTAGAATCAAACTATGTTCTAACAATCTCCCCCTTTTTTATGATGACAAAAACCAGATTTTTCAATTAAAAATAAAGAATAAAAAGTATAGAATTAAGAAGAGAAACTCCCCCTGAGTTGATTACTTCCCTTTAATTCCATGAGTCTTTGAGCATCAGAATCTTACTGTATCTTTCATCAGAGTTTTGTACCTGTTTAAGCTTTTCAGAAGAGAGAAATTTAAATAGATCAGAATGTCTGAGACTTATGTCTCAGTAATCCGTTATTGAAAAATATCTTTATTCTTTCTCCCCCTTTTTGTCAGTTATCAAAAAGAACATATAATCAGAGCCAAAATGCATTTATATTAAAAATAGAATCAACGATAAGTTTAGAACAACAGCAATGTAAGAATATTACAGATAAACATGTTTTAAAAAAGAGGAAATTCTAAGAGGGAGGAGGAAGACGCGTGAACAAAGCTTACAACAAGCCCTTGATCTGGATGTTGGTTTCCTCTTGCTTGGTTAACATGCTCTTGATTTCTGAAATTTTGTCGTCCTGTTTATCCATTCTTTCCTGCATCAAAATATCAGATCTTTTCAGGTCTTCTAGAGTCTGCCTTTCATAGGAGGAAGCTTGAGAATCTTCAGTAACTGGATGCTTCTCAGAGCATTCTGCAATATCCTCCTTTTGACCCAGTTCTTCAGCAGGAATCATCTGCTCTGGAGTATCAGTCAGATTGAGATCTTCTGACTCTGGTTGAACTTTGTATGTTGGACGATGTTCAGACCAGGGAGCATTGTACAGAGGGATAACTTCTTCCTTGAGCAGCTGGCTCAGAACTTGATCTTCAATTACTTTTAGCAGATTACTAAAGTTCTGTTGAACTTGTCTGTAGCTCTGTTCTTGCATCTTACGAGTTTCAGAACACACCCATCTTCTGAACCTTGTCCAAAGGTAGTCTGATGCAGCAGGATCAATCAGCTCAAGACTAGCTTGCTTCAGAGAAGTGATCCACTTCTGTACTTCTGTTTCAAATATCAATAAGTTGGTACCAACATCTGGAGAGGGTTCAGATGGTTTTGGTTTTGGAATAGCTGTTTTGTGGGTTATGGAAGCAAGACGTTCAAAAACCGTTAAATCAATGACAGTCTTGGCATTGTCATCTGGATTATTCTTTGGTGAGGGAGTGGGAGAGTCTGGAATAATTATTAGACTAGTTAGGGAGTTTGGTGGAGTTGATTCTAGTGAGGAGGGAATTTGGGGAATATCCAGAATGGTTAGGGGCATACGGATGGCCAGAGGTTCAGTGATTCCAGGAATGGGAATGTTATCAGAATCAACAGTTTGGTTGGATTGATCGTTATGAGGTTCTGGTTCACAGGATTCAGAAGGTTGAGCCTCAGAAGTTTGAACTTCTGGTTGAAATAGTCCAGGTTGTGGAGAAGGTGGATGAATTTCTGGTTGAGGAGATGGAGGTAGTGGTATTTCTGGTTGTGGTGCTTCTGTGGTGGTTTCAGAGTTTGGACTTTCTGGTATGGGAGCAGAAATATGTTGGTCAAAGGTTTCTATATCTGATAGAACTTTTGCAAGTTCTTGTTGGGTTGCTTCAATATTTGGATTTGGAGGTAGGGAGTGAGATCCTCTAAGAGTTAAGGTTTCTGAGGGGTCAAATTCAATGTCAGAGTCATCAATTGTTTGTGGTGTGGGGTTTTCTGATTGAGTGGGAATTGGTATAGATGTTGATACAGAAATTGAGTTTAAAACAATAACAGAAGAAGGATTACCTCTCTTTTTAGGAGTCCGCTGGGATGATACTTCTGCTACAGCCTTCCTTTTCTTGTTTTTCTTCAGCACAACTTCTGGAGCCTTCTGCTACAGATCCTGAATGTTCAAATCTGGTGCTGTACCATCCGCCTTGCATGCATCCAGATATCTGACTATTATCTCAGGTTTAGAATCAATCTCTGAGAACATGGGAAGTTATCCAGAGGGATTCTTCTGCTGGAGATTGCTGCAAAAGAAGTGACACTGGGTTCCTTCTTGATGTTCTCAATTAACTTCATCTTCTTCAGATTCTTTGCATTCAACTGTTTGCCAACAGTAGCTTCCAAAGAGCTGATTTCTTGAGCTTCTGTTAGATGATCAATCAGCTTATTCTCTGTTAGAATATCTGATATAAGCCTTCCTAGGGGTATCCAGTCCATTTTTGTGCGCTCCACTTCTCTGGTTTCCTTAACACTATTCCTTAGATGGTTAAACAGCAGATGAGCCAGATTCACCTTAATCTTCTGGGAGATGAAGTAGATCAGAAATTGCTGATCAATATTGATGTAGTCAGGAGAGCTGGTAGGCTTCTTGTGGTTTATGCATCCCAGAATAATCTTGGACCATATTCTGTGATGGTCTTTTAGATCCCTTATCTTGCTGGAGGGAAGACCCAGAGTGAAGATTTCTCTAGAAATTAGGGCGACATCAGCGCATCTTTCAGCCATGTCAATGCATCGTACACCACCACCATTGTAGCCTATTAATCTTACAATGAGGTCCTCAGTTATGACTATCTTCTTCCCCATTATGTATGAAGTAACTTGATGGTTGGAAGATGAAGCATGAATCCAAAATTCCTTCACAAGGATTGGGAATGTTGGGCCCACCAGTCGGTCAAAATATCTGTCCTAGCCTTGAGCCTTTACTTCTTCAGAGAGATTAAACCCGTTCTCTTGAAGACTGTTAAAGTCCACAATCAATTCTGAGAGTACTTCTAGATTTTTGATGGGTGTGAGAAGAGTTCTGAAGGGTTCTTCATATTGTTCGGAGGAATCTGTTTTCTGAGTACTGGAAGTAGGGTTGCTTGAGGAAGCCATGTTCACACCGAAGGTTTTGAGAAGAAATTGAAAAGGGTTTTGAGAAAGGATGCAAACTGAAATCAATAAGATTGTAGATAAAATGAAAGTGAAAGTGAAAAAGTGTAAAGAGTGAGAAATGTGTTTAAATAGATTTTAAAAAAGATTTTGAAAACATAAACGGCAAGAGAGAGAAATGAATTATACTGATTATGAGCATTTAATGACATCTGATTTTGGGGGATTCAGAAAGATATTGGAACGGTTACTCATGACATGTGTCCCAATGCATCTAATCAGCGCTTTTAACCTTTCAGAAACGTGAACGTGTGTTCAGCCTCAGAAAGTAGCTGATGACTGGATGACACCTGTTTGCTTCAGTGAACTGCACATTTCTATCCTTGAAATGAAGCGCGCAGATCTTCATGGATAGATTATGATACAATCTGTACTTCTAAAGATCTGAAGAAAGATTGATCAGTAGTTCTTAGAAAAATAAACAAAGTTCTGAAGGTTAAGATATGGAATCAAAACAGTTTTATTCTGGGCAGAGCTTCATGCTGAGATGTTTCAGAATGAAGTTGAACCTATCTTCAGAAAGAGGTTTTGTAAAGATATCAGCCCATTGATGGCCTGTGTTAATAAATTTTAAATTTAGAATCCCTTTCTGAATATAGTCCCTAATAATATGATGTTTTATTTCTATATGCTTAGCCCTAGAATGCAAAATAGGATTTTTACTGAGACAAATAACAGAAGTATTGTCACAGAGGATAGGGATGTTACTCTCAAATATCTTGAAGTCCTTAAGTTGACTTTTCATCCAGAGCATTTGTGTGCTGCATCCAGCTGCTTCTATGTATTCAGCTTCTATTGTTGATAGAGCTATTGCGGATTGTCTTTTGCTGGACCATGAGATCAGATTTTCTCCCAGAAACTGGCAGCTTCCAGAGGTGCTTTTACGTTCTACTCTGTCTCCAGCGAAATCAGCATCACAGTATCCTATCAAGCTGTAATCACTTGATTTTCTATAAAACAAACCCAGATTAGTAGTACCTTTCAGATACTTGAAAATTCGCTTAACTGTTGTTAAGTGAGATTCTCTAGGATCTGATTGGAATCTAGAACAAATGCAAACACTGAATAGAATGTCAGGCCTTGAAGCCGTCAGATAGAGAAGAGAACCAATCATACCTCTGTAGACCTTCTGTTCTACCTTTTTACTTACCTCTTCTCTTTCTAGAATTCACGTGGGATGCATTGGAATCTTTGATGGCTTACATTCTGAGAGATCAAATTTCTTCAGAAGTTCTCTGACATATTTGCTCTGATGAATGTAAGTTCCTTCTAAGGTTTGATTAATCTGAATGCCCAGAAAGAATTTTAGTTCCCCCATTAGGCTCATCTCATATTCTGCCTGCATACATTTAGCAAACTTTCTTCCCAGAGAGGGTTTAGTGGATCCAAATATGATGTCATCAACATAAATCTGACATACTAAAATGTCATTCTTAACTGTCTTACAGAACAAGGTTGTGTTCACTTTCCCTCTGGTGAATTCCTTTTCTAGCAGGAAGTTACTTAGTCTTTCATACCAAGCTCTGGGAGCTTGTTTCAGACCATAGAGTGCCTTCTTTAGTTTGAAAACATATTCTGGATTTTTGGAACTTTCAAAACCAGGGGGTTGGTGCACATATACCTCTTCTTCTATATAGCCATTTAAGAATGCACTCTTAACATCCATCTGATACAGAGTGATACCTTTATTAACAGCAAATGAAATTAAGAGTCTGATAGATTCTAACCTGGCGACTGGAGCAAAGGTTTATGTATAGTCTATCCCCTCTTGCTGACTATAACCTTGTGCTACCAGTCGTGCTTTATTTCTGATGACTTCACCTTGTTCATTCAGTTTGTTTCTGAACACCCATTTTGTACCAATGACGTTGAATCCTTTTGGTTTGGGAACTAGATCCCATACGTCATTTCTTGTGAATTTATTTAGCTCCTCTTGCATTGCTAGAATCTAGTCATTGTCAAAAGTGCTTCATCAATTGTTGTTGGTTCAATTAGAGAAACCAGTCCCATGAGGGATTATTCAGAGTTTTTGATGGTAGATCTTGTTCTGATTGTATCTTCCTTCCTTCCTAAGATTGTTTCTTATGGGTGATCCATGCTGCTTCTGGATGGTCTTTTCTGGAGTTGATCAACAGAAGGTGCTGGATTGCTTGCAGTGACTCTTTCTGATGTTGAGGGAGTGTCTTTGTTGAGAGCTTCTGATGATTTGTCTTCAGTAACTGTGAGTTCAACTTCCATACCTGCAAGGAATTCATTCTGCTTTGACTTTTGAGAGTCAAGCTTATCATCAAAATGAACACTGATTGACTCCTCCACAATCTGTGTTTATGTATTGTATACTCTGTACCCTCTTGAGCGTTCAGAATATCCTAACATAATACACTTTTGTGCTTTAGAGTCAAACTTGTTCAAATAATTTTTTGTATTCAAAATAAAACATGTACATCCAAATGGGTGAAAATAGGAAATGTTGGGCTTTCTGTTCTTCCACAATTCATATGGAGTCTTTTCCAGAATAGGTCTTATGGAGATTCTATTCTGAATGTAACACGTTGTGTTTATTGCCTCTACCCATAAGATCTTAGCAACGTTAGTCTCGTTGATCATGGTTCTGGCTATTTCTTGCAATGTTCTGTTCTTTCGTTCTACAACTCCATTTTGCTGGGGAGTTCTAGGACAAGAGAAATCATGCAGAATGCCTTTATCATTAAAGAATAACTCAAAATCTTTGTTTTCAAATTCTCCACCATGATCACTTCTGACTTTGACGATTATAAGATCCTTTTCATTCTAAACTTGGTTGCAGAAGGTAACAAACATAGAGTGTGACTCGTCCTTGTGCCTTAAGAACTTTACCCATGTCCATCTGCTATAGTCATCTACGATTACTAACCCATAC
Source organism: Vicia faba (assembly GCA_948472305.1). NCBI lineage: Eukaryota > Viridiplantae > Streptophyta > Magnoliopsida > Fabales > Fabaceae > Vicia > Vicia faba. The sequence continues at coordinate 822,325,075 of OX451740.1, read as the reverse complement.
TTCTTGCCACTGACTGAAGCAGTTTTAATTGGTAGAAATAAGTCAATGTGCAGAAGTTGTAATGGCTTGGAGGTGGAAACAACGTTTTTGGATTTGAAAGCTGTTTTTGCAAACTTGCCTTTCTGACATGCTTTACACAGAGCATCTGAATTGAACTTCAGGTTAGGAAGTCCTCTGACCAGATTGAGTTTGTTAATCTGAGATATTCTTCTCATACTAACATGTCCCAACCTTCTGTACCAGATCCATTGCTCGTTGTTAATAGACAGAAGACACTTTACATTCTGACTTTTCTGTTCAGAAATTTTGATTTTATAGATGTTTTTTTTCCTCTTTCCATTAAATAGGATAGTCCCATCTTTTTGACTAACAGCTTTGCATGAATTTTGATTGAAGATTATATCATAACCGTTATCACTTAATTGACTTATGGATAACAGGTTATGCATTAATCCATCAACTAATAAAACATTACTTATAGAGGGAAGATTTCCATTACCTACTGTTCCAAAGCCAATGATCTTTCCTCTCTGATTACCCCCAAAGCCTACGTGGCCTCCAGGCTTAAGTTCCAGGCTTTGGAACATATGCCTTCTTCCCGTCATGTGTCGTGAGCAGCCAGAGTTCAGGTACCATAATTGGTGTCTTTGCTTTGCTGCTAAAGATATTTCCCACATGTATTATTTTTTCCTTAGGTACCCACATTTTCTTGGGTCCTGATTTGTTAGTTTTACCAAAACTCTGGTTGAATTTTGGTTTGACAGAGTAATCACTACTTGTATATTTTATGTCATGTGTGTGCCCATATATAAAGTGTGAATCAAGTGGAGTATGTTTTATAACTAAATCCATGGCATTTTTTGGTGTAGGTACCTTACCTTGATATCCTATCCCTTTTCTGCCATTTCTACTAACTCCGTAGATCATTGAAGCCATTTTGCTTCTGTCTATGTTTTTAGCTAGAAACTTATGAAAGTTGTGATCATACTCCTTGATGATCTCATAAGCATTGCTGGGAGTTTCAGGGATTGTTTCCTTCTGAGAGTTTTGAAATTGGTTTTCTAATTTTTAAATTTTATCTTTTAACTCAAAATTCTCCAATTTGGGACTCTCGGTCTTATCAGAGTCAGAAGCAAGATTCCTTTCCAGGTTTCTGAATTTGACTCTGATCTGCTGATATCTTTCCAGAATTTCATTAAGGCTTTCAGCTAGTTCAGCCTTAGTAAAGTTTATAGTAAAGTCAGGGAATACCTCTTCTGTATCTGATTCAGAGTCTGACTCAGAAGCTTCACTGTCTTCAGTTATGTTTTCCATTAGAGCTATGTTTGCTCTTTCATCATCTGATTCTGAGTCAACTTCAGATGTGTCAGAATCATCCCATGTAGCCATGATACTTTTCTTCTTTTCCTTTCCAAACTTCTTTTTAGGCTTCTCCTTCTGAAGCTTTGGGCAATCACTTTTGTAGTGCCCTTGCTCGTTACATTCATAGCAGATGATGTCTTTGTTGTTTAGCTTTCTGTTTCCTGAAGAACCTTCAGATCTTCTGTGTCTAGAGGAGGATTCTGACCTTCTGTATCTGGAGGAAGATTCATTCTGATTTTCTGATCTTCTGGGATTCCTGAACTTCCTTTGCCTCTGCTTCCACAATTGGTTCACCCTTTTGGAGAGGAGAGACAGTTCATCTTCTTCTAATGAGGACCCATCAGAGGTTTCTTCCACAGCCTGCAAAACTTTGGAGTCAGATTTTCTGTTAGATTATAAAGCTAATGGCTTACCTTGCTTTTGAGGTTCATCTACTTCTAGCTCTATCTCGTGACTTTGAGGGAGCTGACAAGTTCCTCCAGAGAGATTTTGTTGAGATCCTTGGCTAGCTTAAGTGCTGTGACCATTGGCCTCCACTGTTTTGGCAAGCTTCTGATGATCTCCTTAACGTGATCAGCAGTGGAATACCCTTTGTCAAGAACTTTTAGACCAGCAACAAGAATTTGAAATCTTGAAAACATAGTTTCTATTGATTCACTCTCTTCCATCTTGAATGCCTTATACTTCTGAATGAGCGCAAGGGCTTTGGTTTCTTTGACTTGAATGTTGCCTTCATGCGTCATTCTCAGAGAGTCAAACATATTCTTGGCATTTTCTCTGTTTGATATCTTCTCATATTCTGAATAAGAGATGGCGCTGAGAAGAATTGTTCTGGCCTTGTGATGATTTCTGAATTCAAGCTTTTGCTGATCAGACATCATTTTCCTGTTAATCTTCTGACCACGTCCATCCACTGGGTGCGTGTATCCATCAGTCACCATGTCCCACAGATCAGCATCATGGGCCAGAAAGAAACTCTCAATTCTGTCTTTCTAGTAGTCAAAGTTCTCTCCATCAAAGACTGGAGGTTTGCCACTGAATCTGTCCCTTTCTTCATTGTTATCATTGTTGATGTTTTGACTTGGTCCTGCCATCTTTTTTTTCTGACGCTGGATCTTGTACTGACACGGTTAAGTGTTATAAGCTTAGAACCAGGCGCTCTGATGCCAATTGAAGATGTGAAAAACACAAGAAGGGGGGGGGGGGTTGAATTGAAAAACTTGGATCAAATAATAAACAGCTTTAAGACACAGTATTTTTATCCTGGTTCGTTTGATCTCAAACTACTTCAGTCCACCCATCAAGGTGATTTCGCCTCTCTCCAACGAGGTCTTAATCCACTATTCTCAAAGAATTACAACAGCTACTTTAACAACTGTTAAAGTCTTCTTGAGTATAACCACAAACCGGTTTATCTCAAGGAAATCTTTTACAAGAAATGAACAAGAGTGTGTTGTTGTTTTCTAACAAAACAGTATATCACAATTGTGATAGTTACACAAATTAAGCTTGAAATAAAATGAATTTGCTAATGCTATTGAATATGCGTGGTTTGGAAGGCTTGGCAAATTGTGTGAATACGTGCGTGCTTCTTTTCTCAAGCAGACTTGTTTATATAGGCAAGGCAAAGATATGTTGTCCATAAAGCAAGTTTAATGATAATAACGCACTTTCCTTTTGAAGAATATCTTGTCTGAAGAAAGCCGTTAGCATTTAATTTTGTCTTGAATAATTAATAACGCTTCAGAGTCTTCTTTGCTTTAACTGCTGATAATCGCTTCAGAGTGTTGATGACTTGGTAAAGATTTCTTTGATCAAATTCAGAGTGTATTTGTTTATGCGCAGATTCTGGTCATCAAGCTTCAGCGTATAATCTGGTAGCTTCAGCGTGTAGCACATATTACTGATCTTCTGACGCTGATTCCATCAGAACTTCTGTATATACAAAACATAATTTTAAGAGGCATATTTGTTTTATATATATCTTTGAATTTATTTATTCTTTGTATTTTGTTATCATCAAAACTCTAATCAAGGGTTGTAGAATCAAACTATGTTCTAACACGGTACTATTCGCTTCGTCTCTTCAAGACGATTCCAATGGTCCCCTCACGAAACATTTATATAAGGTGTAGCTCAGTCGTTTTTGAAGGAAATATTTGAAATGGGATTTGAAAATTTATGGCCAAAACTCACTTCCAGTTGAAAACAAATGTTGCGACTAGGATCAAAATGATGAGAGATTTAATATAGTACCAAGGTTTTAGAGAATTGGTGAATGAATCTACCTATTGAAGTTCAAATTCAGAGCTCTGAAACTTGACTCGGCTAGCACGATTTAGGAAGTCTTAGAGCTTGGTTCTTCTTCTATTAGCTTCAGTGAAGTTCAAGGATGAAGAATTGACAAAGAAAATGGATTGAGGAAAGCTGTAGAACTAAATTCGAAGTTGCAGAAAAGTGTATTCAAGAGAGAGTTTGGGAGGGTAATTCTGGATATATAAGCTTGCGAAAATGAGTGGGATAGAGAATTTATTTATAGGAGAAGTGAATGGAATCAAGAGGAGGGGTGAATGATGCATTTTGGAGGGAAATCGTGCACACCTGTTTTCATGAAATAAGTGTGATCACATGTGCATCAAAACTCATCCAAATGATGCATTTTGACACTCTAAATCATCCACACGTTTATGCTAATCATGTTTAAGTAGAAAACACTCACAAATTTGGTGATTAGAAGTCAAATTATGGAAATTGCATTCTGACTGTTTGAGAAACTTTAGTTCCAATGTACCAACTTTGAAATCATGGTGTGCACAATTCAGGAAGCTTTATGAATTGATTTTTGATGTGTTGGAAAGATGATATCACAAACATCACAATGTGCAAAGAATGGAATCAAATGGATGCTTGAACTGAAAGTTGTGATGACTCAAAGTTGAGAAAAATATGTTGACTTTTATACTTAGAAAAAATTCAAGTTTTTTCCTCAAAAATGACCTATAATATTTTGATTCCAAACAAGGCCTTCCTCCAAAATATTGCTTTGATCAATGATGCTAGCTTGAAATAGGCTTTCCAAAGTGAATTGTGGAACTTGAATAACTCAAAAATACCAAGTATTGAAAGAGTTATGGACTTGCAAAATAGGTGAAAATTCATGAGATGACCTATTGCATCCTTAGGGCATCTTCCATTCATTTTCAAGCTTTGAACATAAAAGAAGAGTTAAAGTTCACATCCTTAATATTATTATTAAAAAATAATGGGCTCTAGGAGATAAAAATTGGCCAAGTTATGCCCTTTTTGAAGTCACATAAGGGAATTTTATGGCCTATGTAGGGACTTGTAATCTTTCTCAATCATTAGGCATCTTCCACATGAAATTTTCTTGAAACTTTTGAAGTGATTTGTTGATAACCCTTTAAAGATAAGAATGTCCTTTGAATCACTCAAAAATTACAAAAGATGAGCAAGATATAGCCCTTAGAAGTTCAAAACCCTAGCTCCTAGAGCAACAAAATGCTTTGGAAACCTCTTTCAATTTTGGAAAACTTTCTTACACAAATACTTTTCTCTTGTAAATAGAAGTTGTTGAGGATGATAATGAGAAACCATAGCATCAAAAACAAACTCCAAATATTAATAATTGAGGGCAATGTGCACTTGTGAACACGAAAGCAAGAACTTGTCCAATTAGGTCAAACTTCTTCAATCAAATCTTGCATCCTTTAACTTTCTTTGACAAATTGAGGCATAATGAAACATGGCAGATCTTGTCATGATATAACTTCAAAGCACCTTTAATGATGAAGCTTGAATACCAATGAAGCTTTGCTGAAGAAGGCATGAAAATAGACTCATGAACCTATAGATCCACTTGATGTAATGTGTTGTGCTTTCACCTATAACATCATCAATTAGAGCAAACATTCATTGTATTTATTAGTTATAAATTAATTAATACATAACATAGATGATCATAATATACAAGTCAAGGTGCTTGGTGGTTCCCCATGAGCAAACCCAAAGGTAAGGAGAAGAAACCAAACCCTAGTATGATCTTGTTGTGATTGAGTTGACATGAGATGATAGAGGGATCTTAGGGGGGAAATTGGGGCACAACAACTGTCCTTATTTAAGTGTCTTCTATCTGGAGATATGAAGGTTAAAATCTTTATGTAGACGTGATTGAATATACTTAAATATAAAACAAACCCTATTTTTGGTCCTAAGATGCCATGCAATGTTTATGATTATGCATGCAAACAAATAGATCCAAAGGTTACACCAGAAACCACTGGGGAAACAGAAAATAAAAGATCAAAATAAAACTAGACAAGAAAAATAAATCACTGGTGAACAGAGGACTCAACTCTACTGGGGTAAATCTCAAGGAGGAGATAAAGTAACATCAACTCAAACATTAAGGAAAGAAAATAAAGGATAACGATGATCCACAAATAACCGCAAACTATCCACTCTCAGAGAAAATAGAAAAAAAAAGGTAATTTCGACCTACTGGGGGAAAAGAGGTGGCAGAATAATACCAGCAAACATCAATATTAGGGGTGTTAACAATTGTTTGGAATCAGTACTCATTATTGGAAATAAACAAACTTCTTCAAAGCAAAGTGAATCAACAACAACGAACTATCTCCCATAATGAAGAGACTACCATCCATCGGAAAAATATCTCAATAACGAACTATCTCCCATAATGACGAGACTACCATTCATTGAAGAAACAAATCTCAACAACGAACTATCTCCCATAATAACGAGACTACCATTCATTGGAGTAACATATCAAAAACGGACTATCTCCCTGTTGGCTCCTAAATTTGACACCCCTGTTTTTATTAATATCAGCCATTAAAGCTGAAGGATATTTTCGACCAGCTGGGTCTGTCGAAATTCCCATCGAAAGATGGCAATGTACTTAGAGGATTTCTTCCAAGGGAGAAGTTGGTTGCCTTCGACGTCGAAGGTGTTTCTCGTTGAAGATGCTTCTCGACGAAGGTGTTCGATTGTTCAGAGTGGAACGGTTTGAAATTCAAGCGTTTGGAGGGAAAATGGTTTCCAGCGGTTACCAAGTGCAACGTGCAAAGATCTGGAGCGTAGAACGCTGAGAACGTGCCAAGTGGAGTCATCTCGAAGCAGTGTAACTGCCCGACGGTTACTTGGGATGTTTTAGTATAAATAGTAGTAGTTCACGCAGTTTTTCGCGTGTGTTCACAATTATATACAAAGTCACTCATATAGATTCGAGTACCCAGCGTGTGAGAAAGAATTGTTGAGAATGTATGTGTGAAACACCACTTTTATTAATCAAAGTCATTTATTTTCCAGAAACTTTACTTGCTTTCTTCTTTACTTTTCCTGTCGAAGCCTTTTATTTCAAGCCTTCCTTTATTTTATCAAGCCCACTTCTTCATGCAATTTACTTAAAGCCTCTTTATTTTCTTGTCATTTAACCATTATCCAACTTAATCAAAACCCCAAAATCAACCATGTCTTAGGATCAATCTGATCGATCCTACGAGTAACCAAATAAGTAACCATTTGGAAGATTAGCGGTTGTTTACCAATAACCACGGTAAACAAATTGGCACACCTAGTGGGACTGTGTGTTGATTTTTGAAGTTTAACCTTTTTAAACATAATCTCATCTTTTTCGAGGAGTGTTGTATGTTATTGAGAAGTGGTAGAATATACACTAACGATACCAATACTGCCAGAAGAAGAGAAGAGATGGCGAATCCGCCAAACAATAACGAAATCCCACAAACGAATGTGGGAGCAACGGTTATCCCGACCGTAAGTGAAGCGATAACCGCTGGTTCAACACCAACAGTAACGCTCACACCAACGGGGCCATTACCTCCGTTCACAGGCCCCAGAGTGCCTTTGGGAACTCCCCCGCCAAGGGGAAATTTAGGCACAAGGCCTTATGTTCCCCCAGGATTTATGACAGGCGGTCATAATCGAGAACCACTCTATGTCATGCCAACTTCTGACTTGGCTAGCCTGACGAACGCGGCGTCCACTTTTTCAGACCCTTTAGTGAGTGCCTCTTCGCCACTCCAAGGTTCTGGAGTAGGTATGGCGAATAGAAATAGGACCCAACTCTTAGGAGGAACGTCCCAAGTAGCACATGGCCTTACAAATGCCTCGACAGCAGTCTTGAGGCAACAAATGGACGAAAGCAACCATGATATGGTTCAAATGTTGGCACAAACTTTAAGTACAGTGCTGAACCCTCTAATACAAAACACTACCCAATCGAATCAGCAGATGACAGCGCAAATGACGCGTTTGGCTGATTTCTTTGGAGTACCCCAACCTATTCGACAGCCCCAAAGGGCGCAAATAAGGGGAAACCAGGGTGTATTCTTAGAGGAAGAAACCACTATCAACCAAGTCCAACAGCCTGTCGAAGAAAACCTTAGGGCACGATTGGAGCAACCTGTCGAAGAACCTAGGGTAATAACCCCAGAGGTAAGGTTAGTTAACAGAAACCAAAATGCTGACGAAGTAGTTCAGCATATCCAATATCAAAACCTGGGTTTGGAAAATAATCTGGCAACCATGATCGAAAGGATCATGACTCAAAATGGGATGAACATGGGCTTTCGAAGGCCCAACTTTACATGCCCGCTGTCAGAATACGTGTTACAAACAGACTTACCTCCTAGATGTAAAGTCCCTAAATTCACTAAGTTCTCTGGGGACACGACAGAATCTACTATCGAACATGTGGCGAGATACTTGATCGAAGCAAGAGATATTTCAAACAACGAAAACCTGAGGATTAAGTACTTCCCAAGTTCTTTAACGAAGAACGCTTTTACTTGGTTTACAACTCTCCCCCCCCCCCCCCCCCCCCCCAATTTGATCCATCATTGGACCCAGTTGGAAAGATTGTTCCATGAGCAATTCTACATGGGGCAAACCAAGATAAGCCTGAAAGAATTGGCCAGTGTAAAGAGACGTTTCACTGAACCTATAGACGAATATCTAAATAGGTTTAGGTTGCTCAAAGCAAGATGTTTTACACAAGTGCCAGAACATGAGTTAGTCGAAATAGCTGCAGGCGGTTTAGATTATTCCATTAGGAAGAAGTTAGACACTCAATACCTGAGAGACATGGCCCAACTGGCCGATAGAGTTCGACAGGTGGAACGCCTCAAAGCTGAAAAAGCAAAGGCAACGAAAACTCATAAGAGAGAGAGGATAGCGTATGTTGAGATGGATGACGAAGATCCAGAATCCTTCGACGAAACTATAACTGTCGAAGAAGGAGAAGTCGATTTAGCGGAACTAAAACAAGGGCCACCATACTCTTGCAAACTGTTAGTCCCCTCAAGTGGAAAAAATCCCACTGGTCCAGAAAGGACCAACGATAGGTTCCCCCAAAAGACTTATAGTTTTGATATTACAAAATGTGATGAGATCTTTGACTTGCTTGTAAAAGATGGTCAAATGATAGTACCCCCAGGGGTAAAAGTGCCTCCTCTTGATCAAAGAAAGAAGAGAGGTTTTTGTAAATATCATAACTTTCTGGGCCATAAAACGTCTCAATGTTTTCTTTTCAGGAATCTTGTGCAAGACGCTATCGAAGAAGGGAGGTTGAAGTTTACTGACAAGACCCCCATGGTTGTGGACTCTAATCCGTTGCAGGCTGAAGCCCACTATGCTGAACCTTCAGAGGTGAACGTGATCGAGGCATCCAGAAGCCAGTCGAAGAGGCCAGGAATCACAATGGTCGAAGTCTCAAAGGACCATGTCAACATGCCAATCTTTGGCAGTTTTTCTGGGAATTTATCCAGAAAGACAATTGAAGCGGTTCAGAAAGCGGTCGAAAGCCCAAAGCTGGAGACAGTTGGAGCCCAAAAATCTGGAACAAAACCCAGTTCTCACTTGGCCGCAGTCCAAGGCCAGACAGAGGACTTGGAGATCCAAATGAAGCAGTTGACTCTTGCCAACAAAGATACTATGAATGTCAACATGGTCGAAGTCTCTGAACCAAAAGCATCAGAGGAGGCCATGAGGCAAGAACAAGATAACAAGACTGCTTTCCCTCGGGAAAATGAAAATCTGGCAGATTTCCTACAAAGATGCCAGAAAAAGAAGTCAGAAGTGATGCTGTGTCCAAGATGCAGTTCGATCTTTGACAAAAAAGCTGCTGAACATATTCAAGGCGTAAGAGCATCAAATAAGAGAAGGGAAAATGTTGATCTTCGACATGATCCCAGAAGAGCCTCCCAAAGAGGTTCAAACCAAGAAAAGAGGCCATTGACTTTCAGGCCTCCTACTAATGTGCCAGTAGATACATGGTACAAAACATCTGGTCGAAAGAGGCCAAGCGAGGAAAGATGGCACTCTTTCGATGTGCCAAGGGGTTCATCTTTAACAGAAAAGAAAGAGCCTCAGGTTGCTGCCCCTAAAGTTACACAGGTGTCAAGCAACTACAAAGGGAAAAATCCCATGTCTCGATCTCAATGGAGGAGATACCAGAGGTGACGAAAAGCTGAGAGAGAGGCTGCTAATGAACCAAAGGCAGAAACCAGTTCAAATGTTCCTCTAAGGAAGCAAAGGAAACCTCTGGAAAGAGAGCCAGTAACCAACAGGCTAGTTTGGCCTAACCAAGGTGAAGTTGATGACGAAGATGGTTCTGAGTCTGATGACACTTTGGACATCATGGTGAATATAGTCTCAGTGCTGCCCAGAGAGTTCAACCGACAGGTGGAGGTCGAAACAAGTGATTGGGAAGTGGAGCAAGAAATCGCCAAACATAGGCCAGTGTGCTATTTCGTCATGGATAATGGCACTACTGAGGAGGAAAATGGGTTCTTCGAACCACCTACAGAGGCGATGAAAAATCACCTCAAGCCTTTATTTATAAGGGCTAAACTCGAAGAAACCACAGTGAATAAAATCTTGGTGGATTGTGGGGCAACCATCAACATTATTCCTCACTTTATGCTAAGGAAAATAGGCAAAAGTGATGAGGACATCAAGCCTCACAACATGGTCCTGTCGAACTATGAAGGCGGCATAGGGACCACTATGGGAGTGATCCAACTGGAAATCAAGGTGGGATCTATCCTTCGACCAACGATGTTTATGGTCATATCGGCCAAACCTAACTATAATCTTTTGTTGGGCCGTGAATGGATTCATGGTGTCGGAGCTGTACCATCATCAATGCACCAGAGGTTGCTGCTATGTCGTCCTGACGGGATGGTCGAAAACATAGAAGCGGATCAAAGCTATTACCTGGGCGAAGTGAATCACCTAGGGTTGGCAGACTTCGACAAGAACTTGGCTCACATAGGGCCATGTCCAACACCTGACTTCGACTTGGCGCCAGCGCCAAATACTTTTTGTTCCCTATACCTGCACCCTGAGCATGGTTTTCAATGGGACAGAGAAGACTTGTCCCACATAGACTTCAGTGGGTTAACTGACATCCAACCAACTGGTTGGGGAAGTGAATTCAGTGATAATGACTGAGTCACGATCATTGAAGCGAATTTCGGCTTACGTAGCCGAAACAAAGATGATAACGACTCTCGAAGCCGAAGTAAAGTACATGGCCACACAGGCCAATGATCAACAGTTATCTGCTGCAGGTCCTGGAAAGGATTTCGATCCAGAACCTCCTGATATCATGCCAGAAGGAATGCAGGGACAGAGGCTCGACGCCATCTATGACGATGAGCCTTTGGGCTTCGAAAAGGACCCCTTGGCGAACAACATCAAAATGTTAGCGCAAGATCCTTTAGAAGAAATCAACTTAGGCGAAGGGTCAGAGAAAAAGCCAACTTACATCAGCGTAAAAATTGACCCAGAACTTAGGTTGGAAGTAATCCAATTGTTGAAAGAGTTCAAGGACTGTTTTGCATGGGATTACGACGAAATGACTGGTCTCGACAGCGGATTGGTAGAACTTCAGTTGCCAATCAAACCTGGGAAGAAGCTAAACAAGCAAAGTCCAAGACGCTTCGCTCCAGAAATACTGTCGAAGATCAAAACAGAAGTCGAAAGACTGCTGAAGTGCAAATTCATACGCGTTACAAGGTATGTCGAATGGATTGCAAACATTGTGCCAGTAATTAAGAAAAATGGTACATTGAGGGTGTGCATAGATTTCAGAGATTTGAATGCTGCTACACCCAAAGATGAATATCCTATGCCTGTGGCGGAAATGCTAGTCGATTCTGCCGCTGGCTATGAATACCTGAGTATGCTCGATGGTTATTCAGGATATAATCAAATATTCATTGCTGAAGAGGAAGTGTCGAAAACAGCTTTTCGATGCCCCGGGGCTCTAGGCACTTACGAATGGGTAGTGATGCCTTTTGGCCTAAAGAACGCTGGGGCAACATACCAACGAGCAATGAATTCTATCTTCCATGATTTTATTAACACTTTTATGCAAGTATATATTGATGACATTGTTATAAAATCTGTTTCCAGGAAGAATCATATTGACCACCTTCGACAATCATTCGAAAGAATGAGAGAACATGGTCTGAAGATGAACCCTTTGAAGTGTGAATTCTGTGTGAAAGCTGGAGATTTCTTGGGCTCCTAAATTCGACACCCTTGTTTTTATTAATATCAGCCATTAAAGCTGAAGGATGTTTTCGACCAGCTGGGTCTGTCGAAATTCCCATCGGAAGATGGCAATGTACTTAGAGGATTTCTTCCAAGGGAGAAGTTGGTTTCCTTCGACGTCGAAGGTGTTTCTCGTCGAAGATGCTTCTCAACGAAGGTGTTCGATTGTTTAGAGTGGAACGGTTTGAAATGTTAGAACAAAGTTTGAATCTACTACCCTATATTTAAGTTTTGATGATAAAAATGTGAAAAGATATAGTATTTATAAGTTTCATGTATGAACTATCTGCTGCCTAAAATTATTATGTTCTGACTTGCAGATACTCTGATTGATATAAGCAAGATCACATCTATTCAGCATCAGAACTTGATTTCAGACACCAGCATCAGAAGTTGCTATATCAGAATTTCAGAATCAGATGATCAACTCACGTACATGCTGAAACCTGATGAACAAGACTGCGCTCAACACTCTGATAAAGAAACACAACAGTTCATCAGCAGCGAAGCAGAGTCAGAATGAGCCAAGCCAGAACTTGCATTAAGTAAGCAACGGTACTGTGCATTGAAAGCAAATTAATTCCAACGGCCTCATTCCAGACAAGATCTGCTCAATAAGGAAAGTTTGTGATTAGCATTGAATCAAGAATATTGCATCCAACGTTCATCATCTCAAGTGCTATATAAACAAGGCTTTGAAGATTGAAATGGCTAATGCTCTCCAAATCTCTACACGCACAAAAGCTAATTATAATCCTCTTTCTCTCAGTTTTGCTAAACCACACACTCTGATATTCTATCATTGTTTAGCAATCTAGTGTCTAAGCTTCAATTTATGTATACATCACAGTTGTGATACAGTTTTGTAGAAAACATTCACACACTTAGTTTTACCTCTTTGTAAGAAAGTGTTACCTTGACAAACCGGGTTGTGGTTTGGATCAAGAAGGCTTTAGCAGTTGTTAAAGCAGTCTGTAATATTCAGTTGAATATAGTGGATTAAGACCTCGTTGGAGAGAGGCGAAATCACCTTGACGGGTGGACTGGAGTAGTTTGAGATCAAACGAACCAGGATAAAAATATCTTGTTTATTGCATTAGATTTCAGTTTTACAATTCAACCCCCCCCTTCTTGTGTTTTTCACCACTTCAATTGGCATCAGAGCGCCTGGTTCTGAGCTAAAACACTTAACCGTGTCAGTACAAGATCCAGCCTCAGAAAAACACAATGGCAGGAAACAATTCTCACATCAGCAATGACAACAATGAGGACAGAGACATATTCAGTGGCAAACCTCCAGTATTTGATGGAGAAAACTTTGATTACTGGAAAGACAGAATTGAAAGCTTCTTTCTGGCACATGATGCTGATCTGTGGGATATGGTGACAGATGGATACACGCACCCTGTGAATGCAAGTGGTCAGAAGATTGATAGAAAAACAATGTCTGATCAACAAAAGCGTGACTTCAAGAATCACCAAAAGGCCAAAACCATCCTCCTCAACGCCATCTCCTATACTGAGTATGAAAAGATCTCCAACAGAGACACAGCAAAGAATATTTTTGACTCACTCAGAATGACGCATGAGGGCAACGTTCAGGTCAAAGAAACAAAAGCTCTGGCGCTCATTCAGAAGTATGAGGCGTTCAAAATGGAAGAATCTGAATCCATTGAAACCATGTTCTCTAGATTCCAGATTCTGGTAGCTGGTCTCAAAGTTCTGGACAAAGGATACTCTACTTCTGACCATGTCAAGAAAATCATCAGAAGTTTACCCAAGCAGTGGAGACCTATGGTTACAGCTCTGAAGCTAGCTAAAGATCTCAACAAAATCACTCTGGAGGAACTTATCAGCTCCCTCAGAAGTCATGAGATAGAGCTAGAAGCTGATGAGCCTCAGAAGCAAGGTAAGCCTTTAGCATTAAAATCTAACAGAAAATTTGAGTCTAAAGTTTTGCAGGCAGTTGAAGAAACATCTGATGGATACTCATCAGAAGAAGACGAACTCTCCCTTCTCTCCAGACGAGTAAATCAACTGTGGAAGCAAAGACAAAGGAAGTTCAGGAATCCCAGAAGATCTGATCAGAACGAGTCTTCTTCCAGATACAGAAGGACAGATTCTTCCTCTAGATACAGAAGATCTGAAGGCTCCTCCAGTAGCAAAAAGCCAAACACCAAAGACATCATCTGCTATGAGTGCAATGAGCAAGGACACTATAAGAGTGACTGCCCAAAGCTTCAGAGGGAAAAGCCCAAAAAGAAGTTTGGAAGAGAGAAGAAGAAAAGTCTCATGGCTACATGGGATGACTCTGACTCGTCTGAAGTTGACTCAGAATCAGATGATGAAAGGGCAAACATAGCTCTCATGGCTAACATTTCAGAAGATAGTGAAGCTTCTGAATCAGACTCAGAATCAGACACTGAAGAGGTATTTCCTAACTTTGCTGTTAACTTTACAAAGGCTGAACTTGCTGAAAGCCTTAATGAGATTCTGGAACGTTATCAGCAAATTAGAGCTAAATTCAGAGACCTGAAAAGGAATCTTGAATCTGACTCTAATAAGACTGAGAGTCTCAAATTGGAAAATTCTGAGCTGAGAAATAAGATTTCAAAATTAGAAAACACTTTTAAAAACTCTCAGAAGGAACCAATTTCTGAAACTCCCAGCAACGCTGATGAGATCATCAAGGAGTATGATCACAGTTTCCAGAAGTTCCTAGCTAAAAGCATAGATAGAAGCAGAATGGCTTCAATGATCTATGGAGTTAGCAGAAACGGCAGGAAAGGAATAGGATACCAAGGTAAGGTTCCTACACCAAAGAATGTCATGGACTTAACCATTAAACACACTCCTCTGAGTTCACATTTTGTATATGGTCACACACATGATATCAAATACACTAGCAGTAAGCACTCTGTGAAACCAAAATTCAACCAGAGTTTTGGTAAAACTAACAAATCAGGACCCAAGAAAATCTGGGTACCTAAGGATAAAATAATACATGTTGCAGATATCTTTAGCAGCAAGTCAGAAACACCAGTCATGGTACCTGGACTCTGCCTACTCACGACACATGACGGGAAGAAGGCATATGTTCCAAAGCCTGGAACTTAAGCCTGGAGGCCACGTTGGCTTTGGAGGCAATCAGAGGGGAAAGATAATTGGCTCTGGAACTGTAGGTAATGGAAATCTTCCCTCTATTAATAATGTTCTGCTATTAGATGGATTGATGCATAATCTGTTATCCATAAGTCAATTAAGTGATAACGGTTATGATATAATCTTTAATCAAAAATCATGTAAAGCTGTTAGTCAGAAAGATGGGACTATCCTGTTTAACGGTAAGAGGAAAAACAACATTTACAAAATCAAACTTTCTGAACTAAAGAGTCAGAATGTAATATGTCTTCTGTCTGTTAACAACGAGTAGTGGATCTGGCACAGAAGATTGGGACATGTTAGTATGAGAAGAATATCTCAGATTAACAAACTCAATCTGGTCAGAGGACTTCCTAATTTGAAGTTCAATTCAGATGCTCTGTGTGAAGCATGTCAGAAAGGCAAATTTTCAAAACCTTCTTTTAAATCCAAAAATGTTGTTTCTACCTCTAAGCCATTAGAACTTCTGCATATTGACTTATTTGGACCAGTTAAAACTGCTTCAGTCAGTGGTAAGAAGTATGGGTTAGTAATCATAGATGACTATAGCAGATGGACATGGGTAAAGTTCTTAAGACACAAGGACGAGTCACACTCTGTGTTTGTTACCTTCTGTAACCAAGTTCAGAATGAAAAGGATCTTAGAATCGTTAAAGTCAGAAGTGATCATGGTGGAGAGTTTTAAAACAAAGATTTTGAGTCATTCTTTAATGACAGAGGCATTCTGCATGATTTCTCTTGTCCTAGAACTCCCCAACAAAATGGAGTTGTAGAACGAAAGAACAGAACATTGCAACAAATGGCCAGAACCATGATCAATGAGACAAATGTTGCTAAGACCTTCTGGGCAGAGGCAATAAACACAGCGTGCTACATTCAGAATAGAATCTCAATAAGACCTATTCTGGAAAAGACTCCATATGAATTGTGGAAGAACAGAAAGCCCAACATTTCATATTTTCATCCATTTGGATGTACTTGCTTTATATTAAATACAAAGAATTATTTGAACAAGTTTGACTCTAAAGCACAGAAGTGTATTATGTTAGGATACTCTGAACGCTCAAGAGGGTACAGAGTATACAATACAGAAACACAGATTGTGGAAGAATCAATCAGTGTTCGTTTTGATGATAAGCTTGACTCTGAAAAGTCAAAGCAGAATGAAGTTTTTGCAGGTATAGAAATTGAATTTGCAGGTTCTGAAGACAAGTCATCAGAAGCTCTCAACACAGACATTCCTTCAACGTCTGAAAGGAGCACTGCTAGCAATCCTACAACAGCTGCTGATCAACCTCAGAAGAGATTACCCAGAAGCAGCTTGGATCACCCAGAAGAGACTATCCTAGGAAGAAAGGAAGATCCAATCAGAACAAGAGCAAGCTTCAGAAACTCTGAAGAAACACTTATGGGACTTGTGTCTCTGATTGAACCTTCTTCTATTGATGAAGCACTTCTGGATAATGACTGGATTCTGGCAATGCAAGAAGAGCTGAATCAATTCACCAGAAACGACGTATGGGATCTCGTTCCCAAACCAAAAGGATTCAACGTCATTGGAACAAGATGGGTGTTCAGAAACAAGCTAAATGAACAAGGTGAAGTCATCAGAAACAAGGCACGACTGGTTGCACAAGGTTATAGTCAGCAAGAGGGGATAGACTATACAGAAACCTTTGCCCCAGTCGCGAGGTTAGAATCTATCAGACTTTTAATTTCATTTGCTGTTAATAGAGGCATCACTCTGTATCAGATGGATGTCAAAAGTGCATTCTTAAATGGTTATATAGAAGAAGAAGTGTATGTACACCAACCCCCAGGTTTTGAAAATACAAAACATCCAGAACATGTTTTCAAACTAAAGAAGTCACTGTATGGTCTGAAACAAGCTCCCAGAGCTTGGTATGAAAGGCTAAGTAACTCTCTGCTAGAAAATGAATTCACCAGAGGGAAGGTGGACACTACTCTATTCTGTAAATCAGTTAAGAGTGACATCTTAGTCTGTCAAATTTATGTTGACGATATTATTTTTGGTTCTACTAATCCTTCTCTTGGAAGAAAATTTGCTAAGTGTATGCAGGCAGAATTTGAGATGAGCCTCATGGGGGAACTGAAATTCTTTCTAGGAATTCAGATCAATCAAACTCCAGAAGGAACTTACATTCATCAGAGCAAATACATCAGAGATCTTCTGAAGAAATTTGACCTCTCAGAATGTAAGCCATCAAAGATTCCAATGCATCCCACGTGCATTCTGGAAAGAGAAGAGGTGAGCAAAAATGTAGAACAGAAAGTCTACAGAGGTATGATTGGTTCTCTCCTCTATCTGACTGCTTCAAGACCTGACATATTATTCAGTGTTTGTATCTGTGCTAGATTCCAATCAGATCCTAGAGAATCTCACTTAACAGCTGTTAAGCGAATTTTCAAATATCTGAAAGGTACTACTAATCTGGGTTTGTTTTATAGAAAATCTAGTGATTACAGCTTAGTAGGCTACTGTGATGCTGATTTTGCTGGAGACAGAGTGGAACGTAAAAGTACTTCTGGAAGCTGCCAGTTTCTGGGAGAAAATCTGATCTCTTGGTCCAGCAAAAGGCAATCAACAATTGCTCTGTCAACAGCAGAAGCTGAGTACATAGCAGCAACAGGATGTAGCACACAAATGCTCTGGATGAAAAGTCATCTTGAAGACTTCCAGATTTTTGAGAGTAACATTCCTATACTTTGTGATAATACTTCTGCTATTTGCTTAAGTAAGAATCCCATTTTACATTCTAGAGCTAAGCATATAGAAATAAAACATCACTTCATTAGGGACTATATTCAGAAAGGTATTTTGAACTTAAAATTTATAGATACAGACCATCAATGGGCTGATATCTTTACTAAACCCCTTTCAGAAGATAGGTTTAATTTCATTCTGAAACATCTCAGCATGAAAGTGTGTCCAGAGTGAAAATGTTTTAATTCCATATATTTACCTTCAGAATGTAATTGTTTTACTGTGAACTTCTGATCAATCTCCTTTCAGAAAGATAGAACATGCAGATTGTATCAGATGCAAGTCTAAAGATCTGAGAGTCTAAGCTCAAAGAAAGACGTGCTGATCACTACATCAAACAAGTGTCATCCAATCATCAGCATATCTCTGAAGCAGAACGCGTGCACGCTTCTGAGAAGGCAAAGCGCTGATTGGGTGCATTGAGACACATGTCTGGTAACCGTTTTTAAGTATCTTTCTCAAATCCCCCAAAATCAGCAAGCATTTAATGAAAAGTAATCATGCTTTTAAAATTCAATCATGATTTTTCTCTCTCTTAAAAAACATTTATCTTTTCAAAATAGTTTTGAAAACTCTATTTAAGCACATTAATCTCTCATTCTCATTCTTTACGTTTTCTCACTAATACTCAAGTATTTTCTGCATATTTCTGTGTTCATCTCTTGCAACCTATTTTCCTCAGTTTATTCTCAAAACCCTTTTAGTGTGAACATGGCAACCTCCAGCAGCGCTTCTGCAGGTCCTCAGAAGAAAGCATCATCTGAGCAATATCAAGTGCCATTCAGAACTCTCCTCACTCCTGTGAAGAATCTTGAAGTGCTTTCTGAATTAATCATTGATTTTGAAAGCTTGAAGGAGAACGGTTTTGACCTAACTGAAGAAGTTAGGGCTCAGAAGTGGGAAAGGTATTTCGACAGGTTGGTTGGACCAACATTCCCAATGCTAGTCAAGGAATTCTGGATTCACGCCAAGGCTTCAACACATCTAGTCACCTCCTTTGTTATGGGGAAGAAGATTGTGATCACTGAGGATCACATTGCAAGGCTAATCGGTTACAGTGGCGGTGGCGTCCGTTGTGTGGACATGGCTGAAAGATGTGCTGATGTAGGGGTGATAGCTGCAAGGATTTTCACTCTTGGGGTGCCCAGCAGCAAGATTAAAGATCTGAAGGATCATTACAGAGTGTGGGCTAAGATAATTCTGGGGTGCTTCAACCACAGGAAACCAACCAGTTCTCCTGATTACATAAATGTGGATCAGCAGTTTCTGATCTACTTTATTGATCAGAAGGTAAAGATCAATCTGGCTCACTTCCTGTTCAACCACCTCAGAACAAGTGTGAAGGAAACAAGGGAAGAAGAAAGAACCAAGAGGGATTGGATACCTTTTGGAAGGTTGATATCAGATATTCTGACAGAGAATAGGCTGATTGAGCATCTGATAGAAGCTCAAGAGCTAAGCACTATTGAACCAACAATTGGGAAAGCTCTGAATGCAAAGAACTTGAAGAAGATGAAGCTGATAGAGAATATTCAGAAGGAACCCAGAGCTACTCCCATTGCTGATATCTCCAGCAGAAGAGTGCCTCTGAGTGACTTTCCGTTATTTTCTGAAATTGAATCCAAACCAGAGGTGATTCTCAGGTACTTGGATGCGTGCAAGGCAGATGGTACAGATCCAAATCTGAATATCAAAGATCTGCATCAACCTCAACCAGAAGTGACTCTGAAGAAGACGAAGAAGAGGAAGGCACCATCAGAAGGATCATCCCAGCAGACACCCAGGAAAAGAGGTAATTCATCTGCTACTCCTGTTTTAAATTCTTCTACTATTCCAGCATCTATTCCTCCTCAAACCTCTCATAGAATCCCAATCCCCATCCCTACCATAGATGAAACTGTACAAGAAGAGGACCCTTCTGAGGCATTAAAACTCAGAAGACCCAGAACCAAACATCCCAAACAACCAACAATCTCAACAACATCAGCAATTGACCAAGTGCTGTCTGACATTGATCAACACACCTCTGATCAACCAATCTCTGAACCACAAACTGTTCCTCCTCCACAACCAGAACAACAGCAATCTGCTGAAGAACCAGAACAAGAACAACCACTCTCATCAATTCCAGAAGAACCCCTTATCCCTGAACAATCAGAAATTTCGTCTCCCTCTCCCCAACCAGAAATTAATCCACCATCACCTCAAACAGAGTTTCATCACTCTGAAACTCCTTCTCCTCAACCATCTGAACCTCATTCACCTCAACCATCACCTCTGGCAATCCAGCTGCCATGTGGAACAACTGTTATCATGCCCCAGTTACCATCCTCACCAGAATCTACACCACCAAATACTCCCAAAACACCACCCAGTCCAATCATAATCTTTGATACTGATACTCCATCTCCAAAACAAACAGCTGCTCAGAAAACCTCTGAAAACCCCAGCGGGACTTTCATAGACTTAACCAGTCTTGACCGTCTTGCTGATCTAAAACACAAAATTGCCATCCCAAAACCAAAACAACCAGATGTTGGCTCTGGTATTATGAATTTTGAAACAGGTGTGCTGCAATGGATTGCTTCTTTGAAGCAAGTCTGTCCTGAAATGATCGACCCAGCTGCTTCTGATCAACTCTGGTCACAATTCAGACTTTGGGTACGTGCTGAAGCCCTCAAGTTGCAGGATATCAACTATGAGCAGGCACAACAAAATTTCAGCAAGCTTCTGAATGAAGTTGGAAGTCAGCTTCTGAAAGAGGACGTGCTCCCTCTGGACAGTGAACCTTGGTCTGAGAAACAGCAAGCTGCAAAGGTGAAATCAGAAGAAGACAAGACCATTCAAGCTGAAGAAAGTCAAGCAGAGGATGTTGCTGAAAGCTCTCAGAAGCCTCCTGCTTCTGATGCTTCTCAAGCTGCCTTGGACAGGCAGACTCTGGAAGAACTAAGGCTGAATGACATGCGTCTGCAGCAGCGGATGGATGAAAGCGATCAGAAGATGAAAGAGAGAATGGATGTGCAGGATAGCAAGATTGACACTGTCGTCAGCATGGTGCACAAGCAGAATGAGACTGCTGAAAAGATCCAAGCCATGCTGGAGAACCTGTTCACACGCTTGCCTCCTCAACCTTAGTCTCTTTTTTCATTCATGACCTTTTTCATGTTTTCCTTGATTTTATGATGTACTGTTTGAATATGTTTTGTAATATTTTCTTGTTTTGATTCTGAACTCTCTCAATATGATTAGTTTTTCTGATCTTAATTGTTTTAGCACATCACCTACACTTTTTGATTGCTGACAAAAAGGGGGAGAACAAGAATGATATTTTAATCAATAACGGCTAACTAGACAAAAATTCTCAAACATTCTAACTCTATTACTTGAAAATGTTTTTTCTGTTTTGCTTAAAGTCTACAGGTACAAGGAAGCTCCTGGACACTCTGAAGACTAGAAGCTCTGAAGCTCTGATCACTATGAAGTTCTGATCCGCTCTGATATTCTGATCCAAAGCAAAGCTCTGACAAGAAAAACTCTGAAGCTCTGCTCTGACATAAAGCTTCTGATAAGTCAAAGACTCTGATACTCTGATGTTCAAAGAAAGGCAAAAAGATCTGATCCTGAAGAACACGTGTAATCAAAGGGAAGTAATAAACTCAGGGGGAGTATCTCTCAACTCTGATATCTCTTTACTTCTTATCCTTTTACTTCTTACTCTGATACATATTCCAGATACCTTTTCACGTTATTTTCATTTAAAATATCTAGTTTTTGTCATCATCAAAAAGGGGGAGATTGTTAGAACAAAGTTTGAATCTACTGCCCTATATTTAAGTTTTGATGATAACAATGTGAAAAGATATAGTATTTATAAGTTTCATGTATGAACTATCTGCTGCCTAAAATTATTATGTTCTGACTTGCAGATACTCTGATTGATATAAGCAAGATCACATTTATTCAGCATCAGAACTTGATTTCAGACACCAGCATCAGAAGTTGCTATATCAGAATGTCAGAATCAGATGATCAACTCACGTACATGCTGAAACCTGATGAACAAGACTGCGCTCAACAATCTGATAAAGAAACACAACAGTTCATCAGCAGCGAAGCAGAGTCAGAATGAGCCAAGCCAGAACTTGCATTAAGTAAGCAACGGTACTGTGCATTGAAAGAAAATTAATTCCAACGGCCTCATTCCAGACAAGATCTGCTCAATAAGGAAAGTTTGTTATTAGCATTGAATCAAGAATATTGCATCCAACGTTCATCATCTCAAGTGCTATATAAACAAGGCTTTGAAGATTGAAATGGCTAATGCTCTCCAAATCTCTACACGCACAAAAGCTAATTATAATCCTCTTTCTCTCAGTTTTGCTAAACCACACACTCTGATATTCTATCATTGTTTAGCAATCTAGTGTCTAAGCTTCAATTTGTGTATACATCACAGTTGTGATACAGTTTTGTAGAAAACATTCACACACTTAGTTTTACCTCTTTGTAAGAAAGTGTTACCTTGACAAACCGGGTTGTGGTTTGGATCAAGAAGGCTTTAGCAGTTGTTAAAGCAGTCTGTAATATTCAGTTGAATATAGTGGATTAAGACCTCGTTGGAGAGAGGCGAAATCACCTTGACGGGTGGACTGGAGTAGTTTGAGATCAAACGAACCAGGATAAAAATATCTTGTTCATTGCATTAGATTTCAGTTTTACAATTCACCCCCCCCCCCCCCCCCCCCTTCTTGTGTTTTTCACCACTTCATGAAATTCAAGCGTTTGGAGGGAAAACGGTTTCCAGCGGTTACCAAGTGCAACGTGCAAAGATCTGGAGCGTCGAACGCTGAGAACGTGCCAAGTGGAGTCATCTCGAAGCAGTGTAACTGCCCGACGGTTACTTGGGATGTTTTAGTATAAATAGTAGTAGTTCACGCAGTTTTTCGCGTGTGTTCACAATTATATACAAAGTCACTCATATAGATTCGAGTACCCAGCGTGTGAGAAAGAATTGTTGAGAATGTATGTGTGAAACACCACTTTTATTAATCAAAGTCATTTATTTTCCAGAAACTTTACTTGCTTTCTTCTTTACTTTTCCTGTCGAAGCCTTTTATTTCAAGCCTTCCTTTATTTTATCAAGCCCACTTCTTCATGCAATTTACTTAAAGCCTCTTTATTTTCTTGTCATTTAACCATTATCCAACTTAATCAAAACCCCAAAATCAACCATGTCTTAGGATCAATCTGATCGATCCTGCGAGTAACCAAATAAGTAACCATTTGGAAGATCAGCGGTTGTTTACCAATAACCACGGTAAACGGTAAACACTCCCATAATGACGAGACTACCATTCATTATAGTAACAAATCTCAACAACGAACTATCTCCCATAATGAGGAGACTACCATCATTTGGAGTAACAAATCTCAACAACAAACTATATCCCATAATGATGAGACTACCGCCCATTGGAGTAACAAATCTCAACAACTAATTATCTCCCATAATAACGAGACTACCATTCATTGGAGTAACATCTTGTTTACTGTGGAAAAGGGTAAACAACCGCTAGTCTTCCCAAAGCCCAAAAACTAAGGGTTACTTGTAGGATCGACTAGTTGATCCTAAGACATGTGCTAATGTACATAAGTATAACTTGTTCAACCGACATAAGACTTTGCTTTTTGAGAAACAGTTTTCTCTGAAGGATATAACAAGTATGACTTTCCACAATGTAATGTTTTGACCGACAATAGGTTACGACTTGTTTAAATGAAATAAATGTTGAGTGACTCTTTAGTAAATTCTAGTATAGATATAGAACGAGTTTCAAAAGTGTAGATTATATAAAAGGATTGTTCAAAAGTAAATAAAATTAAAGCAAAAGATTCAAAAGGAACAACTGAAAAGAAAGGAATTTGCATTGACATAAAGATGGTGATTCACGTACATTAACACCTTTGAAACCCTTTGCTTCCTTAAGCTTGGAATGTTGAGTTTGTTAGGTGATTCTAGTACAAAGTGAACACCCTAAATCCTACACTGGATCCTTTTATTTATAGTAGTTACAAATCTAACTTCCTACATACTAGAACACACTATATACTTGACACGTATTTGGCCTAAAGGTAACTACTTATCTATATTTTCACCACGTACTTGGCGCTTAATTTGGAAAACTATCATGTAACTGCTGGTATTTTCAAATTTCAAAATTATCCCGCTCCAGCACTCACTTTGACGCCATCCTTTAGCATAGATAGACGATCCAAACTTCTCTAAGTCTTAGATTTCAATTTGGTCGACAAGACCAAACTTCGACTAGCTTGTTTGTCAATTATGTCGACTTTCCACTGCAGACTAATAATTTTTCCAACTATTGCTCATTCTCAAGCTTAATTTCCTTACAACCTTTATTTGTAGGATACCTTCATCTTAACTTGTGGAACTACCCTCATTAATTATGAAATATATACCTTAAAATATATTTTTCCAGGTAACTAAATGCTCCCAGAGATGCAATTTTCGAATTTTGGCCAACATGAGACAATGACATCTTGGAAATATCGACCATTTTTTCATCAACTCATCTGCTTCCATTTCTCCCTTAGTTGGTGTAATTGTTCCCCCCTTACCAATGACGTCACACCATCATGATAGTGTATCACATCTTCTCCTCGAGACGTGCATCTATTAATTCTCCATCATTTATTTTTCTTAGTGGGAGATGTGGCCCACCATCTCGATACTCCCTCTCACCACGTGTCCATAGATTAAGTGACATGAATTTGAGAAGTTGGGAAAGAAAATTTTAAACATTTTCTTGATTATTTCCTTTTCCTTTTTACTTAGGGTTTTCCTTCTATAAAACCCATTTCTTCTCTCTTTTGACTCTTCTCTTCAACCTGACTCAATGCATTATGTCTTAATAGAATACAAATCCTTTTTCCTTCCAATATTATTCTTCTTCAAGCTTCTCTGTCTTTTCCAATGGCAAGCTCCAGTAGAAAGGTTCCTTCTTCTGCTACACTTCAATATCCACTCCTTATTGATGGGAAGGAGTACATTCCTGAGCCACCTTTTTCAGAAGAAAAAGCAAAAATATGGCAATCACAGGTATTAATCTCTTTCTCTCTAGATGATAAACCCCTGGCATTTTTAGGTCCTCTCCCTGAAGAACGTAGACCAAAGATTTCTATGGACGAACATGCATTATTCCCAACCAGTTACCTTACCAAACCACTGGTTTCTCTTAAAAAGCCTTTGTCACTACACTATGTAGATAGAAACTTCAGGACTGCTGTTGTACCCCAATTTTCCCCCCTAAGATTCCTCTATCATCTCATACCATCACAATACAATCAGATCACAAACTAGGGTTTTGGGTTTTTCTTTTACTGCATCCTGTCTTTAGGTTTGCCTATGGGAATCACCAAGCACCTTGAATTGTATATCTTTTATATGTATGCTTTTAATTAACCTTAAAATGTGTATATTTTGTCTCTTGGAATATCATATTGTAGGTAATGGGACAATTGCCTTCATCGTACCATCTCCTAGCACATAGGATCAAAACTAGGGTTTGGATTTTAATCAAGAAATCTTTAGATTTTTGGGAAATACTTGATCCCATACTTCTCTACATGATTATGAGCATCTGTAATTTGAATTTTGATCATCAACTTTGGCTTGAAAAGGTTCAATTGGTGAAAGGGGGTAAAATGGTCATTTTGTCAAAAGACAGCCAAAATCAACTGTTGACCAAGTGGACATTTGGTCAACTATCAATTCAATATCCCTATTCTCAAATTTCATGGTCAATAGTGCAAAAATATCAAGAGGAAGTGTGAATTGGAGATAACTTGTCAAGGAAGTTATTTGAAGTTTTGGAATTTTTTTAAGTATTCATAGGGCTGAATTTTGATTGGCCATAACTTTCTCAATTTTTATCGAAAATATGCAAACTTTATATTCCTAGAAAGAGGATGAAAAATTATCCAAATTTATGGGAGAGGACACAAGTACAAAAAATGAAAGGAAAAAAAGTTATGAAGCTTGGAAATTTTTGACACTTAGTGAAATTTTAGATAAAAATGCAAAAATCTGACTTCTTCATGTTCAATTTTGAATGACCATTTGGACTCAAATCAAAAAGTTGGAAACATGAAAGTTTAATATTGAAGCTTTCTCTTCATTTTCCATTTAAGAATCATCTCAAATGGTTGAGTGTAGTGAAAGATATGGTGATTAGGATTTTGAGCTTCAAAATGTCATTTTGCCCAGCACAAGGCAAGTCACGCGCACTAGGCCAGCCATTTTGTCAAACAGTTAGTGGGTGCACATTCATCATCACTTTTATATGTTAAATATTCATTATTTTGGACAATTTCCAATATCAAAGATCAAGCCCTAAATGTGACGTACAACTTTGCTTCAAAAAATTTCTCAAAAACCTTCCTACCTTTTGAGATATAATTGTGAGAAGAAGGCATCATGCAAACTAAATTTTTGCCCAGTACAAGGCATCACGCGCACGCAGAATGCCCAGTCAGGCCTGGCATTTCATAAAGAAATTTGTAAGCATGTGTTTATAGCAAATCATCTTATTGATTCAAACTTCATTTTGAAAAATTTTGAACATGAAAGTTGGGGTATGAAATGTCCTCTCCAAGTTTGTTTCAAATCTTATTGCATTTTATGCATTGTGGAGAGAAATATGGTGACGTAAAGTGGTGATCATGCTATCAATATAACTTACATGAAAATGAATGGACTTTTTTCACAACACATTTTCCAATTTCTATCTCACTCCCCATGCATTCTCAATTATTCCAAAACGACATTTCAAGACCCCAAAAACAAAGTGAAACGTAACACCTCCTCACTCCCACTCTTGTTTTCCATTTCTACCCTCCCTCTCTTTGCATCATTCTATATAAAGAGGATTTCCTTCAATTTTAAAAAGGTTGGAGAATCACAAGTCAGAAGCTCACTCTCTCTTTCTCATGCAACTCGCTCTCTCTCTCTCTCTCTCTCTCTCTCTCTCTCTCTCTCTCTCTCTCTCTCTCTTCATTGCAAGTTGAATTTCTTCTTCTCTCTTTCTCTCTCAAGCAAGCATACTTCATTCTTTTTTCTCCAAGCTTCCTTAGCATCTCCCTCCTTTGAATCATCACTAAATCTTCAAGTCAAGCATTTCTGGAGTGCTAGCTCTTTATTTGAGCTCAAGCATCAACCATTCCATTTCGCAAGGTAGACTTTCCATACTTTCTCTCTCATGATTGCAACTTGCGTTTTTTTTATTCATTGATCTTTTGAAAAAATCAATAGAATATTCACAATCCTTGCATTTTAATGATCAATTTTCGTATTTGGATCATGTGATTTGATGGAGAATTGAAGGAGATATGTGAGTTTGAAAACTGTTTGCTGAAATGTTCAAATCAAAACCGTGTTCATGCATCAATATTCGCGCGTATTTTTCTCAATAGTTAATGCATCATTTCATTAAATTTTTTATTCTATCATCTTCTACTAGTTTCCATCTTGAACTTTGGTGTTGGAATTTTTTATTTTCATCAAGAGGTGCGTGAGATATTGTGATCTGAAGATGTTGTTTCAAAACTGAAAATTAGAATAATACGGCTGTTGGTAGGGATGATTACGTGTCTCTGTTTGATTTTAAATTCCAAGCCATGTCCTCCACTTTGAGATGATGCAAATTCTACTTTCTCATGATTGTGGGTAGCAAGTATGTTTTCTACACGGACAATGACGATGATGTCTTATCTCATAAAATTAACCAATGCACTTGTGTTTTAAAATTTTTAAAGAGGAACTACGTGTACCCTGATCCCCTATTGCACGAAATGTGGTATGTAGGCACTAAAGGTTCGCAACCGTGGCGGGTGCAAAAAGCATAAAAAATATTTCTCTTCTCACCTCCACCATCTATTTTTATACAACATTTTATATCCAAAATATACAGATTTTTCAAAGAGGTTCCTATGGAGTACCGTTGATGTTTAGGGTGCTAATACCTTCCCTTTGGATAACCAACCCCCTTACTTAGAATCTTTCCCCCCTCTTTTGTGTTATTCACTCTTTTCTAATTTCCTTTGGAAACAATAAAGCGCGTGGCGATTTTTATTTTGATCTTTACAAGTCAAGTCAATCCAATGGCTAGTCTTAACATTTCTATCGCTACAATTGCTCCTCCCATAAATTTCCCTAAGTTCCGTGCTTGGATGACACGTTTAGAAGCAGAAAAACTCGATCAATGGAAAAATTTAGGTACCTACACTCTTTTAAAAATATCTTGTTGTGGTCCTCCTTATTCCTACGGTATGCTGCTAGCTGCAATCCAATTTTGGGAGTGTTCGACCAATACCTTTCATACAAAGTGTGGCATGATTACTCCTACACTTTTAGACATTGTTGCTACCACTGAATTAAAATCGACTGGTCACGTATTCAATAATGAGGATGCATCCCCCATATCTTTGAAGTTTGATGTGGGTGATTCTGGTAAACCGACGTATAATAACTTCATTGACTATCATGCCAAAACCTCAGGCCATGTGACTCTTGAAGAGCATGTAGTGTTTTTGACCTTATGGTTATCTCGCTTTGTTTTTTTTTTCAAGGTCTATGCAGATAGCCAAACAATTTTTATATTTGGCTACTCAGTTACATCAAGGTCGTGATATTGATTTGGGCCAGTTGATATTGGCTTCTCTTTACGAGTCATTATCTGATGTCGTTTCTCAAATCAAAACTTTCGACCCTACCAACTCCAAGAAGAAGAACATTTTGGCCCATGGCGCCTTTTGGTTCTTACGATTGTGGTTTAACGCCACTTTCTATAAAGATGTAAGGCCATATGGGATGAGAAGAGTGGCGTGTCCTCCAGTGGAACGTCACGTTGTTTGGAAACGCCTAATTACTATGACCCCTGGTGATAAAACTTCACCCAGAGCGAGGTATTTCAACTCTTGTTCAACATTATGTTAACTCGTGTCGATTTTGAACCTTCAATGGCTCCTATCTGTAATAGGCCAGATGGCCCTGAGTGGTTTACTAGAGTTTTTCCTCCTTAAAGAAATTAAGACAAGATTAATTCTTTAGTTATCTGGAGGCACTTTTTGGTTCCTCAGTTTCTGTCAGCTGTAATTGTTGGCACCACTCAAGGCGTGGTTTCTTATTAACCTAATTTAGTGGCTTGACAATTTAGGCTCTGTCAGTTTATCCCCAAATCTCTATTTCACTCCTTTGAGTTGCTTTTTAATGTCATCAGCGATCAACCTTATGATGCCTTCCGGGCAGACGACGAGAATTTTTGGGAAAAGAGGCCTAAGCTTGGTTCTATCACTTTTCAACCTGCATATTATTGTACCAAGGAATTAGAAACTTGGTGGCAGTCATATTGTGATACGGTGGCAGAACCGACTGTTATACTAGTTTTGCATTTTTATTCGCAAATGTTGTGGTAAGAAAGAGTCGCCTCTGACTTTTCTTTTATCAAATAAAGGAAAGGGTGAAAAGAATAGAAAAAGACCTTTCGAGATTATTTCTGAGTAAGGGGTAAATGAATAAAAATTCAAATAAATAAAAATCAAAATAAAAAAAATGCATGGACAGATTTAGAAGTCCTTGGAAACATCATGAACATATTTAAACTCCAAAAAGTTAGGTCCAATAACTTAAAATCACAAATTTGCTCAATTGAGATTTCATGCCTTTCCTTTGAAAATTGCCCAACTTGTGAAATCCATAACTTGCTCAATTTTGATCCAATGATGATGATCCGTGACTTTTTGGAAAGCCTTAGATGTCCTCTACAATCTCTATGTTGACCATCTTTTCATTTGGAGAAATCATCTTAATGTAAATGGTCTTGGAAAAGATGACTTTTGTTGACCTTTTGAAAATGACCTGTAATGTATGAACTTGTATCTTCCAAATGATGCATTTCTTGAACTTGAGGATAAAAGAGAAGTTGTAGGGAATTGGATTCTCTTTAAAATGATCTTTGGTTGGGGCAAAATGGATGAAGTATGTGATAGTTATTCCTGGTCAAAGTTCAGTTGACTTTTCCTATAGAAACCCTAATTTAGAAATTCTTGACTTTTGATAAATTAAGAGAATTCCTTGAGGAATCATGATCAACCCTTGATCAAATGATAGATATCACTTCAAAATGCTTATGTTGACAAAAAATATTAAAGTTTGACTGTATGTGGGCCACAATTGACTTTTGACCAAGTACAATTGATTTTCAAACATTTCGGCAATTGACTGAGCAAACTTATTGTGCAAGGCATGAAATTTGGAAGGGATAATATTAAGGACATATTAGGACCCAGGAAAATACTTGAGACCTTTGGAGCTCAAACATCTTGGTGAAAAGTGAAACCCTAGTTAGAGGTTCATTGCTTAGGAGGAGAATTTGTCTGATCAATTCTTTGGTCAACCTTGAGCAATTGAGGACCTCAATGAGCATGTCTTGAGTAAAAATGGGAGGGAAAATTTTGGGTTACAACAGCTTCCCCTGTTCAATATTCTTAAACTGGAGGATTTAGATTGGCTTGTCTGCCTTTCGTAATCTGAAGGTGGAAGATGATTGAACACTAGAGTTCCTATAAATTTGCACTCGCATGAAGCAACATTGTTGGTTGATGATATCAGGAATGAGCTTACAGATGCCATTTGGAAAAGATAACAGAGAGTCGTCGGAGATGGGTTTATAGATTCCATCCAAAGTAATTGTTGATAGGAATATCAGAATGAACATGCGTCTAGTTTTATCTGAATGAAATACTGGAAAGAGCCTGTGTCAAGCCGCGTCTAGAAATGTATTAGAAAGCAATTGTGTAAGGCTGCTTCAGGATGAGTTGTGTTAGACTACACCTGGAAATGTCTTAGTAGGAACTTGTGTAATATTTCTTCAGGATGAGCCTGTGTTAGACTACATTTGGAAATGTCATTGTAGGAACTTGTGTCAGATCGCTTCAGGATGAGCCCGTGTGAAGCTGCATCTGAGAGGTTATTAGAGGGAACCCGTGTAACATTACTTCAGGAAGAGCCCGTGTAAAGCTGCATTTCAGGAGGAGAAGGAATCTGTGTAAGATTGCACCAGAATGAGCCCGTGTAAAGCTGAATTTCAGGAGGAGAAGGAATCCGTGTAAGATTGCTTCAGGATGAGCCTGTGAAATGCTGCATCTGAAAGGTTATTAGAGGGAACCCGTGTAAGATTGCTTCAGGAAGAGCCCATGTAAAGCTGCATTTTAGGAGGAGAAGGAATCCGTGTAAGATTGCTTTAGGATGAGCCCGTGTAAAGATGCATTTGGAAGTTATGAGAAGGAATCCGTGTAAGATTATTTCAGAATGAGCCCGTGTGAAGCTGCATCTGAAAATTACGAGAAGGAATCCGTGTAAGATTGTTTCAGGATGAGCCCGTGTAAAGCTGCATCTGGAGATCATGAGAAGGAACCCATGTAAGATTGCTTCAGGATGAGCCCGTGTGAAGATGCATCTGAAAATTGCTAGAAGGAATCCGTGTAAGATTATTTTAGGATGAGCCTGTGTGAAGCTGCATCTGAAAATTGTGAGAAGGAATCTGCGTAAGATTGTTTCAGGATTAGCCCGTGTAAAGCTGTATCTGGAGATCATGAGTAGGAACCCGTGTAAGATTGCTTCAGTATGAGCCCGTGTAAAGCTGCATATGAAAATTGCGAGAAGGAATCTGTGTAAGATTATTTTAAGATGAGCCCATGTAAAGCTGCATCTGGAAATATATTAGAAGGATCCTGGGTAGGGCTGCTTCATCTGGTCGTGTAGATAGTGGTCACGTCTTGTTTTAGGAATTGATCCACAATTAGCTATTCGCAGGTAGTTGAGCTGTCTGGTTTCAGGAATTAATTTGGAACTAATTTTGTTGGTCGTTGAGATAGTTTCCCTGTCTGGTTTCAGGAATTAATATCTAACCTGGTCTGTTAGATAGTCGCCCCGTCTTGTTTCAGGAATTGATCTAGAATCATTTGTTCACAGATAGTTTCCCTGTCTTGTTTTAGGAATTAATCTGGAACTTGCTTTTCTTGGTCATTGAGATAGTTGCCTTGTTTGGTTTCAGGAATTAATCTCTAACCTGGTCTTGTAGAAAGTCGTCACGTCTTGTTTCGGGAATTGATCTACAATCAGTTGTTCACAGATAGTTGCCCTGCCTTGTTTCAGGAATTAATCTAGAACTTGCTTTTGTTTGTCGTTGAGATAGTTGCCCTGTCTGGTTTCAGGAATTAATATCTAACCTGCTCTTGTAGATAGTCGCCCTGTCTTGTTTCAAGAATTGATCTACAATCAGTTGTTCATAGATAGTTGCCCTGTCTTATTTCAATAATTAATCTGGAACTTGCTTTTGTTGGTCGTTGAGATAGTTGCCCTGTCTGGTTTCAGAAATTAATCTTTAACCTCATCTTGTAGATAGTCTCCCTGTCTTGTTTCGGGAATTGATCTACAATCAGTTGTTCATAAATAGTTGCCCTGTCTTATTTTAGGAATTAATCTGGAACCTTCTCTTTCTGGTTGTTGAGATAGTTGCCCTGTCTGGTTTCAGGAATTAATCTCTAACCTGGTCTTGTAGATAGTCACCCCGTCTTGTTTCGGGAATTGATCTACAATCATTCGTTCACATATAGTAGCCCTATCTGGTTTCAAGAATTTAATCTGGATCTTTTGAAAATTGATGATGATATTCTTCTGTTGATCTTTCCTGAAAAGGTAAAGAATTAGCTGTATACAATATCATGATGCATGAAGTGCATTGGGTAATGATGTTCTCAAAATAAATGAGATTGTGATGTATGCATTTGTGTTTCATATGCTATGACGCTTGTAAAATGATGTATGAATGCAATGTATGAACGTATCAATTGTTCTAGGGCAGTGTTGTTCAACTGGGGAAAATAAATCCTTGATTGTTGCTAGGGATGAAGAATTTAAGTTTTCATTATTTGTTAAAGTTGAACTGTTCGGAGATGGATTTCTGTTGCTAGAGAAATAAACTCTATTGGGGAAAGGAAACTCCACAAACCACTTGGGGATTTTATGAAGTTCTGTTGGGGAAAGGAAACTCCGTAGACCACCTGGCGATTTTTGTGGAGCCCTGTTTGGGAAACCAAGAAATTTATGAACCATGCTGAGGAATTCTTTCAGACGCTGTGGAGATAATTGAAGCTTTTTATCAATTATGAAGATGCCGGAATGTCTGAAATTGGTAGGTTATATACTGAAGACATGACAGTGACTTTGCGAGAGGATGTCTCTGTCTCCATACCTACTGGGGAACGTATCCTTATTGATGACGAACTCTGTGAAGATAGTCCCCTAGGGGTGGTTACTCTGGGGATTTTGTGGATGGTTTGAATGTTATCCCAACTTCCTGGAGTATTGAATAAATGTTGATCAGGATGATAAGCCTTCTACTAATAGAAAAGTGACGAGATGACGGGACATAGTCGTATGCTTTAATCCCTAACTTTTTCCTCGACTGTCCTTTCATATTTTCGGTCCAACGGGATACCCTTTTTTTCCCAAGCCTCCTTTTTGGGTTTTCGACTTGTCGAGTGTACAATTTTATTTATATATTCCTAATTTTTCTCCTTTGGTTCATCGGGATGCCCTTACTTTTGCCTAGGCCAGTCAACCTAGAGATTCTTTTTTCATGCGTAGTATTTTCCAACTATGTCCACGTTCACAGGGTGCAGAAAATTGTCACTATCCATAGTAGTAAGTGTTGTAGCACTGCCAGAAAATGTTTCCTTGATCGCACGTGACTCTTCCTGTTCAATGCCCCAAGTGATTCAGATGGAGGTCTGCCTCTAGCTATTCGGCACTTTTGAGGGATTCCTTTAATCTTGACTCGATTGCCCCCAGATTAGTTTAGACACCATGTCATGTCTCCTGATTATGAAAGGCCTGTTATTGGAAATGTATTTCCATTTGAGGTGATTTTGTTCATTGAGAGGATTTCCATTCGTTGAATATTCGTCATGCGAATTTCTCTGTTGTTGAACAATTAGGTATATGCAAACAGTGGTATTAAAAATGCAAAGCTTATGTCTGTCTTGAAGTTTTTGAAAATTCATTTTTTAGTAAAACAAAATTTGCAAGAATGTGATATCAACTCAGGATTTATAACAAACCTTATAGGAGTCAAGATACCTTTTTGTAACAATATGCTTTCGAACTTGAAATTCTGGCTGCAGATACTCAATGTCACGTTCAATGTTATGACACCGTATCTGACTTTCTATAAGACAGTAAATACAAAAACAGTAAAGAACACAGTCAATTGTTTACCCAGTTCAGTGTGAAACAACACCTACTATGGGGGCTACCAAGCCAGGGAGGAAATCCACTATAAGAGATATTAATTCAGGAATAAACCAACCAGTTTATCTCCTTCACTTAAGACCTACCCAATGCAACTTCAATCTAAGAACAACTTAAACATGAGTTCCTACTCACTCCCCCTCAATCACAGCAGTGATACTTAAAACAATTGACTAATGAATTGATGAAGACACTCTTCAAAACATACACTTGATTATGCTTCACAGCTTTTTAATCAAGCAACACAAACACTCTTGCTTCACAGCTTTGAGTGATACATAAACCTAACTTGACTTTGCTTCAAAGCTTTAGTCAAGAGACACAAAACACTCTTGCTTCAAAGCTTTGAGTGATACAAAACCCTTACAATTAAAACCTATTCCAATCACTTATCACAACGATACTTGCTTGGATTACAATAGTTAAAACTATACAGCTTCTAAATGATCTTCTGTCAAAAGGGATAAATTCCAAACAGCAGCCCTGTTGAATATATAGCAGTTGCTTCTTTAGTTAGGGTTTCCACAAAAAGCTAGGGTTAATTCCATTTTGACCTTAAGACTTGGTCACAGGACTTTATCAGCCAGGTTAGGGTTGAGCTAGGTTAACCCCAAGACCCCGAGAGATTCTGTTCTGGAAAGACTGAGTCATTTTCCTGAAAAAACTCAGAATTAACCAAACTGCATAACTGTTAGTTCAGAACAGGATGTCTTAACATTTGTTATGACATCTGAATTCCTGTTTACTGATTTTGGTAAATGTGATCATTTTGCAAAATGCTCAGATACACACTCATAAACAGCTGCACATGTATGACATTATTTTTCTGCAAAGGTACCTAATAAATCAGTACCTAATAAACTAGAATGTTATGACATCAGTCATGACATTCACACACCTGGTTTTACCAAAAATGCATGCCAATAACTAAACAACTACAAACTCCCCCTTTGGCAGATTTTTGGCTAAAGCCCCTAAGCGATCAGAGATAGATAGCAGCAGAATAAATATGACTGCAGAAAAATAGAGTCTAATAATGTCTACAAAAATATATCTCCCCCTCTTTAGCCACAAATGGGCCAAAGATACATGTTCTTAAAAGTTATGCAGTCATCCCAAAAGTAAAAAAAAAACAACAACTAAACTGAACACACTTGCAAACTCCACCAGGAACCAGCATCAACTCCACCAACCTTTAAGCACTGTCCCCTTCAGAGGAGCTAGTTTCTTCAGTATTGAGTTGATCTTCAGTAGCACCCTCTTCCCTTCTGTTTCCTTCAGCTTCCTCCTTTTCTAACCTGGCAATTAGGTTTTCTAGGGTCTTTTTCCTAGTCTCCAGCTCTTTGCAGGTCTCTTTCAATACAGCTATAACATCAGATGTTTTGGACTGAGTCTTTACAGATGATGTCTCAGCTGATGTTATGACAATATCAGGAGCATAAGATCCCTAAAACAGCTTGTAGTGTAACCCTAGAGCATGAGCTCTTTTGCAAGCAGTATCTCTTGCCACCAGGATATCAGGGTACTGTGCAAGGATAATTCCACACAGGAGGGAGGGAAAGGCAATAGGGCCTTTGACAGCAAAGCTACCAGCATGTTTTAGAGTTTGTTCATAAATATACCTGCCATAGTCAAATTCAGTCTTGGTTCCCACAACATAAATAAATCTCCCCAATCCTGTGGAGATAATAGATTTATGGTTTGTAGGGACCCAGTTGGCTGCACCAATCTTGTGCAGGATGGCAAATTTCATGCTTAGTTTGCTGGCATTCAGCTTGCCTTTCAAGGGCCAGCACTTGACTTGTCTTGTTGTGATGGTTTGACAAACTTCATTGTCAGTGACTTCCAGTTCAGGGCAATCCTCATTTGATCTTCCAAGAAATTTGTTAATTTCTGATGGAGAGAAATTAACCCTTCTTCCTCTAACATAAACACATTAAAAGTCAGCTGACCTTCCATCAGCACATTCATCAGACAAGTTCACTATACATTCCTTGACTAGATTTTCATAGCACTTGGTAAATTTTACCACAGTCTTCATCAGTCCAGCAACTTTGATCAGGTGCATAATTTCCTTGCAATCCATGGCATCATTGTTTAGTTCTATTTCTAAAGCTATTCTCTTCAAGCAAACATACTTCCATCTGTTGGCATTGTCAGGATGGTGAAAAGAGATGTTGTCTGTTGGGACTTCAGGAACTCTAGCA
The DNA here is from genome assembly GCA_948472305.1 of Vicia faba. Taxonomy (NCBI): domain Eukaryota; kingdom Viridiplantae; phylum Streptophyta; class Magnoliopsida; order Fabales; family Fabaceae; genus Vicia; species Vicia faba. Next base: position 822,288,546 of record OX451740.1, on the reverse strand, counting down.
ATTTTGCTGGAAGGGAGTTTCCTTCTGATAGAAATTTCTTCAGCCTCAATTTCAAATTCTGATTCCTCATCAGAATCAGAAGACTCGGGTTCTTTTCTCTTCTTTGTAATTGGTTGTCTACCATTATGCACTTGGGCTTTCACCTTCCCTTTGGACTGACCAGTTTTCACAGATTCTACCCCGGTCTTGCCTTCAGCCTTGGATTTCTTATCAGCAGGTTTCTCTTTGGTCATACATTTTGCAGCATTCTGATTACCCTTTCTTTTCATCATTCTCCTAGCTATGCTATGGTTTACATTGGAAATTAGATCATTGTCTGAGTATTCCTCATCCACATCAATGACAGGTGGATCAACAGTCTTCTCAGAAGGGTTCTGAATGTTGTCATTTGGTGTCACAACATTCTCAGAGACATCTACATTTGCTTCAACATTTGGGCTTGCTGATTCTTGATTTAATGGGACAGAAATCCCCGGTACAGAGTGGTTTTCGCTTAGTATTCTTGTAACAAGCCTAGCAATTGCTTGATGTACTTGAGCTGATCCTTCCCTATTTGGTACAGAGGAAGAAGGATGAGAAGGATTACCAGAAGCAGTAGCTTGAGCTCTTCCTGCATGCCTAGTTCTCAGCTTTTTGACTTTGGAGGGGTCAGTTGCCATTTCTCTGAGAGGGGTGATCTCCAGGACTTCAGAATCTATGCATGTGGTGATTGCTCGAGAATCATGGTCAGATGATGAAGATGAAGTGGTCGCCTTGGTTGAAGATGATGTTTGAGACATTTTGATTGACTTAGAGCACCAGTAGAAATTTGAGAGAAAACTTTGATTGAGAGAAAGGAATAGGTTGCAAAGTCGAGAGAGGTAGGAGGCAAATGAGAGTCTATTCAACTTCTTAATAATTTTGAAAGAACTGGAAAAACATATGATTAACCCACTAAAAATAGAATTAACAAAAATAACTCCTTCAACCCTTGCTTTAAGCAAAATTAATTGCTATAATTTCTCATGTTGGCAAATACCCATCTTGCCCCTCAAGTTTTCAAGTTGATTTCCATCAAGAGCCTTGGTAAAAAAATCATCCAGCTGTAGCTTAATGACACCATGTTCCAGTTTAATTGTTTTCTTCTCTACAAGGTCAATGTGCTTGGTCCTGCTATGCTGAATAGGGTTCTTGGAAATATTGATTGTATTCAGATTGTCACAATACAATGTCTCAACATCTTGTGAGACATTATACTCAGTGAGCATCTGTTTTGTCCAGATAATTTGAGAACAGCTACTACCAGCTGCAACTATTTTAGCACAGAGTTGAAACGGCAATCTTTTGACATGAATCATAGCTCTGGCAGATTCCTGTATGATCCTATTTTTCCTTCTGTCAACTCCATTTTGATGAGGAGTTATAGGAGAATAGACTTCATGACTCATTCCTTCTGAGAAACAGAATTTATTAAACTTGTTGTTTCCAAATTCCTTGTCATGATCACTTCTGATTCTGACAATACATCCTTCTTTTTGAGTTTTTTTTTTGCACATTTCTCTAAAAACTTCAAGGTTATTCACCACATCATAGACATATCTCTTTTTACCAAGCCTTTCAATTTGATGTTCACCACAAACCCTCCTTTTATCAATTTGCAGTCTTGGAATCCTTCTGACTGCTTCCAAAGAGATAGTTCTTTTCATTCTTCTTGGATGAAGATGGCCAAGTTTATGGTGCCAGAGTTTCATCTCTTTTTCTTCTTTGGTAATATAACACATAGTGGAGTTATTAGTGTTCTCAGGCTGCCACAAGTAACAGTTATCTTTAGATCTGATTCCTTTCATTACAACTTCTAGTTTTTCATTAATTACTAGACATTCAGATTTTGAGAAGTTGACCTTGAATCCTAGATCGCACAATTGACTGATACTAATGAGATTAGCAGTCAGGCCTTTTACCAATAGTAATTCATTCAGATTTGGAACTTCAGGGCAGTCCAAATTACCAACTCCTTTGATTTCACCTTTAGCACCATCTCCAAAGGTCACATAACTAGTGGTGTGAGGTTTAACATGATTGAGAATGTTCTTTATTCCAGTCATGTGCTTAGAGCACCCATTGTCAAAGTACCAGCCTTCCTTTGCAGAGACTCTCAGGGAAGTGTGGGCTATCAGGGCAGTAGCCTTTTTCTTCCATTGAGGAGTATGTGGTACCCTTTTTGACTTAGGTTTAACACCTGAGTTTTGATTAGGGTATCCATACAATTTGAAGCAGAAAGGCTTTATGTGGCCATACCTCCCACAATGATGACATCTCCATCTTTGGTACCTTTTCTTCATATGTCTCTGTTCCTGATGTTGAGAGTTGTGTTGAGACATCTGCTTTGACATTTGTTTATTAGACGCGATCTTCTTGTCTGCACCTGATTTCTTTGCTGCCACAAATCCTAGTCTAGATTTGTTTCCCACATTTTGTCCAACCTGAAGGATCTCTTCCAATTTGTCTGTTCCATTTGTCAGCATCTTGACAGATTTGGTCATTTGGTTCAGTTGTGAGTTCAACAATTGAACTTCCCTTTCTAGATGACTTATAGTTTCAAGGTCTGCCCTTTTTTCAGCCTTCAGCTTTATGATGAGTTTTGATTGTTTCTCATTCTGCACACAGACTTCAGCACTTCTGATACACAATTTCTTGTAAGTATCAGCCAGTTCTTCAAATGTCACTTCTTCATCACTATGTCACTTTCAGAGGTACAAACACCAGTTAGTGCAGTAACTAGTTTGGCAGATTCTTCTTCAGAATTACTTTCTAAATCATAGTCAGACCAGGTAACAGTCATTCCTTTCTTTTGTTTCTTAAGAAAGGTAGGACATTCAGCTCGAATATGCCCATATCCTTCACAACCATGGCATTGAATTCCTCTCCCTTGATTTCCCTTCTCTTCTGACCTTGGTCTTCTGCTAGAACTGTCAATATCAGAGGGGATGTTATGAACATTCGACCTTGACTTTGGATCTATTCTTTTGATAAGTTTGTTGAATTGTCTTCCAAGCATGGCTATAGCTTCTGAAATATTTTCTTCTTCATCCTCCTTGTTTTCAACATCTGTGTTGGATACAAGTGCTATGCTCTTGTTCTTCTTGTCACCATTTTTAGTGATCCCCGTCTCAAAAGTCTGAAGAGACCCAATAAGTTCATCCACTTTCAACTTGTTGATGTCCTGGGCTTCCTCTATGGCAGTTACCTTCATTGCAAATCTTTTAGGCAAGGATCTGAGAATCTTTCGCACCAATTTTTCTTCTGACATCTTTTCTCCCAATGCTCCTGAGGTGTTGGCAATCTCCAAGATGTTCATGTGAAACTCATGAATGGTTTCATCTTCCATCATTTTTAGATTCTCAAACTTGGTAGTCAACATCTGAAGCCTTGACATTTTTACTTTGGAAGTGCCCTCATGGGTAGTTTTGAGAGTGTCCCAAACTTCCTTGGCCAGTTCATATTGATGTACTAGTCTGAATATGTTTCTATCAATTCCATTGAACAAGGCATTTAAAGCTTTGGAATTACCCAGGGCTAACTCATCTTCTTCTTTACTCCAATCTTCCTCAGGCTTCAGACTGATTGTCCCATCTTTCTCAGTTATGGTGGGATGGTTCCATCCTTTGTCAGCAGCTCTTCAAGCCTTTTTGTCCAGAGATTTTAAGAAGGCAATCATACGAGGTTTCCAGTAGTCATAATTTGTTCCATCCAGAATGGGTGGTCTATTTCCAAAAACTCCTTCTTTGTCCATAGTGCCAAAAAGTGATATCCCTAAATCTCACCCAGTAATACAGGCAGGGTGCCTGCTCTGATGCCAATTGAAATTCTGGCTGCAGATACTCAATGTCACGTTCAATGTTATGACACCGTATCTGACTTTCTATAAGACAGTAAATACAAAAACAGTAAAGAACACAATCAATTGTTTACCCAGTTCAGTGTGAAACAACACCTACTCTGGGGGCTACCAAGCCAGGGAGGAAATCAACTATAAGAGATATTAAATCAGGAATAAACCAACCAGTTTATCTCCTTCACTTAAGACCTACCCAATGCAACTTCAATCTAAGAACAACTTAAACCTGAGTTCCTACTCACTCCCCCTCAATCACAGCAGTGATACTTAAAACAATTGACTAATGAATTGATGAAGACACTCTTCAAAACATACACTTGATTATGCTTCACAGCTTTTTAATCAAGCAACACAAACACTCTTGCTTCACAGCTTTGAGTGATACATAAACCTAACTTGACTTTGCTTCAAAGCTTTAGTCAAGAGACACAAAACACTCTTGCTTCAAAGCTTTGAGTGATACAAAACCCTTACAATTAAAACCTATTCCAAGTCACTTATCACAATGATACTTGCTTGGATTACAATAGTTAAAACTATACAGCTTCTAAATGATCTTTTGTCAAAAGGGATAAATTCCAAACAGCAGCCCTGTTGAATATATAGCAGCTGCTTCTTCAGTTAGGGTTTCCACAAAAAGCTAGGGTTAATTCCGTTTTGACCTTAAGACTTGGTCACAGGACTTTATCAACCAGGTTAGGGTTGAGCTAGGTTAACCCCAAGACCCCGAGAGATTCTGTTCTGGAAAGACTGAGTCATTTTCCTGAAAAAACTCAGAATTAAACAAACTGCATAACTGTTAGGTCAGAACAGGATGTCTTAACATTTGTTATGACATCTGAATTCCTGTTTACTGATTTTGGTAAATATGATCATTTTGCAAAATGCTCAGATACACACTCATAAACAGCAGCACCTGTATGACATTATTTTTCTGCAAAGGTACCTAATAAATCAGTACCTAATAAACTAGAATGTTATGACATCAGTCATGACATTCACACACCTGGTTTTACCAAAAATGCATGCCAATAACTAAACAACTACAGAACTAACCCATGCTTCAGCTAGGACTTTTAGGGGTTGTAATGTGGCATGGTTCACGGTTTTAAGAAACAAAGGATAAAGGCTCTAAACTTATTTGTACCCAACCCGTTCTTCGTGATATTCTTTAATTGAGTTTTGGAATCTTGGCCCTGATATTTCGGTGATGGTTTGGATACTGAAAGTTTATTTGAGAAGGCAGTCATTTTTGTAACCTTTTCTTTTTGTTGAGGATTTGTAGCGACCTCTTTTTTTTATCCCTAATTTTTGTCGGAACTGTTTCTTTTGTGATTACAGTTAGCGGGATGCCCCTGTTTTTTTCTTAAGTCTCATTCATAGGTTTTGAATTAGCGGGCTTTTCTTTTGAGAGATAGTGACTTCATGTTTAATGATTATGCAGAACCATCACCATCTTTTGTTTTGGAATGATACCTCTGACACTACTTGTCGTGTACGAGGGGAGAGCTTGCGATTGAGTGCACTATTGAATTAACTGAGAAACTACCCTGCCCCAGGTTATGATTAAATATTTCAATTTGTGTGAAAAAGAAAACTCCTACTTCTTAGGCTCAAAGGGGTTGACTGGGGATTATCTTCCTTATAACTCCACTGTTTAGGATTTGAAACAACGCATGTACATCGTCAGCAAGGTCTGTTCAAAAGCATATTGTATGAGATTGTGGTATCGTTTTTGTCATCCTCCCTCTAAAGGCTTACATCTTTCAATCGAGAGTTAAATATCACAAAAAGAAAGTAAAAGCATAGTTTCGATATAGTTAAAATGAATGGATTAATTCAAGACAAACATATGAAATGCATTAATGGAATAACAAAGTTTTACATAAAATAAGTGTTTGAACAATCAAAAGAAATTACAATTTGAGAATTCAAATGAAATAAATGCTCTCAATCTTGGCCATGATTCGGCATGGGAGTAGTGATCACGTTGGGAGTGTCAAGAGGGTCAAATTCAATCTCCTTGGCGTCAATCATATTTTGAATCTTGTATTTCAGCGCCCAACAATCGTTAGTATCATATCCAGGACTGCCAGAATGATAGGCACACCATGCATTAGGATTGTAGTTAGGAGAAGAAGTTTGTGGGTTTGGATGAGGTTCTATCAACGTATTCAGATTCATCCTTAGCATGTGTTGCAATGCTTGAGACAACGACATGTTGATTTTGGTATACTGTCTCTTGGGCTCGTCTTGCCTTCGCTGATTACCCCGTTGTTGTTGTCTCACTGGTGTAGGATTAGAAATTATAACTTCCCCCACAGCTTGATGACGATCTTCTTTACCATGACCCTTCTGGTTGTGCATAGCATTAGCATCTTTCTTCCCATTGAAAGGCTTCTTCATAATATTTAAAGACATCGGAACCTGAATTTTCCCACTTATAATTCCAGCTTCTACTCTTTCACCTGTCAATATCAGCTCGGTGAACCCAGCCGAAGAGCTTCCGACCAAGTGGTTGAAAAATGGACCAGACAATGTACCCAATAACATATCTACCAGCTCTCTATCAGACAGAGGAGGATGGACTCTTCCTACAAGATCTCTCTATTTCTAGGCATAATCTTTGAAGCCCTCGCTAGAACCCATAAACATGCTTTGAAGTTGAGTACGGGTTGGAGCGAGGTCAGCATTGTATTGGTACTGCTTGTAGAAAGCAGCAGCCAGATCCTCCCAGGTGCAGATGTTGGTTCCCTCCAGCTGATAGAACCATTCTAATTGAGTCCCCAATAAACTTTCTTGGAAGAAATGCACCCACAAATTCCTGACATAAGACCTCAGATGAAGTTTAGGACATGAAATCCCATCACATTTACCAAACGCGGGAACCTTGAACTTTGGTGAGTGACCACTCCAGAAACCATCCCTAATTCTTCAAAATCTAGACCAGGTACCCTCTGAATTTCCATGGAATTGAGACGATCCTCTAACTGCTTGTATTTGTCATCAATAGGAGGATATTGTTCTTCTGCATAATCAACCTCTTCTTCATCGGTCTCTGGGTTGTGGTATTCTTCTTTTGGCTTCTCTTCCTGACTGTCTCCCTCGTTTGACGAAGTTGCGAATTCTAAAGCTCGCTTGGACATTCCTCTGAGTCTCCTTCCCATATTCATGACACCCACTGGTTTCTTGGCCTTTTTCTTCTTGTCTTTGAGAATGAGAGCCTTCAGGTCCTCTTGTCCCATAGCAAGAGCCAGGAACATTTGTTGGAATTGAGCATTCTAGTTTTGAAGGTCTTAAATATTCTGTTTGAGAGCCATTTCTTTTTGCTAAAATAAACAGTGAAAAGATAAGAAACATGTCCTTGAAATACCTGTAATGATATGTATGCCATGTTTATGCGATGTTTTCAAGAATCTCGGGGGGTAAACGCAAGAATCTATTAGAATACGACTGTAGATTTGACTCAAGAACTTAGTATCGTTGAAGGTCCTTCTAAAAGAATCAAGCTCACCGTGTCGAGTGGGTCATAGCCTCTTACTCAAGTTATCGCGCTTTGGTCTTTTGATGACATTTGCTAGACGTCTGGTTCATCATAGCCTGCATCACAGACCCTTGAGATCCTTGAAATGGTTAAGGAGATGCTATGGCATGATTTCATGATGTGTATGTTGTGCACCAAGAAAAAGTGTAAGGTGATGAAGACAAGTGAGTCTGCAAGAAGTCTAGGTTATTGGATAATGACTATAAACAAGTCTTGCAAGGAATTCACATTGTTAGATAATGAAAGCAAACAAGTCACACCAATAGCCTTAGGTTCAAAGGCTTGCATGAGGTTTAAAGGTAAGTACCCTCTTAAAGTTTAGTTGGTTCAACCTGTCTTAGAAAATCAACCGAGTCCTAAGGAGTCTCAATATCACTGACCTTTCTTTATCAAGCATTGTTTCAGCTCAGACAATCTTTTCTCGCGGCCAAAATATCCCGAAAGTCCGATCTCAATGAGTGTAACATCGAGTATGAACCAATCCTCAGCTTTATACCGAGGCCGGCTATCTCACTACTTTCTAATGGACAAGTTTGTTCAACTAAGGTTCTAAGGTCCATTAGTGCTTTATGACACCACACAACGGCCCTGTATTCTTCTCGATTTAACACAAGGGATACCAGTACCAACAAATGTGTCACACTAACATAACTATCGCTTCAACCATATCGGTCTATGCCGTACAGTCTCCACGATCTATTGCTTCTTATCTAAAAAGGTGCCTCAGATTTGGGTGTAGGATCTTTTAGTAATAAACCAAACAAGCCCTCAAAAGTAAAACATACAAAACACACAATGTAAAGCAATTTAAAGAATGGACTAAACTCTAAGGTTACCCCACTTTTTATTTATCTCCAGCAGAGTCGCCAGTTCTGTGATACAGTGGCAGAACTGACTAATATACTGGTTTTGTGTTTGTATTCGCAAATTTTGTGGTAAGAAAGAGTCGCCACCAACTTTTATTTTATCCAACAAAGGAAAGGGTGAAAAGAACAGAAAAAGACCTTTCGAGATTATTTTTGAGTAATGGGGGTAGATTATGGAAAGGGAAGGTGTTAGAACCCTTTCCATCCGTAGGTATCTACAGGCTCTTAGATGCTTAGCTCATTTTGAAATACCGTGTGCTTTGTGTGTTTTGAAAAGTATTTTTGAAAGCACCTTAGTACGGCGAACTTTGTAATGTTTCTCAGAATGGTAGAGAACGTATACAAAGTGTTTGAATATGTTTTTGAAAGAAGTTTTTCATAAGTATAAAAATTGTTTGAGCAAGCATCTAATAGCTATCTACTTTACTTGAAAGGTTTTTCTTTTCCTCTTTTCCTTTAGACATTGCTATCCTACTATTAGTGAGTAGGTAGCCCTAGTCGTTGGATGTTTGAGGGACATTCGAAGGGACGTTTATACAGTCACAAAGGCAACGTGGCAAGAAACTTTAGTAACTACCCTAGGGTTTTTAAGATCATACTGAGGCAACGTCGAGAGGGTCATCGAGGGACTTATGATCTTTAAACCGGAGGGTAGCCACTAAAATCTCTCACGTTTCGAGAGATCTGACTGTTTTTTCGAAGCCAACCAAAGTGGGGTATCCTAGAGGTGTACATATGCAATTGTGTTATATTCAGTTATTTTTGTCTTTTCCTTAGGTTTTCTAGCATTTTGTTTGTTATTCTTTCCATACAATCCTAATTAACATACATCTAAACAGTTAATAATTTGGGGTAAGTAAAAGTGCGGAAATGTAAATCCAAACTATTACAAGGCTTCGAGGAGGGGGATTAATTACATATCCAAAACTTTGGGGGGAAATAAAGCAGTAAATCTAAAGTCTTAGTTATGCTATTACGTCCAGTAGACAGTTACAATAGTATAAAAAATAGAATGCGAAAGATAATAACACGCGCGAATGGAAAGGACGTCTAAAAAATCCTAAGAGAAAATATTTTGTTTTTTTTGTTTTAATTTATGAAAATGCCTTAAGTTAAAAAATAATTGATCTAGATCTATATTTAAAGAAAAAAAGGTTAATTATTAAAGAAACATGAAATTTTAAGAAAAGAAGTTAATTCTATGTTTTTTTGGTATTTTTGTTATGAAAAGGAAAATGAGTTAAAATCCTAAGTCTATTTAGTTTTTAATTAAAGAAAATAGTTTAAATAATTATTAATTAATTTACAAAATTAATTTAATTGAAAAAAATGCTAACCTAATATTTTTATGATTTTTATATTGATTAAAAAAACAAACTAAAAGAAATAAGTAAGAAAATAAAATAAACGAATAAAAAAGGGCCAGGCAGTAAGTGGAAAAGGGGGTGTGATTTGAATTTCGTGTGGCCTCAAAACCTTCATGATAAACGTCACACCTTCTATAATAGACATGCTAAACACAAATCAAACAGTTACAAGTATTAACATGCCATGAAAATGTAGTTTTAAAATTCAAGAAAATATTACCAACCGGTGATGCGTGGATATGATGATCTAGTGTGTTGCAAGCCTTAGGAATGGATGTAATGAGTTCCTGGGAACCTTAGGATCACAACTGGGCAATTGGTTTGGATCGAGGATGCTTGCAAAGGTTGTTTCGATTTTGATAACTTTGTGGAAATTTTGTGAATTTTGATATGGCTTTCTAGCAATGATTTTTGTGTCCTTTGCTCATGCCTTGGTCTTGTATTTATAGAGGAAGAAGAGGGCTAGAAAATATAGTAAGAATCCATCCAGAATGACGCTCTTTCAAACCAAAATCAAAGACATTAAAAAAGTTCCAAAAATGCAAATTCTTGCTAATTTTGAGGTGCAATGCACCTGGCCTCCTTTGCACGAAATTTTGGAGCCAAAAATAATTCAAACCATCAGCCCATATTTCCATAACCAATATTTACTATTTTATGCAATTTTATTTAGTTTTTATTTGATATAATTCATATTTAAATGAATAAAAATTCAAATAAATCAAAATCAAAATCAAAAAAATACATGGATAGATTTAGAGGTCCTTGGAAACATCATGAACATATTTGAACTCCAAAAAGTTAGGCCCAATAACTTAAAATCACAAATTTGCTCAATTGAGATTTCATGCCTTTCCTTTGAAAATTTCCCAACTTGTGCAATCCATAACTTGCTCAATTTTTATGCAATGATGATGATCTTGGACATTTTGGAAAGCCATAGATGTCCTCTATAATCTCTAGGTTGACTATTTTTTCATTTGGAGAAATCATCTTAATGTAAATGGTCTTAGAAAAAATGACTTTTGTTGACCTTTTTTATAATGACCTGTAATGTATGAACTTATATCTTCCAAATGATGCATTTCTTGAACTTGAGGATAAAAGAGAACTTGTAGGGAATTGGATTCTATTCAAAATTAGCTTTGGTTGGGGCAAAATGGATGATGTATGTGAATGTTATGCCTGGTCAAAGTTCAGTTGACTTTTCCTATAAAAACCCTAATTTAGCAATTCTTGACTTTTGATAAATTGAGAGCATTCCTTGAGGAATCATGATCAACCCTTGATAAAATGATAGATATCACTTCAAAATGTTGATATTGACAAAAAATCTTGAAGTTTGACTGTATGTGGGCCACAATTGACTGTTAACCAAGTACAGTTGATTTTCAAACATTTGGGCAATTGACTAAGCAAACTTGTTGTGCAACTCATGAAATTTGGTAGGGACAATATTTAGGACATATTAGGACCCTGGAAAACACTTGAGGCCTTTGGAGCTCAAACATCTTGGTCAAAAGTGAAACCCTAATTGGAGGTTCATTGTTTTGAAGGAGAATTTGTCTAATCAATTCTTTGGTCAACCTTGAGCAATTGAGGACCTCAATAAGAAAGTCTTGAATAAAAATGGGAGGGAAAATTTTGAGGTACAACACATATATTACTGCATATGTTGGTGCCCCTGAGACAACGCTAGCTGAACTAACTGAAGCTTTTACCAATTTGCAGGCGAAGGCAACCAAATGTAAGATTACTCATGCTAAACAAATTCAAGCTTTCCAGCAGTATTTCCGAGTTGTGTATCGACTTAATGATCTTTGTCGGACCATTTTTGAGGAAACCAAAGAATTAAAGGAGAAGGTAATTGACAGGATCCCAAAACTTAAAATTCCTAGTTACGCGAAACATAAATATCGTTACGCCCTTCACTTTGGAAAAATTAATTTTCCTCCTTTGCCATCTTGTCCCTTGGCTTTAGCCTTTGGCCCACCTATTCCTGACTGGTGGTATAGCCCTTGGTCAAATGTTGAAAATTCTTATAAGAAAAAGGACGAGAGAGTGGTACCGACGAAGCATTATCTACCCAACTACTCAGGGCATCTTCATATTGATCCTCAATATGTTAAAGTACGCTCTACATGCAAGTTGGTAATAGTTTTTTTGGAAAGCTTTCCCCTTTAATCTTTTAGCTCTTGTTACTTATTTGATTTTTCTTTCCTTACAGCCATCCAAATAGACCAAGGGGACGTTCCTGTCGACTAGACTGGTCCTTCGACAAAAAAGGTTCAGGTTTAAACTTTACTGATTTCTTGTTCTTTATCTAGCATCGTACACTTAGCCAATTTTGAAACCTTATAGGTTACTCCGGATAAATCCCCTCTGACGATAACACCATTTTGACTGCTCTTAAGAAACCCAGTTCTTCAGTATGAATGTTTATACGCTATTACTTCAACTTTCCTTATGATTTGAACGATTGCTAACACTTCATCTATCTGCAGAGTCAAAACCGTTTGACGGATTTGACAGCTCCTTCTGAAGAATCCAAAAGGTCCAAGAAGGAAAAACATCATTCTACTACGGGGAAAAAGGTATTTCTTGTCGGCTTAGCCACCCTTTTTTACAAATAGCTTATATTTACTTCTATTGACTTCATCCATCTCCTGATACCCAGTCCCCTCAACATTCCCAAAAATCCAAAGGCCACAAAAGGAAGAAAGATTCTCCTACCAAGAGTGGAGTAGCAAATAGGAAAAAGAAAACCAAGGTGCCTTTGGCCAAAGACTTTGAGGCTAACCCTGATTCAGCTACTGATGCCATAATGATGGACACAAAAATTATTGACCCACTTCCTCCTCCCAAGATTGTTGAAGCTTCAGGGCCAACTGGGACCATCGTTGTTGTCCCTGTTGAAGAGAATCTAAATGCCAATATTGACTTGTCGACACAGGTATTCACCCATTCCACTCTCATTGAACTTGTTGGATTCATCTTATTAATATATTTTCTCTTTTTAGGCTGAGACTTCTGATCAACAGCCGTAAAGTATGGTCGACTACAACCCACTGTCAATGGGTTCTTCTCCTCATAATCAAGGAACTCTTGTCTTCGACGCTGGTGAGTTCGTTGATCCGACTATTTGGGCTACTCCTAGTGATTTTGACTCAATCACTAGTCCTGCCACGCATAAGGAATCTAACTTGACTAGTTCTGACTCTAGTCTTTCAGATTCCTTGCAGGGTTCAGGGGCGAAAAAAGATGCCACCATCTCTGAAATTGCGCCCCTAAAATCTAATGAGCGAGAAAATGCTGATTCACCTACATCATCGAAGAAAGTTGTGATAAAACCTTCTGCTGCTTTGGTGGAAATGGCTAGACTATGTAGCATAATAAGCTCTCGTGAGCTCTCTTCTGACTCCGACCAATATCACCTTCACAATGGAAAACTGGGACCTGAGGCAACAAAAGCCAAGATTTTTACAGATAAGATTCTTACTTATGCGTTGAATCCAAATTTTCCTCATTTTCTTCTTACTGAGCCAATTATTGGTCCAAAGATTTTGGACGTGTTTTCTCAGTTGAAAGAGCTCACTATTTCTGAAGTTGCTCGAACAATGATGATTGTGTTTGAGAAATTGTTTGCCCCTATGCTCCGCAACATTGAGAATATCAGAAAAAACAAGCATTTGGTCGAGTCGAAGGGGATTTTTGTAAAGGAGAGTTGGGAGGTGGTGGTAAAAGCCAACAAATAGATCTCCAAGATGTTGGCAATGATTGAGGAGAAAAAAGTAGATTTGATTCCTAAACAGCAAAGGGTTGCTAAAATACGCCTTCAAATTACTGCTTTACATAAAGAATTGGAATCTATTGCTGAGCAAAAGGGAGAAATCATTGACAAGATTATCAACCCGACTCAAGAACAAGTCAACCAGACTGCATTGGATGATATGACTATAGGTGAAGAAATCTCTTTTTTCGAGACAGAGATAAAGAGACTTAAAGCTCAAGTAAAAGATTTTGAATCTCATGCCGTATACTTCAATGTCGAACTGCAAGCATTCCATACCAAATTTTGGCACTTCTAATCATTGTATCAGTTTTAGGTTTTTTTACTTAATATTTAAATAATGGCCTTGAGACACCTTTTATTGTAACACTTTTTTTATTCATTGCACACACTATATATTCCTTTTAGTTTCTTTCAAACGCAGTTTTCTCCAACTTATTTACTTGGCATATGTTTATTTTGTCTAAATTTTGACCTCTTGAAGAATAGGCCTATGATTCTTCAAGTACTTCCCTTCCACCCTTAAGATTCTTTGATCTAAGGCCAACTCTTCAATTTGATAAGCATTGTTGGAAAAACATGCACTACCCTAAATGATCCTTCCCAATTTTGGGACCATTTCCCAAAACCTTATCATTTCTACCCACAAGCACTATGACTTTCCAAAATAAATCACTGACAGAAAATACCTTGTCCTTTACCTTTTTATTGTAAGCTTTGGCAACTCTTTCCTTTTGTCTTCTTAACGGGTCTAGGGCAAACATTCTTTCTTTGTCTAAGTCGACAAGTATATCTACCATCATAATCCAATAGTCTTCAGAAGGTATTTTGTGTTCTCTTTGAATCCTCACTGACTGAACATGGATCTCTACTGGTAGAACTGCATCATGTCCATAAGTTAGTCAAAATAGCATAGTCCCTATTGCCTCCTTTGGCGACGTCCTACATGCCCATAAAGCTTGATCTAGCATTTTGTGCTAATTTTTTGGTTTCTTTCTCACATGCTTCTTGATCAGGCTAATTATGAATTTATTGGCTGCTTCGACCTGACCATTTTCTTGGGCATAGTAAGGAGTAGGCGTTAATAGTTTAATCCCAACTCCTTAAGACTGGCCCTTGGTCGGTTGTAATTGTCTCTAGAATCCCAAACCGACACATGATGTGATTCTGGATGAAGTCTATAATATCTTCTTGGTCGACATTCACCAAAGCTATAGCTTCGACCCATTTTGTAAAATAATCAATGCCGACTAAAATATACTTTTGTTGTTTTGATGAAGCTGGTCTTATTTCTCCAATCACATCCAATGCCCATCCTCTAAAAGGCCAAGGTTTTATCACTGCATGCAATTCACTTGCAGGAACATGTTGTATGCCCCCATGAAATTGGCATTCTTGGCAACCTTTAGCAAACTCAATGCAATCTTTCAACATTTATGGCCAATAGACACCCATACGCACCAAGAGCCACTTAATTTTTTGTCCAGCCTGATGCACACCACAAGCTCCACTATGCACATTCGACACAACTATATTTGCCTCACTTTCTCCAAGGCATTTAAGCAACACTCCTTCAGCTGTATTTTTGAATAACTCATTCTCTATCAAGATGTAACTGAGAGCATGATATTTGATTTTATAATCTGTCAAACCCGTACGGGATCGTAGATACTCGACCAGTAGCTTTCGCCAATCATTTCCTGACAAATTGTCAATGGTCAGGATCTCAAAATATTCGGCATCCACGACCCCTAATTTTATAATCGATAAGTCTGAAGGCGACAACAAAGTTGCTCGCACCTTATTCCTTACTTGAATTGGTTGTTCATTTTCGTCTTTCCAAACCTTATATCCTGAAGCTTCTTGCGCTAGATCATTAACTTCTTGATTCTCCCGTCGGGGTATATGTTGAATACTCACTTGTTCAATTTTTTTAAGCAATCTAACAGTGATCACGAAATACATGATTAAGTTTTCCTTAACACATTTATATTCTTTCGATACTTGTTTAATTACCAGTTCAGAATCTCCGATAATTTCGACATTCCTTTCCCCCAATTCTAGCAGAAGTTTAAGTCCTGTTATCAAAGACTCATATTCTGCTTCATTATTTGTACACGCACTGTCAATTATGTACTTGAATTCTGCTGGAATTCCACTTGGAGAAATTATAATTTCTCCTATACCAACTCCAATTTTATGGCTAGAACCATCGAAATATAACTTCCATGGTCTTATTTCCAAATAATTATGGGGCATTCCGACCATTGAATGGTCGACAAGGAAATCAACCACTATTTTCCCTTTCATTACTTTCAAAGGCTTATATGTTAGAGGATACTTAGTCAATGCTAGAGCCCACTTACCAATTCGACTATGCAGAATTGGTTTGGATAACATATGTTTAATAATATCAAAATGAGAAGACAAATACACATATACTGGTTTGATATATTTCTCTAATTTGACACAAGAGAAGTACAAGCATATGTATAGTTTTTCTATATCACTATACCTAGTTTCAGGATCATTAAGCACTCGACTAAGATAATATATATAGGTCATTCGACACTTTTATTCGTCCTCTTGGATTAACATGCTTCCTATAGTCGATTTTGACGCTGAGATATATAACCTCATTGGACTATCTCTAGCAGGAGGTGCTAAATCGGAGGCTTCATCAATTACTCTTTGATTTTGTCGAAAGCATCTTGATGTTCTTCCTTCTAGACAAACTTCTCATTCTTCAGTAAAAGTAATGGTGAAAATGCTTTAATTTTACCACGTAAGTTGGATATGAATCTTCTAAGGAAATTTATTTTTCCGAACAATGACTGAAGCTCCTTTTTGATCGATGGAGGCTTTACGTCCATAATGGCTTTGTTTTTACTTTGATTTACTTCAATTCCTTTTTTATGCACCACAAAACCAAGGAAGTCACCTGCTTGCACACAAAAATCACATTTTAATAGATTAATTTTTTACCCATATTTTCTCATTCTCTCAAAGGTTTTTCGAAGATGTTTTACATGAGTTGGCCTACTATTCGATTTTATCATAATGTCATCAATGTATACTTGCATAAAATCATGAAACATTGAATTCATTGCCCTTTGGTACATCACTCCGGCATTCTTCAGGCCAAATGGCATGGCAAGCCATTCACATGTACCCAAGGCTCCTGGAAAGTGAAACTCCATTTTCGACACATATTCGTGTGCAATAAAAATTTGGTTATACCCATAATAACCATCAAGCATACTTAAATATTCAAAACCAGTAGCAGAGTCGACTAACATTTCTGCTAAAGGCATGGCATATTCATCTTTAAGAGTAGCAGCATTTAAATCTCTAAAATCAACGCATACTCTTAAAGTTCCATTTTTTTTAATCATGGGCACTATATTTGCTAACCAGACGACATACCTTGAAGTTCTTATGAACTTGCTTTTGAGGATTCTTTCTATCTCATCTTTGATTTTTGACATTATGGCTGGGGGTGAAACGCCTAGGAGTTTGCTTTACTGGCTTTTTTCCAGTTTTTATTGGCAATCTCAATTCTACCAAGTCCCTGCTTAAACTAGGCATTTCATTATAGTCCCGAGCACAACAATCTTTAAATTCTTTAAGTAAAGATATTACCTCAGATTTCAACTCTTTGTCGATATTGGTGCTGATATATATTGGTATTTTATCCCCATCTTCGCCAAGATCCACTTCTTCTAAAGGGTCATGTGGCTGCATCTTTTCTGGCGCCATTGGATCCTTCTCGAAACCTAGGGATTCGTCATCATAAATGCAGTCCAGACGCTTCTTGTCGATGCTTTCCTCAGCCATTCTTGGCTTGTCTGGCGGTTTTGGCTCAATAGCCAAAATGATTCCCTCTCTTGGTATCTGAGATTTATTGGCTTCGATAGCCATATCTTCTTCAGCTTCTAAAGCCGAATTCAACTTGTTTTCGGCAATATATGTTGAAATATTGTTTAGAGATTCTAGCTTTGACATCATCATCCATGATGTCTCCCTAGCCTGCCGGCCAGATTCCTCCATAGTATGATTCTTCTAAGGGCTCTACATCCCAAATGAAACCATGAGTCTCATTTAAATTCAAAGAAATAAATGCCTCATCCAAATTAGGATAGGCATCTTTAGTTGGGTTGCAAGGAGATATGTTAGCTAACTTTCTCTCAAATTTCCTTTTGCCAACATTATTCACATCGACCATGAAATACCCTTGATCTGCTTCGATATTTTCTACTATTCCATCTTCCCTCCAGATCACCAGACGCTGGTGCATAGAATATGGCACGGCCCTTACGCCATGTATCCATTCGCTTCCAACCAGAAGGTTGTAGCTTGGTTTGGTGTTGATTACCATAAATATAGTCGGCCTGGTAATGGTGCCGGAAATTGTGTCTACTTAGATTACACCCATAGTGCCTCCAGTTTTACCCCCGTAGTCTGATAAGACCATGTTGTGAGATCTTATATCGATGTCATACTTTCTAATTTTCTTCAGCAGGTGGTGTGGCATAATATTTACCGTAGCACCATAATCTATCAACACTTTGTTGATAGCTATCCCTTCAACTTTAGCTCAGATTAAAAGAGGTTTTACATGGATTTTCATAGTTATAATTGGTTTTTCAAAAAACGCATCTTGGTTCTCTACAGAACCATTATTCATCACAAAATAACATGTAGGCTTATGTAAAGACGTTTCCTCAGCGTCGGCATCCAACGAATCTTCTACTTCAATGAGACAACCATATTCAACCGGCCAGATTAACACCATATTAACCAAGATGTTCAAACTCTCCTCATAATCTGACTGGAAGTCATCAGTGATTTCCTCAGAGCATTTTCCATTTGGTCGGCTGATGAACTCTCTTACCCGTTCCTTTGCAGCGGTATCAATTTTCACCGTGTATTTCTTTCTACACCTTCTTTATTTGCAACATTCTGCTTAGCTATTTCCTCAACAGATTGTCTTTCGACCTGCCTTCGAGCCTGGAAATGCCTCCATTGAGTCCTAGTCATGGGATTCTTACCGATGTAGTTCTCAGATACATGATTCTTTTTCTTAAACCTGAACTCGCGCCTATAATAGACAACCAACTTTCCTTTATCTCTAGTAGTGGCAACACTTTTTGTGTATTCATTTTTCCTTGAGGCTTAATCCATGTGCCTCTAGGGGCACTGATAGATGGAATGAAACTCCTTGGTTTGGATTGGAAGTTTCTCACAACATTTCTTGAAGTCCCCTCTTTCTTATGATGGAACCTTTCGTTAGAGAATTTGTCTTTAGTTTTCTCTAGTTGTATCCTCTAAAAGTTTTCCGTTGCAATTTTATTAGTAAGAGCACCACATCTAGGGAATAAATAAGCTCGTGAGCCCTTGTTCTTGCATCGGTACAAAAAATCTAGCAGATCTTCTTCAGTCTTAGGGTACACTTCAGCCAAGCCTATGTCAGGACTTTCATCAGTTCCTTCGACCATATCTGCATCCGTAAATTCAGTAATTTCTACCATATGGATATCAATAGAGTCTATGAACAACTCTTCTTGTTGGAGAGGATCAACATCAATTTTCATTTTTCGGCTAGCAAACTTCAAACTTCCCTCCTATAGTGATTTCTGCACAAGATCCCTGAAAAGAAAACATTGAGAGGTTGTGTGACCAAGATAATTGTGATACTTGCAAAAACCTTTTTTTGTCATTTTTCTAATGATGGTAAATTATCACCTGGAGGTACTAAAATCTGACCATCTTTAACCAGCAAATCAAAAATTTCTTCACATTTAATGACATCAAAAGTATAAGTTTTTGCCGGAAATTTTGGATTATTCTCGACAAGATTTTTTCCTTTAGAGGGGAAGAATAATTTACATTCATAAGAAGGTCTAGGCTTCATCTCAGCCACATCGGCTTCTACCTCAGTCGGTGAGGTATAATCAACTTCATAAATAGGACATGTATCATCAAAGTTTACAAAGGCCACTTTTTATTTTTTAGCCTTGGTATGTCTGACTTTTTCTAACCTCAGACGTTCAAGATGTCGAACTCTATCAGCTAAATGCAACATACTTTTCACAAAGGCTGGGTCTATTTTCTTCCTAATGGAATAGTCCAAATCCCCAGCTGCCATTTGAACAAGTTCATGTTCAGCACCTACGTAAAGCACCTTTCCTTTAACGAGCAAAACCTATTTAAATAATCATCAATACTTTCACAAAACCTTCTTTTTATGTTTGATAATTCTACCAAACTAATTTTTGAATGTCCCTCATAAAATTATTCATGTAACAGTTTTTCCAATTTAGTCCATGACTCAATCGAATTTGGGGGTAAGGTAGTAAACCATGTGAATGTTGCCTTCGTAAGGGATGAAGGAAAATTCTTTACCCTTAGGTTTTCATTATTTTCCATATCCCCTGACTCAGTTAGATATCTAGAAATGTGTTCCACTATCGACCCACCTGATTCACCCTTAAACTTTATGTATTTAGGGATTTTCCATCCTCTAGGTAATTCAGTCTGCAAAATGTTTTCAGAAAAAGGGGAAGAATATGTTAGCCTCTGTAGTGTGGTATTCATACCATTCATAGCCATAGTTCTTTCAACAATAGTTGTTAGGTTATTTTCTACCGCTAATCCTTTTGTCGATATTCATCAACAATTTGATCAGCATCTTGTTGCCGATTAACCAATATCATCGGATGGCGTTCTACCACTCTTGGTTCGACAACTTGATTTTGTTGTACTGTAGTCTAGACACTTGCCCCTGGTATACTATTTCATCGTCCACTGCCTCCAATACCACTTGGGCAGGAACAACTGGCCTAACAACAGGTGGTACCTGTCGAACAGGTACTTGGGGTACCCCCAGAAAATTACACAAGTGTGTCAATTGAGTGACTACCTGCCTATTAGTTTTAGCGGAATGTCTATTAGTTTCAACCGACTCCTGCATTACTGGGTTAATCACAAAAACCATTTAATTAGTTAATAAAATTACCAACTCATGGTTACTATCATCCATTTGCTGCCTCAAAACCACTACTGATGTATTAGTTAAAGGTGGCAGTGGTAGAGGAGGCCCCACTCTATTTTGGTTATTCTTATTTAAGGAATTTTCTCCTGGTGCAGACCCTTGCAACAGGGAATTCATATTTTGAGCGTTATCAGCCAATAGCGTTGGGTTGAATGTCAATTGATATCCTAGCATTAAGGAATATGGGATTCCATAAAGAGGATTTACAGTGATGAAACGAAGTACATTAGGCCTAACGGTCGTGGCCATCCCTAGTGATGGACACACCGCTGGAGCCTGAGGAATTGGCACTGGAATTGCGCCTACAGTCGACATTGTTAAAATTGTGTTTGCCAACGGGGGCAAAGACACAACTTGAGACACTATTGTGTCTGTGGTAGTTATTGTTCTTTGTGGCACTACATCCACATTAGGGTTGGTAGGATTAGTCATCCTTGGTGTATGTTGCTTAACTTGTGGTCTATCATACTTTTTTGTTAGAGTCCCACTTCTAAGTTACATACATTTACTAATACCCAAAAATAAAACTTGAAAACCACCACACTAGCACTGGTCCCACCGGGTGTGCCAATTTGTTTACTGTGGAAAAAGGTAAACAACCGCTAGTCTTCCCAAAGCCTAAAAACTAAGGGTTACTTGAAGGATAGACTTGTTGATCCTAAGACATATACTAATGTATCTAAGTATAACTTGTTCAACCGATGTAAGACTTTCTTTTTGAGAAACAGTTTTCTCTTAAGGATAGAACAAGTATGAGTTTCCACAATGTAATGTTTTGACCGACTAAAGGTGACTCGTGACTGACAGTAGGTTATGACTTGTTTAAATGAAATAAATGTTGAGTAACTCTTTATTAAATTCTAGTATACATATAGAACGAGTTTCAAAAGCATAGATGATGATATAAAAGGATTGTTCAAAAGTAAATAAAATTAAGGCAAAAGATTCAAAAGGAACAACTGAAAAGAAAGGAATTTGCATTGACATAAAGATGGTGATTCACGTAAATTAACACCTTTGAAACCCTCTGCTTCCTTACGCTTGGAATGTTGAGTTTGTTAGGTGATTCTAGTACAAAGTAAACACCCCGAACCCTACACTGGATCCTTTTATTTATAGTAGTTACAAATCTAACTGCCTACGTACTAGAACACACTATATACTTGACATGTATTTGGCCTAAGGTAACTGCTTATCTATATTTTCACCACGTACTTAGCGCTTAATTTGGAAAACTATTTTGCAACTGCTGGTATTTTCAAATTTCAAAATTAGATTTCAATTTAGTCGACAAGACCAAACTTCAACTAGCTTGTTTGTCAATTGTGTTGACTTTCCACTACTGACTAATAATTTTTCCAACTATTTCTCATTCTCGAGCTTAATTTCATTACAACCTTTATTTGTAGGATGCCTTCTTCTTAACTCGTGGAACTACCCTCATTAATTATGCAATATATACCTTAAAATTTTTTTTAAGGTAACACATCTCAACAACGAATTATCTCCCATAATGACGAGACTACCATTCATTGAAGTAACAAATCTCAACAACGAACTATCTCCCATAATGACGAGACTACCATTCATTGGAGTAACAAATCTCAACAATGAACTATCTCCCATAATAACGAGACTACCATCCATTGGTGTAACAAATCTCAATAATGAACTATCTCCCATAATGACGAGACTACCATCCATTGCAGTAACAAATCTCAACAACGAACTATCTCCCATAATGATGAGACTACCATTCATTGTGGTAACAAATATCAATAACAAACCATCTCCCATAATGACAAGACTACCATCCATTGGAGTAACAAATCTCAACAATGAACTATCTCCCATAATGACGAGACTACCATCCATTGGAGTAATAAATCTCAACAACGAACTATCTCCCATAATGACAAGACTACCATTCATTGTAGTAACAAATCTCAACAACAAACTATCTCCCATAATGACGAGACTACCATCCATTGGAATAAAAAATATCAACAATGAACTATCTCCCATAATGACGAGACTACCATCCATTGGAAAAAGATCTCAACAACGAACTATCTCCCATAATGACGAGACTACAATTCATTGGAGTAATAAAAAAATCTTCTCAGGGGACTAACTGACTTACTGTAGAAGTACAAGTTACTCAAATAAAGAGACCGTCACATGCTGTCATGAAAGAAACTGTAATAATGACTTCCTGGGGAAAGAAATATGGCTTCCTGGGGAAAGAAATATGGATTCATGTGGAAATGCCAACATATTCTTGTTGAGGAGCTAAAGGCTTCTCGTGCCAAAATAAATGCACGTTCTGAAACTAGGGCTAAAAGTCTGTGGAAATAAAAATAATAACACTGTCGGGGACCATATATTCAAACCAGAAATAAACATGTGTGAAACAGCCAACCGAGATAGCACCTGATGAGAAATAAACTCAAAAAGGGATCACATTCCACTCAGATAAAAACTGAATAGGAAGGCTAAAGAAAAAATCTTCTACGAGGGATAACTCAGTGGGGAAATTGAAATAATATACACTTTCTGCTTAAAGTTGACATTCTAATGGAGAGAGGGTAACATAACTCTTCAAATAGGGTAATACGCCAACAAAATCTTAATGAATGCAAATGAGCAATGAACTTTAATTTAGCTATGCATGATGTATGTATGAATGTATGAATATTATCATGTATATGTAGACAAAACAGACACACATCACTGGGGACAAACAGACAAATCCAGCTTGGGAAAAGTTAAGACTCGGCTAAATCACATCCAGGATTAAGATCCCCAAAATACAGGTAGCACCAACCGAGGAAACAAATTCCTACTTCACAACTTAACTCCACTGGGAAGAAACATAATTCAAAAATAATCAAGTTAAAGAGTACAGATACAAGGATGTAACATCCTCTTCTAGGCTTCACCAGGGAATATCACACATACTCCAATGGGGAGAACAAAGTTTCAACGTCTATATTTTCACTGGAGATTATAATATTAACTTTATTAGGGAAGATAAAAACCACATCATTGAGATATTGACTGGGGATTCCGTGCTAAGTTCATTAGGGAGTTCAACACCACATCGTTGAGGAGCCCAAAATAAATTCTTCAATACCGAGAGTGATAATTACACAATCTTTCACGGGGATAGATTGTGAAAACACATCGGTATAACAACTTCCAACTAGAAACAAAGTCTTAGTTTCATTTGGGGAACTAAGAAATCAAACAATACAGCGATAAATCAAAACTATGGGGATTTTAAATCAAACCCTGCATTCGGCAGGAGAAAACATAAAAAGTTGACAACTATTTCGACACTTCTTAAAAAAGATATTGCCCTTGCCTAGTTGCCTGAGAAAACAATAATAATTCCATTACTTCTATAGAGAACGTGCTTCCGTCATATGAGAGAAAACCTTAATGGGGTAATAGAGACTTCAAACCATGCAAACCCGAAATCAAAATGGACCAAGACTTGACTGGGGAAAATGGGATCACGAGCCCAATAACGCACCTTACGCCAATTAGTTCCATCTCCAACTATCTGAGATAGCCTTCCTAGGAAAAACATAATTCCAAAATTTCTGAGTTCGTCCATCCTTGGAATCACCATTTTTGTTTTTCTTGTGTCACAAAATCTAAAGTAAAAAGTAATTTGTAAATTCATTTCAAGAAAAAAAAATTGTTATTCAATCTTTTTTCTTTGAAAATCACCATCAATAATAAATGGAGTCTTTCTAAGCATAATAAAATAAGAATTTCAAACAATTGGATAAAAGCTCGAACTTTATTAATAGAATGGTAGTCTGCGAATGGCAAGACTCCATAGATGATTACAAAGTTTTGAAAATGGTAATATATATTAGAAAAGATACATTGAACTGCAATGACAACTATTCTGCCTAACAACTTTGAATTCCTAAGAAGCGACTTCTGTTGAAGTATGGTGAGAATCCAAGAAGATTGTAGCTTCCATGATCAAGTCTTTTTTGATGCAGTTACTTGCCAAGAAATCCTTAACTTTTGCCTAAGTTTCCCTTGCGGGTTTTCAACCTGTTAGCTAAAGGGGGATGCACCCTACCAGCCAGATCTCTCCACTTTTGGGCATACCCTTTGAAGCTTTTGTTGGAACCCATGGTCATGTTCTCCAATTTCACACGAGTTGGTGCAAGATCAGCATTGTACTGATACTACTTATAGAAAGCAGCAACTAAATCCTCCCAGGTGTGGATGCGAGAAGTCTCCAATTGATAGAACCATTCAAGTTGAGTCCCTACTAGGCTCTCTTGGAAGAAGTGGATCCAAAGCTTCGGATCAGTTGTGTATGGTTGAATCTTGCGGACATAAGACTTTAAGTGCATCTTAGGGCAAGAGACTCCATCGTACAAGACAAAGGTAGGGATTTTGAACTTTGGCGGAATGACCACTCCAGAAACTAAACCCATGTCTCCTAAATCCAATCCAAGTATCTGTTGAATCTCCATAGCACTGAGGCGATCCTCCAACTGTTTGTACTTGTCATCAGCGGGAGGATATTATTCCTCAGAGTAGTCAGCTTCAACTTCATCAATCTACAAATTGTGGTCTTCTTCAAGACTATCCCCTATGTTGGATGGTGTTGAAAGATCTAGGGCTTTAGGTCTTATTCTCAAGACGCCTATTGACTTCTTGGATTTCTTCCTCTTGTCTTTGAGAAGGAGAGTTTTCATGTCCTCTTTCCCCTTATCCATAGCCAGAAACATTTATTGGAATTGAGCATTTTGAGCTTGGAGATCTTTTACAGTTTGTTCCATATCCATCTTACTGGAATAAACAGTAGGAAGATAAGGATAACTGTATGGGAGAAACCTTTCATGATATGATGCATGATATGTGGATGCATGTTTCCAAGGATCTCGCAGGGTAAACACAAGAAAAAGTTAGAAGTTGAACTTTGATTAACCTCTTTGATTGGAGATCTTTGTATCGGTGGATGTCCTTCCACGGGAATTAAGCTCACCATATCAAGTGGGTCATAGCCCTTGACTCAAGTTTGTCGTACTTGAACTTTGACGGTGTTTGGTCAGAGGAAAATAAATCCCCTGCCCCTTGCTAGACGTTTGGTTCATCATAACCTGCATCAAAGACCCTCGAGATCCTTGAAATGGTTATTGAAAATGATATGGTATGATGTTATGATGTTATGTACATGTATAAGAGGTCAACAAGTTTATATATAAATAATCATATACACATAAAGCAGACAAGTCCTTAGTTTTAGGCTTGCACAGGGTTTGTAGGTAAGTACCCTCTTGAAGTTTAGTTGGCTAACCTGTCCTAGTTAATAGTAACCGGGTTCTAAGGGATCTCAATATCACTGACCTTTCCCACAAGCTTCGTTTGGTAGGCAATTGACTCGCAACCAAACGAAACTCAGAAGTCAAGTCTCAATGAGTGTAGCATCGAGTATCTACCAACTTTGGAATGCACCAAAGCCGGTCATCTCACTACGTCCTAATGGCCAAGTTGGTCAAGTAAGATTCTAAGGTCAGTTGATGCTTTACGACACCACACAGCGGCCCCGTACTCTCCTTGACTGACTCAAGGGTTACTAGTACCAACCAAAGTGCCACATCAACGTAGCTACTGCTTCAACTGTATCGGTATACCATGCACAGTTCCCTCATAGTCTATTGCTACTTACCTAAAAGGTGTCCACAAATCCAGGTGTAGGATTTAAAACAAACCCAAACAAGGAACCAAAATGTAAAGCAAACAAATCAAACAATGTAAGCAAGTAAAGGTGATCTAGCCCTAAGGTAACCCCACTTTTAAGTATATCCCCAGTAGAGTCGCCAGTTCTGTGATACAGTGGGAGAACTGACTTGAGGTTTGCATTTGTGTTTACAAATGTTGCGGTTTAGCAAGAGACGCCACCGACTTTTCTTTTATCCAAAAAAGGAAAGGTGAAAAAGCACAGGAAAGACCTTTAGAGATGTTTTTAAGTTCGGGGGGGTAGATTATAAAAAGGGAAGGTATTAGCACCCTTTTCATCCATGGTTTTCCATGGGCTCTTAGTTACTTGCTAGATCACTTGCTTTTGTTTGACAGTGTGCTTGTGGTGTGGGCTTTGAAAGTGTTTTGAAAAATCTCTTTGTAATGGTTCTTGTTTCTATAAGAACGTGCACAAAGTGTTTGTTTCGAAAATATTTCAAAGACGTGTTGGTGAGATGTGTTTTTGAAAGTATTTTGAAAATGTAACTTTGTAATGATTCTCGTGTCTATAAGAATGTATACAAAGTGTTTGTTTTGAAATGTTTTCAAATGAAAGTGTGGGTGTATAAAATGTTTTTATTGTGAGCAAGCGAGTAACTAAGAGAGAACCTACCTACTCAAAAGGTATTAGATGTGCTTTTCCTCCTCCTTTAGATATTTCTATCTTACCATTGAATTGATAAGAAGCCCCATCGTTGGATGTGGAGGGACGGGTGTTGGGTCATCGTATAACCATGATAGCAATGTTGTGAGATGACTTAGCACTTTTCTTTTAGGGACTAAGATCATTTTGAAAGGCAACTTTGGTAGCGTCATCGAGGGATTATGATCTTGTATTTTGATTTGTTTTTTCTAAGACACCCCACATGCATAACATGGCCATTTTTGTAAGGCAACAAGTGAGATTACCCTAAGGGTGCATCTGTGAATAGTGTTTGATTGCATGCATTTGTCTTTGATTTTTGGTGGTCTACTTGTTGATTTTATCTTGCCATACACGCCTAATTACTTGCATTTACATTTGAAAGCGATAAATTGCAGAAATGTAAAGTCATACGCTATTATAATATTTAGGGGATGGGAATATATACTTATGAATGGGGATTGCAAGTAAAAATAAATCCTAAGTTATTATTACAACCATATTGAAATGTATAAGAATGTACAAGGAAATGGACTAGTTTTAGAAAATGTTTTTATGTTTTTATGTTAATAAAAAAAGATGAAAATGAAAATAAATGCAAAAGAGAAAAAGCGTGTTGCTGCAAACAAAGAAACAAGGATCAGAAGTTCTGAATCCAGGCGCGTGACTCAGCAGGAAAAGTCAGTGGGATCAGAAGTTATGGATTTGTACACTATGAGGTCCGGCAAAAATGTTAGAGGGAAAAAACAGAGGTTTTGGGTGGTGTCCAACCAGTGAACCAAAAGTCAGAAGTTCTGTATTACATTGAAACAGTGAGCAAACGTCAGCAGTTCCGTGTATTTGACATGTAAGGAGAACTCAGAAGTTCTGTGATGTGTTAAGATTGTGAGTGAACATCAGAAGTTCCTTATTGTGCTGAGCCAGTGGGTGAACATCAGAAGTTCAGTGTGTGTTAACAGTGAGAAAAATCATGGAAGTTCTGTGTGTTAAAACAGTGAAGAGAACTCAGAAGTTCTGCATGCTTAAAAAGTGAGAAAATCCTAGAAGTTCTATGTGTTAAAATGATGAGTGAAAAACACAAGTTCTGTATTACTTTTCAGCTCTTAATCAGCACAACAACAATTTATTCAGTTCAGCAAATTAGAATGATCACAGCACAACAAATCATAGAAGTTCCAATCCTAAGTCTGAACCTAGCATTATTCTAGAAGTTCTGATCCATAGTTTTTCTATTCATACAATGATATGTACAACATTAATACTATGATATTTATATGTTAATGATGTTCAGAATGAAAAGCAAGTAAAGTCAGAAAGACTTACCTGGAGCATGCTTGGAGCTTTGAGTGGCTGCCTCTGGATGTTCCGAGTCAGTAAGAGAGACAGAAGAGTGGTTGTGTCCTTTTGTTCAAAGGAAAGAACAAAGGTTTGTTTTTATGTATGAGAAATCTGGATTTTTATGAAGGTTTCACAATTTCCTTTTCTCTCTTTTGGCCAATCTCTCTCTTCAAAAGCCAGCCCCTTGAACGTGTGATAGAGCCAAGTATTTATAGATGAATTTGCTGTGATTTTGGGGGGGGGGGGGGGGAAACAAATAGGATTTGAACTTGTTTTGGCATCCTGCTCCTTTGCTTTTTCATCACAGTTTTCGTATGCTAGTTTGGTGTAATCATGAGATGCATGCGTAGGCTGAGCCAGCTGTTGGTCATAGGTCTGCAGCAAGTTGTATAAACAAGGTTTTGGGATTTAGTCATGTTCTAACTAAAGCGTTGATATATAGCCTTCGTGTGCTGAAGCGCTGCATTGTCTTTGAAGCAAGCATGGTGGCTGTCAGCAGGAATTAAGTAAAAGCAAAAAGCAAAGCATGGGCTTAGTAGCAAAGTTGCTATCCCAAGACTGTAGAGTTACACGTGGTGAAGATCCTTTGGATAAAGATTCAAAAGGTGGTTGTGAGCATTAAATGATGATGAGACTTATCACAACCAGAAATCCTGCAACGTGAAACTCTACACCAAGGATTTGTTCTGGATCAGAAGTTCTGCTACAGCATCCCATCTTCTGATCCTCTTATCTTCTGGCTCCAGCATGTTCTGAAGGAGCTTTCAGACTTTCCAGAAAGCTTGCATCATGCTTCTTAGCCTTCTTTGAATTACTCTGGAAAACTCTGACTGAGCTTGCGTAGAGGCTGAAGAGCCATGTTCTGACTGAAGGATATGTTCTGAACCATGTTTGTAACTTCTGATTGCACCTGCCTGGAGGCTGGCTCAGAAGTTCTGAAGTGTCATTTTTCTTAAATACTTAGAAAAATTCTAAGTATTTAGAATTTGACTTTTCAGAAGGTAAAATTTGACTTTTGAATTTCTTGATGAAACAAACTTCATATTCCAACATGTCTTGATGAAATATGATTCTTAAAACTTGGTTTTGATCCAAAAGTCAAAGTTAGACCTTTCAGCGTGCAAATGATCATTTTGCCCTTGCGAGTGATTTTCTTGGAAAATCGCAGTTCAAGGCTTGGAAACTTGATGGAAGCAAACCTGGGATCCAGGGTGATCCCTTGTGAAATGAGAGGGTAAATTTTAGGGTACAACAACTGCCCTTGTTCAATCTTCTTACACCTGAAGAGTTAGATTGGTAATTATGTCATTCGTGACTTGAAGGTAGAAGATGATTGAACACTAGAGTGCCCATAAAATTACACTCGAAGATGAATAGTGAGTGGGCTTATAGATCCCATTTGGAGGAATGGTGGTAAACATTGGAAGAAGTATCAACACAGATCTTCTTGTCGATTTATACCAAAACTTGATGTTCTAGCTGTGAGAAAAGGGTTAGTAAAATACAGATGTTTGCATGATGTTCACCAGATGCGGTATCATGCCAAATGCATATTGTATGTACATGTTATGATGTATGAATGTGAAATGTATGTTTTTGTCCTGGAAAATAAATCCCTGACTACTGCTGAGGAAATCTTTGGAGGTTGAATCTTTGATTGCCTGTTGAAAATGGAGAATATGCATATCTTCAAATTCTATTGAAGAGATGCTTTTGCTGGGGAACATTACTCAAATATCGGCTGTTATCTGGTCGGATCCAGGCTTCACAGTGGCTGAGGATGAAATAGTCGGTTGTTATCTGGTCGGATCCAGGTTTCACGGAGACTTACTTGGGAGAATAGATGAATTAACTGTTATCTGGTCGGATCCAGGATTTTCAGAAAATTCCTTGAAATTGAATAGTCATTTGGTCGGGTCTAGGCTTTATGGTCTTTTGGAAAGATGTACTATTATCTGGTCAAATCCAAGCTTCATAGTGTCTTTCCAGGAATCATGGTTAATTGTTATCTGGTTGGGTCCAGGTTTCACATTATACGGTTTGAAAAATGTTATCTAAATTCACGAGGCTTGACTTTCTTATCAAAAGCTTTCTTCATTATCTCTTGGTATAATTGACCATGGCACAAGGCCATCATTCTCTTCTCTTCAATCAGATTCAATTGGTCAAACTTGTTTTGGACCCATTCATCCTCTGACAACTGGGTTTCCATTATCACACGTAAAGAGGGAATCTCAACCTTAACGGGGAGCACTGCTTCCATACCATACACAAGAGAGAACGGGGTTGCCCCTGTTGAAGTGCGGACGGATGTACGATACTCGTGCAAAGCAAAAGGGAGCATTTCATGCCAATCTTTATAAGTAACAACAATATTCTGGATGATCATCTTAATATTTTTATTAGCAGCTTCAACATCCCTATTCATCTTTGGCCTGTTAAGAGATGAACTGTGATGGATAATCTTGAATTCTTCAAAAATTTCTGTCATCATCTTGCTATTTAGATCTGAGCCGTTGTCAGTGATAATCCTGCTTTACACACCACACCGTCATATAAGATTGTTCTTGATGAAACGCACTACCACTTGGTAACATTAGCATATGAAGCTTCTTCTACCCATTTGGTGAAGTAATCAATTACTACCAAAATGAAACAATGTCCATTTGACGCCTTAGGTTCAATCATTCCAATCATGTCAATACCCTATATAGAGAAAGGCCACGGGGAAGAAATAACATTGAGAAGTTTCGGAGGCACATGAATTTTGTCGGCATAAATCTGACACTTATGGAACTCCTTTGCAAATTTGTAATAGTCAGATTCTATTGTCAGCCAATAGTAACCTACCATAAGCATCTTCTTTGCCATCGAATGTCCATTGGCATGGGTACCAAAGGAATCTTCATGGATATCATGCATCAACATGTCTGCTTCAGGTCTGTCCACGCATCTGAGCAAGACCAAGTCATAATTTCTTTTGTACAACACATCTTCATTGAGGAAAAAGCTACTTGCCAACCTTCTCAATTCCTTTCTATCTTTATTTGACGCACCAGCCCAGTATTCCCGAGTCTGGAGAAAATGTTTGATATCATGATACCAAGGTTTCTCATCTGACATTTCCTCTGTTGAAAACACATGAGCTAGTATATCCAAACGTCACACTGTGATACGAGGCACATCATTCCAGTATTCACTTGATACATAGATGCCAAAGTGGCCAAAGCATCCGCCATCTGATTTTCATCTCTGGGAATATGATGGAATTCAACTTTATTAAAGAAGGGTAATAATATTTTAGAATATTCTTTGTAAGGGATCAAGCCAGGGTGACGAGTATCCCATTCTCCTTTAATCTGATTTATTACCAAAGTTGAATCGCCATATACATCCAGAACTTTGATTTTGAGATCAATAGCCTCCTTGAGACCCATAATACAAGCTTCATACTCTGCCAAATTATTGGTATAATCAAATGTTAGCCTTTCAGTAAAAGGAATATGTGATCCATGAGGAGTGATAATTACAACACCAATTCCTTTCCCATAAGCATTCACAGCTCCATCAAACACCATGCCCCACCGGAATTCAGGATCAGGACCTTCCTCAAGCAACGGTTCATCACAATCTTTCACTTTCAGAAACATAACATCCTTATTAGGGAAATCATATTTAACAAACTGATAATCATCAACTGGTTGGTGAGCAAGATAATCCGCCAACACACTGCTTTTTATAGCCTTCTAAGTACGGTATTCAATATCATATTCAGACAACAACGTCTGCCAACGGGAAATTCTCCCAGTAAGAGCAGGCTTTTTAAAAATGTACTTAATTGGATCCATTTTGGAAATCAACCAAGTAGTATAATTCAACATATATTTTCGCAAATGCTTTGCCGCCCAGGCCAAAGCACAACATGTCTTTTCCAGCATAGAGTACCGCAACTCATAGTTAGTAAACTTCTTGCTGACATAATAAATGGCATATTCCTTCTTCCATGTTTCATCTTGTTGTCCCAAAATACAGCCCATAGAATTATCTAACACTGTCAGATACATAATCAATGGTCTTCCTTCAACGGGAGGGAGCAAGATGGGTGGTTTAATAAAATACTCTACAATACATTCAAATGACCTTTGGCAATCGTTTATCCACGCATAAACTTGATCTTTCTTTAACAACTTAAATATTGGTTCACATGTTGCAGTTATATGGGAAATAAATCTGGAAATGTAATTCAAATGCCCAAGGAAGCCTCTAACTTTCTTTTCAGTTCTTGGCGTTGGCATTTCTTGAATTGCTTTGACTTTATCGGGATCAACTTTAATTCCTTTTTGGCTGACAATGAAACCTAACAATTTCCCTGATTAGACACCAAAGGTGCATTTATTTGGATTCAAGCGGTGACGATACTTCCTAAAACGCTAACACAATTTCAACAAATCTTCTACATGCCCTTCTTCAGTATGGGATTTAGAAATCATATCATCAACATATACCTTAATTTCCTTGTGCATCAGATCATGGAATAGGGTTGTCATAGCCCTCTAGTACGTTGCACCAATGTTCTTCAACCCGAAGGGCATCATTCTATAACAGAATGTTCCACAGGGTGTGATAAACGTTGTTTTTTCCATGTCCTCAAGAGCCATTATGATTTGATTATATCCAGAAAATTCGTCCATGAACGAGAATACTTTGAATTTTGATGTGCTATCGATCAACATATCAATATGTGGCAATGGAAAATCATA
The DNA here is from genome assembly GCA_948472305.1 of Vicia faba. NCBI lineage: Eukaryota > Viridiplantae > Streptophyta > Magnoliopsida > Fabales > Fabaceae > Vicia > Vicia faba. Next base: position 822,255,529 of record OX451740.1, on the reverse strand, counting down.
TTTTAGACTAGCTTTATTTAAATCTCTATAGTCTACGCACATGCGAACTTTTCTGTCTTTCTTTGGTACTAGGACAATATTGGAAATCCATTGAGGGTATACTGATGTCACAAGAAAACCGACATTAATCTGCTTTAAAAATTCTTCTTTAATTTTCACTGCCATATCAGGGTGAGTTCTTCACAATTTCTGCTTGATTGGCAGGCACTCTGGTTTTAGCTGCAAATGATGTTCCACAATATTAGTATCCAAACCAGGCATATCTTGGTATGACCAATCAAAGATGTCCACATACTCTTTCGACAATTCTATCAACCTGCTCTTCACATCGGGATGCAATAATGCTCCAATCTTGACTTCTCTTGGATCTTCCTTTGAACCCAAATTGATTGTCTCTAACTGCTCTTTATATGGCTGAATAGCACTTTCCTCGCGCTCAAGAAACCGTGAAACCTCTTCTGGAATTTCATCATATTCTTCTTCTTCGGCCCCACACACAGGATATTCAAAGTTAGGAGAGGGTGTAGGGCCATTGTATTCAACGGTTTTTTTAATTAATCTGCACATATGATTTATGATTGCTTTTAGAAACTGACACATATAGCAAGTGATTATGCAGATTTATTTACAATTATTATTTATTTTGAAGGGTTTTTTCTGATTACCATTTTCCAAGAAAAAGAAGAAAATAAAGACACAAATTGGGAATCAAAGACAACTTTTATTATTAATTTTAAAGATCAAAGCAAACAGATAAGCCCATATAATATCAACTTTCACCTTGGGCAGAGTGAAATATTTTCTGAAAAGCTTAACAAAAAACAAATTACTTTGAGATATGAATGCAAGAGGAAACATCAATAATGATTCAATTTTGGACTCTAACTCCATGCGTCACATAGTTCAGCATCTCCTGCTCTACTTCATCCTCCACAATAGAATTGATCCTAGGACCAGTTGGATGAAGATAACCCCCGCTACGAAAGATATCTTGTTATTTACCCAAAGCAGACTTCGGCTTCATGTTCTTACCTTTATCATTCTTCGCAAAGAATCCCAAACCAGTTGTATTATTGTTTACAGGTGGATCAACAATCTGCCCCCATACTTTATTAGGGCTGTTACGCCCAACCTACTGAGCATCTTTAAACCAAGCTATAAAATTCTTATTTCCCCTTATATTATCAATGGATAAAGCTTGGAATTGAGTTCCAACAGTAGCTTCATCCGCTTCCGCTACAATGAAAGAGGATAAATGAGATATTAACAATGCATGTTCTCCATTTATGATGACCACCTTTCCTTCACGCACAAACTTTAACTTCTGGTGCAAAGTCGAAGTGACAGCCCCTGCCTCGTGGATCCACGGTCGTCCTAGTAAACATCTGTAAGCGGGCACAATATCAATACATGGAAAGTAATATGAAATAAATACAGGCCTATGTGAATAGGCAAATCTACTTCCCCAAAAATAGAGTTCCTAGATCCTTTGAAGGCTTTCACAATTATGCCACTTGGGAGAATGAGAGCTCCTTGATACTTCAGCTTCACAAGTGTTCTCCTTGGTATGACATTTAAAGTGAATCCATTGTCAATCAGCACATTTGACAATGAGTCATTCTTACAATTCATGGAGATATGGAGAGCCAAATTATGATTCCTTCCTTCATTGGGCAATTCGTCATCACAAAAACTCAGGTTATTAAAGGATGTAATATTCCCTACAACATTGCTGAATTGGTCCAAACGCATATCACTTTCCACGAAGGCTTGACCCAACACTCTCATCGAAGATTCCCTATGGGCCGAAGAGTTCATCAGTAAGGCTAGAATAGATATCTTTGAAGGTGTCTGCAACAGCTGATCTACGATCCTGTAGTCAGTCATCTTGATAATTTTAAATATATCGTCCACGTCCTTTTCCATATTAGTACCACTAGATCCCCCAATTGTTTTCTTAGGTTCAACACTTTCAACAATCTTCTTATCAGCATTAACATTCCCTAGAATGACAGGTGCGAAAACAGGACCACTACGGGTCACTCGGTTGGCCTCAACAATACTCTTGACATCAGACAAAGGTTGGATGGGAACTTCCACACCATCCTCTAGAATTGTAGCATTGTATTTGTAGGGCACGACTTTGTCTTATTCGTAAGGAACAAGACCCGACAAGCAAAAAACCATTGGAGCAACAGCTGGTTTGCTACAGTACTCAATTTCTATAGGGGCAGGAACACCAAAATAAGGCACAATAACATTCACCCCCTCTTAAGAATACTTAGCCAACACTGAATCATTTTTGGATAACATATCTTCATCTGAGGAAAAGAATTCATCTGCAGAAGCATACTCATCATCTGACACAGACTCATCCGAGCAATCTTTAATCACATTAATCTCATTGTAATCATCTCTATTTCTTGGAACTTTGATAGTACCATTTTCCAACAATAATTGAATACCCTTTCTCACAGTGGAACAACCACACAAATCTATGTAGCAGACAATGCAAGACCCATAATGGTGTTTTACTTGACCATTCATGTGACAGAAAGTAGCGTGCAACTGCACCAAATCATCATTCATATGATTCACATCAAAGATACGGAATTCTCCGAGTCATCCTAAAACCATATTTGCATCCTCTTCGTACTCTGCCCTAGGCCTGATTATATGAATGAGGCCTTCGTCCATCATTTCCTAAAGATCGGCTTTTATCTTATCACACCCCTGTATATCTGTACTAAAAATACCACAACCAGCATGGTCATGCATATAGTAACTAAACTCAAAGAGGTCAGCATGCATTTTTTACCAAATCTCCTCTAACTAGGTTGATATCAAAAATACAAAAGTCCCCTAGAAAACTAGCAACCATGTTCATAGTATTGGCTCCTCCATGATTTGGCAAAGGATTATCTTTTACGTTAGGGCCAACAACTTTAAAGGATAATAGTCCAGATCTCACCATCTTTTTTACTTCAGATTTCAAAGGGTAACAATTCTGAACATTGTTCCCTGGAGCTCCCTGATGAAAAGCATATGTCTGGTCTGCCTTATAATACCAAGGTAAAGGCGATGGTATAGTAAGGGGTATCCTGGTCTAAACCAACTTCTTCTAAATTAATTCCGGTAGTAACTCGGCATAGCTCATGGGAATAGAGTTAAAAGCCTCTCTCTTATGATTCTGTCCCTGATTTCCCTGAGGATATGGTCTTTGATAAGTAACTGTGGTCGGAGCCACAGTGGAAACTGGAGTTACTAAAGCTACTTATTGGTGGCGTTGATGATTTCTTCTATGAGGATTAACCTTTTTCTCTTTAATGACATCATTTGTATCTCATTCTTTCTTATTGGCAAACCCGTATGAAGGCTTATTGGTACTACATGAATTTTCACCTCTTGTCAAATGGCCCTCTCTTACGACTTCTTCCAAACGAACGCCCATACTCACCATTTTGGTAAACTCAATTTGTGCAGTCGCCACCATTCTTTCATAGTAGAAGGCACCTAGCATCTTCAGGAAAAATCTTTTTCATCTCTTTCTCTTCCATTGGAAGGATCACCTGGGCGTCTACTTCGCGCCATCTTTGTGCATATTATTTAAACGATTCCTTGTCTTTCTGGACCATTACCCTAAGTTTATCACGGTCAGGTGCCATGTCTATATTATACTTATATTGTCTAATAAATGCTTCACCCAAGTCGTTGAAAGTATGAATGTTGACACTGTCCAAACTCATGTACCACTTCAATGCAGCACCATTCAAACTGTCTTGAAAAAAGTGAATTAACAGGTGTTGATCATCAGCGTGAGTAGACATCCTTCTCACATACATCACAAGGAGAACACAGGGGCAGGTATTTCCCTTGTATTTCTCAAATTCCGGTACTTTAAACTTTGCAGGTATCTTCACATTTGGAACTAAACACAGACCGTTCACATTCTTCCCAAATAGTTCTTTTCCTCTGAGGGCCTTCATCTCTTTCTGCATCTTATCAAACTGATCCTGAAAATTGGCAATTCGATCCTAGAAGCCTAAGTTTTCACTTGGTGGAGGAATAGGACGATACATTTCATCATTAACAAATGGCACAGCATTCACTGAAGGAGGTGTAACATAGTGGGTCTCATTTCTAGCATCGGGAGTAATATGTACCACGGGAGGTGCAGGAGTAGCAGCAACTTGGACAACTAGAGCAGCTTGAGTGTCAAGATTAAAACCTTTTGGCCTTAAGTTCTTTGGCATTCCCCATGGACAACCCTGAGGCATACGATTCTGAGCAACAGTAATTGGCGCAAAAGAAACGAGAACTGATGGACCTTCAGAAGAAAATGTTGTTTATTGAGGCAAAGCAAGTGGTGGTTGATTCTGAGCATCTGCCAATGATTCCATCAAAGAAGTTAAATTATCCATACCGGCCTTCAGGGAAGTAACCTCGTCGCGCAACTCGCGATTTTCCTGTTCAAGATTCTCCATTTTCTTCCTAGAATTATCCCGTGTATTGTACTGGTGAGACAGCTTGTTGAACGAAGTAGAGAAATTCAATAAGACACCTGGGTATGAAAAGAAATGCAAGAAATATGTACAGGATGATGCATGATAAGCAATGCATATGATTTATTTTATTATTAATAATTTAAGGAACTCAAATACTTATGAACAATTTGCGAATATTAAAGTACTACACATTTGAAATACTGAAAAATTTCATTATAATAATTTCAAAATAGATTACTTCTTTTTAGTACAAGTTTCAATAATCCAAAGTACAAAAAGAAGATAGGGTCTAAAAAGCCTAACAAAGCAAAGTTGATGAAGATCACTTCACACATTGATGCTTTTCTGCGAGTATTGCGATTTGAGCCTTCAATTGCTTGTTTTCTTCTGCATACCTGTTAGCAACCACTTTCCAATCACTAGAGTCGGGAAGTGAATGACTAAGTCCTGACTAAGTGCTAGAGGAAAATAAATCCTCTTCCTTCTCCATCATCTCTATAGCACGACTCTCGAGAATCTAAATCAAGTCATCTTTCTCCTTCAAGTCTGCTCGGTAGGATATCTCTAAAGTATGACAATTATTCTTCCAAGCTTTTTTCTCCTACTGCATCCTGACTAGGGCCAGCTGAAGCTCTTTCGCATCATCCAAAATGGGAGGAGTGATCATCATAAACATATTCGACATAGGTTCTTCTCGAGAATATGGCATCTTCAACTAGATGTCTCTTGCTTGTACCCACTAAAGATTAGGCTCCAAAGAAACAACTCCTCTAGGTCCCAAGTCCTTCCTACTCTTCCTGTGAATATGACACCAAGCTTTCATAATATCCTCTTTAGGTTCCTTATGATGCTCTCCCTCTCTAAGAAAAAAACCACTCACATGAATACTATTTGGCTTATCCCTCATCGGATATCCAAGCTGTCATCGTGCAAGAACGAGATTGTAGTTAATTCCTCCCTTTGTACCAAGAAGAGGTACATTTGGGAAACTACCACAACTATCGATGATCCCTATGTCATGGTAAGCCTGGTGGTATCAAAAAATATATAAATGAGTGAGGGCCATAATCTTCGGAGCCCAACGAGGTTCCTTCCTGATATCCCAGAAAGCATCAGACCGAGGCAAGTGAGTAATAAACCATTGATACAACAAAGGTGTGCAGCATATGATCATCCCTCCATGATAATAATCCCGAAGATGAATTGAGTAATAAGCATAACCTAATAATGTAGGGACTGGATTTCTTATCACAAATATCCTGATGGCATTGACATCCACGAAGTCGTCGATGTTCAGAAATAAGAACAACCCATAGGCAAGTAGAGCAAAGATGGCCTCAAAAGAAACCATACTCTTCATCTTAGAAAAGTAGCGAGCTTTCTCTAATAAAACTTAGTGGGTAATCCTCTAATCCCTCCTTTGGTAGTTATGTGGGCTTGAACCTCATACTTCCCAAAATGAGTCAAAGCAACAATCTCATGAGATTTTGGCTCCCCCTCCAAACGGGTGAAAGGAACACAATTAGTAACAAGTAAACCCAGTAGATAAGAATACTCCTCTAATGTAGGCATCAACTGATAATCAGGGAAAGTGAAACAACGATACATTGGATCATAGAATTGGACCAAAGTCGGAAGAATACCCTCCTTCATCCTAAGCTTCATGAGAGACACGATGGATCCATACTTCTTTCAAAAATCTGCAGAACTCTCAATCTCGGGAATTAGACTCAGTAAATCATCTATCTTGGGATTCTTGAAACTGTACTTCCGAGTCTTTCTTTTTCCAGAATCCATGGTCAAAAAGTACCTGAGATATTCACAAAGAGTCAACTTTAAGTCCCTTGAACCAAAATATCTTAAAAGAAGCTCATGGGTGTGTGAATGCATGATGCAACAATCACACACAGGATCACAAACATTGGGGGGGGGGGGGGGGGGGGGGGGGTCATAAGTTTGACATCACGAGCATGGAGTCAAAGGTATTACCAATTACATATGGTCTAATACTTTATCACTTTCCGAAAAAGGTTCTAAGAGGTTCTCATAGTCTACATCCTTCCTTCGGATATTACCAACGTCCCGATTGACTCGGTAATTAGTAATATTCTCAGGAAACTCGTCCAAGTGTAGTATCATGTGACAACCATTTCTGGATTACTCTGTCATAGATTTCGCACTACACAAAAAAGGCCAAGATGGGTTAAAGTTTCTACGGTCCTCAGTTTCAGCAGGCTCCCAGGTCAAAAGCAGTACGTCTTCTCGATTACTCGGTAAATGATACTACAGTTAAAGAGGCCTCCACTGAGTGGGGGATCTCATGTCTCCTTTTTTGGGATTACTCCCTCAAAGATAACATGACTATATTGCCCATCCTATCTTAAGTTTTCCCAAGTCCGGGTATAAGACTTATGAGAAATCACCAAGCACCCTGAAAACCAGGAAAATTTAGACAAACATATATACAACACATAATATACATCACATAATATACAACAAATAAAAACACATACACAATTAGAAACAAAGATGGGCTCAACCCACTTAGGGATGGACCAACAATAGGTAAATCTTTCCCCAGTGAAGTCGCCATTTTTTCTGTAGCACTAGAAGTGTTGAGACTAAGCCATTGGATTGACTTGACTCGCATAGATCAAAATAAAAATTGCCACCGCACTTTATTGTTTCCAAAGGAATGGGAAAAGAATGAGTAACCCAAAAAGAGGTGGAGAGAATCTAAGTAAAAGGGTTGGTTATGCAAAGGGAAGGTATTAACACCCTAAACATCTATGGTACTCCGCGGGAACCTCTTTTAAAATTTGTGTATTTTGGCTATAAATTTTGTATAAAAATAGATTGTGGGGATGAGAAAAGAATTTTTTTATTGTTTTTTTGCACCCGCGGAGGTTGTGAACCTTTAGTGCCTACGTGCCACCTTTCGTGCAATAGGAGATCAGGGTACTCGTAGTTCATCTTTAAAAAAATTTAAAACACAAGTGTGTTGGTTAATTTTAAGAGACGAGACATCATCATCTTATCCGTGTGGAAGAACATACTTAATACCTACGATCATGAGAAAGGAGAATTTGCGTCATCTCAAAGTGGAGGATATAACTTGGATTTTAAAATCAACAAAGCCTCGCTCAACACCCAAGTGGAAAATATCTCACTTCACTACATATCGTAGAAGTATAGTAGCTCGCATCACTACAAGGGTTGACAAGAGTTTAATCTTTTGAGAAAAAATTTAAAATAAAAAGCCAAAGTGGAAAAAATGGTTTGAATGATATTGATTGACTTTTAGTATTCTCAAAAAAAAAATGTCAAAGTATTAGTAAGTTGTTTAAGGTTTGATTAAGAAAATATTTGAGAAAATGCATGGACCTAAGTCCAAGTTTATTGTGAAAGCATTTCAAGTTTGGAAAACAAGAAGAGTTTTCAAAAGGAGGGAGAAGATTTTTTTGTTTATTGTGAAAGCATTTCATGCTTGGAAAACAAGAAGAGTTTTCAAAAGGAGTGACAATTATTTTTTAAAATTAAAGAAGATGAGAGGAGATGAAGGGACTATCCTAAAGCATAAAGTAAAAGCTAGGGAAAAGAACCATCTAACCAACGAGAAGCCAACACTTGACACAATTAGTCAATGTAGAATTCTCATCCTTTGGATTGGAAACCAAACAAGAAAAGGTAATAAACCTCTTAAGAAAACCAAGCCTCAATTTACATTAAGTCTTCACAAAAAATTGAGCATAGTAACAACTGTATACAAATGAATTCTCTATCACAAACAAAACATGTAATCAAAATAACTTGCACATAAAGCAAACAAACATCCCAATGTCTCGGGGTAAACCACAAGAACTCAACACAAAATAGCAATGAAAGTCACAAGGTCTCAAGGTAGGTCAAGGTCTCTAATCCTAAGTCCAAGAAGCTCATCACTCCATAATGCCAAGGATAGTAACCAAAAAGTCCAAGTAACATTAAAGTTTTTTATGGTTCAAGTTGATTATTAGGTATCTTCAAAAAGAAATGAGAGGCTCAAGCGAGCAAAATAAAAATGACATAAAATTAAATGCTCAAGTGAGCAAAGATGAAAATAGCATGAAATGTAAATGCTAAAATAAAATGGTGCATAAAGTAAATGCATAAAATAAAAGTATAAAATAAGAGGGCATAAAATAAAAGTCAAATGTTAATGAATTAGTAGTTGGTTGAATGACCATCTTGAAACGTGGATTTAAAACTCATTAGAGGATTGATAAAGTCAAATCCTCTCAACAACAAGTTTCATTTGCTTTTTGTCAAGTATATCATTCATTTTCAAAATATCAAGGCAACAATAAATGATCAATGATGTTTAAGTGGTTCATTTTGACCAAAGCTTATAAAGATTCATTAAAGGATATATAAGACCAAAGCCTCCTAACAATGAATCTCAAGATTATTGGATCAAAGGTTTCAAGTTATCATACTTGGGCTTGCAAACATAGGTTTGGGCCACGAATGATCATTTCTTGAATCGGGACAAAATTTAGCCATATGTTAAGCAATCGTAAGTGGACTTATATAGAAGTCGCACCTATTTTGAGGTCAGTCAATAGCAATCTATGTACCATATGTTTAGAGAAATGATATATAAATCATTCTCCCACAACATGTAGTACAAATAAGAAGTGGATAAGATGAAGAGGGAAGGGATAAGAATCTAACCACATTTGAACCAAAAAAATTTAATCAAGCTATCATTAAAATCAATCATCCATTTTGGAGGAGTTAAACTGAACACCCAAGATCCAATGATGTTAATGAAGCTCATGATCAGCCAAAATATATACAAAAATAAAATTGTATTTAAAAATAAAGAAAAAAGATTTTTAAAATGGTTTTAAATGAAAATAAAAGAGGAAACTAGCAACTATATTCAAAACATCTAAGAAAAATTCAACGAGACCATAGAAAAATCAGAAATAAGCTCAAATATTTTATAAATTTTTTGGTAATTTTTTTAATTCAGAAACTATTTTTAAAATTAAAAGAAATAGGCAAAATAAACCAAAAATTATAAAAAATAGTGAAGTTAGAAATAAATATAAAATGAGGTCACCAATAGTTGTCAAGAGGTCATTGGATCCTTCCATATTTTTTTTAGAAATTAAAAATTAGGAAAAGTATTTTTAAACATTTAAAACAACTCAAATAAAGTGAAAAAATATAAAAAATTTCAAAACACAAAATAAAATTGTGAAAAAATATTAATCAGAAGGAGAAAAATCAAAAGTGTTTTTAAGAATTTTTTTCAGATTTTTTTTTAAGTTAAAATGATTTTTTTATGAATTTTTGAAGTTTAAACCAAATAAAATATAAAATCAGAAAGTAAAATAAAAACAAAAAAGATGTAGACCATTGGATCAATGTCAAAACGCGTTAGTAATCAAATCCAATGGATCTGGCACGCTGTGTATATCATGGACATTAGTGAATAAAGCACTGAATTGATTATTAAAATCAGAATTTCAAAAAAAAAACAAATGGCACGATATCATTGGTTGGGAGATGACACGTTGGTCATCTTCAACCTCCAGCTACGCGAATTGTAGGTCTCTGAAATGAAAAACTTAGAGCTCGAGACTGGTACCATTTTCTTCGTCTCTTCAAGACGATTCCAAAGGTACTCTCGCAAAACATTAATGTAAGGTGTAGCTTAGTCGTTTTGGAAGGAAAGATTTGAGAGGGAATTTGAAAATTCATAGCCAAAACTCACTTCCAGTTGAAAAAAAAATGTTGTGACTAGGATCATAATGCTGAGAGTTTCAATACACTACCAAAGTTTTAGAGAATTGATGAAGGAATCTACCTATTGAAGTTCAAATTTAGAGCTCTCAAACTTGACTCGGCTAGCACGATTTAGGAAGTCTTAGAGCTTGGTTCTTCTTCTATTAGCTTTAGTGAAGTTCAAGGATGAAGAATTGACAAAGAAAATGGATTGAGAAAAGTTGTAAAACCAAATTCGAAGTTACAGAAAATGGATTCAAGAGAGAGTTTGGCAGGGTGATTCTGGCTATCTAAGCTTGCGAAAGCGAGTGAGATAGAGAATGTATTTATATGAGAAGTGAATGGAATCAAGAGGAGGGGTGAATGATGCAATTTGGAGGGAAATCATGCACACCCATTTTTATGAAATAAGTGTGATCACATGTTCATCAAAACTCATCGAAATGATGCGTTTTGACACTCTAAATCATCCACAGGTTTATGCTAATCATGTTTAAGTAGAAAACACGCACAAATTTGGTGATTAGAAGTCAAATTATGGAAATTGCATTCTGACTGTTTGAGAAACTTCAGTCCCAAGGTACCAACTTTAAAATTATGGTATGAATAATTCAGGAAGCTTTATGAATTGATTGTTGATGTGTTGGAAAGATGAGATCAAAAACTTTAAAATATGCAAAGAATGGAATCAAATGGATGCTTGAGCTGAAAGTTGTGATGAGTCAAAGTTGAGAAAAAGATATTGACTTTTATACTTAGAATAAATTCAAGTTTTTTCTTCAAAAATGACCTATAATGTTTTGATTCTAAACAAGGCCTTCCTCCAAAATCTTGCTTTATTCAATTATGCTAGATTGAAATTGACTTCCCAAAGTGCATTGTGGAACTTGAATCACTCAAAAATACCAAGTATTGAAAGAGTTATGATCTTGCAAAATTGGTGAAAATTCATGACATGACCTATAATCTTTTGCATCCTTAGGGCATCTTCCATTCATTTTCAAGATTTGCACATAAAATAAGAGTTGAAGTTCACATCCTTAAGATCATTATGGAAAAATAATGGGCTCTAGGAGATAAAAATTGGCCAAGTTATCCCCTTTTTGAAGTCACATAAGGGAATTTGATGGCCTATCTAGAGGACTTGTAATATTTCTCAATCATTAGGCATCTTCCACATAAAATTTTATTGAAACTTTTGAAGTGATTTGTTGATAACCATTTAAAGAGAAGCATGTCCTTTGAATCACTCAAAAATACCAAAAGATGAGCAAGATATAGTCCTTAGAAGTTCAAAACCCTAGCTCCTTGAGCAACAAAATGCTTTGGAAACCACTTTCAATTTTGGCAAACTTTCTTGCACAAATACTTTTGTCTTGTAAATAGAAGTTGTTAAGGATGATAATGAGAAACCATAGAATAAAAAACCAACTCGAAATATTAAGAATTGATGGAAATGTGCACTTGTGAACAAGAAAGCAAGAACTTGTCCAATTAGGTCAAACTTCTTCAATCAAATCTTGCATCCTTTGAATTTCTTTGACAAATTGAGGCATGATGAAACATGGTAGATCTTGTCATGAAGCTTGATATCAGTGAAGATTTGTTAAAGAAGTCATGGGAATAGACCCATGAACCTGTAGATCCACTTGATGGAATGTGTTGTGCTTTCACCTATAACATCATCAATTAGAACAAACATCCATTGTATTTATTAGTTAAAAATTAATTAATACAAAACATAGATGATCATAATATACAAGTCAAGGTGCTTGGTGATTCCCCATGATCAAACCCAAAGGTAAGGAGAAGAAACCAAACCCTAGTATGATCTTGTTGTGATTGAGTTGACATGAGATGATAGAGGGATCTTAGGGGCAAAAATTGGGGTACAACACTTCCTAATCAGTATGTTATTTAAGCATACATTATTGCAACTCCGCAACCCTGGTTAGCTCAACAATAACCTTTCTTGATACAACAGTAGTATGCTTCACAACAGCAAAACCATTAGAATTAGTGCAAACCTCGAAATAATTTGGAAAGAAGGAATGCTCGTTTGGATCCAATTCATATGACATACATTCAACTTCTGCCATGTCTAATTAAAAATTCCTTCGTAGTTCCAAAATCTCTGAAACCTCGACCACAACCATTTCCACTTGGGTATAATCCCAACATACAATGCGGGTACCACACCGGGTCAGCAGGACACTCGACTGAGGATTGCAATGCTTATAAAGCTAAAGTACAACAGTTGATCGATAAGAAGTACTTAGCATTTCAAGGAGGAATCATGTTGGTAACTAGAAAACCTCCGCCTGAATAGGTTCCAATATTACAAAGAGCATCCCTTGAAGAAATAAGTCAAGCCTGAAGAAGTCTCCTCAGCATCGACAATCATTAAATCATTTTTGCATTGTCATTTGTAATTTTCCTTGTTCGTTGACTGCATCTTCATGTAAAATTCGTTTGTATCTGAATGATAATAATAATACATTGCATATGTTTCTTTTAAATCAATTCATTCGTGTTCACTCATTTATTTTCCTGTTTATCGATATCCAACCCTTGTTTAAAGAAAAAATCAAAAGGAGAATGATGGAAAAAAAATACGTAAAATCACTGATTGTATGCTTTTGAATAAAACTCTACTGAAGATGTAAGGCATTGTTTCAAATCCCCAAAAACCCGAGATACAAGGGAGTGAAACCCTCATCAACCCCCTTTGAGCCTTGAAGTAGCAGTTTTCTTTCTAAACGAAAAAACCCTCAATCTTAACCTGAGGCAGGGTATTCTTCAGTTAATTTGGGCGTGCGTTCAAATTTCAAAATAAAAAGGAGTGTCCCATCTTAGGATCTATCATATCTTAAGCCTCACACATCAAGAGGTCAGAAAGCGTAAAACCATAATGGTTATCCCTCATCAATCGGGGAATGAGACAGTCACAACCCTTGCAAAAATCCATAACCAACCAAGGTCATACGATTTGTTCATTAAAGAAAAAGGAATTGAAATGAAAAAAAATAAATAAAGCCCACTAAGTCAAAAACTTGAAAACAAGTGACTTAGGCAAAAATTATGGAATTCTGCTAGACTCCAAAATTCAAAGAATTTGTCCAGGAAAAAGTTAGGAAAAATGAAAGCAAAAAAAAAGAAAAAAAATGAGAAGCGAAAAGAAAAGATTGCAAAACAAAAATCATCAAGCAAGAACAAATTTCTGTGACCATAAAAACGAAAACGAAAAAGAGTGACTGCCACTCAAAAAACCTTGTTGGTTTCCCAACCATCACTTTTACACTTCTAAACCCTTTTGAAAGGTGAACACCCACGTCAGAATAACTGAACGCAGGACCGGAGAACATCACAGAGAATGGGTTGGTTGGGTTAGACTTTGAGCCTTAAATCCTTCTTTCTCAATCCGTGAACCAGGCCACGTTACAATCCTTAAAAGACCTAATTATAGCAAGGGTTTATTTCAAAAGCTTACTACAGGAAATTGCGTAAAACTGACTCCTAGAAATTTGCCAATCATTTGTGTTGATATCGATATGACAAATAATTCAAACACTGAATGTCACAACATCGTTTCAATAACATTGATTTAGAAGCTAACATAAGCATTGCATTAGGATTATCATCCTTAAACAAGCATATTTTACTTATGAGTAAACATTTGACATCAAGGAGGATCAAACGATGAACAATTGCTGAAGAACTTGATCCTTTCCAAGAGTCAGTAATTTCAAAGAATGGGCACCTTAAGAGACAAAATTGTACGAAGACTCTATCAAGCCAGGGGAATCTATTACAAGTTGACCTCAATCATGGGTAGTCACATCATTAAATCTCTTCAGAATTCAGCCAACCTAGGGAAATCATGTCGAGATTAAACAAATCTCTCCAAGAAATATTTAATCAGGGGAAAATTATTTTGTGACCCAATACATTGGGGCAAGCCACCTCATATCGTATTATGGCACAAATATTCGAGTCTTATATTCAAAGAAAACTCTTTTAGAGATTACACGGACATAGGCATTTCTCATTCATGCTTGCAAAGTGACTCAAACAAATTTTGTTGTACGAGGCAACTGTCGAAAAAATCAAGCTAAAAGCGTCATGACAGTTGCCCTGACCTAGCCAACATTCAAAAGTTATCTGCATCCCGTGCAGATGTTCAAAGTGTACTCCCTAGCAGTGAAGCAAACTTGGGGCATGGTTCAACATATGTATTCGACACATAATTCCCCAATAGAGTAAACATGGGGCATTCAAGGAGTTATATATGCGGTTCAACATGTAATCCCCACATATGATCGTCACCAAATCTCCAACAGAGAAGCAAACTCGGGGAATTCGAAGAGGTTCATGTCCACCTCCTAGTCCCCAAGCAGTCCGAGGTATATTTCCCTGACATGAAGCAGAATCGGGGAATTGAAGATATCAAAATGATGTTCAATGTTCAATTCCCCTGCATGTTTGTATCCATTCTACCATCCTTAAGCAGTCGAGGATGTAGCGAAGTCAGGCCAGATCACTTCCTCTCCAGCAAAGCTATAATTCACCATTCAGCCGCGTACTTGAAAACTCGCTTTGTCAACAATTCAATCCCTAGTAAGGTGCCAATAATCTTTGGTACTATAAGCTTCCAACACCAACCTGTATTGATATCTCCAGAAAACGAGCAACGATTCCCAATAAGTCTGTTTTTATCCCCACATAGGTTATTTCTCTACACTCTGCATATATTTATCACTACATCTCATTGCATCCTCAGAAGTGTAGCATATCCATTAAAATAGATCATTACACCACAGAAAAATTCAAACATGCATACGAAGCATAAGTCAGATTTGGTACCTTGCACGAAATCCCGAATCATTCCTCCACCAAAATGATGCTAAATCCTCAGCTGATGTCCTTTACTATATCATAATCCCCAAGTAACGGTTCCAGTACCTTGTACTCCTGAATCCCCAGCAAAATCAATACACTTTATCATATGTGTTCAGTTCTCGTCTGGTAGTCAGTTCCCGTCTGATAGTTAATCAAGTTCAGTTCTCGTCTGACCGTTAATTCAAAACCCATTCTCGCCTGGTAGTCAATTCTCGTCTGACAAGTCATCCAAAATTCAGTTCCCGTATGAAAATCAATTTTAAATCCAATTCTCGCCTGGTAGTCAGTTCTCGTCTAAAAATTGATCTAAACCCAGTTATCGTATGGTAGTCCTTTCTCGTTTGACTTTATTCTAAATTCCCGTTCTCTTCTGGTAGTCAGCTTTCGTATGACAGTTAATTCAAATTCCAATTCTTGTCTGGTAGTCAGTTCCCGTCTTACAATTAATTCAAATTCCAATTCTCGTCTGGTAGTCAGTTCCCATCTGACAATTAATTCAAATTCTAATTCTCATCTGGTATTCAGTTCTCGTCTGACAATCAATTCAAAGTCCAGTTCTCGTCTGGTAGTCACTTCTCGCCTGACAATCAATTCAACGCCCATTTCTCATTTGATAATCAATTCTTGTCTGGTAACCAGTTCTCGTCTGACAGTTGATCATTTCCCAGTTCTAATTTGGTAGTCAGTTCTCATTTGTCATTCCTCTCCTCTTCTCCTTTAGATGGGTCATGTTGTAATCGATCTTTCCTTGCTCATAGATCGTGTTGTAATCGATCTTGACTTTCTCCTCTTTTGGTTAAGTCGTGTTGTAATCGATTTTTTTCTAGAAGTAGGTCGCGTTGTAATGGACAGGGAACATGAGCCCGCATACCCCCAACCACTTTTAGTGGAAATTTGGGAGATGTATGTCATCGAGAACTTCAAACCATTGCCATTAGTATCATTCGACAACAATAGTGGTTTTCAAGAGCATATCATATTCATCAAAACCCATATAACTATCATTGGAGTTGACGACTCACTAAAGTGAAACGTTCAAAGAGGAAACCCTCTAATGATACACGGGCCTTTTAAGATAGTATGAAAACTTGTTGGTTTCCTCAAATATTTTTGTGATACCTTAAATAAAACTTTGAAGGATTTTATTTGGCATGGTATGAAGGATTGATCCATGCATATGGGTGGTTAGAACATGATTACTAAGCATGTATAGTTTAGGGATTCATTCGACCAATTTGTAAATACTTCTTTGTTAGGTAAACTTGTTAAGAGTTTAGTGCAATTAGACAAGAAACTATGGGTCTCACTGTTGATAGATAAATATATCTATAAAGATGATATGTTCCACAATCAAAAAAGAGTTTAGTCACCTACATGGAAGTACATTCTTAAGGCTTTAGATGTGACGAATGATGGTTTCATTTTTAATATAAGAGAAAGAGAAGCCATTTTTTGATTCCAACCATAACTCTCAAAATATGATATTTTTAAGAATATCTAAGACTCTCGATTCAACTTATGATATTGAAGATCAAAGAACTATGTGATGATGGCAAGAATATCAATGCAGACTTAAATATCATGTTGCCTCCAAAAGTTATGAGTTTGGTTATTAGATTGCAGCCAACTTTTGTTGCATCCGTTAAACTATGTTGATTATAAAATGAAAATCTTAATGGGAAATATGCTATTAGAAGCGGGTTTCATTGGTTAACATCTATATACCTAGGATTATGATTTTAAACATCATTGGAATTGGATATGAAAGCTATATCTTCCAACAAAAGTTTAATTTCTCCTCTCCTCGGCCTCTAAAAGAAGTATGTTAGGAAAATGGTGAATCTAAGATTCTTTGGTGCGATTAAGCAACACCTTTTTTCTTAGATTTTCTGGTGGTTAGCACGGGTCTACTGTTTTTTTTTTTTTTACAGTAGTAGGGACTTGTGTTGTCATTGCATCCTTCTTTCTATTTTTGTGGTCTTTCCTTTTGGTTTTTCTTCGTCAGTTTAGTTGCTTTTATGATTATTTTTTTACTTGCTTTGTGTTGTCCAAACAATGTATTTTCCTTTATGTCTAGAACTCTACTATTAAAATGTTAAAATTGACCAAATTCTAACATCATATCATGTTTGGTAGGCTGCAGAAGACAAGTTCACAAATATGGGATCATACACTAAAAAATAAATTCAAAGTTGATAAATTCATATAAAGTTTGATTGAATTTGGAACTCATAAAGCCATATCTAATAAAGCTTGGTTCTTTTTCATAATTTTGGTATAGTCTAGATAGAGTATTGTTAAATAGTAACTAAAGTTTAGGTATAATTCTACTTTATTATTTATAACATGTAAAGTAGATAAAATCAATAGTTTGTTCTATTATTAATTCTTTTTATATTTATTTATGTTTTATTAAATTATTTATACGAATGTAAAATTTATATTTTGATTTTTGAATTAGTTTATAATTTTAATTAAGGATGTAATTTAGTTTTTTTTTTTTTTGCAAAAATGTGTTTATTGAAATTTGTAAATAAAAGTAGGTTAAATTTTTTTATTAAGCAGCTTCACGTGTTGCGGCAGTTACAAACCATCGTAATTTTGAATATTTAAGTCATTAAGATTTATTTTGCAACAGTTCAGAATAGTCACAAATATTTTTATAGAGGCAGTTAAATAACATTGTCTTATGTTAGGACGATTATTTAATACGTCGCAAATCAAACTCGCGATAACAAGTTTTGCAACAATTGAGAAATTGTTGCAAACCATATTGATTGTACCTGATCAGATGTGATTGTCAAAGTCCATAAGCTTCAAGTCGAACAACGGTTGAATATGAAATGGGGGGGGGGGGGTATCTGCAAGACACTTCGATGTTAAAGTGAGGTTCAAAGCAAGTGCAAGCAAGTATGAGAGTATGAGTAAGTGAATGAATACCTGACACTCTCAAGTGAAAGGGTATTTATAGCCCCCAGTGTTGGGCCAAGATCTTCAATGATGGGCCACGATGAGGCCCAACAACGAAGACGGTCAAGGTTTACGGGTGTATGGAGTCTAGCACGTGGCCCCCTCCCTGGTCAACTGCCCCGAGAAAATAAGAGTTAGACCTGTTATTCTCGCAGGGCAGGGTGATGATTATTTAGACACGTAAGTCACGTTCTTCTGATGGACACATGGGAAAATGCCCAACGGTCCTCAGTTTGTGCTGCATGCTTTTGGGCCTTTAGTAAAGGCGTTGGATCGGGCCTCCCCAACAGTGGGGCAAGTGTCAGCCCAGTCCAGAACAGGAGCCCCCCAAGTTATTGTCCTTCAGTGAAAGGGTGATGACTTAAGTTCAACTCAACTATCGGGGAAATATTGTCCGAGAGGGGAAATTGCCAACCTCCATCGGGCATGGCTCGTTGACTTGTGCCAAGGATTCATATGATATGCATGTGATATGGTCTACCAGATAAGTGGGTGGTGCATTGGTCGACTTTGGTTCTGATATTGTCAGTTTAGTGCCCGTTAGGAATATATAATCATGGGATGCGAGGAGTTTCTCTGAGTATTCGTCTTTGACGTGCCCATCTATAAGGCGTTGCTATGATGTCGTGTGTTTGCCCGCCACTGAGTGTGAAACGTTATCAATGCGCCCTTATACAAGAATTTGTAGTGATGTCAGGCATGAGTTTATCGTCAAGAGTGGGCACAGGGTTTTGCGCGAGACTGTTGTGGGTAACGTGTCCTCTTGTCAAACCCACGTGGCAGCTGTTTAGGGTGCCATCTCTTCATAAGGGAATCAAAAACCCTAAGTAATGATGAATTATTTTCGCGTGATGCCTCGTGGGGTGTGAACAATCTATAAAAAGGTATATTCAGAGGCTCATTTGTCATTTTCAAGCTCTATTTTCCTTTCTCCTAGGTTCGCTCGTGGATCTTGCTCTGTTCTAACGCCGTCGTAGATGTCTTCAAAGATAATATTTTCCCAAGTAAGATATATCTTCTTGATAACGCTTTTTCTTAGAATTTTTGGATTAAACACTTGGGTTTTGTCACGAACTGATGAATCCTTGGATGAAGATTCATGGGTTATGAAGTGAAACTTCATGGATGTTTATCAATGTTCATGGCTGTGGATGAAGATTCATAGGTCTAATTTCATAGACTTGTGTCAAGGTCATCCTCCCCGAATAGTAGGGAGGATTTCAGAAATTTTTTCCTGTTCGAACAATTGTCCCCGTGCAGGGCGTGGTTCATTCTAGTGTTGGTTGTCGAGGGCTTGGGTCGAGGTCCATTCCTCGACGCATTCATCGCCCTTTCACTTGATTTACAGTGGAAGGGTCAATTTAATGATGTCGAATTCACTGTTTTCCCCTGCTTTTCACGTATGATGGCACACCATGTCGAGAAATACGTTGTGCCCTCCACTCACGAGAATGATACTACTGTTGCAAAGGACCCTTTAGCTTGGGTTGCACCCAAGCCTCGAAACAAAAATTCGTGTTTTTTTGCAGGACACTTCTAACGCGTTCAACGTCCCTGGGGTTTGAGTAGAGGGTGCTCTGGCCAATTGGGCTCTTCAAA
This sequence comes from Vicia faba, assembly GCA_948472305.1. Lineage (NCBI taxonomy): Eukaryota > Viridiplantae > Streptophyta > Magnoliopsida > Fabales > Fabaceae > Vicia > Vicia faba. The sequence goes on along the minus strand of OX451740.1, from coordinate 822,235,781 downwards.
TCCTTCACCGGAACAGGAGGATATGCTCGGCATACCCAGGAGAATGCTTTCATATGTATGAGTTTACTTTTAAGAAAATGGGGATGCGTTTTCCATTCAACGACTTCCAGGTGGGGGTTTACCAATGGTTATAACTGCCACCTTCCCAGCTTTATCCGAATGCGCTCGCATTCATGCGTGCAATCGAGCTTGTATGCCAATACCTTCAAATAGGCACCATATTTACCCTCTTCTTTTGCATCTTTCACTTTAAATGGTAGTCCATTGGAGAGGGACAAGCGTGGGTGTCCTTTAAACAGCTCGGAAAACTTTTCCAACTGTATCTTGAATCTGTTCGGCACTTTAAAGAGAGGTACTTCGTCGTGAAGCCTCTTACAGATGCAGCAGTGGCTTCCTTGTATGATCGCTTCGAAGAAATTGAGGGGGGTCGGATAGTAGTCCGAATGACGGTTGGGTTTCCCCTTGAATGGCATTAGAAACACTTCTAGCAGAAGCCCAAATATTACACAGTGAAACTTGAGGACTTGGACGCCCAGGATCAGATTTCCTATGACAAACTGGTGGCTTATGTCAAGATTTTATCACTAGCAAAGTGTGTGGACATGGAGAACAACTTCCTTTTTGATGATAAAGAGGAGCATATCCTCGTTCACAAACTGATAAATACAAAAGCGTTTCTCGAGTGCTCTTCAGACGAGGAGACTATGAGACTTTTAGGTAGGGGATATTCTCGTGGTTTTATTTTTGTATGTTTGTCTTGTGATTGACAGTTTTTTTTGGATTGCAATTGGACGGCGTCCCTCTCTGAATGTTTACTCAAGTTGAGGCCCAAGAATGCCTCCACCTCGGGGCCTAAGAATCTGGTTGCTCAACTTCAGGAGCAGGCTAAAACTTCTACCAGTCCGAGTGGTTTACCCTCCTCTTCGGGGGCTCAGGCTCCCCCTCCTGAACAACCGGTAAAAAGGAAGTGTGTGGAGGACCCCGAGCGTGTAGCTCCAGTCAAAGGTAACAAGGAAGCCATATTAGTTTACGTGTTACTTCCCTGTTATCTCAATCAGGGTATTTTCAGCAGGGAGATTTCTCTAGGTTTTCATGAAGAGGAAAGGGAATAAATCTTGTCGGAAGATAAAGAGACTCGACGGAAGAACCTGTCAGACGATGTGGCCACCATGATGAGGGTTCTTAAGACGGTTTTGACGCTGAACGATGAGGCCACGGGCTCCCAGGCTACTCTTGACAAAGCTTATGCCTGGATTCAGAAGCTGCAGGGGATAAATGAAAAGCTGAACGGTGACAACCTCAACCACGAGACAAAGTACGAGGTGCAAGTCCAGCTCCTCAGAGATCTGAATGAGTTCCAGCCTCAACTAGAGGCCGCAACTAAGGAGAATGAGTGACTGGCTGCTAGGGTAAAAGAGTTGGAGGGGATCGTCGCGCCTACCGATGAAGAGACTGACAAGGAGAAAACCCTCATGACTTGGAGAGATCTAATTGTGCGGAGTCACATGCTCAAACAGACGTCATTAATACTCTTAGTTATGGCTTCAACGCAGCTGTGGAGCAGCTCAAGATCCTTAAGCCATGGGTTGAGTTAGTGGTTGAAGGTATGGGGCCATTTAACCAGGTGGTTGATGGGAAGATTTTTTATCCCCCCGACGACAGTCCTGTGGAGGAGAGTGATGGGAAGGATGAGATTTGAGAATTTTCTGGGCAGGCGTGCCCGCTTTTGTTTTAACTTGGATTAGTGGTCTGCGTGCCCATAATTTTATTTTGTAAAGTTGACAGGGGTTTCACTCATTTTTCTTTCATTTGGACCTGTATGCACGTATATTTGTAACTATTTAGACAACGTTGGCCTTCATGATAGGCTATTATGAATGCTAATTTAGTCTTTTTTATGTCAGTTGGTGCTCTTTATTGTGCTTGACTTGTTTATTTTGTGAAATTTGGTATTTCGACGAGTTGAGATTCGTGCTCGACCTTAATTTGCTCGACCTTATTTAGGGTCGACACATATTGGAATGTGTCGAGGAAGTGGAGTAGTAGTCCGTAGAAACAAGTTCAAGATCGCGGTCGGGATCTTAATTTCGTGGCGTGGACTGCCCATCGCGAGCTAGGTGTCCTTCTTGTTACGTACTTCGACAGTGGTCGATCGAGGTTTCCCCGTCGGGCTAAGGTTCTGCTCGATCAATGAGCGACGAACCCACTTTTTGTTAAGGTTTAGATGCCATGTTCGTACCTCAACATTCCTCCATGGTTGAGTATTCCTCGTCGTTTGTTAGAGAGGGCACACCGACTGTCAGGCCCCGAAGTTTCTCAGGGACCTAGCTGTAGTATTGTTTCAACTTTGTAGCATTCCATGGTCGAGGTAGAGGTTCTCCACTTAGGTTCTTGAGGTAGTATGCTCCGGTGCCCGTAGTCTTATGGATGCGGTACGACCCTTCCCATTTTGCGGCCAGCTTTCCCTCACGAGAATCTTTATGATTTCTCTGCAAGACTAGGTTGTCGACCTGGAATACACGTTTTATCACTTTGTTGTAATAGTGAAGGGTTATCTGTTGATTCAGTGTGGCTTCACGAATAGATGCTCCTGATTGGATTTCCTCGACCAGGTCGAACTCTTCTCTTAGGGCCTTTTCATTTAGTTCCTCGTTTAGAGGGACTTAAGTTTGCCTGGATAGCTCCATGATTTCCATAGGGATGACTACTTCGGTGCCATAAGTTAGCCGAAATGGGGTCTCACTGGTCTTCGAGTGTGGTATTGTTTAGTAGGCCCACAGGACACTATGAAGCTCTTCGACCCACCCCCTTTTGGCTTCTACTAGCCTGTGCTTGAGTCCTCGTAAGATGACTCTATTTACAGCTTCAGCTTGCCCGTTGGTTTGAGAGTGTTCGACGGAGGTGAAGTGTTGTTTGGTGTCGAGCTTGGCGATGAAGTCTTAGAAACTTTGACCGGTGAATTGTGTCCTGTTGTCAGTGACGAGCACTTGTGTTATCTTGAATAGTGCAAGTATGTTTTGTTTGTAGAAACGAAAGATATTATACGATGTGATTCTGGCCAGGGCTTCAGCCTCTATCCACTTCAGAAATAGTCAACGACCACAATTAGGAATTTATTTTGATATGAACCTTGCACGAATGGTCTGAGGATGTCCATCCCCCGCTAGGAAAATGGTCACGGGGACGATAGTGTTTTGAGTTCGTGTATGGGTGCAAGGTGCATGCCCGTGTATCTCTGACATTTGTCGCATTTTTTTGTCGTTTTCCTTTGCATCTTGCTGCATGGTGGGCCAGTAATAGCTTGCTCAGAGCGCCTTTCGTGCCAGGGATCTACCGCCCAAGTGTTGGGCGTTAATTCCCTCGTGTATTTCCCGTAATATCTCGGGGATTTTTGATTCCTCGACACATTTTAGGAGTGGGTTGGAGAATCCTTGTCGATAAAGTTTGTGCTCGACACCACGTAAGAGAAGGCTCGTTGTTTGGCCGCAGTTGCCTCATTTTGGTCAACGGGTAATTCTCCCTTCGTGATATAGTTAAACACCAGGGTCATCCAACACGGATTGTCACTAATGGCATTCACCTCGGATGGTGCAGTGGATTTTTCAATGCTCAGGCGATAAAGGGATTCTTGGATGACGAATTTATTCCCACCTTTCTTCTTTGTGCCTGCGAGCTTCCAGAGTATGTCAGCCCGTGTGTTCTATTCACGGGGTACGTGTTTGATTTCTGCCCAGTCGAACCTTTTCATTCGTTCTTTGACTAGGTTCATATATTCGATGAGGTTGTTGTTCTTAGCTTGATATCCTCCTTGTACTTGAGACGCGATGAGTTAAGAGTCTGTGAATATTTGTATTTCTTAGGCACCTAGATCCTCGGTTAGCCTTAATCCTGCGAGCTAGGCCTCGTACTCAGCCTAGTTGTTCAAAGTGGGAAACGAGAGGGTGAGGGAATGTTTGATCACGACACCTTCTTCGTTCTCGACGAGGATTTCTGCTCTGCTCCCCGTCGAGATGGAAGCCCCATATACAAAGATGGTCCACTTATGCTTCTCCCTTGTGGGGGGAATCGTGAGTGGTCATCTCTACGACAAAGTCGGCCAATGCTTGGGCTTTGAGGGCTTTCCTTCTCTCGTACTAAATGTCGAACTCTCTCTCGTACTGAATGTCGAACTCCAAGAGCTCTAGGGACCATTTCAGCATTCGACCGGCCATGTCCGGTAGACCTAGGAGCTGTCTTACGGGTTGGTCTGTTCATATGATGATCGTGTGGGCCAGAAAGTAATATCTAAGTCTCCTTGCTGCATTGATAAGGGATAAGGCTACTTTTCAATCTATTGATACCTGACCTCAGAGCCTTGTAACGCTTTGCTCGTAAAGTACACTGGTTTCTTCCCGTCTAACGTCTCACGAACGAGGGCCGCACTTACGGCTTCGCTGGAGACGGCCAGATAAAGGAACAATGTTTCCCCGTTCTCTGGTCGTGATAAAAAAACAGTTGTGAAAGGCTTCTCTTGAGGTTGATGAGGGCTTTCTCGCACTCCTCGATCCACTCGAAAGTTGCTTCTTTGCGCAGGAGTTTGAAAAATGGTAGTATGTACTGCGCAGACTTCGCCACGAAACGGGAGAGCGAAGTGAGCAAACCATTTAGGACTTGTATGGATTTTTTTGAGCTTGGTGCAGAAAGCTCAGAGAATGCTCGACACTTGTCGGGGTTGGCTTCAATTCCCTGTTCGGTTAGATAGAAACCCAGGAATTTTCCCTCCTTAACCCCAAAGGTGCATTTCTCCGGGTTGAATCTCATTTTGCATTGCGTTGCTTGGAAGAAGACTCTTTTGAGATGGGCATCATGGTCGGTTTCTGTTCGAGATTTGACGATCATGTCGTCCATATATACCTCGAGCATGTCTCTTATCTCTTCACAGAAGAATTTGTTCATCATCCGTTGGTATGTTGCCCCTGCATTTTTAGACTGAAGGGAATTACGTTGTAGTAGTAATTGTTCGAGCCCGTCATGAAGGCGGTGCAATTTTTGTCGCTCACCACCATAGGAATTTGGTTATAGCCCGAGTAGGCGTCCATAAATGATAAAATTTTGTAGTAGGCTGAGTTGTCGACTAACATATCGATGTTAGGTAAAGGAAAATCATATTTGGGACATGCCCGATTAAGATCTATATAATCAACACACATTTGCCATTTTCCGTTGTTCTTTTTGACAAGTATAATCTTCGAGAGTCGGGTTGAATACCAGGCCTCAGAAATAAAATTTGCCTCTAGGATGTCTTTTACAGCTTTTTCAGCAGCCTCTGCTTTTTCGGGAGACTGCCTACGCCTACGTTGCACTAATGCCCTAGCGGTTGGATCAATGACAAGTTGGTAGAAGGCGACCTCAGGGTTGAGTCCGGGCATCTATGAAGCACTCCATGAGAACAAGTCAGTGTTCTCCCTCAAGCAGGCTTTGAGTTGCTTCCTCGCCAGTCAGGGAGTCCAGCTCCAATCTTCACACCTTTGTGAAGGTCTTCACCGAGGAGGATGAACTCGAAGTCTCCATCTGTCATGGGTCGGAGAGGAACTTGTTCGTAACTGGGAGCTTCGAATTCATCTTTGTCAAAGAGGGTGTCGAGAAAACTGGAGTCAAACTTTGGTGGAGCCTATTGTTCTTAGATCTGAGCAGGCTTCGATTCAAGTCGAGCAGTGGTTTCTCTTTTGGCAGGTCACGCTCCAGTTTTGACCATGCTTTGCCCTTTGGAAGCCGCGTGAAAACATCTCCTAGAAGACGAGATGTCTCCATGGTTGGTGGTGACGCGGGCCCTCCTGGTGTAGAACCTCATTTTCAAGTGGACTATGGAGGGTATGGCAGTCAACTCAGCTAGTGTCGGTCTCCCCAGAATGCAGTTGTAGAGAGATGGGCAGTCAATCACCAAAAACCGCACCTTGACCTATCGGGATGCAGTTTCTTCCCCAAAGGTGACAAAGAGCTCAACATAGCCCCAAGGTTTGAAGTTCGAGCCTTTGAATCCTTGTAGGTCAGACCTCACATATGGTGACAGGTGGGCATCGTCGAGTTGCAGGGTACGAAATAAGTGATTGTATATGAATTTGACAGAACTCTCGTCATCGAAGAGAATGTGATGTACGCCAAAGTTGGCCATCCTCGCTCACACCAGCAGTGGAATGCTTGAGTTCGGGGCTCCGTCAGAAAGCTCCTTAATGTAGAAACTGATTGGCTCAGATTTTCCCTTGATCTTTAAAGGGTTATTTCGTGGGTTGGGGTTGCGTCCACCAACTCGTCGAGTTTCCTTTTTGCCGAATTTATTGAGATGTCGTTGAATCCCCCTCCCGATATGACCATGGAGAAGGGGGATTTCTCCCATCTGTTGTATGTGAACAGGGGTTCATCTTCATAGCTGTCGGGGATGTGGAAGTCCTTAGGCCTCATCACAGAGAAAGCTACTCGGAGGAGACCCTATTCATTGGATAGTCGGGTTTCTTCCTCGATTTCATTTACCTCGTGTGCGTCTCGGCGAGGGGTATCGTTGCATCTGTATTGACCAAGTCTCCCACCCTTGATGAGAGTCTTGATGGCATCCTTGAGGTGGACACAGTCTGTTGGACCCCAAAATTTTCCCTCCCATTTCTTTTAAGACATTCTCCTAGGGTTCTCAAATGCTCAAGGTTGCTCAAGAATTGATTAGACAAATTCTCCTCCTAAGCAATGGACTTACAACTAGGGTTTCACTTCTCTCAAGGAAGTTTGGGTTTCTAACGCCTCAAGTGGATTTCATGGTCTCTTATATGTCTCAAGGAATTTTCATGCCAAATTTCAAGCCTTGCATCACAAGTTTGCTCAGTCAATTGCTCAGATGACTAAAAATCAACTGTATTGGGTAAAAAGTTAACTAAGGTCAACATACAGTCAAACATCAATATGTTTGGTCAACGTCGACATTTTGAAGTCACATTCATCATTTGATCAAGGGTTGATCATGATTCATCAAGAAAAACTCTCAAACCATCAAAAGTAAAAAGTTGCCAAATTAGGGTTTTCTTAAGGAGAAGTCAATTGAATTTTGACCAGGCATAACATTCACATGCTTCATCATATTTGCTTCGATCAAATATCATTTTAAAGGAAATTCAATTCTCTACAACTTTGTCTCTCTAAACTCAAGTCCAAAAAATGCTTCGTTTAAGAGATATAAGCCAATACATTATAGGTCATTTCAAAAGTCAACAAAAAGACACTTTTTGTCAAGGAAACTTACATCAAGATTAAGTCTTAAAATGAAAAAATGATTAACTTAGGGATTATAGATGACATATTGAGCTTTCCAAAAAGTCAAAGATCACCTTTAAATGACAAAAATTTAGAGAGTTATGACTAGTGCAAGTTGGAAAATTTTGAGTAAATGCATGAAGTTCAAATTGAGCAAACTTGGAATTTTGGGCTAATGGGTTATTACTTCAAAGTCCAAACGTATTCTACACTTCATATACACCTCAAGACTTGTTCATACACCTCCCTTTTATTTATTTTATTTATTTTTTATTTTTATTATTTTAAAAAACTAAAAATAAAATAAAATAAGACAAGGCTTTTTCATACAAGTCCAAGCCCATGTTATTCTACCCTAATTCAGCTCTATATATTGCATGCATTCAGACATCAAAAGACATGAAACCTTGTGTGAGAAACCACCTCCAAAATCACAAAAAAAATCATTCACTTTAGGGCATCTTGTAAACCCTATTTACAACCGATCCCAAAGCATTCTAACTCTTTCATTCACTTCCAAGGATGCATTAAAGTAAGGTTGGATCAATTTCCATGGTCGAAAGGGCATGAAATTTTATGTATGTTCCTCTCTGAATTCACCATCGTATGATTTTCATATCTGTTATTACATTATGTTTTCACGGATACTAACTTTATTAACATGTTCATGAGATTCAATGATGCAGGAATGATTCATCGTGGGAGTCAGGTGATGGCTTAATAGTGCATAGCCATGTTCATGTCGATTTAGTTGCACTTCTAAAACCAGTATGTTTTAGCCCAAGATAATGACCCCATTGAATTCGTAGGCCTCAATTTATGGGGGAAGGGTATTCTAAGATTTTTAGCAGTGTTTGTTTTGCAGGTTTGAGGAAAAAGAGTCGTTGGAGAAGACGATCGGGGCTAGGGCTTCAGTGCCTCTCCGGTCCAGACATTAATTTTGTAATTTTTTTTTTACTTATATCAGTGGATGTATCACTACCCCAATGGTTAAACACGCACACTAAAGAAATTACTATGCCAAAGCTTGGGTTCGATCTCAGCCTTTTGGCATTTTGAGTTTTTTTTTATACTTTCCTGTTTTGCAGATAACAAAACATGTTGGTTCCCTTTCCTAGACACAGGCACACGCCTGTCCTAGTGGTGAAGGTCTTGGTGGAAAGAGAAAATGGTGTGGGTTCAACACCCACCCCTGGTAGTATCCTTTTAAAACTTTGTTTTTCTTCATATTTTCCTTAATTTTTCATTTACAAACCTTAAATTCACAAACAAAACCTTTTTATAAACCCTAATCAAAATTAGGGTTTAGGCTTTTCATTTAATTAATAAATTTCTTTTTTTTATTAAAATTAATTAGGTTTTTTTAGGTTGATCATTAAAACTTTTTTTCATCAAAAAAATCACCAAAAAACATGTTCGCTTTCTTTATTCCTATTTTTACATTTTGTGTGGTTTATTATTCTTTTTCTTTGTTTCAATTATGTAATTGTTTCCCGGTTTATAATAGTAATTAGGGTTTATTTCCGCATTTCTATTATGTAATTCTCCTAAAGTGTTTTAATAGTCTAGGGCTTTACTTTCCGCTTTTTACTTTCTGCACATTTACTACTTTACTATCTTACTATTACTGTTAGTAATTAGGTCATATATGGCAAGATAAAAAAATGATAGCTAACCCTAATCAAAGATTAAAATAACTGAATCACAAATCACTTTCACACTAGCACCTTTAGGGTAACCTCTCTCGTTTATTTCAGAAAAAACAGTCATGTCCCTCGAATGTGGGGACGATTTAGCATAGTCCCTCGATATAATTATCATAGTCCCTCGATGACCCTTTCGACACAGCCTTCGGTAAATGATCTAGTCCCTTAACGATAATTGCTAAAGCATCCTTACCAGCTGCCTTTGATGACTGTACGATGACTCATACATGTCCCTTCACATCCAACGATAGAGCTTCTACTAACTAATGGTAGGATAGCAGTATCTAAAGGAGGATAAATTACAAGAAAGACCTTAAGTAGGTAGACCGCTGTTAATCTCTTGCTCACAAACATTTCAAAACAAAAAAAAAACATCTTTCACAAACATTTTTCAAAAATATTTTCAAATAAACACTTTGTACGCGTTCTCGAGGACAGATATGGGAATCATTACAAAGTTGTCTCACATTTCCATTTTCAAAATATTTTCAAACACACGACACAAAGCATTTTCAAAAAGTGAGCTAGCGATTAAGATCCCGTAGATAACTACGGATGAAAAGGATGCTAACACCTTCCATTTTCATAATCTACCCCCTGAACTCAAAATCTTCAAGGTCTTTTCTGTTCTTTTCACCCTTTCCTTATTGGATAAAAGAAAAGTCGGTGACGACTCTATCTATCTGCAATATTTGCGATAAAATGCAAAACGATCCAATTCTCCCACCGTATTACACAGTCCTCCGTCAAGTGCCCGTGGCTCTGATGGTACTGAAAGTATTTTGTTCTTTCTGCCCCGGGTTTTGCTGGAGCGGGACGTGGACGTTTGATGTCGCCGTCCTTGAACTCGGTATTAAAGCACTCCGCAAGGATATACTCGCGGGAAGCGGTCAGTCGTGTGTACTTTGTAAACCTCTCTGCTGGTCCTCTATGCTCGCGAGAATCACGCGGTTTCTCCTCCCTTTTCTTCTCCATTGTCCGTCGAGGAGGGCCCGTATCCTAGTGTCGCGGAATGTTAGCTGGTCCGCGGTTCTTCGAATCACTGACTCTATTGGCTGCTTCTTTCTTCTCGTAGTCAATGTATGCCGAGCCTTTTTTAGGAGAGCGTTGAAATACCTAGGGGCTCAATGCCGACGACCTTTCTGAATTTAGTGCTTGGGAGGAGTCCCCTCTCGAGCAGGTATCTTTTCATGTGATCTGCGCATGAGACTTGAATGGCCTCGCGGTTTAACCGTTCAATGTATTCTTTGAGGGCCTCATCGCTTCTCTAGACGATTGCCTCAAGGGAAGCCTCAGTCTTCGAATGTCGACGAGACATGGTGAAGCTGCTGATGAATTGGTTTTTGAGGTTCCTCCAGGAGGTGATCGGCCTTGGGGAGAGGTTCTTGTACTAGTCCATAGCTATTTTTCTCAGTGTCGTGGGGAACAACCGGCATTTAATTGGCCCCCTGATGTTGTGGTAGTGGAGCATCACTTTAAATCCGTCGATGTGGTCGACAGGACCATCAATGCCCTTGTAATCCTTTAGTAGGGGAGGTTTCTCAATTCCCCTAGGGATGGGAGCCTCCATGATTGCTTGGGGCAATGGACTGCGGGGGTCATCTTCATCACATATGTCTGGAGAGTGGGAGGGGGACCGGTTGTAGCAGCGGTCGTTATGACGGCCTTGTCCACGGGGAGGATTAGTTGGCCGAGATTGTCTTTCTCCATTTCCCATATTTCTGTTGTGCTCAGTAGGTCGTCGCTCCCTGCGCGGGGGTGTGTGACTGCGCCTCATCACAGCATCGAGATGGCTCCTCTCTAACACAGGGTCTTGCCCAGTTTGTCGGGAAGAAGGGCTTCGCAAGTCATCTCGTTTGAGTCTCCACGGGGGAGATTGGGGAAGGTCCTCGTTCCACCGGGGAGGAGGAGTGTCAGGTCTGCCGTGTCTTCTAGGGGTCGGCGAGTTTTCTCAAGCATCCTTAGCCGCTCACCCTGTGAGAATATTATGTAGTGGGTCTGGTTGATGGCTGGGAACAGAGCTCTGGTCGTGGCATCAGCACCTGCAGGAACGAAGACTTCTTGGTATGTATTTGGTTCATAGTTTTGTGGAGGATGATAGTCGTCCTCGCGCAGTTGGGAGTGGGTTGATGGAGAGGCGGTCATTTCATATCTGTAGTTTTGCTTGGGACCGGCCATGTCGATGTCATTGCCCGCGTTGTTGCTGCTAACATTATTGTCGCCAATGTTGTTGTTGTTGGGGTCGGCAAGATGAGCGTTTTGGTTATTGTCGACAGCTTAGTCGACCGTGACAATTGTACAGTTAGATGAAGAGTTGCTTTGGTCTTGAGATGAAGACGTGGAAGCTGGTTTTTCACAGATGGTGCCACTGATCATACCTGATCAGATGTCATTGTCAAAGCCCACAAGCTTCAAGTCCAGCACGTGGCCTCCTCCCTGATCAACTGCCCCAAAAAAACAGGAGTTGGACCTATTATTCTCGGAGGGCAGGGTGATGATGATATGTACACGTAAGCCGCGTTCTCCTGATAGACACGTAGGAAAATGCACAACCGTCCTCAGTTTAGATTTCATGCTTTTGAGTCTTTGATAAAAACGTTGGATTGGACCTCTCCAACGATAGAGTAAGTATAAGCCCAATCAAAAACACATATTTTACGCTAGCCTAAAGCGTTGCAATATCAAAAAATACTCTCTTAGAACACTAGTTTTTTTTTTTTTTTGTAATATGACAATGATACTAAGCTTCTAAACATTTATACAAATATGTTATGGTCGTCTGATGCACAACTCATATAGTTTTAGTTTGGTTATTATCATAGTGTGAGTTTGTCAAACATTTTACATACAAAGATTTATGCTCTTTTAGCATGTATTAGTCTTTAGCAAATTCACATTAGTTTTAATGTTAAATTTTTTTGTTTTAAATCTCTAAATATACTAGACCGACGGATCTTAATCTATGTTTGAATTCTTAAACTAGACCCTATACTTTATTGATGGTGAATTTGCTCATACTTGGATAATATTTGTCAATGCATTTGCTTTCTAGGTGTGATGTAAGTTTTGAGTAAGAGTGGCTTCAACCTCAAGTATAGCAGTTGATGGGGCGGGATTAATGCATTTGTGGGGAAATCAAATTGTATGGATGGTTTTGTAAGCGTGTAAAATGGTTTTGTACACAGACAAAGACTTTTATTTGGACCATTTTTTTGAGTATTTTGAAAGGTTAGAAAGTACCATTTGATTTCATATTAGTACCATTTTATGAGTATTTAGAAAGGTAAAAAGCACCACTGGATCTCACATTAATACCGTTTAGCAGTCCGGTCATGGTCCAAACGGCTGCAATAAGTGAAAGTTTTCAGCACCTTGGAAACTTTTTCGTGCTACCCGAAGGCTGAAGATGTACTTCTACCCCTACAAAACTATAGATAGAAGAGAAATAATATATAAGTTCAGAGAAAATAAAATGACAAAAATTCACATAATTACTATGTCTTGGCGTTTTAATTATCATGAGCATGTAAGTTAATGATACACATATGAATATTACATTAGAATGATGAATATTGAATTATACATTAGTTGAAAAAGTTTGTTCATTATAAGAAGAAGAAGATGACTTAAATAGTAGTTAGTGCAGTTACTTATTCCAAGGGCCTAACTAAGTAACTAACAATCAAATCTATTTAACTAATTAAGTCAACTAACTACTTGTTAGATGTATATAATAATTCAAATGTATAGTTAGTTTCTAGGAGCATATTGGAGAAAACAGTTTAAAAAATAAATATTTATGAAAAGTAGGAACTGATTTTATTGGGTTGGTAACCGGTTACGGAAAATGGTGTAACCGGTTATAATATGAGTTTTTGTTTCTGTCTTTTGTGTTTATCGAGGCGTAACCGGTTACGGTGTTTTGCTTAACCAGTTACGAACTCGTGTTTTGGATTTTTAATTTATTTTAAGTTGTTTTTGGTTCCCATTTGTTTTGTTTAGCTTGTATAAATACTCTCAATAGTGTAATGTGAAAGTTAATGCCAAATTATATTTTCAACCTCAATTACTCACTCTATATTATTCCTCTTATCTTTTCATTTCATCATCTCCAATTAACACAAATTCTTCATTGATTCACCAATATAGTTTGTGTATGTTTTAACATTTGGCATCAAGAGCCCTGGTTCTGATCCATAAGTCGCTGCAAAGATGAATACAGTTTCCAATGATATAGTTCCCACAAACCTACTGATTCTTGGTTCAAAAAAATTATGACAAGTGGTCAAAATAAATTAAGGTTTTGTTTGGGTATCAAGACGTTCTTGAGGTGATCAAGAATGAAGTTACTCCACTTGGGACAGAATCTACAGATTCTCAGAAGGCTCCATTCAATGAAGAGAATAAGAAGGATTACAAGGCACTCTTCTTGATTCATTCTTGTATCGATGGTGACAAGTTTGAAAAAGTTGACGATTGTGATTCGGTGAAGCAAGCTTGGGAGATCTTATAAAAAGCTTATGCAAGGGCTGATAAAGCAAAGGTGGTGAGGTTACGAACTCACAAGAGGCATTTTGAATTGATTCAAATGGAAGAGAATGAGAGGTAAACGATTACGTAAAGGGATTTATGCGTTTGGTAAACCAAATTAAGTCTTGTAAAGAAAATGTTTCGGAGCAAAATGTTATGTCGAATATCTTGTGTTCTTTAACGTCAAGATTCGACAATATTTTAGTGGAAATCAAAGAATCGAAGGACGTTTTGACGTTGAGCAAAGATGATCTTCAAAGCTCCCTTAAGACTCATGAACAAATGATGGATGAAAGGGGAAATTACAAGGCTAAAGCGGAGATTGAGTTGCAAGCACGGTTCAATGAGAAGAGTAAAAGATCGAAAGAAAAACGATCTTTGAAAGAAAAGACAAATTTCTAGAATTTTGGTGCAAAAGATTCACAAAATTTGAAGGTTTCGATGGGGAAAAGAGGTGAGAGTAGATCCAAAGGTAGTGGTCAAAGAAACTACACCAAGAAGATTGATAAGAGTAATGTGAAGTGTTACAACTGTCATAGACTTGGCCATTTCCAAGAAATTGCAATGCAAAATTAAGAGAAAATCAAAATGATGAGGCTAAGGTTGCGAGGCATGAGGTGGATGATGAAAACACACTTATGGTTATGATTACAGTGGAGAATTATGGCAGTAAGAAGATATTGAACAACAACAATAATAACTGCAAGTTGTTGGACTTCACCTGCAATAGTTCGAAAAATGCTGCAGAAATGCGTTTGGAGCAAAATGTAATGGTAACGGTTCGAGAGGGAGTCCAAGGCAGTGATGAGTGGTGCTTGGATTCTGGTTGTTCAACACACATGACAGGTAGAGAGGATTGGTTTTCCAAAATCAATCAAGCTACAAAGAATAAGGTGAAATTCGCGGGCGATACCACTTTAGTTGCCGACGGGGTCGGTGATGTTTTGATCACGAGAAAGGATGGTGGTTATTCCATGATCAAATGTTATATATTCCAGGAATCAAATGTAATCTCTTAAGTGTTGGCCAATTACTTCAGAAAAATTACATGATTCCCATGGAAAATAAGATTTTACGCGTTTTGAACCGAAACACGATTTTAGTCCTTAAAGCACCCATGACTGCCAATAGGACATTCAATATAGAGTTAAAAGTGATGGAGCATAGGTGTCTTACTACAACAGCAAGTTGCGATGAGTGGTTATGGCACTACCGTCTTGGACATCTCAATTTTCGATACCTCAACGCGTTACAAAAGGGATGATATGCTAACCAAGTTGCCAAAAATCAATGTTCCAACTGAGATATATGAATAGTGTGTGTAAGGGAAGTTGCCAAAGAGTAGTTTCAACAAGGATGCAGGTCATTGGACAAAACATCACCTTGAGGTGGTGTACTTCGATGTTTGTGGGCCAATGCAAGTTGACTCGTATGGTGATAATAAGTACTTTGTCACTTTTATCGATGATTTTAGTAGGAAACTATAGACATACCTAATCAAGTGAAAGTGAAATTATGGCACACAGATATCATATGTCAAACCAGATGTTACGACATTGATAGTAGATCAGTCACAACAACAAGAACAATTATGCAAGCAAAATAAATTGCAGGAAGTAAATAACAGATGTAATTATTAACCCAGTTTGGTGCAATATCACCTACATCTAGGGGCTTCGAAGCCACGGAGGAAATCCACTATAATAGTATTAGTTTGAAGCTTTAAACAAACCTTGGTTTACAAACTTCTCACCTAATCAATATCTGCGTTATTTCTATCTAAGACTCTCCTAGACATGAGACACATCTCACTTCCCTTCAGTCCCAAAATAGTGACAAACTAATAATCATAGACAAAATATAGAAGACACTCTTCAAATAAAAATAACCGGTTCTGCTTAAAAGCTAACGAATGATGAACAAAGACAACTTGACACACAATCCACTCTTTCTTAAAAGCCTGTGAGTGTTGTAAGAATACGAAGTGTTTCTACATCTGGCCTTAAGATTATGATGATAACTTTACATGTTATCTTAGTGAACAATTGTATACACTAATGGTTTCGTTCTAGTGTGTAGTCGTTGCTATAATATTCTGACTCTGGTACCAAGGCGTGTGACATCATCAGATTCTGAATATACATTACTGGAAGAAAACATGTGGTTATGTATTACAATTGAAGTCTAGATTCCGGAATCCATCTTTTGCAACATGTCTGAGGAACGTTAGTACAAGAGGTTCTGATCGTGACTTTATGGTTAAGCTTTGGAGGCCTTCTAAATCTTTGTTTCTATGTGTTACAAGTTCTGAAGATTATGAAGACGAGGTTCTACTGAACAAGTTCTGATGAAGTGAAAAAGTTCAAGTTCTTAGAACCAAGTGCTAAAGACTCTGAAGACAAAAGGTTCTGATGGGACAAGTTATGAAGACTCCAAGACTTAGGTTCTAAGACTTAAGAAATATTCTTCTACAACAAGCTTCAACGTTAAACTCTCAAATATCTGAAGCCTCTAAAGATAAGAAGAAATTTTAAAATGGTTAACGTGTGATGGTGTACAAAAGGTACATAAAGTGTATGTGATCTCTAATCTTCTAGAGTGGCGCAAGGACAATCATTTCCTACTTTAATGTGACCACTCTCATTATAACCGTTGAGAACCAACATATAGATTTCCAATTACCTTTCTACCCTTTCAATGAATCTCTTTTACAAGCTATAAAAGGAATACTTGGAAGATGAAGCAAAGTAAGAATCAATATTACAACAATAAATTTATCAGATTAAATCAAGCTCAACAAAACTACACCAAAGCGCTCTGCAAACTCTATAGAGAAATCATTTGTGCATAGTTTTGTAAATAAGCAAGGAATTGTTTCTGATATCTTACAGTTGAACACTTAGGTGTTTTTATTTATACTGAAACATTTGTGTAATCTACTTAACAAAAAGAAATATATAATACACTGAAAGTATTCAACTATTGTTGATACCTTGAGAGACTGAGTGAAGGTCGGATCTCAAGAAGATTCTTGTTGCAGTTTGAGTGGATTTTCAATAAGGATCGACAGACTTATTGGGGATGCCAATAAGGTTGATCAGACTTATTGTGGATTGTCTATAATCAGTTTGGTTATAATGGATTAAGTCCTTATTAAAGGAGAAATCATCCTTGAGTGGGTGGACTAGAGTAGCTTAGTTAACAACAAACCAGGATAAAAATGACCGTGTTTATTTACTGTTATGTTCTAAGCTAACTTGTTCGTTCACCAACGAAAAGATTTAATTTGGTGAAACTCAATTAACCCCCCCCCCCTTTCTTGTGTTTCTCACACCTTCAATTGGTATCAGAGCTTCGCTTCTGGTATTGATAGTTATCAAATAATTAACCGTGTCAGATAATGATCCAGAAAATTTTTTCTTTGAAGAAACACAATGGTTGAACCCACACTAGTCGTTGCTGCATCAGATTCAAACGATAAAAGCTACAATGTCAAACCTCTCATCTTTGATAGAGAAAAGTTTGAATACTTGAAAGATAGACTAGAAAGCTTCTTTCTAGGTCATGATATTGATATTTTGGATATGGTAGTCGATGGCTACGTACCTCCCACAAATGATACTGGAAAAGAGATAGCTAGGAGAGTTATGACTGATCAACAAAAGAAAGATTCTAAGAATCATCATAAAGCAAGAACCATCTTGTTGAATACAATTTCTTATACCGAGTATGTTAAGATTATAAATAGAGACTCTGCTAAGTCTATATCTGACTCTCTCAAAATGACTCATGAAGGAAATGATCAAGTTAAAGAAACCAAGACGATGGCCTTGATTCAGAAATATGAAGCTTTCAAAATGGAGGATGATGAAAGAGTTGAAGTCATGTTTTCATGATTTCAAACCTTAGTTGCAGGACTGAAAGTTCTGAACAAATGTTATTCAATGAAAGATCATGTGAAGAAGATTATCAGAAGCTTGCCATCCAAATGGAGGCCCATGGTAACCACACTCAAGCTTACAAAGGATCTGGAAAACACTTCTCTAGAAGAACTGATAAGTTCTTTGAGAAGTCATGAGATTAAACTAGAACAGGATGAACAACAAAAGAAGAAAAAATCTATTGCATTCAAGTCCATCAAGAAATCTGAGAAGTCCAAGCTCTTCAAGATGAAGAGATAGAGGATTTAGAAGAAGATATTGATGATGAAGAAGATGAGTTGTCTATGTTGTCCAGAAAGGTTAACCGTCTCTGGAAGAAAAATAAAAACAACCGGTTCAGAAGTTCAAGAAGGACTGGAGATCACTTCGAATTAACTTTTGATCAAAGAAATTATAGTGGTATCAAAGTCACTTGTTATGAGTGGAATGAGCCAGGACACTACAAACTAGAGTGCCCTAAGCTTCTGAAGAACACCATCAAGATGAGAGATCTTAAAGGCAAAAAGAAAATGGTGACAAGGGATTACTTAGACTCAGAAGTAGAACATGCTTATGTAGTACTGATGGCTCATGTTGGAACACTAAATGAAGACATATGTTCAAAAGATGGAGTTGATTTAGAAGCAGAAGAAATTGTGTGCAGAGACACAACCTTAACTGCACAGCTAAAACACCAATCTTGGTGCTTGGACTCTGGCTTCTCGCAACACATGACGGGTAAAAGGCAAATGTTTGTGAGCTTGGATCTTAAGCTTGGAGGCATCGTAGGTTTCAGAAGAGATCAGAAAGGAAGGATCATAGGCTCAGGTACAATAGGTAATGGTTCTCTTCCCTCTATAACTAATGTTTTACTTGTTGAAGGGTTAAAGTATAATCTCTTATCTATAAGTCAATTAAGAGACAGTGGTTATGATATAATCTTTAATCAACATTCCTGTAAAGCTATTAGTCAAAACGATGGCTCTTTCCATTTTAATGGAAAGAGAAGAAACAAGACCTATAAGATCAGACTTTATGACATTAAAGAACAAAATGTAAAATGACTCATGCCTGTTAATGAAGAGCAATGGACGTGGAATAGACGTTTAGGTCATGTTATCTTGAGAATAATTTTTCAACTGAACAAACTTGACCTTGTCAGAGACCTACCAAAACTGAAGTTTACTTCAGATGCTCTTTGTGAAGCATGTCAAAAAGGAACATTTTTAAAAACTTCTTTCAAAGCAATAAATGTTGTTTCCACCTCCAGGCCATTGGAACTTCTTCACATTGATTTGTTTGGGCCAGTAAAAACTGAGTCAATTAGTGTAAAGAAGTATATATTAGTCATTTTAGATGACTACAGTAGATGGACATGGGTGAAGTTTCTCAGACACATGGACGAGTCACACTCTTTTTTCACTACCTTCAGTACTCAAGTTCAAAATGAGATGAATCTCAAAATTGTCAAGGTTATAAGTGATCATGGTGGAGAATTTGAAAACAAATATTTTGAAAAGTTATTTGATGAAAATGTCATTTCCCATGATTTCTCTTGTCCAATAACTTCACAACAAAATGGAGTTGTTGAGAGGAATAATAAGACTTTGCAAGAAATTGCTAGGACCATGATCAATGAAACCAACAGGGCAAACTACTTTTGGGCAGAGGCTTTAAACACAACGTGTTATATCCAAAACAGAGTCTCCATGAGACCTATTCTTGGAATGACTCACTATGAATTGTGGAAGAACAAGAAACCCAACAATTCATATTTTCATCCATTTGGATGCTCTTGTTTTATTCAGAACACCAAAGAAAGTCTAAACAAGTTTGATTCAAAAGATCAAAGTTGTATCATGTTAGGATACTCTGAACGCTCAAAAGGCTACATGGTATATAACACTGAAACACTCATTGTTAAGGAATCAATTCATGTTAGATTTGATGATATGTTTGAGTTTGAAAAGTCAAATCTAGCTGATAAGCTTACAATATGGAAATCACCTATTCATAATCTGAAGGAACTGCTGCTGAAGTTCAAGAAGTGAAAGAATCATAAAACGATCAACCAGAAGTAGATAATGTTCAGACTCCTCCAAAAAGGCTAAGACAAATTTTATCACATTCTGAGGAACTAATTCTGGGAGATAAGACAGAACCTGTCCGAACCAGATCTCACTTTAAGATTTCTGAAGAAATACTTCTAAGTCTTGTATCAATGGTAGAACCTATCTCTACTGATGAAGCTCTTCTTGATCAATCCTGGATTCAATCCATGGAAGAATAACTCGGGCAATTCTCAATCAATAATGTTTGGGATCTAGTACCAAGACCCAAAGGAACTTGTGTGATTGGAACCAAATGGGTTTTTCGGAACAAGCTAAATGAAAAAGGTGAAGTGGTAAGAAACAAAGCTCGACTGGTTGCACAAGGATATAGTCAACAAGAAGGAATAGACTATACAAAAACCTTTGCACCATTTTCCATGTTAGAATCTTTTTCGTCTTTTAATTTTCTTTTCTATTAATCACAACATCATCTTATATCAGATGGGTGTTAAAATTGCATTTTTGAATGGTTACATAACTGAGGAAGTTTATGTGACCAACCTCCTGGTTTTGAATACAATAAAAATCTTGATTTTGTTTTCATACTTAAAAAATCCACGTATGGTCTAAAACAAGATCCAAGGGCTTGGTATGAAAGATTAAGCAACTTTATTTTAGAAAACAAATTCAACAGAGGGAAGGTTGACACTACTCTGTTCTATAAAACTTTCAAAAATGAGATCTTGGTAGTTCAATTATATGTTGATGACATTATATTTGTTTATGCTAATTCCATTATGTGCGAGAATTTTGTCAATTCTATGCAGGATGAGTTTGAAATGAGCTTAATGGGAGAACTTAAGTTCTTTCTGGGAATTCAAATCAATCAAAGAACGAATCAAACATTTATTCACCAGAGCAAATATGTCAAAGAACTTCTGAAGAAGTTCGACTTATCTGAATGCAAGACAACAAAGAATCATATGCATCCTACTTGTGTTTTAAATAAGGACGAGGTAAGTGGCAAGGTTGATCAAAAGCTATAGAGAGATGTGATAGGTTCTTTACTATATCTGACTGCCTCTAGGACTAATATATTATTTAGTGTATGCCTATGTGCTAGAATTCAATTAGGTCCCATAGAATCTCACTTGACCGCTGTCAAACGAATTTTTAGATACCTAAAAAATAATGCTAACCTTGGTCTATGTTATAAAAAATTAAAAGAATACAAGTTAGTAATGCTAACCGCTGTCAAAGTATCCACCAACAGATGAGTACAAACAGCTTAAAGACAGACTAAAAGCTGTGGAGATCCAAGTTGTGCCTGGTTTGGATTTAGGAGACATGGGCTTGGTTTCTGAAGTGGTCATTCCACCAAAGTTCAAAATCCATACCTTTTCCTCGTATGATGGAGTCTCTTGTCCTAAGATGCATCTAAAGTCTTATGTCTGTAAGATTCAACCATACACAACTGATCAGAAGCTTTGGATCCACTTCTTCCAAGAGAGTTTAGCTGGGACACAACTTGAGTAGTTCTATCAATTAGAGAGTTCCCACGTTCACACTTGGGAAGATCTAGACGTTGATTTTTACAAGCAATACCAATACAACACTGATCTTGCACCAACTCGTGTGCAGTTGCAGAACATGACCATGCGTTCCAATGAGGGCTTCAAAGAATATGCCCAAAAGTGGAGAGATCTGGCTGGTAGGGTGCAACCCTCATTAACTGACATGGAGCTTATTGTCATCTTCATGGAAACTTTGATAGGACCTTTCTTCAATCACCTAATCGGAAGCTCCTCAATCGGGTTCACCGAGATAATACTGACTGGCGAAAGGATTGAAGCTGGCATCAAAAGCGGAAAGATCCAAGGGGCTACACCCTCTGATGTTCAGAAAAGCCATACAATTGGAAGAAAAAGTCAAATGATGTGTATGGTCAAAACATTCTTAACAAGAGCAATCATGACCAACATGTGGGGGGCAGTCCTGATCTCCGGTCTTACATCGCAGTGGTAACAACAAAGAGGAAATCAACAAAGGCCAGACGAGCCCAAAAGACAGTCTACCAACATCAAGATGTCGCTGTCTCAAGCACTATAACACTTGTTGAGGATGAACCTGATTACGTTGGTAGGACCTCATCCAAACCCCAAAACTTCTTCTCCTAACTACAATCCTAATGCAACATGTGCTTATCATTTCGACAGTCCCAAGCATGATACTAACGATTATTGGGCACTGAAATACAAGATTCAAAACATGATTGACGCCAAGGAGATCGAGTTTGATCCTCTAGATACTCCCAATGTGATCACCTCTCCCATGCTAAATCATTGAGTGTTCCAGTTCATTTTTGAATTTTCAATTGTAATTTGTTTTGTTATTCAAACAATTATCTATTAATGTTAAACTATGTTTCATTAATGCATTGCATATGTTTGTCTTGAATTCATCCATTCGTTTTCACTATATTTAAACTATGATTTTTACTCTCAACTCTTGCTAAAAGTTACAAGCCTTTAGAGGGAGGATGACGAAAACAATGCCTTAATCCCATACAGTATGATTTTGGACAGACCTTACTGACGATGTACATGCGTTCTTTCAAATCCAAAACACTGGAGTTATAAGGAATATAATCCCTAGTTAACCCCTTTGAGCCAAAGAAGTAGAAGTTTTCTTTTTCACACAAATTGAAACCTTTAATCAAAACCCGAGGCAGGGTAGTCTCTCAGTTAATTCAAATGTGCGTTCAGTCGCAAACTTTCACTTCTTAATACAACAAATGACATCAAAAAAGTTCATCTGGAATCAAAAGACGGTGATGGTTCCCTATCACATAGGCAGTCATTATCTCTCAAAAAGAAAAATCCCACTAAGTCAAAACCTATGAAGGAGACTTAAGAAAAACAAGGGCATCCCACTGACTGTGATCTCAATAACAAGAACAGTCAAGAAAAATCAGGGATAATAAATCAAAAAGAGGTCACTATAAATCCTCAATAACATGAAAAATGTTGCAAAAAAATGACTTCCTTCAGATAAACTAAACTCGTCTGAACCATCACCAAAACATCATTGGAGTTCGAACGTATAATTAACCGAATTTAGGACTAAAGAACATCACGAAGAACGGGTGGGTACAAGTAAAATTTGAGCCTTTATCCTTTGTTTCTTAAACCGTGAACCAAACCATGATACAACCCTTCAAAAGACCTAATTGAAGCATGGGTTAGTTCGAAAGCATACTGTTACAAAAGGTATCATGACTCCTGTAAGGCTTACTCTAAATCCTGAGTTGAATTCACATTCTTACAAAAATTCTTTTATCTGCTAAAAACGCATTTTCAAAACTTCAAGACAAGCATAAACTTTGCATTATTTGAATATCGCTGTTTGCATAAAGCTATTTGTTTGAATATCCAGTGAACAAAAATTCTCTTAATTAACAAAATCACTTCAAGTGGGAAGACACTTAAAAAAAAGATCTCCTATAAGTAAGGGGAACAACATGATCATTATCTAACACATCCGGGGCAGTCCAGTCGAGATTCCAAGGAATCTCTTAAGAAATGTTGAGTAACCAGGAACAGGTCTGTGTCTGAAGCACTCGGGGCATTGAACGCGAATCCCAACAAAGGATTACGTACAGTCAAACATTTCCTGGAAGTGCCACAAACACCTGCTACTAAGGGAAATGACAAATCCCCCACAAAGTCCTTTTAATAGGGTGACCCCATCCAGGTTTTCAATCTCTGAAAACTTCTCCCCAATTGAGTCGACCTCAAGAATCCTCGAGGATGTCTGCCAAAAAGAAGACTTTTCCCCAACAGACTGGCGACAGGGTTTATTTCACCAACAAACTACATATTCCCTAACTTGAGTTTTCCTCTCCGATTGCTACAAATCAATGGACCACAACTCCTCCTCCCCAACAGACTTTTCTACAACCCCCAATAACTTACTGCAAAGCCTGGACCCGACCAGATATCAGTTCAACTTCATCCTTTATAGAAAGTTACTGCAAAGCCTGGAATCCGACCAGATAATAATTAACTTCTTTATCCCCAGCAAGTTATTGTGAAGCTGGGAATCCAACCAGATAACAGCTTAACTTTACTCTCCCCAAGAAATTTTCTACGAAGCTTGGAATACGACCAGATAACAGTCAATTTAATGTTCCCCAAGATAATTCTCCAGTAGAGCAACAAACAACTAAGCCTCCTAAACTCTTTTCCCCCAAGCAGAAATCAATACTCTCCACAGAGCTTTCTCAAGCAAAGCCAGTATTCCCCAACAGAGTTTCTCCTCAATCAACAAAACAAGAATCCCCAGTGGAAACATCCTAAAGCAAGGTCCAAAGAGGAGCTTACTCTTCATCCATAATAGTGGTCCAGGATTTCATTTCCCAAGGCTCTCCAACATTTGTCCAGGATTTATTTTCCAAGACAGAAATACATTCCAACAAAATTTCGCATTTCATGCATCATATCACCTACATGACAAATGCATACGGCACAATCTCATTTACTTTGAGAACATAATTACACCATTCATTTCATACATCATAACATTGCATGAAACTAACGTTTTTCCTTTTCAGGAAAAGGTCAATCAACAGATGGCTATCATCAATAATTTTCAACAGGTCCAATATTAGCTTCTGAAGCAAGACATAACAATTGCCTACGTGACTAGATGCAGCTTTACACGGGCTCATCATGAAACAATCTTACATGGATTTCTTCTCATCATGAAGCAATCTTACATGGGTTCCTTCTGACTTCCAAATGCAGCTTTACACGGGCTCATCATGAAGCAATCTTACATGGATTTCTTCTCATCATGAAGCAATCTTACACGGGTTCCTTCTGACTTCCAAATGCATCTTTACACGGGCTCATCATGAAGAAATCTTACATGGATTCCTTGTCATCATGAAGTTAACCTACCCAAGTTCCTTCTCATACACCCAGATGAAGTTTTACACGGACTCAGCATGAAGCAACCCTACCCAGGTTCCTTCTCATTCCAAGATGAAGTATTACACGGACTCATCATGAAGAAACCCTACCCAGGTTCCTTCTCCTTTCTAGATAAAGTTTACATAGACTCATCATGAAGCAACCCTACCCAGGTTCCTTCTCATACATTTCCAGATATAGTTTCACACGGACTCGTCCTAAAGCAGCCCTACCCAGGCTTCCCCCTCATATGTATCATAAAGCAGCCCTACATCGGCGACCAAAAGTCCTCTTCTAGATAGATTCATTTCTTCCAGTTAATAACTGGAGAATCCAAAGCCTCTTCTGGTTAGACTTATCTCTTCCAGTTCAAAACAGGCAAAGGACATCTACTATTTCAGTATAAATCAACTAAAAGATTTATCTTGATACCTTCAATCACTATAAAGCTTGGACTCGACCAGATAATAGTGTAGCCTTTCAGTCGCTATGAAGCCTGGACCCGACCAGATAATAGTGTAACCTTTCAAATACTAGAAGCATGGACCCAACCGGATAATAGTACAATTTTTAGTTACTATGAAGCTTGGACTCAACCAGATAATAGTATAACTTTCAAATACTATGAAGCCTGGACCCGACCAGATAATAGTACAACTTTCAGTCACTATAAAGCCTGGACCCGACCAGATAGTAGTGTATTTTTTCAAATACTATGAAGCCTGGCCCCGACCAGATAATAGTATAATTTTCAGTTACTATGAAGACTGGACCCGACCAGATAGTAGTTAACTTCTCAAGAATCTATGAATCCTGGACCAGACCAGATAATATTTTAACTCTTCGAGATATTGAAGAACCTGGACTTAACCAGACAAGGGTTTAACTTCTTTTCCCCAGTAGAGTTTGCCTCTACCCTAGCAAGCTACTATGAAGCCTAGATCCGACCAGATATCAGTTTTCAACTTCATCTTTTCAAGTAAGTTATTGTGAAGCCTGGATCCGACTAGATAGTAATTCCCCTCAGAATTTTGTTGTGAAACCTGGAACCCGACCAGATAACAACTAAGTTCCAAGCAAGTTACTGTAAAGCCTGGATCCGACCAGATATCAGTTCAACTCTATCTCTTCAGACAAGTTTTTTGTGAAGCTTGGACCCGACCAGATAGATATTAACTTCATCCACCTTAAAATCTGTGAAGCCTGGATCCGACCAGAAATCAGTTCAAATTCGTCTATTCAAGCAAGTTATTGTGAAGCCTGGAGTCCGACCAGATAACAACTAGCTACAATCCCCAGCGAGATACTATGAAGCCTGGACCCGACTAGATAACAGTATAACTTTTCAAAAACTATGAAGCCTGGACCCGGCCAGATAGTAGTTACTACTTCAAGAAATCAGCGAAGCCTGGATTCGACCAGATAACAGTTCAATTTCCAGAAATCTTCTGTGAAGCCTGGAATCCGACCAGACAACAGTTAATTTATCCTTCCCCAGTAAGTTACCATGAAGCCTGGATCTGACCAGATAGCAGTTGACTTCCTTATCCACATCTAGTTGTGAAGCCTGAACCTGACCAGATAACAACTAACATTCAAGAGATATTCCCCGGCATAAGCATTCTGTCAACAAAGTTTGAAGATATGTATATTCTTCATCCCCAACAGCTATCCAGGATTCATAACTCCTCAGCATTAGTCAGGGATTTATTTTCCCAGACAAATAAAATCCCATATTCATACATCATAGCATATACATACGAAACGCATTTAACACAATCTCATTCATCAAGTGAACATCATGCATACATCTGTATTTTGCTAACTCTTTTTCCCACAGGTAAAACATCAAGTTTTAGTATAAAGCGACCAAAGATTCATGTTGATACTTTCTTTCAATGTTTACCATCATTCATCCAAATGGCATCTATAAGCCCATTCCCAATACATCTTCGAGGGAAATTTTCTAGGCACTCTAGTGTTCAATCATCTTCCACCTTCAAGTCATGAATGGTGGATTCGCCAATCTAACTCTTCAGGTTTAAGAAGATTGAACATGGGTAGCTGTTGTACCCCAAATTTTGCCCTCTCCATTCTTGTTGTACATGGTTTGTGTTTCCTCATGTGCGCTCACTTGATGACAATTAGTCTGAGATAGATCTCATATCCCACTGATTTGGGTTGCTAAGACCTCTAAGGCTTCGTGACATCTCAAGTTGAATCCTTGATTCATCAATAGAATTTTAAGCCTGCAATTATTTAGGAGGGTCAGGTGTTTGGAGTCCAAGATTACTGGAGATTTTTTGATTCATGAAGCTACAAGGCTTTCGTACTCAGACTCCTTCCAAAAAGAATCAGGGTTTTATTGGAAAAGCTAAAGCATTACTGTTTAAAAATGGGTAAATACAAAGTGCGATACAAGCAATGAAAATTGTTGGATTAATACTGCAGTCAAGGAACTTATGGTCGTGATTCCTACAAAAATACAATTGGACTTCTCTCACCAATCAAAGTGTTATCTTGTGAATTACTTTGCGCAGTCAATTCTAGCATTTTTCGTGCGAGTTTCCTTTAGATTTCATTTTTTAAAAAGGCCTAAAGTTCAAAATCAAAGTGCTCTTATGGAATATTAGGTTTTTATCTGAAGATCAAACGAGATAAAGGAATTTTGAGAATTTGAGAAAGATGGAAATTGGACTTTGTTTCATGTACCATTCTTAAAGCAATTCTAATACACCATTCAAGATTTGTTACAATTTTTGCAAATTCATTTCGGGTTATTGAAGATTCAAGAAGTTTTAGGTTTTTGATTAACATTTGAAATTTGATTTTGGTGCCATAAAGTCTAAAGATCCAATTCTAAATTCAAGGAGTCAAAGCCCATATCGTTCTTTCATCGTCTGTTTCATTCTTTCGTTCAAATCAAACAATTTCTACAAAGTGTGTTACCATTTTCAAATCATCCAATACATTCCTCAAACTATTGTTCAAATTACTTTCCAAATGATTACAAGATTCAAAATTCAAATTCAAATAATTTCTTTAGATACATTTAAGGGCCTATTAAATTTTTTTCCTATTTTCTATTACAAAACAAGGCAAAAGGTGTCTCCATCCTCAAGAATCTTCAAGCTTCTTGCCATTTTCCATTTTTGCACATGAAACCAAAAAGAAGAAAAGAGTTAGTAGCAATTCAAAATAAAAAAAATTACAATTGATTTAAATTCATCATTAGGTTGGTTTCACGAATTAGAAGAAAGAGTTTGTTTTTATGTGCTAAGGCCTCAAATTTTCAGTTTTTATCATGGGCCAATTTCTATTGCAAATCGCAACTCATTGTTGGTTCATAATAGAGAAAAGATACAAACAGAATTTCAAGCCCAACAGAATTCAGCCCAACAAGATTCAAAAAGAATATCAATTCTTTCCAAAATAATTTTTCATACATAACATACATCATTGGCTAAAAGGTGTGAATTTTGGTTCACAAAAAGATAAAGAAAAGATAAGATAGAAATTCAGATTTATCATCATATTTTCACGCAAAGGAGTAACAACTTTCATGTTGTTTCATGTCAAAGAAAATCATGTTCCCAAGTTTACTGCAAAAGCAAGTTCTATTCACAGTAAAGGAAAGAGGCAATTCAGTTCAAGATACAACAAATCCAACAAGCAACTGGTATAAAATACTACAAGTACAACCACCCAACAAGTAACCAGTACAATAAAGCAAAAAGTACAACAAATGCAGAATCCAGCAACCAACAAGCAAGGTCAGAGACCAAACCCTTCAGAAAATTGTAATAAAAAAGAGAGAAAGGGGAAAACAGAAGGATCTCACTCATAATCAAGTTGGTAAAAATCTGAAGCCTCTTCCTTCCTCTCTTTTCCGTTCATGTTTTCACTGTAAAATTACATAACAAACTGTTAGAAATTCAGAATGAAAAGTTAAAGAGCTAACATGGGAGAAAAGATGGAACACAGAGGGTGTCCTTGGTGTCCAACGAAGAGGATGAAGAAGAAAAAAGCAACAAATTGCGAAGCAGCAAGAGTAAGAAGAGGATAGAGGCGTCGCTGCCTCTCATGAGGCTAGGGCTTACAAACCCTTTGTTCTAATGTTTGGTTAAGTTGTAATAGGTGGGCCTTAGGTCGACCCGTTTCGGCCCAAGCCTACCATTTTTTTTTATTTTCAAAAAACGTGACTTTTCTTTTATATATTTTGTGATTTATAAAAATAATAGATGAAGCAGCTGGCGAGGTGGTGGACGTGTTGATTGGCAAGCACCCCTATTACTCAGTATATCATGCAGGCCCACACCATATTTTTTATTATTATTATTTTTGTTTGTATACAGAAGCATACATGGGCCTAACGAAACTGCTTTTTCTTTTACACCTTAAATTGTTTTCACACCCCCTGACCTTTTTATTTATTTATTTATTTTATTATTATTTTTATATATTTTATTATTATTATTATTATTATTATTATTATTATTATTATTATTATTATTATTATTATTATTATTATTATTATTAATAAAAATCCAAAAAAATATTTTTATTTATTATTTGCATACTTATATTGTTTATTTTCTTTATAAACTAATAAAGACAAAAAAAACATTTTCTTAAACAAACTTAATTTCTTTTTCTTAATAATAATTAGATTGAGGTTTAGTTATTTTATTTTCTAATTAAAATCAACTTAGAATTTAGGTTTATTTGAATTAATTAATTTTCATATTATTTTTATTTAACTTAAAACATTTTCTTAGAAACCCTAAAAAATTGCTTTCTAATTTAATTTGTTTTCTTAATTAGTTTAGGTTAATATTTAATTATTAATTTTCCTTTGGATAATTAGGTTAAAATCCTTTCCTTAAAATACAAACAAAAATCATTTCTTTTCCATTTATCTTCTTGTACATTATATTTTTATTCCTTGTACATTATTCAATATGGTTGTAATAGATGATTAGGACTTTAATTTCTTGCAAATCCCCATTTATAAATTTGTATACTCCATCCCCCTAATTATGTAATAGCGTAGTAATTTTACTTTCCGTAATTTATCGCTTTCATATAAATGCTAGTAATTTGGATTTGTATAGAAAGATAAAATCAACAAGTAGATAATCATAATCAAAGATTAAATACATGCAAATCAAACACATTATTCACACATGCACCCTTAAGGTTAACTCCACCTGTTGCCTAAAAAATAGTCATGTTATGCATGTGGGATATCTTAGCAAAAGCAATAAAAAATACAAGATCATAGTCCCTCGATGATGCTACGAATGTTGCCTTTCAAATGATCTTAGTCCCCCAAAGATAAATGCTAAGACATCTTACAACATTGCTATCATGACTATACGATGATCCATGCTCGTCCCTTTACATCCAAAGATAAGGCCTCTTACCAATCAATGGTAAGATAGAAATATCAAAGGAAGGAAGAAATGAACGAAGACTTTTGGGTAGGTAGATTAATCTTAGTTGCTTGCTCACTTTCAAAACAAAAACTTTCAAAACAAACAAACTTTCAAAACATGAAATATTTTCAAAAGTCCAACACTTTGTATATGTTCTTACGAACGAGAACTATTACAACATTTGCCTAAATGAATGTGCCTTTTCAAAATGCTTTCAAAACCACCACAAAACACATTTTTAAACAAAGCAAGTGATCTAGCAATCAAATAAGAGCCCATAGATAACTATGGATGAAAAGGGTGCTAACACCTTCCCTTTTTATAACCTATCCCCCGGACTCAAGAAAATAATCTCAAAGGTCTTTCCTGTTCTTTTCCACCTTTCCTTTTAGATAAAAGAAAAGTCGGTGGCGACTCTTTATAACCGCAACATTTGCGATCAAACGCAAAATATCCCAAGACAGTTCTCTCACCGTATTAAAATGTTCCAGTAAGAGACAATCAACATATTCTCTCTCAACTACAGAAGTTGAAAATATCTCTGCGGAAAATTGCAGTACTCAAATTCTATGGATGAAAAGTCAGTTAGAGGATTATCATTTATATGATAATAATATTCATATCTTTTGTGACATTACTTTTTCCATTTGTTTATCTAAGAATCCTATCCTACATTCTAGGGCCAAACACATTGAAATTAAACATCATTTCATCAGAGACAATGTCCAGAAGGGTGTTCTTTCTTTAAAATTTGTAGACACTGACCATCAGTGGGCTGGAATCTTTATAAAAATCCTTGTTGAAGATAGACTTATTTTAATTCTAAAACATTTAAACATGGTTCCATATCCATAATTAAAAAGGTGTTATTTCAATTTGATGAAGCACTAAATGTAATATATGCTTCTAAGATTTTAAGTGTAGGTTTCTGAAACATGTGACTTTTGATTAAGTGAAGTCTTCATAAATCAGTTGTACTCATGAATAATATATTCTTTGAATGGATAATCTTTATGAATACTGAAGAACCTACTTTATCAAACAAGTTACTAAAAAGTAAAAGGGTTCTTGTTTGGATTTAAGACTGTTGTCGCTCCGAATCACCTTGCACTTTTTGTGACATCTTGAGAGACTTAATATTATTGGGAGTACAGAAAAATCTTCATGCTTTACCTTATTCCAGTAATTGATTTTGTCATATCATGTCCTTGTGTGATACACTTTTTGGCCTATGTCATTAGTCAATGTAATACGATGGGAGGACTGACTTGGTGTTTTACGTTTTATGGAAAATGTTGCGGATAGCAAGAGTCGCCATCGACTTTTCTTTTATCTAATAAAGGAAAGGGTGAAAAGAACAAGAAAGACATTTTGAGAATTTTTCTTGAGTTCTAGGGGTAGGTTATAAAACAGGAAGGTGTTAGCACCCTTTTCATTCGTATTTATCTGCGGGCTCTTAATCGCTTGATCACTTTTTGAAATACTTTGTGTTTGTATCTTTGAAAATATTTTGAAAACACCTAAGTATGGCAATTTTGCAATGATTCTCGTATCGTTGAGAATGTAGACAAAATGTTCGTTTTGAAAATACTTGGGAAAGAATGTGTGGTTTGGAAAGATGTTTTGCAAATGCCAATGTAAGGTAATTTTGTAATGATTCTCGTATCGTTGAGAATGTATACAAAATGTTTGTTTTTAAAAAAAGTGTTTTTGAAAATAGATGTTTTTGAAAGTGTGAGGTGTGGAGAGATTGTTTTAGTTTGTGAGCAAGCGATTACGAGCGATCTACCTAATCAAATAGTCTTTGTTCTTTTTCTCTTTCTTTATATAGTGATATCCTACCATCAGTTAGTAGGAAGTTATATCATTGGATGTGAGGGACATGCATGGGTCATCGTACAGTCATAAAGGGCAACTTGTAGGATGCTTTAGCAATTTGTCGTAAGGGACTAAGATCGTTTATCGAAGGAAACATCAAAGGGTCATCGAGGGACTATGATCTTTTATTCAAGGGTCTTTGCTAAAGCATCACACGTTCGAGGGACATGACTATTTTAATCTGAGGCAACAAGTGAGGTTAACCCTAGAGGTATAAGTGTACAAAGTGTGTTTGATTCAATTATTTGTCTTGAATTATGGTTTTGCTATGATTGATTTTAATCTTGCCATACAATCCTATTAAACTAAAAATAATAAGGAAAGCAGTAAATTACACAAATTAAATGTCCTACACTATTACAATGCTTTGGGAATTGCAGATACAAATTT
Source organism: Vicia faba (assembly GCA_948472305.1). NCBI lineage: Eukaryota > Viridiplantae > Streptophyta > Magnoliopsida > Fabales > Fabaceae > Vicia > Vicia faba. The sequence goes on along the minus strand of OX451740.1, from coordinate 822,203,620 downwards.
GTGAATGTGGAGGAAAGCGATAAACCCTAATTAAACTATTACAAATCATAAGCAATTACATAACTATGAAAATAATGATGTGAAAAATAAACAAACGTGCGAAGATAGAAAGATGTTTTAAGAAACCCTAAATATTCTAAGTATTTGATAAAATAATTTGTTGTTTCTTTGTTTAGAAAATATTTGCAATGCGATGTAAAAATTAAACCTAATTCTATTATACAAATTAATTATTTATAAGTAAATAAAGTGTGATTAAATAAACTCTTATTAACAAGATTAAATTAATTAAAGTAAAACCTAAAAAATCTAAATAATTTAGAAAATGTTTTTGGTGTTTTATTAAGAAATAATTGAAGTATGAAAAACTAAAGAAAATTAAAGTAATTTAAATTAAATTAATTTTAATTGTGAAAATCAGGTTTATGATTTTTTTTAGAATAAAAATATATTTTTTGTATTTAAAATAAAAGTGAAAAAAGGAAATATACAATATAAAGAAAATAAAAAATAAAAGAAATTGGGCTTGTGGTGTTGTGAAAGAATTTTAGAGGGTGTGAAAAGAAAAGAAGGGCTAGGCCCAAAAACCTGTTTTTGTTGGAAGCAGAAAAAATAAAATAAAAAAAAGATGGGCCTGCGCGTTGTACAACAAATGGGAGGCGTTGGAAGGAAAAGAAGTTGGGCCCAAAGTCAGAAGGTCTGAGTTGGAAATCATGAGAAAACAAAGAAAAATCACAAAAAATTCCAAAAGGGTACCCCTGGGGCTCGAACCCTCGTCCCAAAGGTAACAAGCGCGCGCTTTAACCACTGAGGTGGTGATACATCTGATAGTTAAAACACCAACTACTCAATATATTATAAACCAATTTATGAATATGACTTCATCTTCTTCATCGCGCCAATAACCAAAGAATCCATGAATCCAACCATATAAATTTCAAAAGCTATAGATCAAAGATGAGTGAGAATTTTACTTGGTACCAAACTGAACCTTAGAATTTCAGAAACTTCAGTTTCAAAATTCTCACCACTCAGGCAAGATAAATGAAATGTAAGCACATGGTTAGTGTTGCACCCCAAAATTTACCCTCTTGATTTAGGCTTATGTTTCATCATGAACATTATATTGCATTGCATTCATACATTGTGATAGGATCAAAGTACTTTGATTATCAAGTTTTCCTCAAGATTTCATCAGTCTCCTAATGTGTTGACCAAAATTAGGGTTTGGGATTTCATCAAGATTTCTTGAGATTTTTGAGGTGAAACTTTGCACATGGCCTTTATATGTTTGGAAGATCAGATGTTTGAAGTTTTAGTCATCAATTTTGAAGAGAAGTGGATCAAATGATTCAGAAGGGCAAAATGGTCATTTTGGTCTAAATCAGTCAAAGTCAAGGTTGACTAAGTGAATATTTGGCCAACCATCAATTCAAGGATGTACTTTTCATATTTTAAGTCCATTTTGGTCATTGGATCAAAGAGATTGTAGTTTGGGTTGAAACTTGTTCTTGAAGAAACCCTAAAAGTTACTAATTTTGGAAAATAAGGACTTAATTTCAAAAATTCATATTTTATTCACCCTTGATCAAGAAGATGCAAATGAAATATGCTTGGAAATATAAGAGAATGATCTTTCACATCCTTTTGGTCTCATGACCAAATTGGAAAGGAATCAAGAGTTATGGTCTTTTGAAGTTACAAAATTATAGGTCATTTTTCAAAATTAGTGAATTTCAAGCTAGATTTTGGGAGCCTTAATGGATTAATTTGCAAAAACTCAAAACTAGGGGATTGTAGATTTTTTTCAAGACCTTTCCAAATTATGCTCATTTGTGCCAAAATTCAAAAGTATGAGCAAGTTGTGCACTTTGGAATTTTGAGACTTTTCATTGAATTCATACATGCCATGCAAAATGCAATTTGTTGATAACTTGATTTGTGGCCTTTTGTTTCCCTTCAAACTTAGCCCATGACCAACATACAATGTACCAAGGCCCATCATGCCAAAGTTTGAGCTGCACATGGGTAAGTGAGAAGGGAATTCGTGGTTTTGCAAAAAAAATGGCATGAAGTTGCCTAATCACCAACACTAGCTTAATGCAAGGATTTAAGTCCTAATCTTGTTGCTAATGTCTTCCTGAGGACAAATGGATTAAAATGCACGAAAAAAGCAAGCCAACGCATGAGGGATTTCAAGGCTGCACGTGCATACTTGATTTTGGCCAAAAGATGATTTCTTTTATTCCAAGAGCTTTCAGCGCGAAAAACCCATCCTACCCTCCTCCAGATGCTCTATATATTAAGAAGCAAGCCTCAGTGAGAGGGGTTCGTGCCTCAATTCATCAATCAAAGTCAGAAACTCCATAGCTTGTTGCTTTGCATTTTTCGTCGATTCTTCCATCTCCCTTGCGTGTTTTGGCCAATTCTTCTTGCATTCTCTTCTCCAAGTGATAAGGATTGTAGATCGAGGCTTGGATTGCAACTGGAGTGAAGGAGACAGTAGATCCATTTTTTATCAAAGGTTTGAATTCTTACCTTTGAATTCTGATTTCTAGCCATGCCTCGTGTGATTTAAGTTCATAATCATGTTGTTTAAAGTTTATGGAATGATTCTGAAGCTTTATAGCATTTAATTTGATGAATTATGCATCATTGGATGTTCTGAAACTCACGATTCAGAATGTTTTTATTCATATTCATGACTTGATTATGGACAATATGGTTGATGATTTGATTTTATTCGAATTGCTATGGATTCCTTGCCATGCTAGCTTTGATTTGCCTTTGATTTCATCAAAAATGATGCAAGATTGAGTGTGTTATGTTGATCTGAATGTGACCCCCAAGCCTGAGATATACGTGCGTTTTTTGAATGTCTAGAGGTTGAAGATGATGTGGTGGCACATCATGATTGGTCTGTTTGAATTTTTTTGGTTTATTTGAATTTTTGTTTTATTTGACATTTTGTTTAATTTTGTTTCCTGATCAAAACACATTCAAAAATCACAAAAAAATTACCATAGGTCAATATTATTTTCTAGTATTTGTCACATTTTTTTGGATTTTTTTTAAAAATAATTTGATTGGTCAAAAAAATTATTTGATAACCACAAAATAATGTGAAAATTGATTCTAATTTTGGTTCATCATCTTTCTTATTTTTGATTAAAAATTTAATTTCAAAAGGTTATTCGTGATATTTGTTTGTTTTTTTATTTTAATACTTCTATTAATTCAAAAAATCCAAAAAAAATCATGTAATCTTGTTTTTAATCATAGTATCAGAATATATTTTTACTTTGGTCATTTCATGATTTTTGATTATGGTTTGCATTTTTTTGCCCTTTAAATAATAATTCAATTATTAATTGTTTGTTCTTTTGTTTTTTTTTTATATTTTCCTTTTACAAAAAAATCACAAAAAATTCAAGGATGTATGTTTCTGGCCATAATATTTGAATGTAATAGTGTTGGGAATTTTTCTGACTTTTTGATTTAAATATTATTTTGATATGAGAATATTTGTTAATTGAATAATTGTTTGAATATTAATTGCTTTCTTGACTTTTCCTAATCCAAAAAAATATGAAAGAATATTTTTGCTGACATTTAAGGTTTCTTGATATTTTTCATGACCTAGGTTTAATTTGTTTGAGTTTTGATCCTATTTAATTAATATTTGGGATTCAAAGTCAAAATCTAGGGTTTTGTTGCTTATGGTGCAAGTTTCATGTTCAAAATATTTGTGCCTTGGACTTTATTGGGAATTCAGGTCTTGTTCATGGTTCATGAATGTGTTGGGAGTTTAAAAACCATTTTTCTTGAATTATTTGACTTGGTTAGACATTTTTCCACAAATAATTTTGAAAACTTGTCTAGTTTGGTGGTTTTGCCAACTAGTCTTGAACTTTGAATCTCATTTGGTCTCCTCCTCAACCATTCATCAACTTAGAGCTTGCATTCTGACTTCTAAATACTTCCAAGATGTTAAGATTTTTTTTTGGATTGAATTATTGATCTTTATTTCTATTTTTGATGTAATTTTGAAGTGAAGGTACCCAATTATGTTTGCATGACTTGTTGCAATTTGTTTGGTGGCCAATGAACTTGAGTGAGGCCTATAATTGGGAATCTAATGATCATGTTGGTTTTGATTGTCCATGTTAGCATCAAACCATTTTGACTCAATGTCCCGTACTTGAATGTTTTGAACCTCCTAGTGCATTATGTAGGTTTCATCTCCTTTTGTGTTCTTGAAGTTGTGTTTGAATTAGCTATGCGTGATTAAAATATGTTTGCATCTTAATTTCATGGTCTTTGTTCATATTATTCTCAAGCTCTTATGATCCTTGATTGACATTCAATTGTGAATTCAACATGGTGATAGAAAGGAGCAACATTCCCCTGCTTCTCTTGACCTAATCTGTGCATATGCTTGTTTCTTCTTGATTATCATGTCTAAAGCCATCATGTTTATTCTCAGTTTTTCACCTTATGGAATACTAACTTGGTTGTTGAATGTGCAAGGTACTCTGAGCAAGTTTCCACTTTTGGCTTGAGACTTTTTTGTGTTTCACTTTATTTGTGAAACACAATCTATTATACTTGCATTGTTTTTGTACTTGGCATGTTTGATGGTTTATGCAGGATATATACATATGATTGTGAATGCCATACATTTCCCCTGGGACTTATTCATATCTGATAGATTCCTGACTCAATTTGTTTACTGATGCCAGCTTGCTTGAAGCTTCTCTGGGTTTCTTTTGTTCTTGGTTGATTACTACAAATAGTTATCTGTTTGGTATTCTACTACTTCCTTTATGCCATTTTCATTTTTGCATAATTCTCTGATTGCATAATGGGATCTCTGTTGCTGATATATGTCAAGAGGCCCTCTGGTTTTTTATCTGATGCATGTGTTGTGATTGTTGATCGATGAGTCACTCAATTTAGATATTGAGATCACGACTTCGCTCTTATTGCATGTTCCCTATATGATGTTTATTGCTTTTCTTCTTTAACTGTTGATCGATGAGTCACTCAATTTAGATATTGAGATCACGACTTCGCTCTCATTGCATGTTCCCTATAGGATGTTTATTGCTTTTCTTCTTTAATTGTTGATCGATGAGTCACTCAATTTAGATATTGAGATCACGACTTCGCTCTCATTGCATGTTCCCTATAGGATAGTTTTGTTGAGCTTCCTTTAGCATGCTAACATTAGGATATGATTTCCCCTTTATCCTCAACCTTAGGGTCAACCATTGTATGATAACACTAGGGATAGTGCTAGGCTAGTCTCCCTTAGTTGTTCTTTCCTTTCTTTGCATTTTTGCATCTTAAAACAAAAATTTGTTTTCATAGAAAATCATAAGACATTTCTAATTTGTTTTATGATTTTTTTTAGAATAAAAATATATTTTTTGTATTTAAAATAAAAGTGAAAAAAGGAAATATACAATATAAAGAAAATAAAAAATAAAATAAATTGGGCTTGTGGTGTTGTGAAAGAATTTTAGAGGGTGTGAAAAGAAAAGAAGGGCTAGGCCCAAAAACCTGTTTTTGTTGGAAGCAGAAAAAATAAAATAAAAAAAAGATGGGCCTGCGCGTTGTACAACAAATGGGAGGTGTTGGAAGGAAAAGAAGTTGGGCCCAAAGTCAGAAGGCCTGAGTTGGAAATCATGAGAAAACAAAGAAAAATCACAAAAAATGCCAAAAGGGTACCCCTGGGGTTCGAACCCTCGTCCCAAAGGTAACAGGCGCGCGCTTTAACCACTGAGGTGGTGATACATCTGATAGTTAAAACACCAACTACTCAATATATTATAAACCAATTTATGAATATGACTTCATCTTCTTCATCGCGCCAATAACCAAAGAATCCATGAACCCAACCATATAAATTTCAAAAGCTATAGATCAAAGATGAGTGGGAATATTACTTGGTACCAAACTGAACCTTAGAATTTCAGAAACTTCAGTTTCAAAATTCTCACCACTCAGGCAAGATAAATGAAATGTAAGCACATGGTTAGTGTTGCACCCCAAAATTTACCCTCTTGATTTAGGCTTATGTTTCATCATGAACATTATATTGCATTGCATTCATACATTGTGATAGGATCAAAGTACTTTGGTTATCAAGTTTTCCTCAAGATTTCATCAGTCTCCTAATGTGTTGACCAAAAATAGGGTTTGGGATTTCATCAAGATTTCTTGAGATTTTTGAGGTGAAACTTTGCACATGGCCTTTATATGTTTGGAAGATCAGATGTTTGAAGTTTTAGTCATCAATTTTGAAGAGAAATGGATCAATTGATTCAGAAGGGCAAAATGGTCATTTTGGTCTAAATCAGTCAAAGTCAAGGTTGACCAAGTGAATATTTGGCCAACCATCAATTCAAGGATGTACTTTTCATATTTTAAGTTCATTTTGGTCATTGGATCAAAGAGATTGTAGTTTGGGTTGAAACTTGTTCTTGAAGAAACCCTAAAAGTTACTAATTTTGGAAAATAAGGACTTAATTTCAAAAATTCATATTTTATTCACCCTTGATCAAGAAGATGCAAATGAAATATGCTTGGAAATCTAAGATAATGATCTTTCACATCCTTTTGGTCTCATGACCAAATTGGAAAGGAATCAAGAGTTATGGTCTTTTGAAGTTACAAAATTATAGGTCATTTTTCAAAATTAGTGAATTTCAAGCTAGATTTTGGGAGCCTTAATGGATTAATTTGCAAAAACTCAAAACTAGGGGATTGTAGATTTTTTTCAAGACCTTTCCAAATTATGCTCATTTGTGCCAAAATTCAAAAGTATGAGTAAGTTGTGCACTTTGGAATTTTGAGACTTTTCATTGAATTCATACATGCCATGCAAAATGCAATTTGTTGATAACTTGATTTGTGGCCTTTTGTTTCCCTTCAAACTTAGCCCATGACCAACATACAATGTACCAAGGCCCATCATGCCAAAGTTTGAGTTGCACATGGGTAAGTGAGAAGGGAATTCGTGGTTTTGCAAAAAAAATGCCATGAAGTTGCCTAATCACCAACACTAGCTTAATGCAAGGATTTAAGTCCTAATCTTGTTGATAATCTCTTCCTGAGGACAAATGGATTAAAATGCACGAAAAAAGCAAGCCAACACATGAGGGATTTCAAGGCTGCACGTGCATACTTGATTTTGGCCAAAAGATGATTTCTTTGATTCCAAGAGCTTTCAGCGTGAAAAACCTATCCTACCCTCCTCCTGATGCTCTATATATTAAGAAGCAAGCCTCAGTGAGAGGGGTTCGTGCCTCAATTCATCAATCAAAGTCAGAAACTCCATAGCTTGTTGCTTTGTATTTTTCGTCGATTCTTCCATCTCCCTTGCGCGTTTTGGCCAATTCTTCTTGCATTCTCTTCTCCAAGTGATAAGGATTGTAGATCGAGGCTTGGATTGCAACTGGAGTGAAGGAGACAGTAGATCCATTTTTTCTCAAAGGTTTGAATTCTCAACTTTGAATTCTGATTTCTAGCCATGCCTCGTGTGATTTAAGTTCATAATCATGTTGTTTGAAGTTTATGGAATGATTCTGAAGCTTTATAGCATTTAATTTGATGAATTATGCATGATTGGATGTTCTGAAACTCACGATTCAGAATGTTTTTGTTCATATTCATGTCTTGATTATGGATAATGCGGTTGATGATTTGATTTTATTCGAATTGCTATGGATTCCTTGCCATGCTAGCTTTGATTTGCCTTTGATTTCATCAAAAATGATGCAAGATTGAGTGTGTTATGTTGATCTGAAAGTGACCCCCAAGCCTGAGATATACGTGCGTTTTTTGAATGTCTAGAGGTTGAAGATGATGTGGTGGCACATCATGATTGATCTGTTTGAATTTTTTTGGTTTATTTGAATTTTTGTTTTATTTGACATTTTGTTTAATTTTGTTTCCTGATCAAAACACATTCAAAAATCACAAAAAAATTACCATAGGTCAATATTATTTTCTAGTATTTGTCACATTTTTTGTGATTTTTTTTTAAAATAATTTGATTGGTCAAAAAAATTATTTGAGAACCACAAAATAATGTGAAAATTGATTTTAATTTTGGTTCATCATCTTTCTTATTTTTTATTAAAAATTTAATTTCAAAAGGTTATTTGTGATATTTGTTTGTTTTTTTTATTTTAATACTTCTATTAATTCAAAAAATCCAAAAAAAATCATGTAATCTTGTTTTTAATCATAGTATCAGAATATATTTTTACTTTGGTCATTTCATGATTTTTGATTATGGTTTGCATTTTCTTGACCTTTAAATAATAATTCAATTATTAATTGTTTGTTCTTTTGTTTTTTTTATATTTTCCTTTTTTCAAAAAAATCACAAAAAATTCAGGGATGTATGTTTCTGGCCCTAATATTTAAATGTAATAGTGTTTGGAATTTTTCTGACTTTTTGATTTAAATATTATTTTGATATGAGAATATTTGTTAATTGAATAATTGTTTGAATATTAATTGCTTTCTTGACTTTTCCTAATTCAAAAAAATATGAAAGAATATTTTTGCTGACATTTAAGGTTTCATGATATTTTGCATGACCTAGGTTTAATTTGTTTGAGTTTTGATCCTATTTAATTAATATTTGGGATTAAAAGTCAAAATCTAGGGTTTTGTTGCTTATGGTGCAAGTTTCATGTTCAAAATATTTGTGCCTTGGACTTTATTGGGAATTCAGGTCTTGTTCATGGTTCATGAATGTGTTGGGAATTTAAAAACCATTTTTCTTGAATTATTTGACTTGGTTAGACATTTTTCCACAAATAATTTTGAAAACTTGTCTAGTTTGGTGGTTTTGCCAACTAGTCTTGAACTTTGAATCTCATTTGGTCTCCTCCTCAACCATTCATCAACTTAGAGCTTGCATTCTGACTTTTAAATACTTCCAAGATGTTAAGATTTTTTTTTGGATTGAATTATTGATCTTTATTTCTATTTTTGATGTAACTTTGAAGTGAAGGTGCCCAATTATGTTTGCATGACTTGTTGCAATTTGTTTGGTGGCCAATGAACTTGAGTGAGGCCTATAATTGGGAATCTAATGATCATGTTGGTTTTGATTGTCCATGTTAGCATCAAACCATTTTGACTCAATGTCCCGTACTTGAATGTTTTGAACCTCCTAGTGCATTATGTAGGTTTCATCTCCTTTTGTGTTCTTGAAGTTGTGTTTGAATTAGCTATGCGTGATTAAAATATGTTTGCTTCTGAATTTCATGGTCTTTGTTCATATTATTCTCAAGCTCTTATGATCCTTGATTGACATTCAATTGTGAATTCAACATGGTGATAGAAAGGAGCAACATTCCCCTGCTTCTCTTGACCTAATCTGTGCATATGCTTGTTTCTTCTTGATTATCATGTCTAAAGCCATCATGTTTGTTCTCACTTTTTCACCTTATGGAATACTAACTTGGTTGTTGAATGTGCAAGGTACTCTAAGCAAGTTTCCACTTTTGGCTTGAGACTTTTTTGTGTTTCACTTTATTTGTGAAACACTATCTATTATACTTGCATTGTTTTTGTGCTTGGCATGTTTGATGGTTTATGCAGGATATATACATATGATTGTGAATGCCATACATTGCCCCTGGGACTTATTCATATCTGATAGATTCCTGACTCAATTTGTTTACTGATGCCAGCTTGCTTGAAGCTTCTCTGGGTTTCTTTTGTTCTTGGTTGATTACTACAGATAGTTATTTGTTTGGTATTCTACTACTTCCTTTATCCCATTTTCATTTTTGTATAATTCTCTGATTGCATAATGGGATCTCTGTTGCTGATATATGTCAAGAGGCCCTCTGGTTTTTTATCTGATGCATGTGTTGTGATTGTTGATCGATGAATCACTCAATTTAGATATTGAGATTACGACTTCGCTCTCATTGCATGTTCCCTATATGATGTTTATTGCTTTTCTTCTTTAACTGTTGATCGATGAGTCACTCAATTTAGATATTGAGATCACGACTTCGCTCTTATTGCATGTTCCCTATAGGATGTTTATTGATTTTCTTCTTTAATTGTTGATCGATGAGTCACTCAATTTAGATATTGAGATCACGACTTCGCTCTCATTGCATGTTCCCTATAGGATAGTTTTGTTGAGCTTCCTTTAGCATGCTAACATTAGGATATGATTTCCCCTTTATCCTCAACCTTAGGGTCAACCATTGTATGATAACACTAGGGATAGTGCTAGGCTAGTCTCCCTTAGTTGTTCTTTCCTTTCTTTGCATTTTTGCATCTTAAAACAAAAATTTCTTTTCTTAGAAAATCATAAGACATTTCTAATGAACCCAAACTCTTCTTCAAAGTAAAAGATACAAACCAATCTTACTTTGCATGTGTTATCTCGAAGCCGATGTTTTGCCATCGCACATGTTTGTTATCCTACTTTGATTCTCAATATCATTGTTAAGTGTGATGTTTCGTTATCCATTTTATTGATGTTTCTCCATCTTTGCCATGATATCTTGTTATCTTGAAGCCGATGTTTCGCCATCGCACATGTTTGTTATCCTACTTTGATTCTCAATATCATTGTTAGGTGTGATGTTTCGTCATCAGTTTTATTGATGTTTCTCCATCTTTGCCATGATATCTTGTTATCTTGAAGCCGATGTTTCGCCATCGCACATGTTTGTTATCCTACCTTGATTCTCAATATCATTGTTAGGTGGGATGTTTTGTCACCTATTTTATTGATGTTTCACCATCTTTGCCATATTATCTTGTTATCTTGAAGCCGATGTTTCTCCATCGCACATGTATGTTAACCGACTTTGATTCTCAATATCATTGATGGGTGTGATGCTTTGTCATCCGTTTTATCATTCGATGTTTCGCCATCTTTGACATGATACTTTGTTATTACTTAATCGTTGTTTGATCGCCTCATTTGTTTGTTTTGTCATTCGATGTTTCGCCATCTTATACATGTTACATTGTTATTATTTAGTCGATGTTTGATCACCTCATTTGTTTGTTGTTTCTTTCAATGTTTTTCCATCTTGATTGTTTTTGTTTGCCTTAATTAAAAAAACACAAACCAACCAAAATACATAAGCTGAACTACGGCTGCTCTGATTCCTTAAAAGGGATACGTAGGCATTGGGGTAGGGCCCAACCGAGCACAACTTTTATTTTCCCTACATTATTTTCTTTTGCCTTTCGCATGCATTCCCTTTTTAGTTTTAAGCCATAGACATAGGACTTGACCACACCCATTAGATTAGACAACAAGAGTGGATACCGTAGAGTACTACCGGCGTGTGGGGTGCTAATACCTTCCCCTCGCATAACAAACTCCCTTACCCGATCTCTCGGTCAAAAGATCGTGATTTCTCCCTTTCCAGGTTTTCTCGATGTTTACCTTTCCCTTTCGGCGGGATAAAAGACGTTCGGTGGCGACTTTATTGATGTTTCATTAACATCCAGATGACAGGTTCCGGCCGCGTAGTTTCAGCTGGCGACTTCACTGAGGAAAGATTGACCTGGTGCTGATCCATCCCGGAGTCGATCCTAGCTCTTGTTTGTTTTCTTTTTGGGTGTTTATTTTACCGCTTTGCATATTTATCTGATTGCATTGCATCCTATGTGCGCTTTACTTTCTGCATACTGGATTTGGCTGGACTACTTGGTTTCTGGATTTTCTTGGTGGGTGGGTTGTTCCATGAGGTAAAAGGCCTCATACCCAGGCTATGAGTGAATTCCATAGGAACTAGGAATAGAGTGGCCATGGAAGCTATGAAGAGGATGCTTTATAGACCTGACCATGAGACCCACGACTTCGGAGGTAGTTCATATAGGTGTCATCGTATGATGATACCGACATTCGAGCTCTCGTACTCTGATTTGGCTTTAAACTTTACCTTGGCCTAGACTACACTCGTGAGAGGGGCGGGAAAACTTTTCTTACCGGTACAGGTACTGTTGGTGACTTTATGTTGCGAAGGTGACTCAGGTTCCAATGTTAGCTGTGCAGCTTCGAGATTCTCTTGTGATTTTGAGTGGTGTTGTTTTGTAATGGTCCAGCCGTGATCCAGTGTGAAACTTTGATCCTGTCATATTGCATCATAGAATGTTTACTTCTAAAAAATGATGTAAAAAAAATAACTAGCATGCACATGTCATTTTCCAGGGACATTCAAGAGTCTTCTTTCCGTCAGAAATGGCTGATCTCCCTCCAGTTGAGTCCGATTCAGTTCGTGTTAAAGAGCTCACCAGACATACTTTCTCTTATCAGATTCCCACTGTTGATGTGGCCGAGTTGAAGAGGTCGAGTTCTTATCTGAAGGATGATGTTATGAACAATTTCAACAAAAATTATGGCAACTTGTTACTAGTCATTAACACTCCAGTCGACCCGATGGCTTTGATCACTCTCTTCCAGTTCTATGACAAAGAATTACGGTGCTTTACTTTTCAAGATTATCAATTGGTTCCCACACTAGAAGAGTATGCGTACCTACTTAATATCAAGTTGTACGATGAAGTTCCTTTTGTCCAAGTGCCAGAAAAGTCAAAGTTCGAAGTCGTTGCTAAAATTCTTCATTTGAGTTGGAAAGAGGTGAAAGACAATTGGAAGTCCAGTGAGGGTATTGTAGGGTTTTATCTGGATTTCTTAGTGAAAAAAGCTGAAGACCGGGCAAAGAATGGAAATTGGGGTGACTTTAGCTCTTTGTTCGCTCTCATGATATACGGGATCGTTCTTTTTCCTTGCAAGAGAAATTTTACGAATTTGACGGCTATATGTGTTTTTAGAAACAAGAACCCGATACCGACACTCTTGGCATATAATCTTTACACCATTCATTCCAAGCATGGAAAAGGTGGTAATGTAAGTTTATGCCATTCGATGCTGTATCAATGGCTTAAGTTGCACCTACCGGTAAGTGGACCTTTCATGGATACCAGAAATTCTCTCTGATGGTCCTCAAGGCTTGTCAACCTTTCTTCATTTGATATCCGATGGAATTATGACATAGGGGAAGTGCAAAGTATTATCACTGGCTGCGGAGTTTTCCCTAATGTTCCCCTCGTAGGAACTAAGTGGTGTATCAACTATAATCCTGTGCTTGCTTATCGTCAATTAGGATATACAATGGATGGACCGCCAAAGGTTGAAGAGGTGTCTGAATCCGTGTATTTTGTTAGAGGAAGTGATCCTGTGATGTTAAAAAGAGTGACAAGTGCTTGGAAGGGAATTCACAAGAAGGATAGAACTACTTTGGGCAAGAAGGTTCTTATTGCTAGGGTTCCTTACATGGAGTGGGTTAAAGCCAGGGTTAAGATCTTACGGTTACCATTTGCAAGGTCGGCTCCTCTATACGAGCAACCTCCTGGTGTTCTAAGTAACACGGTGCCTGCCGAGATGTTCACCCAGGTTCATGTTGAGAATATTCAACTCCGTGCAAAAGACCGTAAGGCGGGGATGAAACTTTATTGGACAGATCAAGAAAGGGCCGACTTAGCTCGCAGACTCAAGGAAGCTCAAGGGGAAACTTCTGATGCAACTAGTTCTAGGAAGAGGTCTCATGCGGAAATGGAAGAAGAATTGAGTAAGACTCGGCAAGAGTGTCGGAAGCTTCAGGCCTCAGAAAATAGTTACAAGAAGAAGATTCAGAACTTAGAAAAACAGCTCAAAGACAAAAACGCTCAGCTTGAGAAGGAAGTAGCCCAGAAGCGTGTCGCAGAAGATCGGTTCCAAGAGAGTAAAATGGCCGCATCTCAACTTTTGAAGGAGAAAGCCAGACTTGAAGAGTACTGTCAACATCTTGAAGCATGTTTAGTTCCGGAGATTTAGTTCTGTTATTTGCTTTTGGTGTATTTAGTCACCCCCAGAATTGTTGGAAGGGGCCAATTGATTGTTTTTATTACTTAGTTCTGTTTGTTTTTTATTGTTAAGACATGTATTTAGTTGTTTATCGTTTTACTCTTAATTTTCCCGGAGTCACTTAGACATTGTTTCTCTTGTTTGTAAATATTTTAAGTGATCATCTTGTTATCCTTTCTCTTTTTTTTGTATGATCGCGCGTCGTGACTGATGAATAAAAGGACTCTTGGATACTTGGAAATGACAAACATATCATGCACATCATGCATTTCATAACATTACAGGTTATCTCGAGATGGTTTTCTTATTCTGTTGCTTTTCTTATTCAGAATTCAAGACGACTACTCATCGGTATTCCACCAGAAACAACTTTCCAAGACAGATGGAACAGGTTCAAGCTGAACTCGCTGAAATGAGGACCCAGATGGCTACTCAGATGACCCAGTTCATGGAGGTCATCACCAATGTGAATCGCCGATAGGAGGAACTAGCTGCCATTGTCAACAACCAGCGCCGCTATCTAGGAGATGGTGGAAATCAAGGGCTCTATCAGGACGTTTCTGTAGAATTGGGGGATGTGCAAGATCAGCCTGCTGGAAATTTTCGTTGGATGCCGGGAAACCCTTTTGTGCACAACGTAGGGCAGTTTCCCCCGTCTCCTGGACCTCGTCTTGTGGGGAACAGAAGAGTTAATTAGAGTGGTGTAAGGAACTATCAGGAGTAGGATTTTGACTTTGACCAGGATGAAGATCAGTTTTCTGTTCAGCGTTAAGAGCTGGGGTTTCAGATTAAGGACATGAAGTATCGTTTATCGGAAGAGCGTCTGAAGGCAGTGGAAGGGCAAGGAGTCCTTGGTATGGATGCTAATGATCTCGGGTTGGTGTCTGGGGTGAAAGTTCCTATAAAGTTCAAGCCTCCTATATTTGAAAAGTACAACGGAACATCGTGTCCTATTACTCATGCAACTGCTTATTTCTGGAAGATGTCAGTACATACTGAGGATCAAGGGCTTTTGATTCACTTTTTCCAGGATAGACTATCTAGGGCATCCCTGGAGTGGTACATGAAGTTGAAGAAAACTCATATTCGTTGCTGGAATGATCTCGCTCGGGCTTTTGTCAAACATTATCAGTACAATGTGGATATGGTGCCTAATCGCACTCAGTTACAGAATATGTCTCAAGGATCGAAAGAATCTTTAAAGGAATACACTCATAAGTGGCGTGAGTTGGCTGCAAGGATTCAACCTCCACTCATGGAGAGAGAGCTCATTGATATGTTTATGAGTACCCTGCAAGGGCTATTCTATGAGCACATGATAGGAAGTACTTCGGCAGGATTGGCAGACTTGGTCATGGCTGGTGAGAGAATTGAAGTGGGTTTGAAATTGGGAAAGATTCAGATTGGAGGTTCTAGTGGCTCATCTGGAGGCAATAAGAAACCATTCAACGCTTACCCTAAGAAAAGGGAAGGCGACGCAAACGCGGTTTACTCTCATAGAGGAAGAAGAGAGGATCGTCAACA
This sequence comes from Vicia faba, assembly GCA_948472305.1. NCBI lineage: Eukaryota > Viridiplantae > Streptophyta > Magnoliopsida > Fabales > Fabaceae > Vicia > Vicia faba. Next base: position 822,188,181 of record OX451740.1, on the reverse strand, counting down.
CCAACAAATCAATGCTGTTTCTATTCCTGTTAATGCTCCTCCGCAGCAAAGACCGAATACAGTGCCTCAACAACAAAGGCAGCAAGATGCTCCCCGTCAGTATAATAACCAACAACAAAGATAGCCCATAAAATTTGATCCCTTGCCGGTAACTCTTACTGAAGCGCTCCACCATTTGCTTGATTTGAATTTGATCAGTTATAGAAATATGCCACCGCCATCCGCAAGACTCCCTGTTAACTATGATGCTAATGCAAGATGCGAATTCCATTCTGGCGGAGTTGGTCATTCTACTAACAATTGTTTTGCGTTGAAGTGCAAGGTACAAGACTTGTTGGATGCTAAGGCAATCGAGTTTACTCCTATGACTGGTCCCAATGTTACTCAGAACCCAATGCCTAGGCATGGGGGGTGTTGTTAACATGATTGATGATAATGGTGAAATGTTGAACTAAATCCTGAATGTGGAACAGGTAACTACTCCGTTGAGTTGTGTTAAGAGGTATTTGCTTAACAATTCTATTTTCCCAGGTTGTACTTCAGAGTGTGCCAAGTGTAGAGAGAAACTGAAGGGCTGTGTTGATTTAAAAGCTGGTATCCAATTGTTGATAAATGAGGGTTCCCTACAGTTTGATAGAAAACCGAGCTACTGCAAGGTCACCGAAGAAGATGTTGCTGTGATATCTATTCCTTACACCCCTACGCGCATTCCTGCCCCATCAAGGGCACCCCCTTTGATGATTACGGTACCTGGTCATATGTCGTACACCAGTGAGAGGGCTATACCATGGCATTACGGTGTCGATGTTTATTACCATGGGGTGAAGTAGGAGGTTAATGCCCGTTTGTCTGAGGAAGAACATGCTGAAGGTGATGAAGAGGAAGTCCATAACTTTTCTGGTGTGGGTCGAATGACTAGAAGTGGGAGAGTATTTGGTCCTTCCAATGTGCAAGATGCGGCAGATGCTTCGGCAATAGAAAAAGGAAATGAGGTTGAAGAGTTAATGCGAATTATCAGAAAGAGTGATTATAGAATAATTGATCATTTGAGCCATACTCCTTCCAAGATGTCTATCTTGTCTCTGCTTATTTATTCAGAACCTTACAGAAATGCTTTAATGAAGTTGCTAAAGAATGTGTTCGTGCCACATGAGATAACTGTCAATCAGTTTGAGAATGTATATGCTAATATATCTGCCGGGAATGGTTTGGGATTTACCGATTTTGATCTTCCTCCCGAGGGACCAAACCATAACAAAGCGTTGCATATTTCAATGGAGTGCAGGGGAACTACTTTATCCCGGGTTTTGGTGGACACAGGATCGTCTTTAAATGTTTTGCCCAAGTCAGCATTGATGAAGATTGATTATTCTGGACTAGAGTTGTGCCCTAGTGATTTGATGGTGAAGGCGTTTGATGGGTCTCGAAGGTCAGTATTTGGGGAAGTGGAGCTACCCATCAAGGTTGGTCCTCGAACCTTCATAGCCACCTTTTTTGTGATGGATATACAGCCAGCATACTGTTTCTTGTTAGGGAGGTCGTGGATTCATAGAGCAAGAGCAGTTACTTCTACTCTTCATCAGAAAATCAAGTATCCTGCAGAGGGAAAGGTGATAACTGTATCCGGTGAGGAAGAGTACGTCGTGAGTCATTTGACATCATTCCACTATGTTGAAGTTGAAGGCGAGATACATGAAACCCTGTTTCAAGCATTTGAGACAGTTCATGCCGTCAATCTTCCTCCTCTAGAGCAGAAAAGGAAACCGGAAACTGTTATGTCTTCTCTCAAAGATGCAAAAGCTGTATTGAAAGGTGGTAACCTTGAAGGTTGGGGTCAGGTGCTGGACGTTACTCCGAAGTTTGATAAATTTGGTCTTTGTTTTAGCCCAGGTCAGCAGAGTGCAGCTCCCAGAGCATCCAGTTTATCTACTCCTGTGAAGTTTTCCCGTCCTTGTGCTACTCAAGAAGGACACGTCAATACAGTTGGCGACGATAGGGCTGATGGCTACAATATCAAAGATTTGATTCGTCCGAGTATTCCAGGCCAGACACTCAACAATTGGACTTCTATGGATGTTATCCAAGTTTCAAGTGCTGAGGAGTAATTTTCTTGTTTCTTTTACTGTCATATCATAATTCCTACGCTCTGCCCAAGGCATAGTGGATCATTTGTGTAGGGCCACCATGCTTATTTTTCAAGTTTATCATGAAATAAAGGACGTTTTTGCATTCAAAATTTTGTTTTTTTCTTTTTAAAATGGCAATGTTTCTATTTCCATACACTGTCACTAAAAAACGCAAAAATGTCATTCATGCAGATGCACATCCACCACCGATTCTATCGATAACGACTCTGTTATGGCTCATTATGACTTCGATAGTCCTATTTATCAAGTTGAAGAAGAAGCATATGTGGATTGTGATCTACCTGAGGAATTAGCAAGGTTGTTAAAACAAGAGGAGAAAGTTATCCAGCCGAATCCAGATTCAATTATGGTGGTGAATATTGGCACGAAAGAAGTGAGAAGAAAAGTCAAGATAGGGGCCGATCTCGAAGAAAGTGTAAAAGCCAGATTGATTGAGCTACTCCGTAAGTATTCTGATATCTTCGCCATGTCTTATTAGGATATGCCTGGGTTGGATACATATATAGTGGTGCATCGACTGCCTCTCAAAGAAGGTTGTTCTCCTATCAAGCAAAAGCTCCGAAGAACTCATCCTGAGATGTCCAAGAATATCAAGGAGGAGGTCCAGAAGCAGTTGGACGCAAATTTCTTAAAGGTTGTCAATTATTTGCCATGGATTGCAAATATTGTGCCTGTGCCCAAGAAAGATGGTAAAGTCAGGATGTGCATGGATTATAGGGATTTGAAAAGGGCCAGCCCTAAAGACGATTTCCCTCTTTCGCATATTGATGTGTTAGTCGATAATATTGTACATTTCAAGGTGTTCTCGTTCATGGATGGCTTTTCGGGTTACAATCAAATTAAGATGGCTCCGGAGGATATGGAAAAGACAACATTCATCACGCCTTGGGGAACCTTCTATTATAAAGTGATGCCGTTTGGTTTGAAAAATGTCGGGGCAACATATCAGCGTGCCATGGTCACTCTCTTTCATGTCTTGATTCACAAAGAGATTGAGGTATATATAGACGATATGATTGCCAAGTCTGACACAGAAGAGGAACATGTTGTTCATCTGGAAAAAAATTTCGAGAGACTGAGGCAGTTCTTGCTAAGTTTGAATCCAAATAAGTGCACCTTCGGGGTTAGATCTGACAAGCTATTGGGCTTTATTGTAAGTGAAAAAGGTATTGAGGTGGACCCGGCCAAATTCAAAGCGATACAGGAAATGCCTGAGCCAAGGACAGAGAAGGAAGTACATGGTTTCTTGGGGAGACTAAACTATATTTCCAGATTTATTTCTCATCTCACAGCCACATGTGAACCCTTGTTCAAGTTGTTAAAGAAAAGTCAGATATTGAAATGGAATGAGGATTGTCAGAAGGCCTTTGACAAAATAAAAGAATATTTGCATGAACCTCCGATACTCATGCCGCCAGTTGAAGGATGGCCACTAATTATGTATTTGACTGTGTTGGAGAGCTCAATGGGTTGTGTCCTCGGTCAGCACGACGAGACAGGAAAGAAAAAGCAGGCTATTTACTACTTGAGTAAGAAGTTTACAGAATGCAAGTCAAGGTACTCATTATTGGAAAAGACTTGTTGTGCGCTTGCCTGGGCCGCCAAACGTTTGAGGAAGTACATGTTAACTCACACCACCTACTTGATATCCAAAATGGATCCAATCGAGTACATTTTTGAGAAGCCAGCTCTTACAGGCAGGGTAGCCTGTTGGCAGATGATACTCACTGAATATGATATCCAATACACTACTCAAAAAGCAATTAAGGGTAGTGTACTAGCCGACCATCTTGCTCATCAGCCCGTGGACGATTACGAACCGATGAAGTTTGATTTTCCAGATGAGGAAATTGTGTATATTCGGGATTGTAATATGCCAGACCCTGATGAAGGACCCGAGTCGGGCTCACGTTGGACGCTTGTTTTTGATGGTGCCTCTAATGCCATGGGTAACGACATAGAAGCTATTATCACTTCCCCTGAGGGGTACCACATTCCTTTCACGGCTCGTATTTGTTTCGATTGTACTAACAACATGGCCGAGTATGAAGCTTGCATTTATGGCATTGAAGCGGCGATTGACCTGCGCATCAAATTTTTTAAAGTTTACGAGGATTCAAATATTGTTATCAGCCAGATTAATGGAGATTGGGAGACTCGCCATCAGAATCTAATTCCCTATCGTGAGCATGTTATGAAGTTGATCCCGTATTTCGAAGAGATCACGTTTGAGCATATTCCCAGAGAAGAAAACAATCTAGCTGATGCACTGGCAACTTTGTCCTCCATGTTCAAGGTTAAGTGGGCTAATGAGGCACCTTCCATTACTATCAGGAGTTTGAGTGAGCCAGCTTTATGTTTTAAGGCCAGTTTGGAATCAGATGGTAATCCTTGGTTTTATGATGTTAAACGATATCTCGAAACACAAGAGTACCCTGAAGAGGCATCCGTCACAGATAAGAAGTTCTTGAGAAGATTTTCAGCCAAGTTCTTTCTCAGCGGTGGTGTGTTGTATAGAAGGCATCATGACGGTTTACTGCTCAGATGTGTTGACAAGAAAGAAGCAACTAGAATCATTGAGGAGATACATGAGGGTGATTTCGGGACCCATTCCAGCGGGCATACCATGGCTAAAAAGATCTTGCGAGCAGGTTATTATTGGTCAACCATGGAGACTGACTGTTACAATCATGCATGGGTTTGCCATAAATGTCAAGTCTATGCTGATAAAGTGCATGTGCCGCCAGTACCTTTGAATTTCTTGACCTTTCCTTGGCTGTTTGCGATGTGTGAAATTAATATGATTGGCAAAATTGAACCGACTGCGTCCAACGGGCACCATTTCATTTTGGTTACCATCGATTATTTTTCAAAATGGGTCGAAGCTGCATCCTATGCCAATGTCACCAAGCAAGTGGTAACTCGATTCATTAAGCACAGCGTTATCTGTAGCTACAGAGTGCCTGAGAAGATCATTACCGATAATGGGTCTAATTTGAACAACAAAATGATGAAGGAGCTTTGTGAGTCCTTCAAAATCAAACATCATATCTCTTCCTTATACCGACCAAAGATGAACGGTGTTGTCGAAGCGGCCAATAAGAATATCAAAAAGATCGTACAGAAAATGGTGGTAACCTATAAAGATTGGCATGAGATGCTGCCTTTCGCTTTGCATGGTTATCGCACCATTGTGCGTACTTCGACTAGGGAAACCCCATTTTCATTGGTTTACGGCATGGAAGCCGTATTGCCGATAGAAGTCGAGATTCCTTCTCTTAGAGTCATGAGAGATGTTGAGCTGGATGAAAGTGAATTGGTACAGAATCGGATGGATCAGTTGGAACTTATTGATTAAAAGAGATTGACGGTTGTATGTCATGGTCAGGCATATCAGCAAAGGATGAGAAAAGCTTTTGATAAGAGGGTACGACCTCAGTGTTACAAACCAGGCGACCTTGTGCTCAAGAGGATAATTCTTCCCCAGGGAGATCCCAGGGGCAAGTGGGTTCCGACTTATGAAGGTCCTTTCATGGTCAGAAAAGTTTTCTTTGGAGGAGCGATGATGCTCACGAATATGGATGGAGAGTACTTCCCTCTCCCTGTAAATGTTGACGTAGTTAAAAAATACTTTGCATAAAAGAATAATAAAAACCCGCTAAACTGAAAACCCGAAAGGGTGGTTTAGGCAAAAAGAGGGTGTCCTGGTGAATCAAAAACCCGAAAGGGCGATTCAGGCAAAAGTTAGGGACTTAAAGCAAATGACTACGCTCAGCATGGGGTCCTTTGTTTCTTTCCTTCGTTCCGTCACCTGGCATAAGCTCGAAGCTAATCCAAGAATGATTTGTCTGAAGGCAGGAAGAGGAGAGTCATTAGAGTCATAGCAGAGTCGGGACTTGATGGATATTCACATTTACATTGCCATTTGTAAACACTTGTTTGTTTTTATTTTGAAATTTCTTGCTTCCCAATGTAAATGTCTTTTTCACAGGAAGATTTCTCAAAATCAATAGAATATCTTCTTTCAAGTACATGCATACTTTTCTTTTATCCTTTTTTATTTTGTTTGCAAAAACGTCCAATATTTTTTATAAGCATGTGCATATAAACTTCGTGGACCTTACACGGAAATGGTAATCTAATTCATGGTTGGTTGATCACTTGAAATGCGGATAACGAACACAACTACTACTGTGCAAGGGGCATGTTTGGTTCCATGTTTGATGAATCTCTCCTTCACTCTGTTGGCGTTTTCCTTGCCATTTTGTTTCACAGCTCCGGGCTGTTGGTAAAAATCATGGGTCAGGATAATATCGAGGTTACGAAAGGTCAGCGAGATCGACGAACTTAGTTGGGAACATTTCCTCCCTATAATGGCTTTTATTAAGTTTCTTTACCGCACTTCCATGTGTTATCTTGATTGATTGTTTTAACATTATCTTCATATAGGATTTTGTTTATAGTCGAATGTCAGTCTTGATGCGTTGAATTTTTTTTTTGCCTTGAAGAAATTGTTTCATTTTACTTAATCCATCCAATATCACTCTTTAATCGATTGTTCGGGAATTTTGATACCAACTGTGCCAATTCTTTTGCTTAGCCAAGAGTTTGGAGGAAGTTTAGCTAAAAAACGATGACTGTAGTGGTATGCTTTTGAGCAGAACCTCGTTGACAATGTGCAGGCATTGTTTCAATTCCCAAACACCGGAGATATAAGGGAGTTAGACCCTCGTTAACCCCTCCGAGCCTTCGAAGTAGGAGTTTCTTTTCCATTAAAAAAAAAACCTTTTTTAACCAGGGGCAAGGTAGATGTTCAGTTGATTTGACCAAGCATTCAAATTTCAGAAGGAATGTCCCATTTGAGGATCACCACATTTTATCTTTCGCATCATGAGATCAGGAAAAATGTCAAAACCACGATGTTCATTTCCTCACAAAATCCTGAAGTCTAGATCGAATCGATACAATAATGGCTATCTCTCGCCGACCAAGGAATGAGGCATTTGTTTACTTCAAAAAAAAAGGGGAAGGAGAAAGAATGAAAAATTTCAAAGACCTAAAGTCACGTCGAAAGCATGAATAAGAAAGAAACAAAAAGCCCCGCTAAGTCGAAACTTGAAAACAATTCGCTTAGGCAAAAGTTAGGGCATCCCGTTTGACTCCCAAAATGGAAATTCAAAAGGTTTTGTCCAGGAAAAAATTAGGGAAAAGAGAGCCTAAAAGGCCAAAAAATATATTCGATAAAACTTTCATAAAAAAAGAGAGGAATAATACTATCAACAACAGAAGCAGCAAAAGTTAAGCGACAATCATGTTGGAGGATTTGTCGTGATCACTCAGTCATCATAAATCTTTTTGAAAGATGAATGCTTGTGGAAAATCAACTGAATTTAGGACAGGAGAATATCACGAAGGGGGCGGGCACCAAATAATTTGAGCCTTGAAAACCTTTTTTCAAAAGAACCTCGAACCAGGCCATGTTACAACCTCTAAAACTCCTAACTGAAACAAGGGTTTAACTCGGAAGCATACTACAACAGGATAACATTTCCTAAACTCCCCAAATATGTGTTACATAGCTGTGTTGGTATCTTATCACCCGCGTTTTGACTCGTTTTTCAAAAAGGGAAAGAGAAGTTTTAAAAAGCTTTTTTGCACTCTAGCCAGTGATTCATTCACAATAGAGATGTGACACTTTGTTAAGTTCTTCAAGGCTTAAATAATTATTGCATCAGGTCTGTCATTCTCAATAAACATTTTTCTGTATGCAAAAACAACTGTTTGACATCAAAAGAGTTTACACGTTGAACACTTGTAAAGAGCTTAATGATGGTCAAGAAAGGAATGTTCCGATTTCTTCTATTTTGACAAAGCCCATGTTTGATTAAGACTCTGCTTATCCCCTGTGAAGTTTCATTTCCCCAGTGAAGTTTCCTTTCCCCGATGAAGTTTCATTTCTGCAGCAAAGTTTTGTTACTCCCGGGATTTTATTTCAAAAAAAAAAAGCCTCGTTCCAAGACTTCAAGTTTGGATATGTCGCTTATCCCCAATGGAGTCGTTAAGAAGGAATCCACATTTTGAAGGAGTTTGAACTCCCCAACAGATTTTCCAACAGGGATCCCTCGCTTTGACCTCTCAGTTCCCAGCCGATCTGTTGACCGGGGCATCCTTTGTTAAGGACCTCATCTTGTTCCCGAGTAAGGTTGTTACTGTGTGACTATCTGCAGGATTCGTCCTTTGGTTGCATTCCAAGAGAATTTCTCCCCAATAAGATATTCTTAAACAGAGTTCTATCTCCCCGATGAAGTCCCATCTCTTCAGCAGAGCTTTGTTCACCCTTCACGACGGGTTTGATGTCTTGGTGTCGTCCTCAGCATGGCCGTGTGCTATCCTTCCCAGAGATTACAGTCTTACCTTGATCCTCTCTCTCAATTCTCTAAAACTTCAGATGGGCAGCACTTTCCGGAAGCTGCAGTGTCAACCTGATCTTCCCTGGGAATTCGCAATTTATTTTTGCAGCTCCTCTCTTTGTGTGTGGCTCGTTTCTGCTGGTTGCTCGCTTATTATTCTCCGCGAAGCTCCATCTCTTCGAGGTTCCCACTCTAGTGGTTCCCCATATTTTTCTCCTCTCCTTTGGGTTTTGCAATTTATTTTTGCAAGTCATGTCAGATTCAGACTTCTTGGGTATTGGCTTCTCATTTGGTCATTCCCTAGTGGAATCTTTTAAACATACATCATTACATTGCATCTACCAAAATGCGTAGCATTTCCATTATATGGAGCATTGCGCTATAGAAAAGAATTCAAACATGCATCGGAACATAAGCCATTATTATTTCTGTCATCCCCAGTGATTTGCTAACACTTCAGATTTGATCCCCAGTAAGGTCTTCGTCCTCATTATCTCAGTTTCCTCCCCATGTTAATATCCTTCTGACGTCAATATTTTGTTTTGTTTGAGTGTCTACTCTTGACTGTAGTACAGTTTCGCCCTGGCACGGTCTTCCTCGGGTTTATTCTTCTCTACACTCTTCGATTCATTCCAATTTCTATTGATGCACCCTTCGAATACCAGTTTCGTCTTGATATTCACTTTCAGCAGGTTTTTAGGTGTACGCCCTAATCTCTTTACTTTGGGTTGAGCTCAGAGTTTCATCTCCTCGCCTTGTGCATGAAATCCAGTTTCGTCCTGGTACTCATCTAGTTTAGTTTCGCCTAACTGGTTATTGAGTTGAGTTTCATCTCGTTTTTTCTTTCCTACCTTGGACTCTTTGACGGTGTTCGTCTACCGAGTGCAGTGTTCATGCTGCGTCCCTGGATTGAAATCAGTCTCCTTTGTTCCTTGGATTCTCCTACCAGTTTTCGTCACTGTTTATCCATTGATCTGAGACCAGCAGGTTCTCTGAGAAACATACACTCTCATCACTTTGCTTTGGGTCGAGTTTCGCCTCGTTACCCGTGCGTGAAATCCAGTTTCGTCCTGGTACTCATCTTTTTTAGTTTCGTCTAACTGGTCTTTGAGTCGAGTTTCGCCTCGCTTTTGTTCTTCATTTATGAGATTCTTTCAGTTCCTTCATACTGTCTATCTTATTTGAGATTAGCAAGTGTTCCTAGAATCACGCACTCTAGCCACTTTTTCTTTGGTTGAGCTCAGAGCTTCGTCTCCTCGCCCGCGTACATTTTCTGTTACAAAGCTTAGTCTCGTCTATACTCTGTTGGTTGAGTTTTGCCTCACCCCTCCCTTTTGAAGCCCAGTTTTGCCCTGGCACGTTTGTCCGAAAGTTTAGTTGCGCCTACCCTTCTCTTGTTTTCGTTTTGTCTCAACCTGCATTTCAGATTCATTCTAACGCATGTCTTAGGAGTTGTTGTTTCGTTTCTTTCAAGAGTGTAAATTTTCGGGTTCTTTCGTATTCAAACATCTTCAACCCTGAACGCTCGAAAGTTATCTCTTTTCTCACTTACCATGTTGAAGATATTTGAATAGGGGCAGCTGTTGCACCCCAAAATTTACCCTCTTGATTTAGGTTTATGTTTTATCATGAACATTATATTGCATTGCATTCATACATTGTGATAGGATCAAAGTACTTTGGTTATCAAGTTTTCCTCAAGATTTCATCAGTCTCCTAATGTGTTAACCAAAATTAGGGTTTGGGATTTCATCAAGATTTCTTGAGATTTTTGAGGTGAAACTTTGCACATGGCATTTATATGTTTGGAAGATCAGATGTTTGAATTTTTAGTCATCAATTTTGAAGAGAAGTGGATCAATTGATTCAGAAGGGCAAAATGGTCATTTTGGTCAAAATCAGTCAAAGTCAAGGTTGACCAAGTGAATCTTTGGCCAACCATCAATTCAAGGATGTAATTTTCATATTTCAAGTCCATTTTTGTCATTGGATCAAAGAGATTGAAGTTTGGGTTGAAACTTGTTCTTGAAGAAACCCTAAAAGTTACTAATTTTGGAAAATAAGGACTTAATTTCAAAAATTCATATTTTATTCACCCTTGATCAAGAAGATGCAAATGAAATATGCTTGGAAAGCTAAGAGAATTATATTTCACCTCATTTTGGTCCCATTACCAAATTGGCAAGGAATCAAGAGTTATGGTCTTTTGAAGTTACAAAATTATAGGTCATTTTTTAAAATTAGTGAATTTCAAGCTAGATTTTGGGAGCCTTAATGGATTAATTTGCAAAAACTCAAAACTAGGGGATTGTAAATTTTTTTCAAGACCTTTCCAAATTGTGCTTATTTGTGCCAAAATTCAAATGTATGAGCATGTTGTGGACTTTGGAATTTTGAGACTTTTCATTGAATTCATACATGCCATGCAAAATGCAATTTGTTGATAACTTGATTTGTGGCCTTTTGTTTCACTTCAGACTTGGCCCATGACCAACATACAAAGTATCAAGGCCCATCATGCCAAAGTTTGAGTTGCACATGGGCAAGTGAGAAGGGAATTCGTGGTTTTGCAAAAAAATGGCATGAAGTTGCCTAATCACCAACACTAGCTTAATGCAAGGATTTAAGTCCTAATCTTGTTGCTAATGTCTTCCTGAGGACAAATGGATTAAAATGCACAAAAAAAGCAAGCCAACGCACAAGGGATTTCAAGGCTGCATGTGCATACTTGATTTTGGCCAAAAGAAAATTTCTTTGATTCCAAGAGCTTTCAGTGCAAAAAACCTATCCTACCCTCCTCCTGATGCTCTATATATTGAGAAGCAAGCCTCAGTTAGAGGGGTTCGTGCCTCATTTCATAAATCAAAGTCAGAAACTCCATATCTTGTTTCTTTGCATTTTTCTTCGATTCTTCCATCTCCCTTGCGCGTTTTGGCCAATTCTTCTTGCATTCTCTTCTCCAAGTGATAAGGATTGTAGATCGAGGCTTGGATTGCAACTGGAGTGAAGGAGACAGTAGATCCATTTTTTCTCAAAGGTTTGAATTCTCAACTTTGAATTCTGATTTCTAGCCATGCCTCATGTGATTTAAGTTCATAATCATGTTGTTTGAAGTCTATGGAATGATTCTGAAGCTTTATAGCGTTTAATTTGATGAATTATGCATGATTGGATGTTTTGAAACTCGCGATTCATAATGTTTTTTTTCATATTCATGACTTGATTGTGGACAACGTGGTTGATGATTTAATTTGATTCAAATTGCTATGGATTCCTTGCCATGCTAGCTTTGATTTGCCTTTGATTTCATAAAAAAATGATGCAAGATTGAGTGTGTTATGTTGATCTGAAAGTGACCCCCAAGCCTGAGATATGCGCGCGTTTTTTGAATGTCTAGAGGTTGAAGATGATGTGGTGGCACATCATGATTGGTCTGTTTGAATTTTTTTGGTTTATTTGAATTTTTGTTTTATTTGACATTTTGTTTAATTTTGTTTCCTGATCAAAACACATTCAAAAATCACAAAAACAATCACCATAGGTCAATATTATTTTCTAGTATTTGTCACATTTTTTTGGATTTTTTTAAAAATAATTTGATTGGTCAAAAAATTTTGTTAGGTTTAATTATTTAATTATTCAAAGTTTATTTTTATTTTAATAGTTCTATTGATCTAAAAAATCCACAAAAATTATTTGAGAACCACAAAATAATGTGAAATTTGATTCTTATTTTGGTTCATCATTTTTCTTATTTTTGATTAAAAAATTTAATTTCAAAAGGTTATTTGTGATATTTGTTTGTTTTTTTATTTTAATATTTCTATTAATTCAAAAAAATCCAAAAAAAAAATCATGTAATCTTGTTTTTAAACATAGAATAAGAATATATTTTTACTTTGGCCATTTCATGATTTTTGATTATGGTTTGCATTTTCTTTCCCTTTAAATAATAATTCAATTATTAATTGTATGTTCTTTTGTTTTTTTTTTATATTTTCCTTTTATCCAAAAAATCACAAACAATTCAGGGATGTATGTTTTTGGCCCTAATAATTGAATATAATTTTTTTTGGGCATTTTTCTTAATTTTTGATTGAAATATTATTTTGATATGAGAATATTTGTTAATTGAATAATTGTTTGAATATTAATTCCTTTCTTGACTTTTCCTAATTCAGAAAAATATGAAAAAATATTTTTGCTGACATTTAAGGTTTCTTGATATTTTGCATGACCTTGGTTTAATTTGTTTGAGTTTTTATCCTATTTAATTAATATTTGGTGTTAAAAGTCAAAATCTAGGGTTTTGTTGCTTATGGTGCAAGTTTCATGTTCAAGATCTTTGTGCCTTGGACTTTATTGGGAATTCAGGTCTTGTTCATGGTTCATGAATGTGTTGGGAATTTAAAAACCATTTTCTTGAATTATTTGACTTGGTTTGACATTTTTCCACAAATAATTTTGAAAACTTGTCTAGTTTGGTGGTTTTGCCAACTAGTCTTGAACTTTGAATCTCATTTGGTCTCCTCCTCAACCATTCATGAACTTAGAGCTTGCATTCTGACTTCTAAACACTTACAAGATGTTAATATTTTTTTTGGTTTGAATTATTGATCTTTATTTCTATTTTTGATGTAATTTTGAAGTGAACGTACCCAATTATGTTTGCATGACTTGTTGCAATTTGTTTGGTGACCAATGAACTTGAGTGAGGCCTATAATTGGGAATCTAATGATCATGTTGGTTTTGATTGTCCATGTTAGCATCAAACCATTTTAACTCAATGTCCCATACTTGAATGTTTTGAACCTCCTAGTGCATTATGTAGGTTTCATCTTCTTTTGTGTTCATGAAGTTGTGTTTGAATTAGCTATGCATGATTAAAATATGTTTGCGTCTGAATTTCATGGTCTTTGTTCATATTATTCTCAAGCTCTTATGATCCTTGATTGATATTCAATTGTGAATTCAACATGGTGATAGAAAGGAGCAACATTCCCTTGCTTCTCTTGACCTAATATGTGCATATGCTTGTTTCTTCTTGATTATCATGTCTAAAGCCATCATGTTTGTTCTCACTTTTTCACCTTATGGAATACTAACTTGGTTGTTGAATGTGCAAGGTACTCTGAGCAAGTTTCCACTTTTGGCTTGAGACTTTTTTGTGTTTCACTTTATTTGTGAAACACAATCTATTATACTTGCATTGTTTTTGTGCTTGGCATGTTTGATGGTTTATGCAGGATATATACATATGATTGTGAATGCCATACATTGCCCCTGGGACTTATTCATATCTGATAGATTCCTGACTCAATTTGTTTACTGATGCCAGCTTGCTTGAAGCTTCTCTGGGTTTCTTTTGTTCTTGGTTGATTACTACAGATAGTTATCTGTTTGGTATTGTACTACTTCCTTTCTCCCATTTTCATTTTTGCATAATTCTCTGATTGCATGATGGGATCTCTGTTGCTAATGAACCCAAACTCTTCTTTAAAGTAAAAGTTACAAACTAATCTTACTTTGTCTGTGTTATCTTGAAGTCGATGTTTTACCATCACACATGTTTGTTATCATACTTTGATTCTCAAGATCATTGTTAGGTGTGATGTTTCATCATCCGTTTTATTGATGTTTCGCCATCTTTGCCATGATATCTTGTTATCTTGAAACCGATGTTTCGCCATCACACATGTTTTTTATCCTACTTTGATTCTCAATATCATTGTTAGGCGGATGTTTCTTCATCCGTTTTATTGATGTTTCGCCATCTTTGCCATGATATCTTGTTATCTTGAAGCGGATGTTTCACCATCGCACATGTTTGTTATCCTACCTTGATTCTCAATATCATTGTTATGTGTCATGTTTTGTCACCTGTATTATTGATGTTTCACCATCTTTGCCATGATATCTTGTTATCTTGAAGCCGATGTTTCGCCATCGCACATGTATGTTATCCTGCTTTGATTCTCAATATCATTGATGAGTGTGATGCTTTTTTATCCATTTTATCATTCGATGTTTAGCCATCTTTGACATGATACTTTGTTATTACTTAATTGTTGTTTGATCGCCTCATTTGTTTGTTTTATCATTCGATGTTTCGCCATCTTAGACATGTTATGTTGTTATTATTTAGTCGATGTTTGATCACCTCATTTGTTTGTTGTTTCTTTCGATGTTTTTCCATCTTGATTGTTTTTGTTTGCCTTAATTAAAAAAACACAAACCAACCAAAATACATAAGCCTAACTACGGCTGCTCTGATTCCTTAAAAGGGATACGTAGGCATTGGGGTAGGGCCCAACCGAGCACAACTTTTATTTTCCCTACATTATTTTCTTTTCCCTTTCGCATGCATTCCCTTTTCAGTTTTAAGCCATAGACATAGGACTTGACCACACCCATTAGATTAGACAACAAGAGTGGATACCATAGAGTACTACGGGTGTGTGCGGTGCTAATACCTTCCCCTCGCGTAACAGACCCCCTTACCCGATCTCTCGGTCGAAAGACCATGATTTCTCCCTTTCCAGGTTTTCTCCATGTTTACCTTTCACTTTCGGCGGGATAAAATATGTTCGGTGGCGACTTCATTGATGTTTCATTAACATCCAGATGACAGGTTTCGGCCGTGTAGTTTCATCTAGCTTCAGAGCAATGATGTCTACATTTTTTATTCAAAAAGTAAACATTAATGATGCTTGTAAATAAAGTTCAAAGTTTAGAAAACTTACCTCAAAAGTGAGAATCGTTTTTGAAGTTGGAGCCCTCCTGGAGGTGTTGTGATGATCTGGATAGCTTCACTGAACTCCCAGGAAGCTATTGCAATGCTTACTCTGGATTGAGAGTGCCTGGATTCTTCTAGACAAGTCAAGTTGCAGAGCTCTGTTTTTGAAAATGGATGATGATGAAGATGATGTTACAGTTGTATAATAGGTGTTTGAATAGCTTTTATATGAGTTATAGAAGCTTTGTGGATGATTTAGAATGAAAACGCACGAGTAGATTAGGTGTTTGAAGTTCAAGGTCAGAATTTGAAAATAATGGGGGTTTTGTGTACAATTATGACTTGGGAGAGTT
The DNA here is from genome assembly GCA_948472305.1 of Vicia faba. NCBI lineage: Eukaryota > Viridiplantae > Streptophyta > Magnoliopsida > Fabales > Fabaceae > Vicia > Vicia faba. The sequence continues at coordinate 822,172,534 of OX451740.1, read as the reverse complement.
TAAGAGGGTTATAGGGCTTATGAACTCGTTTCTTAGCTTGAAAATACTTCATATATTTACAGGCAAGAGGTTTTAAGACAAGGGTTGATCAGATTTGCAAGATCACATGTTATGGCTAGGTTGGATTGTAAATTAAGCAAGCTTGAAGATCATAGTTCCAATGTGAAGTACAGGGCAATCTAAAGTGGTTAGGAACTTTAAATATGTTCTTATTTCTTTTGTGTTGAGTGTGTGAAGAAGGAGCAAGTTAGAGGCTTAAAAAGTTGACTTTGTGATTAAAGCAACTTTGCAAGAATGACAATGTTAACTTTGTGCCAAAATGGCAAAATGATTTGGACAATGCTTAAATCAAATGGACCATAGCTTATAAGTTTTTGTAAACATTTAATTATGGATTGATTTGGAAGTTAAGAGGCCTGTAAAGCAAGATTATGCTGCATGGCATGAAGATTTGTTCTTGAGCTCTTCACAAATATGACCTATAATTTAAGAATGGATGCCCAACTTCATCTCTTCGAATCTCTTATCTCAAGCATGATAAAAATATGTTCTTGGACATTTTGAAAAATCTTAAAACATTGTCTACAACCTTCATGTTGGCCACTTTGGCTAAATCAACTTAGAACTTGGTGAAAAATTGCCAAGAAGTTTGGACAAAAATCTGACCAAACTTGTTGAAAATTTCTCTGAGTGTTAGATAAAAATGTCATGACTTCATGGGCCTATATCTACTAAATCAAGAATTTTTTAGACATCATTCCTCAAGGACAAAGTCGTAGAATTCACCAAGCTCTACAACTTTCATGTTGAAAGTTTTCCTTGAATCATCTTGTATCTTAGTTAAAAATGGTCATGAAGTAGTGAATTTATTAAGGACAAAACACTTAGAATTTTTCTAAGTATTGGAAATTTTGACTTTTTGTTGACTTTGTGATTCTTTTTGATCAAGCTGGATAAATTTGAATGTTTTGATGACTCTTGATCTTTGAAGTTCAAAGTTTACCAAAAAGTCAAAGTTTAACTTTTGTGTGACAGTTGACTTTTCATCAGTTAATCTTAATTCTTCAACTATCAATCTCTTACACCTTTGGAAATGTATTGAACCATGTAATTAGGTCAATATGTTGTGTTTGAGTCCTTAATATCATGCTTCAAGTCATTATGTCATGTACTAGGTCAAAAGTTAGTGATCAGTCATTCTCAGTCAAAACCCTAATTTTGACAATTTTGCCCCTTTGATGATTTGAGTGATTTCCTTAAGGAATTATGATCAACCCTTGATCAAATGATGAATATCACATCAAGATGTTATTGTTGGAAAAAAATCTTGAATTTTGGCTGTATGTTGACCACGGTTGACTTTTAACCCAATACAGCTGATCTTCAATCATCTGAGCAATTGACTGAGAAAATTTGTGATACAAGGCTTGAAACTTGGTATGAGCATTCTTGGAGACCTATGATGAACCATTAAAGTCACTTGAGGCCTTAGAGTTCCAATTTTACTTGAGAAAACCAAAACCTAGTTGTGGACCCAGTGCTTAGGAGGTGAGCTTGTTTGATCATCTCTTGAGAATCCTTAAGCATTTGAGAACTTTTGTAAGAAATGTCTTGAGAAAAAGGGAGAGAAAATTTTGGCGTACAACAATTGCCCCTGTTCAATCTTCTTAAACCTGAAAAGTTAGGTTGGCATGTCTGTCAATCGTGACTTGAAGGTGGAAGATGATTGAACACATAAGTGCCCAGAAATTTGCACTTGCTTGTGCACAAAGTAATACTGTTGGTTGATTATGTCGTGAATGGGCTTAAAAATTCCCTTTGGATAGGTAACAAAGAGTTGTCAGAGATGGGATTATAGATTCCATCCAAATTAATTGTTGATGGAGAATTTAGACTAAGTCTATGCTCGACTTTAACTGGAGAAGTATCATAATAAATCTTTGGTCGATTTAATCTGAGCCAAAAAATGTCTACTGGAAGAAGTATCAGAATAAATCTTTGGTAGATTTAATCATATCCAGAAAAATGTCTACTGGAAGAAGTATCAGAATAAATCTTTGGTCGATTTAATCTGAGCCAGAAAATTGTCTATTGGAAGAAGTATCAGAATAAATCTTTGATCGATTTAATCTAAGCCAGAAAAATGTCTACTGGAAGAAGTATCGGAATAAATCTTTGGTCGATATAATCTGATACATAAGAGGTATTTTAGTCTTTAACTGGAAGAAGTATCAAAATAAATCGTTGGTCGATTTAATCTGATCCAGAAAAATATCTACTGGAAGAAGTATCAGAATAAATCTTTGATCGATTTAGTCTGAGCCAGAAAAATGTCTATTGGAAGAAGTATCAAAATAAATCTTTGGTCGATTTAATCTGAGCCATAAGAGGTCTTTTATTCTTTAATTGGAATAAGTATCAGAATAAATCTTTGGTCGATTTAATCTGAGCCAGAAAAGATCTACTGGAAGATGTATCAAAATAAATCTTTGGTCGATTTAATTTGAGCCATAAGAGGTTTTAAGGAAGTATTTATCATGTAGATATTTGCCCCATCTTGTTTTCTGGAATTAATGTTGGACCTATTTGTGGTAATATCCATCTGTTGATTGATCTTTCCTGAAAAGGTAAAGAGTTAGTTGTATGAAATGTCATGATATATGAAATGCACTACGTAATGATGTTTTCAAAAATAAATGAGACTGTGTTGTATGCGTTTCGTATGCATATGCTACGATGTATGAGTGTGAAATATTGTGAAGTGCATTTGTAAGCCCGTGCTGTAATTTTCCTGGGAAAATAAATCCCTGACAATTATTGGGGATGAAGAGCATATGTATTTTCAATCTTGTCTAGAATGCTTCCGCTGAGGATTCTTACTTGTTGTTTGAGAAAGCTCTGCTTAGGAATGTTGACTTCTGCTTTGGGGAGAAGAGTTTAGGAACCTTGGTTGTCTGTTGATCTACTGGGGAATTTAATTCTTATATACCTTGACTGGGGATAAAAGAGATGAATAACCTTCTGACTCATCTGGGGAATTTTAATTCTTATATATCATGACTAGGGATAAAATAGATTAATAACCTTCTGACTCGTCTGGGGAGGATAATTCTTATATACCCTGACTGGGAATAAAAGAGATGGATAACCTCTCGACTCGTCTGGTGAGGATAATTCTTATATACCCTGACTGGAGATAAAAGAGATGGATAACCTTCCGACTTATTTGGGGAGGATAAAGTTGACTGATATCTGGCCCGATTCCAGATTTCATAGCAATTCTCTAGGGATAGTAGTGTTTTTTACCGGGGAGAGGAATTTTGCCGGTGATTTGTAGCAATCTGAGGAATATACTCAAGCTGAGGAGACTGTAATCTATTGGGGAAATAAACCCTATTGGGGAAATAAACCTTGTTGGGGGAAATAAATCCTATTTGATAGAGAAATATTCAACTGAAGAGACAAACTCTCCTGGGAAAATTGAATTTTTCTAGAGAGAAGAAATCTGTAGGGATTTTTCAGTTTTTTAGGAATAAACTCAACTGGAGAAGAGAATTTCCATGAATTGTACTGATTGGAACTCCGTAGTTTGGAGAAATACGGGGAATGTATCCTTATTGGGGATGCATTTGTGAAGATTTTTGTGTGGGGATAATCTCATAGAAGTGGCTCTATGGGGATTCATGGACAGCTTGAACATCATCCCAACTCCTAAAATCTTTAGTAAATGCTTATTCATGTTCTTATGCATATATTTGTTAATAGTTAATCATGTTCATGTGCATATGTTCATTCAATTTTAGTCATTTGGACATTTTTTCAAGCAAAACGAAAAAACAAAAAGTTTGAATTTTAGAGTGTATTTGTATTGATAATTTTCCTATAAACAGACAATTTTGTAGAAAGAGACGGAAATCCTTGCAAAAGGAAGTCTTCGTGAAATGAAAATATTACAAAGTGAAAAAAAAAATATAGCTATGTGGAAATTATCTCCTTAGGTTCCAACTCTGCTATTGCCTCTATGTCTTCGAATATCTCATCCTTTGTTGTCCGAAGAAGCTGATTGAACTGATTTGTACCATTTGAACTTTTTACTTTGATAATAAAGGTTATAGTAAGTGATCCAACGGGACATAGTCATACGCTTTAATCCCTAACTTTTTCCTGGACCGTGCTTTCAGGTTTTCAGTCCACCGAGATAACATTTCTTGCCCAAGCCGCCTTTTCTGGTTTTCGAATTTCCAGGTGTACAATCTTTTATATATATCCCTAATTTTTTACCAAACTTTTTTGGTTCGCCGGGATGCCCTTTCTTTCCTAGGCCAGTCAACCTAGCAGATCATTTTCATGCATAGTATCTTTTGACTATGTCTGTGTTCACAGGGTGTGGGAAATCTTCACCGTCCGTGGTGGTTAGTATCATAGCACCGCCTGAAATTACTTTCTTGACAACAAATGTCCCTTCGTAGGTGGGAGTTTGTTTTCCCCTAGGATCAACTTATGGTAGAATGATGTGCTTTATTACCAAGTTACTAGCCTGATATATCTGATGCTTGATCTTCTTGTTGAATGCCTTGATCATTCATTTCTGATACATCTGGCCGTGACAGACAGCCGCAAGTCTCTTTTCATCAATAAGATTCAACCGATCCAACCTAGTATGGATCCATTCGTCTTCGTCTAAATCTTCATCTTTCATAATTCTAAAAGAAGGGATTTGAACTTCGACAGGTAGAACGGCTTCCATACCATAGACCAAAGAGAATGGGGTTGCCCTAGTTGATGTTCTAGCCGAAGTGTGATAGCCATGAAGAGAAAACGGTAACATCTTGTGCCGGTCTTTGTAGGTCGCAACCATCTTTTGCATAATCTTCTTTATATTCTTATTGGCGGCTTCCACTGTGCCATTCATCATTGGTCTATATGGAGAAGATTTGTGGTGCTTGATTTGTAACTGCATGCAGAGTTCAATGATCATAGTGTTGTTAAGATTGGTACCATTGTCTGTGATAATTCTCTCAAGGATGCCATACCGATAGATAAGGTTATGCTTGATGAAATGAGCCATAACACTCTTGGTAACAGAGGGGAACGGAGCTGCTCCAACCTATTTTGTGAAGTAGTCAATGGCGACGAGAATGAATTGTTGTCCGTTAGAAGCAGTAGGCTTGATTTATCTTATCATATCAATGCCACACATTGCGAATGGCCAAGGAGCATTCATGACATTCAAAGGAATTGGAGGCACATGAACCTTATCGGCATAGATCTGACATTTATGACAAGTTCTAGAGTGGTGGTGACAGTCATTTTCCATGGTCGACTAATAGTAACCTGCTCTCATGATTTTCTTAGCCATAGTATGCCCACTAGAGTGAGTGCCAAAGATGCCATAATAGCCATATTAGGAATTTATTATCATTAGATGCTCCTTTAGGGTATTCTTGAGCCTCAAGATACATTTTTACTTCATGGAACCAAGGCTTCTCTTCTACTCCATCAGTATCAATTTTGTAGCAGTGTGTCAGCTCATCGAATCTTTCGATGGTAATTATGGGAGCCTTAATGTCCAATATGAGCTTGAACATGGATCACATGGTATCCAAGGTGCCCGCCAACTAATTTTATTCCCGTGGGATGTGCTCAAAGGTAATCTCTTCGAAGTACATAATCAAGGTTAGCACATGTTCTCGGTAAGGGATAAGATTCAGATGCTTTGTATCCCATTCTCCCTTGACTTGATTGATCACCAAGGCTGAATTGCCATATACGCTCAGGAGTTTGGTTCTTAAGTTAATAGCAGCTTTAAGACCTAAGATGCACGCTTAGTACTCATCCATGTTGTTGGTACAGTCAAAGTAAAGTTTGGCAGTGAAGGGTGTATAGAAACCTTGAGGGGAGATAATTACAGCACCGATTCCATTTCCAAGCGCATTAGAAGCTCCATCAAAAACCATAGTCCATCAGGATCCTAGCTCAAGTCCTTCATACGGTTCAGGTTCTTCACAGTCTATTATTAGCATGATGTTCTCATCCCAGAATTCGAAGCGCATAGACTGATAGTCGTTTATGGCTTGATGTTCCAAATGATTTGCTAGTACACTTCCTTTGATTTATTTTTGAGTGGTGTACTGAATGTAGTATTCAGTTAAGGTCATTTTCTATCGGGCTATTCTTCCGGAGAGAGCTTGCTTCTCAAATATGTACTTGATGGAATCCATTTTAGAGATCAATAGAGTAGTATGAGTCAACATATATTGTCTTAGTCGATGAGCAGCCCATGCCAAAGCGCAACAAGTTTTCTCGAGCAATGAGTATCTTATTTCATAGTCAGTAAACTTTTTGCTAAGGTAGTATATTGCATGCTCTTTTCGACTAGACTCGTCATGTTGCCCCAACATATACCGCATTGAATTATCTAGCACTGTTAAGCACATGATTAGAGGTCTCCCTTCAACTGGTGGCATCAGAATCTGAGGTTCTTGTAAGTACTCCTTAATTTTATCAAAATCTATTTGACAGTCGTCGTTCCATTTTACTATGTGATCTTTCTTCAGCAGCTTGAAGATTGGCTCACAGGTAGCAGTCAAATGAGAAATGAATCAAGCAATGTAATTCAGTCGACCTAAGAAACGTATGACTTCCTTTTCAGTACGGGGAGTCGGCATTTCTTGAATGGCTTTCACTTTTGTAGGATCAACTTCAATACATTTACCGCTAACGACGAAACCTAAGAGCTTACCGAATCTCACCCCAAAAGTGCATTAGTTTGGATTCAGCCTTAGTTTGTACTTCTTCAGCCTCTCAAACAACTTTTATAGATGGTCAAGATGTTCTTACTTATTTTGTGATATGGCTATCATGTCATCAACATAGACTTCTATCTCATTGTGAATCATGTCATGAAATAAAGCTACCATGGCACACTGATAAGTTACCCCTACATTCTTAAATCCAAAAAGCATGACCTTATAACAGAATATACCCCACTGTGTGACGAAATTAGTCTTCTCCATGTCTTCATGCGCCATCTTGATTTGATTATAATCCGAGAAACCATCCATGAAGGAGAATACCTTGTGTTGAGCAGTGTTGTCGACCAGGACATCAATATATGGAAGTGGAAAGTCATCTTTGGGGCTTGTCCTATTCAGATCCCTGTAATCTACACACATACATATATCGTTCTTCTTTGGCACTATAAAAACATTGGCAACCCATTGAGGATACAACGTCACTGCTGAGAACCCTTCATTGAACTATTTCACGACCTCAACTTTGATCTTCTCAGACATCTTGGGACACATTCGACGAACTTTCTATGTAATTGGAGCACAACCCTCTTTCATCGGAACACGGTGAACCACAATATCAGTATCGAGCCCGGGCATGTCTTTGTATGACCAAGAAAATACCTCAACATATTCGTGCAACATCTGAATCAATCTATTCTTGACTCTACCCTCTAGGTTGGCACCAATCTTTACTTCCTTCCTATCTGTCTCAGAACCCAAGTTTACCACTTCGTCCGGCTCTTCATATGGTTGAATAGCCTTTTCTTCTTGAATCAAGAGTCTGGTGAGTTCTCTAGGTATTTCACAATATTCCTCACCTTCTTCCTCATCTTGGTAGATTAGATTTTCAAAGTCATGAGTGGAAATAGTAGGATCGTTATCAACGAGATCTAGAGTGGATGGAGATCTGCAATGTAGTGTGTGGGTGTGTGTAAGAACACATAGCTATTTGAAAGTGCAATAAAGTAAAAGAAAGACAGAGAACACAAAATTTGTATGCAAAACATCCAATGTTTTACATTAAATGAAGATATGACATATGAAATTACAACCCTTAACAAATGGACTATTGTGCTCTGGGTCAGGCACAAGGTTTAAAGTCATTGTTTTAAGAGAAATTACATAACCAAATTTCTTAAAGCGATAAAAACAGAAATACCTATTATTCCTGGTTAAAGGAGATTAGTACAAAGTCTTTAGTCTTACAGTTGTCGAGTCCACCGCCAATGGTAGGGAATATCCAGTTGTCTAGGTCACTGTCACCAGCAGTGTCTTCTATTGCATTGACTCCATTATTGTTGATACGGAAAGGATGTTTTCCAGCTCGAGCATGGACGAACAACCTTTTGACCCTCTACAGTAAAGCCCAGACCAAACTTGTCATATTTGTAAGGGATATCAGGAAGTTTCCCCTAAACATTACAACCACCTTCTTCTATCACAATCCTAGCATCCTTCTGAGAACCCATTCTTGGTGTGTCTTTGGTAATATTAGAAGCAACAAGAGTAGCTTTAGCAACGAAAATCGTTGGAGGGATTATTTCAAATGTCTGGTAGAGAGTTTCAATGAATTCACCATCCATTTCGACATATTTGAAAGAATTCAAATGGTTGACCATATATTCTTCTTCTCCACAGACTGTGACGATCTTCCTTTTCACCGAATACTTCAATTTTTGATGCAAGGTAGAGGTGACAACACCTGCCCCATAAATCCAGGGGCATCTTAGCAGACATGAGTAGGCTGGGCGAATATCCATTACATAAAAAGTGGAGTTGAAAACCTAAGATCCCACCTTGATTGGAAGATCAACTTCTTCATGCACCATCCTTTTTGACCCATCAAAGGCTCTTACCACAATACCGCTGGGTTTCAGCACCAGCCTTTCACAGTCCAATCTATCCAAAGCACCTTTTGATAATACATTCTGAGAGGAACCCGTATCAACTAACACATCCGCCAAAGTAGTGCCTTTACACTCAATAGAGATGTGCAAAGCCTTGTTATGATTCTTCCCTATCGGAGTTAAGTCAACATCAGAAAAGCCTAAACCATTATCAGTTTTTAGGCTTGCAACACAATTCTCAAACTGATCAGCAGAGTTCTCTTGTGGTACATGAGAATTCTTCAAAAATTTCAACAAAGCCTGAGCATGGGCTTCAGAACATAATAACAAAGACAACATGGATATCTTGGAGGGTGTCTGCCCCAATTGTTCAACTATTTTGTATTCACTTTTACGAATGATCTTTAGTATTTCTTCTATTTCTTGTTTAGAGGGGTCTTCAATTGTAACATATTTTGAGGGTGCCTCCATCTGGGCAAGCTCAACTACTTTCTCTTTGCCCGGGGTGTCAGCAGTTGACCTAGCAACAGGAAAATGAACAGGTGTTGTGTTACTTTTTGGAGGATAGATCTCTGGGGAGAAGATCCTTCCTGTTTGGGTAACTTTACTGGTTTCGACAATATTATTGAGATTGGTAACTTCAGAATATTCATCTTTGGTAATCCATGGCTCTTGCCTAACACCATGATAATAAATTTCTACCCAATAGTTCTAGGGAACAACCTTGTTAAAGCAATAGGGGACTAGTCCCGGTACAATGATGATTAGGGGAGCCACCCTCGGCTCGGCGAGAATCGTTATAGGACCTCTAGAGGTGATACTTATAGGAGTATTAGAAATTGTGATTAAAGAAACATCTTCAAGTCTTAGATTTTAAGATATACTTTCATGCAAACTCTTCATGGACAAAGTTTTATCGAACAAAATTTCATGGCTATCAATCAAGCATTGAATACCCTTCTTCAGCCACATACAACCATTTTAGGAAGCACAATGGTAACAGTTTTCAAGACAACCCGAAAAAAACCGGCTCGTAATAAATTCTTCTTAATGATCATCAAGGGAGTGGTCAAGTCACTTATGGTGGAGACATATGAAACATCGTCAATAGTATTAACACCTTTACCATGACCGGGCATGGGCGCAGTAATCACATTAAGGGTCACGGGAGGATCAAATTAAATTTCCTTTGCATCGATCATGTATTGGATTTTGCTTTTTAGGGCCCATCAGTCATTGGTGTCGTGCCCAGGACTACTGGAATGGTATGCACACCTTGCATTTGGGTTATACTTCAGAGATGATGCGTTTGGATCCTGAGGAGGATCCTGTAGTGTTATCAATTATGATTTCAACATATCTTATAATGCTTGAGCCAATGGCATATTAATCCTAGTGAATTGTATCCTTGGAGCGTCTGACCTTTGCTGATTGCCTGGTTGTTATGGTCGAGCAGGTGCTGGATTAGAGATTAACATGGCCCGTACATACTGATGACAATCATTCTTACTATGGCTCCTCTGGCTATAGAGATCATTGGTTTATTTCTTTCTAATAAATGGTTTCATCATAGTACTAGAGGATGCATCCATCTCAACCTTCCTGCTTTTGATACCACTTTCAACTTGTTCACCAGTCAAAATCAAATTAGTAAACCCTGACAAAGAACTCTCAATCAGCAAGTTAAAGAATGGACCCGTCAGAGTGTCCATGAACATATCCACTAATTCTCGATCAGTCAAAGGGGTTTGCACTCTTCCAGCCAGATCCCTCCATTTTTGAGCATACTCCTTAAAGCCTTCGTTCAACCCCATAGTCATATTATGTAATTGCACACGAGTTGGTGCAAGGTTAGCATTGTATTGGTATTGTTTGTAGAAGGAATTAGCCAAGTCCTCCCAAGCACAAATATTAGTCCCTTCTAGCTGATAGAACCATTCTAGTTGAGTACCAATCAAACTTTCTTCAAAGAAATAGACCCACTCTTTCTGATCAGTCGTATGGGGTTGAATCTTTCGGACATATGACCTCAAATGGAGTTTGGGACAAGAGACCCCATCATATTTTGCAAAGACATGGGACCTTGAATTTGTGTGGGATGACCACCCCTAGGATCAAACCTAAGTATCCAAAGTCAAATCCAGGCACTTTTTGAATTTCCACGACTTTGAGTCGGTCTTCCAACTGTTGGTATTTGTCATCCACGGGAGGGTATTTCTCGTCAGAGTAGTCTTCATCCTCAGAAATATGGTTATTTCCACCACTAACGCTGGTGCTTCTAACATACTCTTCTTGATTGTCTTCTTCCTCAGAGGAAACCTCTTTTACTTGAACTAGTCGGACAAGACCTTTAAACTTTTTCCCCATGTTAAGGGTAACAACCTGCTTCTTAGTCTTCTTTTTCGTGACGAGGAGCACCATCATCTCTTGTTTCCCTTTGGCTAGGTTCAGAAGATTCTCTTGAAATTGTGCGTGTTGAGTTCGCAGATCTTTGACGGTTTGCTCGAGAGCCATCTTATACTGAAATAAACACTAAATAGATGAGGAAACCTGTATCAGAAAACCTGCTTATGAAATGATGCATGATATGTGGATGCAATATTTTCAAGGACCTCAGGAGATGTAAATTTTCTAGCCAAAAAGGAAACAAAAACAAAGATTGCATTAATAAGTTCAAAAACTACAATTGCCTATTGGGCTTACAATGAAAAAGCAAAAGGGTCTCAAAGAGACCACAAAATGAACTCCTAAAATCTAAGACTCAAGTCTCCCACAGTCGCTTCCTCTTCGTGTCGATGTTTGAATTAAGGATTTTCTCCTCATGAAATCGCTTTGTGAGCTCCAAAACTTTCTTCTCGCTTGCATAAAATTAAGCTTCAAAGGTGTCTCGTTCTCCCTTGAGTTGAATCCAGGACTTATGCAATTCATTGGGGTTAGTAGGCATGTCAGGATGGAGAATGGTATAAGGAATATCCCTTTCGGCAACAGGATCCATGATCACTGGTAGGATAGCGGGATATGGCATCACAAGGTTCTGAGCATGAGCTCATACCTGTGATACAATGGAAGAACCGATTGTTATATACTAGTTTTGCATTTTTTGTTCGCAAATGTCGCGGTAAGCAAGAGTCGCCACCGTCTTTTCTTTTATCCAACAAAGGAAAGGGTGAAAAGAATAGAAAAAGACCTTTTCGAGAGTTTTCTGAGTAAGGGGGTAGATTATGGAAAGGGAAGGTGTTAACACCATTTCCATCTGTTGTTTTCCATGGGATCTTAGAGGTTTTCTCATTTTCCAAGATGCTTTTGTGCTTTGTGTTTGAAATTTTTTTGAAAATGCCTTAGTACGGCGAACTTTGTAATGTTTCTTGGGATAGTAGAGAAAATATACAAAGTGTTTAAAAATGTATTTTGAAAAGTAGTTTTTGTGTAAGTGCAAAAAAGTGTTTTTGAGCAAACTTCTAACAGCTATCTACTTTTGTACTTGAAAAGGTTGTTCTTTTCCTCTTTTCCTTTAGACAGTGTTATCCTACTTTTAGTGAGTAGGTATCCCTATCATTGGATGTTAAGGGACAATCGAAGGAACGTTACAGTCACAAAGGCAACTTATGGAGATGCTTTAGCAATTCTATTTTAGGGACTAGATCATTTACCGAGAAGGAAACTGTAGGGTCATCGAGGGACTATGATCTTTTAATTTACGGGTCTTTGCTAAAGCATTCCTGCCCCATGACTGTTTTTTGTTAAAGGAAACCAAAGTGGGCGTACCTTAGAGGTGCTTGTGTGCAATTGTGTTCAATTCAGTTATTTTTTTGTCTTTTTATTAAATTTTCTAACGTTTTATTATTAGTCTTTTCATACACGCCTAGTTACTAGAAGTTAATATGAAAAACAATTTAAAAAAATGCCGAAAATAGAGGTCCTACGCTATTACAATGCTTCGGGGAGGGGATTTACATTATACAAGGATAGTGGGGGATAAAGCAATAAATATCTTAATTTTATCTATTACACCCAGTAAACAGATACAATAATAGTAAAAATACGAAATTAAATAAACGCACGCAAAGTTGAAAACACGTCTGAAAATGTAAAAGAAAATCTTTTTGTTGTTGTTTTTAGTATAAAAGGAATTAAAGCCTAAGTCTATTTAATTTTAATTTTAAGAAAAAATGTTAAAATAATTAATTAATTAATTTACAAAATTAATTTGGTTGGAAAAATAACTAGCCTAATACTTTTGTGATTATGATTTTAATGTAAAAATAAAAAGAAGTCAATGAAAACAAAATTAAAATGCAAGGGACATCCTTTCGATCCAGGGAGAAAAGGGGAGCTTCAATCAAGGGAGAGTTATGGTCTTTTCAATTTAGAGGGGAAACAACCTTTTGATCCGGAGAGATGGAATTTTTAATCTAGGAGAGATGGGTGTCCTTCCACCCAGGGAGAGATGATTGTCTTTCGATCTAGGGGTGGATGCTATGAGGATAATGAATCTGTAAAGGTATTCTAGCAAAAATGAAAAGCATGACCTGGGTGCTAAACCTAGGTCTTTCGATCCTACGCGTTGTGTCCTTATTTATGCTGGATCTGTAACAAGTGTTAGAAATAAAAGGAAACAAATACAGGCCTATGTACTACACCTAAGCCCTTCGATCATGAATGAAAATCGAATGACTATGATATGTGTTGTACACCAAAATTTTCCCTCCCATATTTCTCAACAAATGTCATGTGAAGTCCCCAAACTGCTCAAGGAAGTTCAAGAGTTTACCAGACAAGCTCTCTCCTAAGGCAGTCTACCTCAAATTAGGGTTTCATTTTTCATCAAGATGCTTGAGTCCAAATGATCCAAAATTCCTTCCATTGTCCTAATATGTTCCCAAGATCATCCATGTCAAGTTTCAAGCCTTGCAGAGGAAGTTTGCTCAATCAATTTCTCAAAGGGATGAAAATCGACTTTGCTAGGTCAAAAGTCAATTGTGGCCCACATACAGTCAAACTTTAATATTTTTGGTCAACATCCTCATTTTGAAGTATCATCCATCATTTGATCAAGGGTTGATCATGATTCCTCAAGGATTGCTTACAATTCATCAAAACCCAAAAGTTGCTAAATTAGGGTTTTGCAGAAAAAGTAAACTCAACTTTGACCAAGCATAACTTTCTCATACTTTATCGGAAATGACCCATCCAAAGTTCATTTTGAATAGGATGCAATTCCATACAATTCATCTTCAGCTCCCAAGTTCAAAATATACACTCACAAGAAGATATGAATTTTGACATTATAGGTCATTTTGAAAAGTCAACAAAAACACCTTTTGGGTCAAAGCTTCATACATGAACAAGGAAGACTCAATTGAGATGATAACAAAAGGGTTGCTTATAGGACATACTAAGCTTTCTAAAATGCCCAATAAAACCTCTCTAGGGTCAAAATTGAGAGAGATATGCATTGTCAAAGTTGGCAAGTTTTGGGAAAATGTCAAAAGTCAACAATGATCAAAATTGCATTTTCTCCACATGGGCCCATCTTTTCAAGATTGCATCTCATTCCTAGCATAGTCCACGACCTATAGGACCCTCCATGCTTTATTTATTTATTTATTTAATTTATTTTGATTTTTATTCATTTAAAAGTCAAATAAAATCAAATAAATCCAAATAAATCATATAATGTGTTTTAGGGATGATTTTTGCATTGAAGGAAGATCTTATGTGCTGTCAAATGAGAACCAATTCGTGCAAGACTGATTTGGGTTGAAAAAGATTAAATTTAAGCAAATTTGGAAAGATATCATATGCCATGAAAGACAAAATCAAATCTTCATAATGGACAAGATTCAAGTCGTTTTTGTTGACCTAATATGTTGCACTACATATACAGAAGGTGTCCAAGGCAAGAAAAGGGGTTGAACAGTCGTACAGAGCAAGAACAGAAACTAAAAAATTTCAAGAAAAAGTGCAGATCGAATTTTAAGTTACAGGCCATCTCAAGCCATCCTGACCTTACCAATCGATTGTTGGGCGCCTCAGGAATGTGTTCCAATCACTAGCAAGCAGTCACACGGTTAGCTTAAAATACTCGTTTTCATTTTCATTGATTTATACATCATTTGCAAGTTTTGATTACATATTCTTGTTCCTTATTGAGTTTGCAAGCTAACCATTCTATTCAATTGCATTTTTGATGACTGTATTTAAAACTGCCATGGTTAGGGTTTCTTGGTTAGTTTTAGGGCTTTGCAATATAGGTTAAATTGAACATTGATTCTGGTACCATGATACTCGTGAGGATAAGACGAGTTGATTGGTACCATCCATGGTCATTTATCATTTTGTGGACAATTTTTGAGATACACAGGTTTGTAGCTACAGCGCAATGTTCGTAGGCAAAAATACCCTGGGCTAAAATGAAGGTTGGGAGGAAGAAGATTATGCGTGGCACTCCCTGGTTGGGCAGTTTGAACTTTAGCGCGTTTTTGTCCATTAACCATTAGTTTTCCTATATTATATTTTGTTTTTATCATATATACAAACACGTCAAATAGCTCAGTTGGCAAGCACGCATTGGAATTAGGCATAAGGACCTGGGTTCGACCCCCAGATCCCATATTTGTTTCCTATTGTTTTTTAACAGGTAATTAGGCGTGTTGCATTAGTGTACATCCACCATGTGCCATCAAGATCCAAACATCAATCATGTCTCTAGCCCAGATCCAAGGCTTCTCCCTTGAAGGTCCATCATGCGCCTCCAGTCAACATATGCACTGAATCCAACAAAGTCAAAACAGGCCATCAACCTTGGGCCCAGAAATTCAGTTGGCACCCCCTAATTTCTAAAGCACATGCCAATTATTCCTTTCTTTTATCTTTTAGTTTATTTAAATCTTTCAACACTTATTTTTATTTTTTAATTCACAAATTAGACTTTTTTTATACAAAAGTCATAAAATCAATAGTTCAAAAAAATTAAGATTAGCTTTTTTTTATTATTAAAGATAATTTAATTTAGTTTAACTTAGGAAATTTTAATTTGTTTTCACAAATAAAATCAAATAGAAAATTAGGTTATCACTTGATTTAATTTTATTTTCTCTTTTTTCTCAAATAAATAAAAATACAAAATAGGTTTTAGAATAAATGAACTTATTTAATTTAAAATTAATTAGCATTAGGATTTTCTTTTTTAATTTAATGATTTCTTTATTTTCTAAAATAACAAAACATGACAAAAACATTTTTTTTAAATCAATCGCAATTAGGTTTAGGCAAGGGTCAAAACCCTAGATTGTTTCGTATTTAATTCATCGCGCGCTTATTATTTATTTTGTCAATATTTTGTAACTGCTCATTGGCTTGTAATAGTTAATTTAGGGCTTTTACTTATCGCTTTTTCCCCGAATTTTTTTGCTATGTAATTAATCCCCCTCCCCGGAGCCTTGTAATAGCATAGATTTACTTTCTCGCATTTTTAATTCCCGCAAATATTTAACTATCTAGATGTATGCTAATAGGATTGTATGACAAGAATGCATGACAAATTAATACGGTTAGAAAACCCTAAATGTGCAAAGATTAAATAACTGAAAACATATCACTCGCACATATCACTCCTAGGGTATACTCTCACTTCGGTCGCTTTCGATAAACAATCATTAAGTATAGGGTTTCTTAGTGGTTGCCCTCCTGTCTAAAAAGATCAAATATCCCATTCGAATGTTGCCTCGGAAATGTTGCCTCAAATATGATCTTAAGACTCTAGGGTTACTACTAAGGTGTCCTAACATTGCTTTAGTGATCGTACGTCCCTTTCGAATTGACCCTTACAACTCCAACGACGGCGCTACCTATTTCTCAATAGTAGGATAGAGCTGTCTAAAGGAAACAATAATAGAAACGATCATTTTTCGAGTAGGTAGATGCTAGTAGGTACTTGCTCAAATCAAAACTTTTCACACTTACACATTTCAAAATAATTTTTCAAAACAACTTCGTCACACCTTTGAGGACTGATACAAGGGTTATCACGAAGTTAAAACTCTTTTTCAAAACAAAGTACATACACAAGCAATTTAAAAAAAAAATGAGCAAGTACCTAAGAGCCCATGGAAAACCATGGATAGAAAGGGTGCTAACAACTTCCCTTTCTATAATCTACCCCCCGTGCTCAAAATATCTTGAAAAAGGGTTTTGTCTGTACTTTTTTCCTTTCCGGTTGGATGAAATAAAAGTCGATGGCGACTCTTGCTTACTGCCAAATTTTGTGAACAAAAAACGCAAACCAGCATTCAAACAGTCGGTTCTGCCATCGTATCATAGAACTGGCGACTCTGCTGGGGAATATTTATAAGTGGGGTATACCTTA
This sequence comes from Vicia faba, assembly GCA_948472305.1. Classification (NCBI taxonomy): domain Eukaryota; kingdom Viridiplantae; phylum Streptophyta; class Magnoliopsida; order Fabales; family Fabaceae; genus Vicia; species Vicia faba. The sequence goes on along the minus strand of OX451740.1, from coordinate 822,155,525 downwards.
GGATCTAGTTCATCATAATTGCTTCTCTTGATTGCTTTTTTTGCTTTACTTTTAAGGGTTTTGTTTGGAGTTACTATAGATCCTAACCCGGATCTGGGGATATCTTTTAGGAAAGTAGCAATAGACTGTGAGGGAACTGTATGGCGTAGATCGATACGGTTGAAGCAGTAGCTACATTGATGCGGCACATTAGTTGGTACCGGTATCCCTTGTGGAGAAACGAGGAGAATACGGGCCGCTGCATGGTGTCGTTAAGCATCAACTGACCTTAGAACCTTTAATCGCCCAACTTGGCCATTAGAAAGTAGTGAGATAGCCGGCCTCGGTATAGAGCTGAAAACTGGTTGATACTCGATGCTACACTCATTGAGACCATACTCTCGAGATAGTTCCGGCCGCAAGAAAAGATTGCATGAGCTGAAACCATGACCGATGGAGGATGGTCAGTGATATTGAGATCCTCTAGAACCCGATTACTTTTTCTAGGACAGGTTTGAAACCAACTTAACTTCAAGAGGGTATTACCTTTGACATCACGCAAGCCTTAAACCTAAGGGTTTTGTGTGATTTGAATGTGTTTGCAATACCTGTTGTTTGCTATACCTGTGGTTTATCATGACATCATGCATCATAACATGGCATTCATACTTCATTACACTAACCATTTCAAAGACCACGGGAATTTATCTTTGTTCTGTTTTGCAGGTCGTGGCTTTCGTGCGTAGAAATACCATCTGAGTCAACTTTGTGCAGATACCTGCCCAACTTAAAGAGCTAGCCTTAAGAGTTTCTGAGACTTCTATGTTCATTAAGAGACACAGTCAACTTCTCAGCCTGGTTACCTCAAATCTTGATGAGCAGATGATGAGCGTACTATTTCAGTTCTTCGATCCTATGTATCATTGCTTCACCTTTCCAGAGTACCAGCTGGTACCCACCTTGGAAGAGTTCTCTTATCTATTGGGCATATCCATCCTTGAACAGGTACCCTTCACAGGTATAGAAGAAGTTCCTAAACCAGAAGACATTACCTCAGCTTTGCATTTGAAAAGGGCTGATGTAGTATCCAATTGGGAAACACGAAGCGGGGTCGAAGGTTTTCTAGCCAAATTTATGATAGACCAGGCTCAACTATTCTGGGATGATTTCGATTTTCAAGCTTTTGAAGATGTCTTGGCTCTGCTTATATATGGTTTGGTTCTCTTCCCGAATCCTGATTCCTTCTTAGATGCGAATGCTATCAAGATTTTCCTTTCTCGCAACTTTGTGCCTACCTTGCTTGGAGATATCTTGCCTACCCTAAATACTCGTACTATGAGGAGAAGAGGGAATCTTATGTGCTGTATGCCATTGCTGTCGAGGTGGTTTATTTCTCACCTTCCTAAGTCTATGCTGAAGAACGAAGAAGGTTTGGGTTGGTCTTACAAAATAATGTCACTTTCCCATATAGATATTCTTTGGTGTTCCCGGGCTATGGAAGACACCGCTGTTATTGACAGCTGTGGGGGATACCCTAATGTCCCATTGTTTGGAATCAGAGGAGGTATACCTTACAATCCTTGCCTAGCGTTGCGAAAATTTAGTCATGCTCGAAGAGATGGTCCCCATGAGTTACTTCTCTAGGACATTGTATTCGACTATAAGGAGGACGTTAAGGAGCATCGCCGGAGGTTTATACGAGCTTGGGGCATGGTGAACAGATCTGATCCCCAAGAGTTGGGACCAAACACTTCCCTTCCTATGCAGCCTTACCTCCAATGGGTCCGAGCTCGTGCCCAGAAGCTTGGGATGCCCTATGAGGCCGTATTACCAGTGATTGTCGAGCCCGCTAATGAAGAAGGCATTCCTTACATGGTTCTCTATCCTTACATGCCCACTGATCCTGGGGAGTTGCAGAGGTCTTGGATCCAGTTGAAGAATGAGCGGGACACTTACCGGGAATAGTACCATGAGCAAGAAAGGAAGATTTTGAAGCTCACCAGGAAGCTCGAGGAAGAAAGAGTGATCAATGACTACATCAGCACAAAGAGGAAGCGTCCATGGGATTTTTGATTCTGCTAGTTTTAGTTTTATTTTATTTACTTCTTTGTAACGCCTTAAAGGCATTGTTGAACCTTTCAAATTTAAAGCTAATAAAGTTTTTGTTCATTTTTGGTTTGCAAATTTAAATCTCCCAAAGTCTTTGAAATCATTACATGCGCATCTCATTATCATTCACATCATTACAGGTACCCCTACAGGTTTCTCATCTTCTTCGCTGTTTATTTCAGCAGAAATGTCTTCCGATCAAGCCATCAAAGATCTTCAGGCACAGAACACCCAATTCCAACAGATGTTCATAAGTCTGGATAAGGGGCAAGAGGATCTGAAGACCCTTATTCTGAAAGAGAAAAAGAAGAAGATGAAGGTCGGTATTCTGAACATGGGTAGAAGATTCGGAGGAAGGTTGAAGCATCAAATTGATCTGACCTCTTCATCCAAGTACGGGGAGAACTAAGAAAGGGAAAAGGACCCTAGTCCTGCAGTTTCTGACAACGATACTGATTACGATGATGAGTAATATCCTCCTGCTGAGGATAGGTACAAGCAGCTAGAAGACTGTCTGAGTGCCATGGAAGTTCAGAAGATACCTGGTTTGGATTTCGGAGAATTGGGATTGGTATTGGGAGTGGTGATCCCTCATAAGTTCAAAGTTCTGGTTTTTGCCAAGTACGATGGAGTATCCTGTCCAAAACTCTATCTCTGCTCATATGTAAGGAAAATCCATCCCCACACTACTGATAGAAATTTGTGGGTGCATTTCTTTCAAGATAGTATGTCAGAGACTCAGCTTGAATGGTTCTACCAGTTGGAAGGAGCCAGTGTCTGAAATTGGGAAGATCTTGCTGCTGCTTTCTACAAGCAGTATCAGTACAATGCCAACCTTACTCCCACTCGTACTCAGCTCCAGGGTATGTCCATGGGTACAGGTGAATGTTTTAAGAACTATGCTCAGAAATGGAGAGACTTGGCTGGAAGAGTCCGACCCCCTTTGTATGATAGGGAGTTGGTAGATATGTTCCTTGGTATGCTGTCTGGTCCATTTTTCAATCACTTGATCGACAACTTGTCATCTGGTTTTACTGAGTTGATTTTGATTGGAGAAAGAGTAGAAGCTAGCATTAGAAGTGGAAAAATACAGAAGGATACCTCTTCGAGTTTGGTAAAGAAGCCTTTCACCGGTAAGAAGGAAGCTAGTGCAGTCTATAGCCCGAGGGGCCAAAACAGATCTGAACACCGTCAAATAGTAAATGCTGTAGTGACCCCAAGACCCGCATTTTCTCCACAACGCAATAATCAACCAAGGGTGGAAAGACCACAACAGTAGTTTACCCGCATCAACATGACTCTGGATGAAGTTCTACCTCACCTGCTAAAATCCAACTTGGCGACCTTGAGAGAGGCTCCCAAGAATCCAAACACTACTTCTCCCAGATATAATCCCAACGCTGGTGCGCCTACCATTTTGAGAGTCTGGGCCATGATAAAAACAATTGCTGGGCTCTGAGAAACAAAGTGCAAGATTTACTCGAAGGCAAGGAGATAGAGTTTGACGCTCCAGAAAAGCCGAATGTTATAACTGCTCCTATGCCCAAACATGGTCGTGGAGTTAATGTTGTTGACACCGATTTGTTTGTGACCTCTGTTGAAGAAATTTCTACTCCTCTGATGACGATTAAGAAGAATTTGTTGTTGGCCGGTTTATTTCCGGGTTATGGTGAAGGTTGCCACATGTGTTCGATTGTACCTATTGGTTACTGTTTGTTGAAGTCAAGTGTTCAGTGCCTGATGGATAATAAAGAAATTTTGTTTGAGAAGACTTTGATTCTGTTTGTTCCAAATGAAGACGTTGCCATTATAACAATTTCCACCAATCCTTCCAAGGTTTCCTCGAGAAAACCTGTTAGGGTTACACCTATTCCAAGAGTTGCTCTGCTAATAATCATTGTTCCTTGTCCCATTCCGTACACCTCAGACAAGGTTGTCCCTGGCATTATGGTGCTGATATATATTACCATGGTGTTAAGCAAGATCTAAAGACTGAAGAAGCTGATACTGATGTTAGTAATATTGTCGGGACTAGTAAAGTTACCCGAAGTGGAAGGGTCTTATCTCCTGAGATTTCCCCGAAGACTATCATCAAGCCTACTGTTATTCCAACTGTTACTCCAACCACCACCCCTGACATTCCTCCTGTTCCTACTCCAGTTAGTACACCTGCTACTATTCCTATTCTTACTCCAGTTATTACCCCTGTTGCTGAGCCATCTGGGACTCGAGGCAAAGAAATTATAGGTGAGCCTGCCCGGACGAAGGCACCTGAGAAAATCGTTGTGGAAGCCTCTAAACAAGAAATAGAGGAAATACTGAAAATTATCAAGAAGAGCGACTACAATATGGTTGAGCACTGGGGAAGACCCCATCAAATATCTCCATGTTGTCTCTGATATTAGATTCTGAAGCCCATGCGAATGCTTTGATTGCATTTCTCAAGACTGCGCATGTGTCGCAGGAAACTTCAGCCGATCAGTTCAAAGATTGCATGGCCAGCCTCACTGCTGACAATGGGTTGGGTTTCTCAGATGCGGATCTGACACAGAAAGGAAGAAATCATAATGATGCTTTGCACGTCTCAATCGAGTGCAGGGGCACCACTATGGCCCATGTGATGGTAGATACCGGGTCCTCACTGAATGTTCTACCAAAGAAAGCGTTAGACCGTCTGGATTGTGAAGGTTTGATTCTAAAGCCTAGTAACATTATGGTAAGGGCTTTTGACAGATCAAAGAGAATGGTGCACGGGGAGGTGGTCATCCCTGTCAAAGTGGGTTCTCAGACTTTTGGTTCCACCTTCTACGTGATGGATATCAAGCCATCATATTCTTGCTTGCTGGGTCGTCCTTGGATCCATAAGGCTGGGGCAGTTACTTCCACACTCCATCAAATGCTGAAGTACCCAGTGAAGCGAAAGATTGTCACAGTAGGAGGTGAAGAAGAATATATGGTGAGTCATCTCAATTCCTTTCACTACGTAGAGATGGACGGGGAATTCATAGAAACTCCTTGTCGGAACTTCGAAGAGGTTCCTCAAACTTTGGCGTCAACTGAAGTTACTACTGGAAAACCTCCAATGAAGATGGCCTCTCTCATGGACGCCAGGGCTGTAGTTGAAGAAGGTGGGTGTACCAATTGGGATCAGCTCCCTGATTTCACTCACAAAACTGACAAATTTGGTTTGGGCTTAACTACAGGGTCTCAAAAGGATGTTAGGCGTGCACAGATTGGAAGACCTCCTCTACACATCAGTAATCAGGGAGTTAATGCAATTGAGGACAGTGAAGAAGGTTCAGACATCGACAGTTGGATCTACCCAACAACCAACGGTGGACTGAATAATTGGACGGCGAAGGACTTCATACCTGTTTCTTTTATTCCACAGTAATTGACTTTTGTTTTAAGACTTGTAATAAACAATTTGAAACTTTACGGCCTGGTGCCTTGCCCGAGGCGCCTTGGCTTTGCTTGTGAGGGCTTATTATTTGTCATTTCATATATCATTAATAAAGCATTGGACGTTTCTTGCATATAAATTTTGCGCTCCTTGTTTTTCTTTTTCATCTCACTTTATCAAAACAACTATTCTCTTACACACACTCACGTATCATACTGCAGATCCATATCCACCCTGGATCCCATTGATAACAACTCTGCTACTTCCAATTATGACTTCAAAAATTCGATCAACCAAGCCGAGGACGAAGGTGAGGATGATTGTGAGGTGCCTGGAGAACTTGCTAGACTATTACAGCAGGAAGAAAGGGCCATGCAGCCTCATGAAGAGCCAGTTGATTCAGTGAATCTGGGTACAGAGGTAGACATGAAAGAGGTTAAGATAGGGGCGAATCTGGAGCCTAGTGTCAAACAACGGTTAATACAGATGCTACGCGACTATGTTGAGATCTTCGCCTGGTCCTATGAAGACATGCTTGGTTTGGACACTGATATTGTGGTTCATCGCTTGCCAAATAAAGAAGATTGCCCTCCGGTAAAGCAGAAGGTCCACCGTATGCGCCCCGAAATGTTAGAGAAAATCAAAGTAGAGGTCATGAAACAGTTCGACGCAGGATTCTTAGCTGTCACTTCTTATCCACAGTGGGTTGCCAACGTTGTTCCGGTACCTAAGAAGGACGGTAAGGTACGGATGTGTGTGGACTATAGAGATATGAACAGGGCAAGCCCCAAGGATGACTTCCCACTTCCTCACATTTATGTTCTGGTTGACAACACCGCGCATCACAAGATCTTCTCCTTTATGGATGGTTTTTCTGGCTACAACTAGATCAAGATGGCTCCTGAGGACATGGAGAAGACAACCTTTGTTACGCAGTAGGGCACCTTTTGTTACAAGGTAATGCCTTTTGAGTTGAAGAATGCTGGGGAAACTTATCAGCGCACCATGGTAGCTTTGTTCCACGATATGATTCACCACGACATCAAGGTTTATGTTGATGACATGATAGCCAGGTCCCAGACTGAGGAAGAGCAGCTTGATCATCTCCAGAAACTGTTTGACAGTTTGAAGACGTACAAACTGAGGTTGAATCAGAACAAGTGTACCTTCGGGTTAAGGTCTGGTAAGCTTCTGGATTTTGTTGTCAGTGATAAGGGTATTCAGGTGGACCCTACAAAAGTAAAATCCATACAAGAAATTCCAGCTCCCCGCACAGAGAAGGAAGTTAGAGGTTTCTTGGGATGACTAAATTACATCGCCAGGTCCATTTCACATCTGACTGCTACTTGTGAGCCAATCTTCAATCTATTGAAGAAAGATCAAGTGGTAAAATGGAATGATGAATGCCAGACCGCTTTCGAAAGAATCAAATAATACCTTCAAGAACCACCAATTTTTATGCCTCCAGTTGAAGGAAGACCTTTGATATTATACTTGACAGTGCTGGACAATTCAATGGGGTGTGTATTGGGGCAGCATGACGAGTCTGGCCGAAAAGAGCACGCTATTTACTACCATAGCAAAACGTTTACCGAATGTGAGACCCAATACTCATTGCTCGAGAAAACTTGTTGCGCTTTGGCATGGGCTGCTAGCCAACTGAGACAGTATATGCTGACTCACACCACCGTGTTGATATCAAATATGGATCCAATCAAGTATATTTTCGAGAAGCCCGCTCTCTCCGGAAGGATAGCAAGATGGAAGATGATCTTAACTGAGTACGACATCCAATACACAACCCAAAAAGTAATCAAGGGGAGTGTGTTGGCGGATCATTTGGCGCATCAGACCGTGGATGACTACTAGTCCATGAATTTCGAGTTCCTGGATGAGAACATCATGTTGGTAACCGACTGCGAAGAACTTGGACCGAATGAAGGACCCGAGGTGGGATCCCGATGGTCTATGTATTTTGATGGAGCCTCGAATGCATTGGGTAATGGCATTGGTGCTGTAGTTATATCTCCTAAGGGCTGTCATACTCCGTTCACTGCTCGATTATGTTTTAATTGCACCAACAACATGGCGGAGTATGAAGCATGTATCATGGGTCTTCGAGCTGCTATTGACCTGAGGATTAAGTTCTTGAGTGTATTCGGAGATTACGCTCTGGTGATAAGTCAGATCAAAGGCGAGTGGGATACGAAGCACCCGAATCTTATTCCTTACCAAGAGTATGTACTGACATTGCTCCCACACTTTGAGGAGATAACCTTTGAGCACTTCCCAAGAGAGGAGAATCAGTGGCGGACGCGCTAGCTACCATCTCTTCTATGTTCAAAGTCAGGTGGGACAATGAGGCTCCCCAGATTACCATTGAGAGGCTGGACGAACCCGCATACTGCTGTGACATTGAAGCTGAAGAGGTAGTAGATAAACCCTGGTTTTACGGGGTAAAAAGGTATCTCGAGGCTCAGGAGTATCCCGAAGGGGCATATGTTAATGATAAGAAGTTTTTGAGATGGTTTGCTACGAAGTTCTTCATCAGTAATGGAATCCTCTATAAGCGTAACCATGATTCAACCTTACTGCGATGAATGGACAAGAGCGAGGCAGAAAGGATCATGGCAGAGTTACATGAAGGTACCTTCGAAAATCATCCCAGTGGACACACTATGGTGAAGAAAATCCTACGGGCAGGATATTACTGGTCCACCATGGAAGTCGATTTTTATCAGCACTCTCAAACCTGTCATAAGTGGCAAGTCTATGCTGATAAGGTGCATGTACCTCCGGCTCCCCTGGATTTTCTGACAGCTCCTTGGCCCTTTGCAATGTGGGGTATCGACATGATCGGCGAGATCAGACCTACTGCGTCTAACGGGCATCACTTCATCCTTGTAGCAATTGATTATTTCACGAAGTGGGTGGAAGCGGCTTCCTTTGCTACAGTAACCAAGAACATCGTTGCACGGTTTATCCGAAACAATCTGATCTATCGATATGGTGTACCCGAGAGGATTATTACGGACAATGGTACAAATCTCAATAACACAATGATCACCGAGCTCTACAAACAGATCAAGATACAACACCATAACTCTTCTCCCTACCGACCAAAGATGAATGGGGTTGTTGAAGCAGCTAACAAGAACATTAAGAATATTATACAGAAGATGATGGTGACATACAGAGACTGGCACGAGATGTTACCATTCGCTCTTCATGGGTACCGTTCCTCAGCACGGACGTCGACAGGGGAATCACCCTACTCTTTGGTGTATTGCATGGAGGCAGTCCTACCCATCAAAGTCCAGATACCCTCTCTCAGGATTATGAAGGATGCGGGTTTGAACGAAGACGACTGTATCCAAACCCGACTTGATCAGCTGAATCTAATCAATGAAAAGAGACTTACTGCTATCTGTCATGGTCAGACGTATCAAAAGCGAATGATCAAGGCTTTTAACAAGAAAGTCAAACGCCAAGAATATCAAGTCGGGGATCTAGTGATCAAACACATCATACTACCTCAAGGTGATCTCAGGGGTAAATGGACCCCCACATACGAAGGGCCATTTGTGGTTAAGAACATTTTCTCGGGAGGAGCTATGATTCTAACTACCATGTATGGTGACGACCTTCCTCACCCCGTCAATGCAGACATAGTGAAAAAATACTACGCATAATCAAAGACCCACTAGGTTGACTGGCCTAGGCAAAAATAAGGTCTTCCCGGCGAACCAAAAGGGTTCAGGCAAAAGTAAGGGATGAAAATGAAAAAAAAAACTGTACACCCGGCAAGTCGAAAACCTGAAAAGGCGACTTGGGCAAAAAAGGGTATCCCAGTGGACTGGAAACCCGAAAGGGCGGTCCAGGAAAAAATTAGGGATTGAAGTGTAACACTATGTCTCATTGGATCATCTTTCAATTAGACTTCGGTATCGACTATCAAGCTCAGACGGCGCCAAACAATCTGATCAACCTTCGACCAAGCAGCAAAGTGATGAGACACTTGAAGATATAAGGGCAATAGCAGAGTTGGAACCCAATGGAGTCGTTTCACATAGCTGTTTTTCTTTCTTTTACATAAATTGTAATTTCTTTCGGCGGCGTTCTCTTACTAGGATGTCAGCCTCTTTGTACAAAAACGCCTATTACGGGTCAACTTCAAAAATCAATATAATTCATTTTTACAAGAAATTTCAATTTGTTTTTATTTTTCTGTTTTGTTTTGCAAGAACTTCCAATGATTAATTTATGATATATGAATTTGAAAATAATTATTGCTCATAAATATTTACATGAGAAACAAAGATGATTACTCGTAATTCCAGGAACAGGGACAAACAAGAAGTGCCCAAACCTTACAGTTACTTTGCCCATCAAGTATCAGGATAGAGCCAGCTTGAGAACATAAGCAGTGGTACATACACTCCCCACAGAGTAAAAAGTATCCAAAGACAATGATGTTAGCTTTCCTGAACAGGACATAACTCTTCCCAGCTAAGGTTCACAATTACGAGTGAGTCGGTAAAAATTTTCCCAAGCAGAGTTTATTTCTCTCACAAGTAAAAATTCAATCTCCAAAAGAATTCATTATCACCAACAACGGAAATTCATCCCCAACTGAGTTTATTTCTCCAAGTCGGCAGATCTATCAATAAAGTGTCTCCTCTCCAACAGAGTTATTCCCTATAGAGTTATCCTCAGACAGAGTCTCGTCCGGCAGAATATTTACCAGCCAAGGGGCAAATCCCCAGCATACTCATCTTTGTTCACCATCCCCAATAGAAGTAGAGGAACTGATGTTTTTTGCAGCAGTCAAGAATACAATTTCTCATACTCTCAACAGCAGTCAGGGATTTATTTTCTCGGACTCAGATTATTACGTCAGCATTTCATGTTAATACATCATGACATATGCATACATTACATATAACATAATCTAAGTTATTTTTAGAACCTCATCACAATACATGTCATGCAACGCATATGACTAACCCTACATTTCTTTCATAAAATACAGTTATTATCAACAATTTCCAGCATATCCATGATCAACATTCGAAGCTAAACAGAGTAATCATCGGCGCGACAAGAACAACCTTACCCAGGTACCCTCTGCAGTTTTACCCAAACTTATTCCGAAGCAGCCCTACTATCCAGGTTACTTCTCACAGCCCTACAATCCAAGCTTTAATATCGAAGTAACCCTACTATCCAGGTTCCTTCTCACAACCCTACTATCCCGGCTTTCATTTCAAAGTAAACCTACTATCCAGGTTCCTTCTTACAGCCCTACTATCCTGGCTTTCATTTCGAAGTAACCCTACTATCCAAGTTCCTTCTCACAGCCCTACTATCCCGACATTCATTTCGAAGTAACCCTACTATCCAGGTTCCTTCTCACAGCCCTACTATCCCGGCTTTTCATATAGAAGTAACTCTACTATCCAGGTTCCTTCTCACAACCCTATTATCTAGGCTTTCATATCGAAGTAACCCTACTATCCAGGTTCCTTCTCACAACCCTATTATCCCGACTTTCATTTTGAAGTAACCCTACTATCCAGGTTCCTTCTCACAGCCCTACTATCCCTGCTTTCATTTCGAAGTAACCCTACTATCCAGGTTCCTTATCACAACCCTATTATCCAGGCTTTCATCTTGAAGTAACCCTACTATTCAGGTTCCTTCTCATAACCTTACTATTTGGGTTCTTCCTCTCTTATCCCCAGACAGCAGTCCATAACACTGTAAGACCGGGACCCGATCTAACACAATTGATTTCACATTTCCCCAGAAAGTCGCGGTGCAACATATACCCCAACCAAACACACAGTTCACTTCTACTTCCCAAACTGGAATTAGTCCCCAGTAGAGTAACGAACAACTAAAGCAACTAAAACTCTATTCCTCTCAAGACAGAGACCAACATTCCCCAACAAAATCCTCCTTAACAACAGGTATGCAGGATCTCGCAAAGGAATCTCTTATGCGTTCGACACCTCTTCGGATGGCATCTTTAAGCCCATATACCGTCATCGACTTCCAAATGGAATCTATAAGCCCATATCGCAAGTCAAGTATCACTTCACGCGAGTGCAAATTTCTGGGCACTCTAGTGTTCAATCATCTTCCACCTTCTAATCACGAAAGGCAGACAAGCCAATCTACATCCTTAGGTTTAAGAAGATTGAACAGGGGAAGCTGTTGTAACCCAAAATTTTCCCTCCCATATTTCTCAATAAATGTCATGTGAAGTCCCCAAACTGCTCAAGGAAGTTCAAGAGTTGACCAAACAAACTCTCTCTTAAAGTAGTCTACCTCAAATTAGGGTTTCATTTTTCATCGAGATGCTTGAGTCCAAAGGATCCCCAATTCCTTCCATTGTCCTAATATGTTCCCAAGATCATCCATGTCAAGTTTCAAGCCTTGCAGAGGAAGTTTGCTCAGTCAATTGCTCAAAGGGATGAAAATCGACTACGCTAGGTCAAAAGTCAACTGTGGCCCACATACAGTCAAACTTCAAGATTTTTGGTCAACATCCTCATTTTGAAGTATCATCCGTCATTTGATCAAGGGTTGATTATGATTCCTCAAGTATTTCTTACAATTCATCAAAACCCAAAAGTTGCTAAATTAGGGTTTTGTAGGAAAAGTCAACTCAATTTTGACCAAGCATAACTTTCTCATACTTTATCAAAAATGACCCATCCAAAGATCATTTTGAATAAGATGCAATTCCCTACAATTAATCTTCAGCTCCCAAGTTCAAAATATGCACTCACAAGAAGATATGAATTTTGACATTATAGGTCATTTTGAAAAGTCAACCAAAACACCTTTTGAGTCAAAGCGTCACACATGAACATGGAAGACTCAATTGAGATGATACCAAAAGGGTTGCTTATAGGACATCCTAATCTTTCTAAAAAGTCAAAGAACACCTCTCTATGGTCAAAATTGAGAGAGAGATGCATTGTCAAAGTTGGCAATTTTTGTGAAATTTTCAAAAGTCAACATTGATCAAAATTGCATTTTCTCCACATGGGCCCGTCTTTTCAAGATTGCATCTCATTCCTAGCATACTCCACGACCTATAGGACCCTCCATGCTTTATTTATTTATTTATTTAATTTATTTTGATTTTTATTCATTTAAAAGTCAAATAAAATAAAATAAATCCAAATAAATCATATAATGTGTTTTAGGGATGATTTTTGCATTGAAGGAAGAACTTATGTGCTGTTAAATGAGAACCAATTTGTGAAAGACTGATTTGGGTTGAAAAAGATTGGATTGAAGCAAATTTGGAAAGATATCATATGCCATGAAAGACCAAATAAAATCTTCATAATTGACAAGATTCAAGTCATTTTTGTTGACCTAATAAATTGCACTACATATACAGAAGGTGTCCAAGGCAAGAAAAGGGGTTGAACAGTCGTACAGAGCAAGAACAAAAACTAAAAAATTTCAAGAAAAAGTGCAGATCAAATTCCATGTTACAGGCCATCCCAAACCATCTTGACCTTACCAATCGATTTTTGAGCGCCTCAGGAACGTGTTACAATCACTAGCAAGCCTCCCCACAACCTGAAACACATTGCAGCAGTCACACGTTTAGCTTAAAAAACTCGTTTTCATTTTCATTGATTTATACATCGTTTACATGTTTTGATTACATATTATTTTTCCTTATTGAGTTTGCAATCTAATCATTCTATTAAATTGCATTTTTGATGACTGTATGTAAAACTGCCATGCCCAGGGTTTCTTGTTTAGTTTTAGGGATTTGCAATACAGGTTAAATTGAATGTTGATTCTGGTGCCATGATACTCGTGAGGATGAGACGAGTTGATTGGTACCAGCCATGGTCATTTATCTTGCTTGTGGACAATTTTTGAGATACACAAGTTTGTAGCTACAGTGCAATGTCCGTAGGTAAAAATACCCTGGGCTAAAACGACGATTGGGAGGAAGAAGATGATGTGTGGAACTCCCTGGTTGGACAGTTTGAACTTTAGCGCGTTTTTGTCCATTAACCATTAGTTTTTCCTATATTATTTTTTTTATCATATATACAAACAAGTCAAATAGCTCAGTTGGCAAGCGTGCATTGGAATTAGGCATAAGGACATGGGTTCGATCCGCAGGTCCCATATTTGTTTCATATTGTTTTTTAACAGGTAATCAGGCGTGTTGCATTAGTGTACATCCACCATGTGCCATCAATATCCAACCATCAATCATGTCTCTAGCCAAGATCCAATGCTTCTCCCTTGAAGGTCCATCATGCGCCTCCAGTCAACATATGCACTGAATCTAGCAAAGTCAAAACAGGCCATCAACCTTGGGCCCAGAAATTCAGTTGGCACCCCCCTAATTGCTAAAGCACAAGCCCATTATTCCTTTCTTATTTCTTTTAGTTTATTTAAATCTTTCAACACTTATTTTTATTTTTTAATTCACAAATTAATCTTTTTTTATACAAAAGTCATAAAATCAATAATTCACAAAAATTAGGATTAGTGTTTTTTTTATTATCAAAGATAATTTAATTTAGTTTAACTTAGGAAATTGTAATTTGTTTTCACAAATAAAATCAAATAGAAAATTAGGTTATCACTTGATTTAATTTTATTTTCTCTTTTTTCTCAAATAAATAAAAATACAAAATAGGTTTTAGAATAAATTAACTTATTTAATTTAAAATTAATTAGAATTAGGATTTTATTTTTTAATTTAATGATTTCTTTATTTTCTAAAATAACAAAACATGACAAAAACATTTTTTTTAAATCAATCACAATTAGGTTTAGGCAAGGGTCAAAACCCTAGATTGTTTCGTATTTAATTCATCGCGCACTTATTATTTATTTTGTCAATATTTTGTAACTGCTCACTGGCTTGCAATAGTTAATTTAGGGATTTTACTTATCGCTTTTTCCCTGATTTTTTTGGCTATGTAATTAATCCCCCTCCCCGAAGCCTTGTAATAGCGTAGATTTACGTTCTCACATTTTTAATTCCAGCAAATATTTAACTGTCTAGATGTATGCTAATAGGATTGTATGACAAGAATGCATGACAAATTAATACGGTTAGAAAACCCTAAATGTGCAAAGATTAAATAACTGAAAACATATCACTCGCACATATCACTCCTAGGGTATACTCTCACTTTGGTTGCCTTCGGTAAATGATCATTAAGTATAGGGTGTCTTGGTGGTTTCCCTCCTGTCTAAAAAGATCAAATGTCCCATTCAAATGTTGCCTTGGAAATGTTTCCTCGAATATGATCTTAAGACTCTAGGGTTAATACTAAGGTGTCCTAACATTGCTTTAGTGATCGTACGTCCCTTTCGAATTGACCCTTACAACTCCAACGATGGTGCTACCTATTTCTCAATAGTAGGATAGCGCTGTCTAAAGGAAACAAGAATAAAAATGATCATTTTTCGAGTAGGTAGATGCTAGTAGGTACTTGCTCAAATCAAAACTTTTCACACTTACACATTTAAAAAAAAAATTTCAAAACAACTTCGTCACGCCTTTGAGGACTGATACAAGGGTTATCACGAAGTTAAAACTCTTTTTCAAAACAAAGCACATACACAAGAAATTTTAAAAAAAAGATGAGCAAGTACCTAAGAGCCCATGGAAAACCATGGATAGAAAGGGTGCTAACACCTTCCCTTTCTATAATCTACCCCCCGTGCTCAGAATATCTCGAAAAAGGATTTTTTTTCTATACTTTTTTCCTTTCTAGTTGGATGAAATAAAAGTCGGTGGCGACTCTTGCTTACCGCGACATTTTGCGAACAAAAAACGCAAAAACGCAAACCAGCGTTCAAACAGTCGGTTCTGCCACCGTATCACAATATGCAAAGAAAGTATATAATTTGATTCCTTACATTTTCCTTACCAACAGTGGTATATGAATTTATGGTAATGGGTGTGGATACCCTTGTTAAGGATTGCTTTGATTTGGCTTCTGGACGTGGGCTTGCTTAGGGGCTGGTGATGATTAGTGCATTTTCAGGAGAATTCCAAGAGTGTATTTGCAATTTTGTGTGACCCTCTCTCTGTTTTTTTTTTTCCGTCCTTCTTTTTTTGCATGCAAGCATGCTGCTTATATAGCGTAGGAAGGAGGGGACAAGATAATTAATGTTTGTAACAGCCATTTGAATGCCATGAATACCAAAACGTAACCTTGGCCAAAGTTAAGGGATTTTGTCTATTTTTTGAATTTGGCATAAATGTGGAAATACTGGCCTTCGAATACCCTCTTTTGAATGGGATGATGGCCTCTTTCAAATGGCCTTGATTCAGCTCCTTCGAACGGCTCTGATTCATTTCCTTCGAATGGGTCTGATTCAGATTCGAAGTTTTCAGAACTTCCTTCATTAGAGCATCTTAGATTAATACAAACTCTGCACTAAAATGCCATTCAAAGGTCATTTCATTTTGATGTTCTGATTGAGGGGAACTCTGAAGTTCCAGTCGGAGGACACTCTGAAGTTCCAGACGAAGGACCTTTTGGAATGCCAATCGAATGATCCTGTTACATACTAATCGAAGGCCTTGTTGAAATGCCAATTGAAGGATCTTGTTACAAGGACAATCGAAAGGCTTTGTTGAAATGCCAATCAAAGGATCTTGTTACAAGGCCAATTGAAAGGATTTGTTGAAATGTCAATCGAAGGATCTTGTTGCAAGGACAATCAAAAGGCTTTGTTGAAATGCCAATCGAAGGATCTTATTACAAGGCCAATCGAAAGGCTTTGTTGAAATGCCAATCTAAGGATCTTGTTACAAGGCCAGTCGAAAGGCTTTGTTGAAATTCCAATCGAAGGATCTTGTTACAAGGCCAATAGAAAGGCTTTGTTGAAATTCCAATCGAAGGATCTTGTTACAAGGCCAATCGAAATGCTTTGTTGAAATGCCAATTGAAAGGCCTTTTGGAGATGTCAATCGAAGGAAACTTAAAATACATCACTCATAAATATTCCTTTTCTTTAGGAAAGGGTTTGTGACCAACTGTACCTGTAGAAATGTTTAAGACTAAGCCATTGGATTGACTAGACTTATACAGATTAAAATAAAAATTTTCACCGCACTTTATTGTTTCCAAAGGAATGGGAAAAGAGCGAGTAACCCAAACAGAAGGGGAAAGATTCAAGGTAAGGGGGTTGGTTATGCAAAGGGAAGGTATTAGCACCCTAAACATCTATGGAACTCCGTAGGGACCTCTTTGTAAATCTGTATACTTTTAATATAAAATGTTGTATAAAAATGGATGGTGCAGGTGAGAAAAGAAATATATTTTTATAGTTTTTTCACCCGCCGCGGTTGCGAACCTTTAGTGCCTACGTACCATCTTTCGTGCAATAGGGGATCAGGGTACACGTAGTTCCTCTTTTAAAATATTTTAAAACATAAGTATGTTAATTGATTTTATAAGATAAGACATCATTGTCATTGTCCGTGTGAAAAAATATACCTACTACCCACAATTATGAGAAAGGATAATTTACATCATCTCAAAGTGGAGGATATGGCTTGGATTCTAAAATCAACAATGTCTTACTCAACACCCAAGTGGAAAATATCTCTCTTCACTATATATTATATAAGTATAGTTGTTTGCATCACTACAAGGATTGACAAGAGTCTAATCTTTTGAGAAAGGTTTTAAAATAAAAAGCCAAAGTGACAAAATGGTTTGTAATGAGATTGATTGACTTTTAGTCTTCTCACAAAAAATGTCAAGGTATTATTAAGTTTATTGAAGTTTATTTATGAAAAGGTTTTGAAAATGCATGGACCTATGTCCAAGTTTATTATGAAAGTGGCTCAAGTTTAAAAAACAAGAAGAGTTTTCAAAAGGAGAGAGAAGATTTTTGAAATTAAATAATATGGGAGGAGAAGAAGAGACTATCCTAAAGCATAAGGTAAAAGCTAGGGATAAGAACCATCTAACCAACAAGAATCCAATCCTTGACATTATGAGCCAAGATATAATTCTCATTCTTTGGATTGAAACGAAGCAAGCAAAGATACTAGACCTCTTGAGAGAACTAAACTTCAAGTGTATTAAGTCTTCACAAAAATTGGGCAGAGTAACGGTTGTATACGGGTGAATCCCAGATTACAAACAAAGTATGTAATCACAATAACCTGCACACAAAACAAACAAACAACCCAATGTCTTGAGGTAAACCTCAAGAACACAAGACAAAATATCCATCAAGGTCACAAGGTCTCCAACATAGGCCAAGGTTTCCTTTCCTAAGTCCAAGAAGTCCAATGCTCCATAATACCAAGGATAGTATCCAAATAGTCCAAGTATCATTAAAGGTTTTTAAGGTTTATGTTGATTATTAGGTGTCTTAGAAGAGAAAAGAAAAGCTCAAGTGAGCAAAAATAAAAAAATGACATGAAATGTAATGCTTAAAGTAAATGGTACATAAAGCATAAAAAATAAAAGGCATAAAGTAAAAACAATTTAATAATTAGTGGTTAGTTGGATGACCATCTTGAAACTTGCATTTGGAACTCATTAGAGGATTGGTAGAACCAAAGCCTCCACACAACAAGTTGCATTTTCTTTTTGTCAATTATATTATCCATTTGGAATCCTCAAACATACCATTTGATGATCAACGATGTTTAAGTGATCCGCGTTGACCAAAGGTATTGTAGATCCATTAGAGGATTGGTAGAACCAAAGCCTCCACACAACGAATCTCAAGGTTATTGGATCAAAGAGATCAAATTAACATAATTGGGCTTGCAAACATAGGTTTGGGCCACAAATGATCATTTATTCGAATTCGGACAAAATTTAGCGGTATGTTAAGCAATCGTAAGTGGACTTATGTAGAAGTCGCACCTATATTGAGGCTGGTCAATAACAATCTATGCACCATTTATTTTGAGACATTATATAGAGATCATGCTCCAATAACACTTAGTGCAATAAGAAAGGGATAAGATGAAGAGGGGTGGGAAAGAACATACAAACCACATTTAAATTAAATTTCAATTAAACTATTATTAAAATCATTCATCCATTTTTATGGAGTTAAAGTCAATACCATGGATCCAATGATGTTAACAAAGTTCATAATCAAAAATTCAACCCATGATCAGCCAGAAAATAATCACAAAATAATATTGCATTTAGTATATACATTAAAAATGTTTTAAAATATTTTAAAATAGAAATAAAAGAGAGAAATATCAACTATGTTCAAATTAATCAAGAAATAAAAAGTAAGACCATAGAAAAATCAGAAATGAACTAAAATAATTTTATAAAATTTTTGGTAATTTTTTAAAGTCAGAAACTATTTTTAAAATTAAAAGAATAGAGTAAAATAAACCAAAAATGATAAAAAAAACACCAAATCAGAAATAAAAAATGAATGATGTCACCAATATTTGTCACAATATCATTGGATCATTCCATAATTCTTTTAGAATTAAAAAATGCATGTTAGTAATCAAATCCAAGGGATCTGGCACGCTGTGCATATCATGGTAATTAGTGAATAAATCATAGAATCATTAATTCAATCAGATTTTCAAAAAAACAAAATAGATGGCGCGCCTTCATTGGTTGGAAGATGACACGTTGGTCATCTTCAACCTCCAGCCAACATGAATTGCAAGTCTCTCAAACTATAAAATCAGAAGCTCAGACCTATGTCATTCGCTTCATCTCTTCAAGATGAAGACAACCACACCTTCGCAACAAATTTATATAAACTATAGCTCAAGCAATTTGGAAGGAATGTTTTGAAAAAGGGATTTGAAATTTCATGGTCAAAACATGTTTCCAGATAAAAATAAGTGTTGCGACTAGAACCATGGTAATGAGAGCATCACAATGATATCAAAGTTTTGAGGAATTGATGGAGAAATCTGCCTATTGAAGTTGAGTTGCAGAGCTCTGAAACTGGACTTCTATGCAGCAATATAGGTCACAATTCTTTAAGGTAATTGTATGGTTAGCTTCAGGGAAGATCAAGGAAGGTAAATTGATAGAAAAAGGCTTGTACACATATTTCGAAGTTGCAGAAATTTGAGTTATGGAACAAGTTTGGCAGGGTGATTCTGGCTATCTAAGATTGAGAAAATGAATAAGGGATGACCCTCTATTTATAGGGAATCAAATGGAATGTCCAAGCGTGTGAAATGATGAAGTTTGGAGGGAAATCGTGTGGAGTTGCAAACAAGAAAAATGTAACTTCTAATTTGATCAAAACTCATCCAAAATGTGTGTTTTGCTGTGCTAATCACTTCTGGAAGTTCACTAAACATGTTTAGAGGCAAAAACACGTAGAAACAGAGTGTTTAGAAGATAAATCAATGATTTCAAATTCTGACTTTTGAAGAAACTTCAGTTTCAAGTTACCAAGTTCAAATCAATGGCCTTCTTAGCTTAAGGGGTCTTAGGGAATGATTCTTGATGCTTTAGAAAGATGATGTTACAAGCTTTGCAATGGAAAAAGAATGAAATCAAATGGATGCTTGAGCTGAAAGTTGCATTGATTCAAAGTTTGAGAAAAAGGGTTGACTTTCCATACTTAGAAATATTTCAAATTTTTCTTCAAAAGTGACCTATAATGTTTTGCATCCAAACATGGCCTTCCACTTGGAATTTTCTCTTGCCAAAGAAGATGGCATGAAATAGATATCTTAAATGAAACTTTGAAACTTGAACCATTCAAATCTCCAAAAATTGAGAGAGTTATGAATTGTTGAAGTTGGCAAAAAATCATGAAATGACCTATAATCTTTTGTATCCTTAGGGCATCTTCCATCCATTTTCTCACTTTTCACATAAAAGAAGGAATAAAGTTCACATCCTGAAGATCATTATGGAAAGCGAGTGGTCCTGAGGTGATAAAAATTGACCAACTTATGATCATTTGAAGTCACACATGAGAAATTCGGGGTTCATCTGGAGGACTTGTAATCTTTCTTCATCGTCAAGCTTCTTCCACATGAAAACTCCTTGAAACTTTTGAAGTGATTTGTTAATAAACCTTTAAAGAGAAGTATGTCATTTGAATCACTCAAAAATACCAAAATATGGGCAAGATATACTTATTTGAAGTTCAAAACCCTAGCTCCTAGATCAAGAAAATGCTTTGAGGAACCTTGACAATTTTGAACCACCTTCTTGTACCAAAAATCTTGCTTTGTAAATAGAAGTTATTGAGGATGAAAATAAGAATTCATAGCCACCAAAACCACTTCCATATCTTGAGAACTTAGAGAAATTTTCACTTGTGACCAATGGGAACAAGGCATTGTCCAACCATGACAACTTCTTCAATCAATCCCTCGCACATTTGAATCAATCTTGATAACTTGAAAATGTAGTGAATCAAAATAACCTTTCCATTCCATCCCTTCCAAAACAACTTCAATGTTGAGGTTTGGACTTCTCAAGCTTTATTGACTAGGGAATGGACATAAACTCATGAACCCATGGAGCAACTTGCTAAGCCTTATTGCCTTTACCTACATTATTAACAAGTAAGACAAACCAACATTGTGTTTTATTAATTAAAATAAAAATCAAGACAAAATATTCATGATCACAAAAGAAAACAAGTCAAGGTGCTTGCTGATTCCTCAAAGAGAAAAGCTAAAGATAGGGAGGAGAACCAAAAGCCCTAATGTGATCTTGTTGTGATTGAATCAACATGGTATGATGAAGGGATCTTAGGGGGGAAATTGTGGTACAACAGCTGCCCTTATTTAAGTTTCTTCTATCCGGAGATACAAAGGTTAAAAATCTTTATGTAGACGCGATCGAAGATACTTAAATATAAAACAAACCCTATTTTTGGCCCTAAGATGCCATGCAATGCTTATGAGCATGAATGCATATGAACAAAATCAAAGAGACGCAAAACACCGTTGGGGATGTAACAAAGGAAATAAAGAAACAAAAGAGAAACCCGACCAGGAAAATAAATCACCGCTGAAGGTAGAAAGAGGAAAGAAATAACAACACTGATGTTTACTAACGGTGAGTTACCAACATTCACTGAAGGTAGAGAGAAAGAATCATCGACGTTC
Source organism: Vicia faba (assembly GCA_948472305.1). Classification (NCBI taxonomy): domain Eukaryota; kingdom Viridiplantae; phylum Streptophyta; class Magnoliopsida; order Fabales; family Fabaceae; genus Vicia; species Vicia faba. Next base: position 822,133,920 of record OX451740.1, on the reverse strand, counting down.
ACTGACGATGAACAACCAACTTTCACTAAAGGTAGAAGGAAAAGAAATATCATAGCACCTATGTTTACTGACGGTGAACTACCAACGTCCACTTGGGGTAGCAAAAAGATAACAATCACCAACTTTCACTGATGGTGAACTATAAACTTTCACTAAAGGTAGAGAGAAAAAATTATAGCATCGTCGTTCACTGATGATGAAATACCAACGTTCACTGAAGGTAGTAAAAAGATAATAATCACCAACTTTCATTGATGGTGACCTACCAACTTTCACTGGAGGTAGAGAGAAAATAAGCACCAACTTTCACTGATGGTGGCGTACTAACTTCCGCTGAAGGTAGTAAGAGAAAATATCATAACATCACCATTCATTGACGATGAACTACCAACGTTCATTGAGGGTAGAAAAAATATAACAAGCACCAACTTTCACTGATGGTGACCTACCAACTTTCCCTGGAGGTAGAGAGAAAATATCATAACATCTTCGTTCACTGACGAAACTGCCAACGTTCACTAAGGGTAGCAAAAAGATAGCAATCACCAACTTTCACTGATGGTGACCTACAAAGTTTCATTGAAGGTAGTAAGAGAAAATATCATAACATCATCGTTCAATGAAGATGAACTACCAACGTTGATTAAAGGTAGCAAAAAGATAACAATCACCAACTTTCACTGATGGTGACCTACCAACTTTCACTGAAGGTCGTAAGAGAATATATCACAACACTGCCGTTCACTGACGATCAACTACCAACATTAACTGAAGGTAGCAAAGAGATAAAAATCACCAACTTTCATTGATGGTGACCTACCAACTTTCACTGAAGGTAGTAAGAGAATATATCATAGCATCTCCGTTCACTGACGATGAACTGCCAACGTTCACTGAAGGTAGCAAAAAGATAACAATCACTAACTTTCACTGATGGTGACCTACCAACTTTCACTGAAGGTAGTAAGAGAATATATCATAGCACCGCCATTCAATGATGATGAACTACCAACGTACACTGAGGGTAGCAAAAAGATAACAATCACCAACTTTCACTGATGGTGACCTACCAACTTTCACTGAAGGTAGTAAGAGAATATATCATAGCACCGCCATTCACTGACGATAAACTACCAACGTTCACTGAGGGTAGCAAAAAGATAACAAGTTTCCCCAAAATTCTGGCATTTCACCTAGAATGGGTCTAAACTTCTTCTTTAACCAAGGCATTCTTCCTGGAAAGGATAATATATAAGCTGTCTCAAATAAAGAGACTACCACTTACAAAGATTTCACAACAAACTGTCTTTGCGATATCAAAAGACTTGCCATCCACTGGAGTAATTTTACAACGAACTGCAAACTATCTACTCATAAGAAAGATAGCAAAAAGGGTAATGTCTACTATTACGGGGAAGTATAAGTTGCTCAAATAAAGAGACCTGCTACTTGCTGTTATAGAGGATTGTAATAAATGAATTATTGGGGAGAACAATATGGCTTCATGGGGAAAGAAATATGACTTCCTGGGGAAAGAAATATGACTTCCTGGGGAATGAAATATGACTTCCCGGGGAGATGCCAATATATTTCTAAGGATCAAAGATTCAAACCAGAAATAAACTGGAATGAGATAGTCGTCCAAAATACATCCTTTGAGAAATAAACTCAAGAGGGAAACCCAAATCATCCAGATAAAGAGCTGTGCAGGAAGGATAAAGAAAAAATCTTCCACGAGGGATAATTCAGTGGGGAACTTGAAAGAACATACACTTTCCACTTAAAGTCAATGCTCTATTGGAGAGAGGACAACTCAACTCTGCAAAACAGGGCAATATTTCCACAAAATATTAATGGATATGAATGAGCAATGATTTTCTAAGTTTATGCATGATGTATGTATGAATGTATGAGTGCTATCATGCATATGCTGACAAAACAGACATATAACACTGGGAGTAACCAAGAAAAACCAACTCGGGCACAAACAACACTCGGATAATTCACATCCAATATGAACATTCCAAGAAAAAGTAAGCACCAAATGAGGAAACAAAATCCTATTTCGCTGCTTAACTTCACTGGGGAGAAACATAGTACAGTGATGAAACAGTACAGATACAGGGATATAACATCCTTCTCCAGGCTCGACCAAAGAGTAGCACTTAGACTTTAACAGGGAAATAAATGTTTTCAAATGTAATGCTTCTACTGGGGATTGAAAAACTAATTTCAAGTAAAGCAGATGGAAACCAAATCATCAAAACATTCACTGGGGAATTCAGGCCCATTTTGAAGGAGGAAAAACATACAAACTTCACTAAGGCATATAATGCCCCATCATCGAGACATTAACTGGAGATTTCATGTTGACTTCATTGGGGAGTTTAACACCACATTCTCAAAGGGGAAACCAATATATGTTCTTCATTGGAGAAACCGGAGACACGCGTTCTTCGAGAGTAATTATTGTACCAACTTCTCTGGGAAGAAAGAAATTCTATTAAACAAGAGAAACCTTCACTAGAGAAATCTTGGATTGAGTTTTCATATCATGAAAACTTAGAAAACAAGAAAAAATGAACCAAGAATTGACTGGGGACACTGGAGTCACAAACCCAATACAGCAAAAACATCCTGAGTAAACCTTCCCGGGGGAAACAAAAACTTCTCAACACAACTGGAGTTCGTCCATTCCTGGGATCACCACTTTTGTTTTTATCTTACATCACAAACTCTAAAGTAAAAAGAAAATTGTAAATTCTTTTTGAAGATCAATTTTCTTATTTAATCTTTTCGCTTTGAAAATTATTATCAATAATAAATGGAGTCTTTGCAAGATAAATAAAATAAGAAATATAAATAATTGGGTAAAAGCTCAAATTTCGTTAATAGAATGGTGGTTTGCGAAAGGCGAGACTCCATGGATGATTACAAAGTTTAGAAAATGGTAATATATTATGGAAAAGATACATTGAGATACAATGACCACTATCCCCTATAAATGTTATAACATAGTTTGACTCTACAGCCCTTATAAGCATTTTGATGATTACAAACACAAAGAACAATTATGCACTCTAAATTTATGTTATATGTTGTACAGAAGTTCTGACTGAAACGGAATCAGAAGTTAAGCCCCAGAAGCTTTCAAGCTGATTAATCAGAATGTTCGGAAGAATGATGATCAGAATCTGCGCCAAAGTAAAAGATATTCTGATTCTGAACAGACGTCTAACGCACCAACAGATCCTCATGTCTCTGAGTTATCAAAGTTCTAAAGTAAATCAGCATGCAAGATTCCCAAGTTCTGAAGCGTTACTTTTCCATTAAGACAGTATCATATGCAACAGCTTCATTCAGACAAGAATCTTCTCAGTATGGAAAGTGCATTAATTATCCATTATCATGTTTCAATTTGGACAGATTTGCACGCCTATATAAACAAGCTCAAAGGATAAATCGTTGACGATTTTTTTTCTAACGACTTCTCCATACAATCTCAAAAAGCTGCAAATATTCATATCCATCCTATATTCAAATTGTGTAATACATCACAGTAGTGATACATTTTTTGTAACGAAAAACAAATAGTACATAGTAAATTTCTCTTTAATTAAGATATTTTTCCTTGAGATAAACCGGGTTGTGGTTATACTCAAGAAGACTTTGGCAGTTGTCAAAGTAGATTTGTAATCTGCTTGATTAGTGAATTAAGTCGTCGTTGGAGAGAGGCGGAATCACCTTGGCGGGTGGATTGGAGTAGTTTGAGATCAAGCGAACCAGGATAAAAATCTTGAGTCTATTGCTTTTGATTTTTAAGTTTCAATTCAACCCCCCCTCTTGTGTTTTTCACTTCTTCAATTGGTATCAGAGCACCTGGTTTTGAGTTCATACACTTAACCGTGTCAGTACAAGATCCAAGCTTTTGAAAAACACCATGGTGGGACCAAGCCAAAACATCAACAATGACTATCACGATGACAAGGACAGAATCAACGGCAAACCTCCAGTCTTTGATGGAGAAAATTTTGACTACTTGAAAGACAAAATTGAGAGATTCTCTCTGGCTCATGATGCTGACCTATGGGACATGGTAATTGATGGATACATGCATCCAGTGGATGAAAGTGGTCAAAATATAGATAGAAAAAGAATGTCTGATCAACAAAAGCGTGATTTCAGAAACCATCATAAGGCCGGAATAATTCTTCTCAGTGTTATCTCATACTCAGAGTATGAGAAGATCTCAAACAAAGAGACAGCCAAAAACATGTTTGACTCTCTGAGAATGACGCATGAAGGCAACATACAAGTTAAAGAAACCAAGGCCCTTGCGCTCATTCAGAAATATGAAACTTTCAAGATGGAAGACAGTGAATCCATAGAAGCGATGTTCTCAAGATTCCAAATTCTTGTTGTTGGGCTGAGAGTTCTTGACAAAGGGTATTCTATTGTTGATCACGTAAAGAAGATCATCAGAATTTTACCAAAGCAATGGAGGCTAATGGTCAGTGCTCTTAAGCTGGCTAAAGATCTCAACAAGATATCTCTGGAGGAACTTGTTAGCTCCCTCAGAAGCCATGAGATAGAGCTAGAAGATGACGAGCCTCAAGAGCAAGGTAAGCCTTTAGCATTAAAATCTAACAAGAAACTTGATTCTAAGGTTTTGCATGCTATGGATGAAACCTCTGATGGATCCTCATCAGAAGAAGACGAACTGTCTCTTCTCTCTAGAAAGGTCAATCAGTTGTAGAAGAAGAGGCAAAGAAAATTCAGAAATTCCATAAAGTCATGGAATAAGAATGAATCCTCCTCCAGATACAGAAAGTCTCAGCCTTCCTCTGGACACAGAAGATCTGAAGCTTCGTATGGTCAAAGAAAGTCAAACAACAGAGACATCATCTGCTGTGAGTGCAATGAACAGGGGCACTACAAAAGTGATTGTCCAAGGCTTTAGAAGGAGAAGCCCAAAAAGAAGTTATTTAAGGAGATGAAGAAAAGTCTCATGGCAACATGGGATGATTCAGATAATTCTGACGCAGACTCATAATCAGATGATGAAAGAGCCAACATTGCTCTTATGGCTAATGTGACAAAAAACAGCGAAGCATCTCAGTCAGACTCAGAATCAGACACAGAAGAGGTATTTCCTGATTTTACTGTCAATTTTACTAAAGCTGAGCAAGAAGAAAGCCTGAATGAGATTCCGGAAAGGTATCAGTAGATCAAAGTCAAATTCAAGAACCTAAAAAGGGATCTTGTCTCTGACTCCGAAGAAACTGTGAGTCTTAGATTAGAAAATTTTGAGCTAAAAGAAAAGATTTTAAAACTAGAAATCGATTTACAAAACTCTCAAAAAGAAATAATCTCAGAGACTCCCAGTAGTGCTAATAAAATCATAAAAGAATATGGTCACAACTTTTAGAAGTTTCTGGCTAAAAACATAAATAGAAGCAAGATGGCTTCAATGATCTATGGAGTTAGGAGAAATGGCAGAAAAGGAATAGGATACCAAGGTAAGGTATCTCCACCTAAGAAAGTCATGGACCTAGTAATAAAACACACACCACTAAAATCACACTTCACATATGGGCACACAAATGATCTGAAATACACTACCAATGACTATTCTACCAAACCAAAATTCAAACAGAATTTTGGTAAAACTAATAAACCAGGACCTAAAAAGATATGGATACCTAAGGACAAAATTATATATGTAGCAGATGTCTTTATCAGCAAGGCTAAGACACCAGTCATGGTACATGGACTCTGGATGCTCTCGACACATGACGAGAAGAAAGCATATGTTCCAAAGCCTGGAACTTAAACCTGAAGGCTACGTGGGCTTTGGAGGAAACCAAAGAGGGAAGATCATTGGCTCCGGAACAGTAGATATAGAAGTTGAATTCACAGGTGCTAAAGACAACTCATCAGAAGTTCCCAACAAAGACGCTCCGACAACTTCAGAAGGAAATGTCACAAGCATTCCAGTACCTTCTGTTGATCAACTCCAGAAAAAGTTATCCAGAAGCAGCATAGCTTACCCCGAAGATAAGATTCTAGGAAAGAAGAATGATCCAATCAAAATAAGATCAACATTCAGAAACTCTGAAGAATCCCTCATGGGATTGGTATTTGTGATTGAACCAACAACTATTGATGAAGCTTTTCTGCACAATGACTGGATTCTGGCAATGCAGGAGGAGCTAAACCAGTTCACCAGAAATGACATATGGGATCTGGTTCCCAAACCAAAATGATTCAACGTCATTGGAACAAAGTGGGTGTTCAGAAATAAACTAAATGAGCAAGTAGAAGTCATCAGAAACAAGGCATGACTGGTGGCACAAGTTTATAGTCAGCAAGAGGGGATAGACTATACACAAACCTTTGCCCCAGTCGCCAGGTTAGAATCTATCAGACTCTTAATTTCTTTTGTTGTAAACAATGGCATCACTCAATATCAGATGGATGTCAAAAGTGCATTCTTAAATGGTTACATTGATGAAGAGGTATATGTGCACCAACCCCCATGGGTTTGAAAATTCCAAATACCCAGAATATGTTTTCAAACTAAAGAAGTCACTTTATGGTCTGAAACAAGCTCTCAAAGCTTGGTATGAAAGGTTAAGTAACTTTTTGTTAGAAAAGGAATTCACCAGAGGGAAAGTGGACACAGCCCTATTCTATAAGACATTTAGGAATGACAATTTAGTTTGTCAGATTTACGTAGATGACATTATATTTGGATCCAGTAAACCTTCTCTGGGAAGAGAATTTTCTAAGTGCATGCAGGAAGAGTTTGAGATGAGCTTAATGGGGAAACTTAAATTTTTCTGGGCATTCAGATCAATCAGACTCCAGAAGGAACTTACATTCACCAAAGCAAATACGTCAGAGAAATTATGAAGAAATTTGACCTCTCAGAATGTAAGCCCTCAAAGACTCGAATACACCCCACGTGCATTCTGGAAAAGGAAGAGGTAAGTAAAAAGGTAGAGAAGATCTATAGAGGTATGACTGGTTCTCTCCTTTATCTGACGGCTTCAAGGCCTGATATTTTATTCATCATTTATTTATGTGCTAGATTCCGATCAAATCCTAAAGAATCTCACTTAACAGCAGTTAAGCGAATTTTCAAGTATCTGAAAGGTACTACTAACCTGGGTTTGTTTTATAGAAAATCCAATGAATACAGCTTAGTAGGAAACTAGGATGCTGACTTTGCTGGAGACAGAGTAGAATGTAAAAGTACTTCTGGAAACTACCAGTTTCTACGGGGGAAATATGATCTCATGGACCAGCAAGAAATAATCCACAATTGCGCTGTCAACAGCAGAAGCTGAATACATAGCAACTGCTGGATGTAGCACACAGATGCTCTAGATGAAAAGTCAGCTTGAAGACTTCAACATATTTGAGAGTAACATCCCTATTTTCTGTGATAATACTTCTGCTATCTGTTTATCCAGAAATCCCATTCTGCATTCTAGGGCTAAGCATATAGAAATAAAACTTCATTTTATTAGGGATTATATTCATAAAGGAATTCTCACCTTAAAATTTATTGACACAGACCATCAATGGGCTGATGTGTTTAAAAAACCCATTTCTGAAGATAGATTCAATTTCATTCTAAAACATCTCAGCATGAAATTATGTCCAGAATAAGATGTTTTATTTACATATTCTAGCCCTTAGAATATTATTGTTTTATGTGAACATATGATCAACTTGTCTTCAAAAGTTAGGAGTATAGTTGCCTTAGAATCTATCTATGAAGATCTGAACTTTTCATTTCAAAGATAGAGGTGTGCAGTTCACACCATCAAACATTTGTCATCCTCTCACAAACTACCTTTTGAGGCTGAACAAGCGTTCAAATTCTGAAGGGTCCAAGGCTCTGATTGGATGCATTGAGACACTTGTCAATGGTAACTGTTCAGTATCTACACGAAATCCCCTAATTTCAGGTTTCATTAATTCAGTATAATCATTACTCATTTTCTATTTCTTACTGACTAAATTTTCAAAAGTGTTTATAAACTCAACATTTACTATTTCATTCACGTCTTACTGCTTCCACTATTCTCTCTCGCTCTAGTTTTTCAAAAAACCCTTCTCTCAGTTTTTCTTCAATGAATCCATGTGAACAATGGCATCCTTATCAATCTTCAAGAATCTCAATAGTGCTCTTGGTTCTTCTTCAACAAAACAGTCTGTGGAGCCCATTAGAACACTGCTCACTCTGGTGGATAACCTTGAAGTTCTATGTGAATTGATCATAGATTTTGAGAGTTTAAAGGAAAAAGTGTTTGATCTGTATGAAGATGTAACGACACAAGGATGGAACAAATACTTTGATCGTCTATTGAGTCCAACATTTCCTATTCTTGTTAAAGAATTTTGGATTCATGCTACTTCATCCAACCACCAGGTTATGTCATATGTTATGGGGAAGAAGATAGTGATTACAGAAGACTTGATTGGGAAACTTATTGGGTACAATGGCGGCAGAGTCAGATGCATTGACATGGCTGACAAGTGTTTTGACCTAAAATATATTGCTAGGGTCATTTTCACTTCTGGACAGCCATCCAGCAAGATAAGAGACTTGAAAGATTATTACAGAATCTGGGCTAGGATCATTCTGGGATGTATTAATCACAGGAAGCCTACAAGCTCCCATGATTACATCAACATTGATCAGCAGTTTCTGTTATACTTCATTGCAAAGAAGACCAAAATAAATCTTCCACATTTGCTCTTCAACCATCTGAGAACAAGTGTGAAAGAGACAAGAGAAGAAGAAAGAACTAAGAGGGATTGGATTCCTCTGGGGAGATTGATTTCAGATATTCTAACGAAAAACAGGCTGGTAGAATATCTTAAAGAGGCTAAAGAGATCAGCACTCTGGAAGCAACTGCTGGGAAACCACTAAATGCCAAAAATATGAAGAAAATGAAGATTATTTAAAGCATTAAGAAGGAACCAATAATTGCTTCTCATGAGGTCATCACGTCTAGGAGAATTCCTCTGAAGGATTTTCCACTATTCTCTGAGATAGATGCATCTCCAGAGATTATGGCCAGATACCTTGAAGCTTGCAAGGAAGATGGAACTATTCCGGAACTCAACATCCGTGACCTACACAAGCCAGCTCCAGAGGTTGTGCTGAAGAAATCCAGAAAGGGGAAGGCAACCGGAGAAGGATCCTCTCAAAGGACACCCAAAGCTGAGAAAAAGAAATGTAACATATCTTTTGTTTCTATTATAGAATCTATAGTTGTTCCAACATCTGAAACCATTCCCCCTCAACCAACAAAAAATTCCTCACCACAAACATTTGAGGATTTTGACATAGAGTTTGATCCATCTGTAACTCTTGGAAGTTTCTTACATGAACCTCACTCCCCCAATCCAAATCCAGAACAAAATCAACCAGAACTTGCAAGACTTATCTCTTATATTGAACTGTTTGATCAAGACTTTCACTCACCAATCCCAAAAAATCCAAATATCCAGTCTCAACAACCAGAAACTCCACACCCATACTCTCCACAATCAGAACATCAAAACCTCAACTCACCTAAACCAGAAAATGAAAACCCTCTCACTCCTCAACCTGAAAATCCAAATTCTGAAACATCTGAACCAAAAAATTGACACGCTACCGCAAACCAATCAGAAGACTCCCTTACAAACTTTGATATCACTACCCCAATTTCTGGAATAACATAACCTCTTATGGTTCGTTTACCTCTCTCCATCCATGATATTCCAGAAATACCTCCACCATATGATTCCACACCACCAAACACTCCTCACTCACCAATCCTGATTTCTGATTCTCCTACTCCCTCACCAATTAACCGTCCAGCTGATCATCTCAGAACTGTCATTGATCTAGAAGCACTGGACCATCTAGCTTCTACCTCAAATAAAATTGCCATTCCCAAACCCAAACCAACCTTAACCAAATCATATGTTGGTAAGAACGTGTTGATTTTTGAAACAGAAATACGGGAATGGGTTACTTCTTTGAAGAAAGCAAGTCAAGATATTTTTAATCCTGCTGCTTCTAAATCTCTGTGGGATAGATTCAGAAAATGGTTCAACTCTGAATCCCAGAGTCTGAAAGAATTGAGCTATGAGATGGCTCAGCAGAACTTCAGTGATCAACTCAAAGCCTTCAAAGACCAAGTTCTTAGTCACTGGGATAAGAAAGAAATTATTATGCTGTAAAATGCTCCCTGGAAAGAGTACCAACCTTTAGAAGCCACTAAAGCAGGTTCTGATAGTCACCCTTTGACTACTGCTCTAGAAAAGGAAATTGCAACAAAATAAGTAGTTGATTCAAAAGAGGCTGTAGAGTGCTCTGAACGACATGCAACCCCTGAGGATACACAATCTACGTCTCTAGTCATGTAAACTATGGAAGAATTAAAGAAGGAGAATGCTTTAATACATACAAGGTTGGATAAGCAAGAAGCTACAAACAAAGAGATAAGGGATATATTGGACAAGCAAGAAGATACAACAGAAGAAATCAAGGATATTTTGGGAAAGTAGGAAGAATCAAGCACTCAGATTAAGAGCTTGCTGGAAGCGTTGTTCACACGACTTCCCCCTCCATCTTAGATTTTCTTTATCCTGTATACTGTGTGCTTCATCTTATCTTATCTATTTCTGAAAAGTGTCATTGCAATCTGTTTTCAATACAAATCATCATTTTTTTAAACTCTGATTATATTGCTTTTTGATACTTGACAAAAAGTGGGAGAACGTAAGATATTTTCCATAATAGTATACCAGGACAAAGTCTCAAACATTCTAAATATCTTAACTTCTATTTTTCTCTGAAAGCATGAAAAGGAACATATTCTGATAAAGACAGAAGGAGATGCATCAAAAGCTCTGATGAGAAGGAACTTCAGGGAAGTAATTCATCTCTATCTGAGTACTCAACTCAAGGGGAGACTCTCTTAGGCTTTTTGTTCTGTATATTTTTTATTGAAAATCCTAGTTTTTGTCATCATTAAAAAGGGGGAGATTGTTAGAACATAGTTTGATTTTACAACCCTTATAAGAGTTTTGATGATAACAAACACAAAGAACAAATATGCACTCTAAATTTGTGTTGTATGTTGTACAGAAGTTCTGACTGAAACGACATCAAAAGTTAAGCCCCAGAAGCTTTCAAGCTGAGTAATCAGAATGTTCGGAAGAATGATGATCAGAATCTGCGCCAAAGTAAAAGATATTCTGATTCTGAACAGACGTCTAACGCACCAACAGATCCTCATGTCTCTGAGTTATCAAAGTTCTGAAGTAAATCAGCATGCAAGATTCCCAAGTTCTGAAGCGTTACTTTTCCATTAAGACAGTATCATATGCAACAACTTCATTCAGACAACAATCTTCTCAGTATGGAAAGTGCATTAATTGTCCATTATCATGTTTCAATTTGGACAGATTTCCACGCCTATATAAACAAGCTCAAAGGATAAATCGTTGACGATTTTTTTCTAACGACTTCTCCATACAATCTCAAAAAGCTGCAAATATTCATATCCATCCTATATTCAAATTGTGTAATACATCACAGTAGTGATACATTTTTTGTAACGAAAAACAAATAGTACACAGTAAATTTCTCTTTGATTAAGATATTTTTCCTTGAGATAAACCGGGTTGTAGTTATACTCAAGAAGGCTTTGGTAGTTGTCAAAGTAGATTTGTAATCTATTTGATTAGTGAATTAAGTCCTTATTGGAGAGAGGCGAAATCACTCTGGCGGGTGGACTGGAGTTGTTTGAGATCAAGCGAACCAGGATAAAAATCTTGAGTCTATTGCTTTTGATTTTTAAGTTTCAATTCAACCCCCCGCCCCCCCTTCTTGTGTTTTTCACTTCTTCACTAACAACTTTTGAAATCCTTAGCAGCAGCTTCCGTTGAAGTATGATGAGGATCCGAGAATATTGTTGCTTCAATGATCAAGTCTTGTCTGATGTAGTTACTTTCCAAGAAAGTCCCTAACTTTTTCCTAAGCTGCCCTTGCGGGTTTTCAACTTACCGGGAAATTTATTCTGTTTATGTCTCTAATTTTTGCCTAGACCGCCCTTTCGGCCTACCGATACGCTCTTTTTTTCCTAAGCCTCCCTTTCGGGTTTTCAACTTAGGCGAAGTATTTCTTGACTGCATCAGCATTCATGGGACTTGGGAACTCCTCGCCATCCATAGTTTCAAGAATTAATGCACCACCAGAGAAAGTTTTCTTGACAACATATGGGCCTTTAAAATTGGGAGTCCACTTGCCCCTAGAATCAACGTAAAAAGACATGATCTTCCAGAGCACGAGGTCGCCTTCTCTTAATTCACGAGGCTTGGCCTTATTATCAAAAGCTTTCTTCATTCTCTTTTGATATAACTTTCCATGACACAAAGTTGTCATTCTCTTCTCTTCGATCAAATTCAATTAGTCAAACCGGTTTTGTACCCATTCAGCCTCTGATAACTTGGTTTCCATTATCACTCGCAAAGAGGGAATCTCAACCTCGATTGGGAGTACCGGTTCCATTCCGTACACAAGGGAGAACATGGTTGATCCTGTTGAAGTGCGGACAAATGTCTGATATCCATGCAAAGTAAAAGGGAGCATTTCATGCTAATCCTTATAAGTAAAAACCATCTTGTAGATAATCTTCTTGATATTCTTATTAGCAGCTTCAACAGCCCCATTCATCTTTGGTATGTACGGAGATGAATTATGATGGACAATCTTGAATTACTCATAAAGTTCTGTCATCATCTTGTTGTTCAGATTCGAGCCATTTTTAGTAATAATTCTTCTCGGCACACCATATCGACATATAAGATTATTTTCAATGAAGCGCACAACCACCTGCTTAGTAACATTAGCATATGAAGCTGCTTCCACCCATTTGGTGAAGTAACCAATTGCTACCAAGATAAAATGGTGTCCATTCGAAGCTTTGGGTTTTATCATTCCAATCATGTCAATACCCTACATAGAGAAATTCCATGGGGAAGAGATCATATTGAGAAGTGTCTGAGGCACATGAACCTTGTCGGCATAAATCTGGAAATTACGGCACTTCTTTGCAAATTTGTAACTGTCAGATTGCACTGTCACCCAATAGTAACCTGCCCTTAGCATCTTTTTAGCCATCAAATGTCCATTAGCATGAGTTACAAATGAACCTTCATGAATCTCATGCATCAACATGTCTGCTTCGTGTCTATCCACGTATCTGAGCAAGACCATGTCATAATTTCTCTTGTACAACACATTTTCATTTTCACAGAGGAAGAAACTGCCATCCAATCTTCTCAATGTCTTTCTATCTTTATTCGAAGCACCAATCGGGTATTCCTGAGTCTGAAGAAAATGCTTGATATCATAATACCAAGGTTTTTCATTTGCTACCTCTTCTATTGTAAACACATGAGCGGGCCTATCCAGTCACTGAACTACAATTCGAGGTATATCATTCCAAGCATTTACTTGATATATAGAAGCCAGAGTTTCCAAAGCATCCTTCATTTGATTTTCATCTCTAGGAATGTGATGGAATTCAACTTTATTAAAGAAGGGTAACAATCTTCTAGAATAATATTTGTAAGGGATCAAGCCGAGGTGATGAGTATCCCATTCTCCTTTAATCTGATTTATTACCAAAGTTGAATCTCCATACACATCTAAAATTTTAATTCTGAGATCAATAGCTTCCTCGAGACCCATGATGCAAGCCTCATATTCTGCCATATTATTGGTACAATCAAATGTCAACCATGCAGTAAAAGGAATGTGTGATCCATATGGAGTGACAATCACAACACCAATTCCTTTACCATAAGCATTCACAGCTCTATCAAATATCATACTCCAGCGATATTCAGGATTAGGACCTTCCTCAGGAAATGGTTCATCACAATCTTTCACTTTCAGAAACATCACATCCTCATCGGGAAAATCATACTTCACAGACTGATAATCATCAACTGATTGGTGAGCAAGATAACCTGCCAACACGCTGCTCTTAATAACTTTTTGAGTGCGGTATTCTATATCATATTCAGATAACAGCATCTGCCAGCAGACAATTCTCCCAGTAAGAGCAGGCTTTTAAAAAGTGTACTTGATTGGATCCATTTTGGAGATCAACCAAGTAGTGTGATTCAACATATACTACCGCAAACATTTTTCCGCCCAGGCTAGAGCATAACACGTCTTTTCCAGCATGGAATACCGTGACCCACAATCAGTAAACTTTTTACTGAGATGATAAATGGCATACTCTATCTTCCCTGTTTCATCTTGTTGTCCCAGAATACAACCCATGGAATTATCTAACACTGTCAAATACATAATCAACGTTCTTCCTTCAACAGGAGGGAGCAAGATAGGAGGTTCAAGCAGATATTCTTTAATACTTTCAAATTCCCTTTAGCAGTCATCCATCCACACACAACCTTGATCTTTCTTTAACAACTTAAAGATTGGTTCACACGTTGCAGTCATGTGAGAAATAAATATAAAAATATAATTCAAATGCCCGAGGAACCCTCTGACTTGATTTTCAGTTCATGGCGTTGGCATCTCTTGAATTTCTTTGACTTTGTCAGGGTCAACTTCAATTCCTTTCTGGCTAACAATAAAACCCAACAATTTCTTTGATCAAACACCGAAGGTACATTTATTTGGAATCATGCAGAGATGATACTTCCTCAAACGCTGAAACAACTTCAACAAATATTCTACATGCCCTTCTCTAGTCTGGGATTTAGAAATCATATCATCAACATATACCTCGATTTCCTTGTGCATCAGATCATGAAATAGGGTTGTCATAGCCCTCTGGTACGTTTTACCAGTGTTCTTCAACCTGAAGGGCATTACTCTGTAACAGAATGTTCCCCAGGGTGTGATAAACGTTGTTTTTTCCATGTCATTTGGAGCCATTCTTATTTGATTATACCTGGAAAATCCTTCCATGAACGAGAAAACTTTGAATTTTGCTGCGCTATCCACTAACATATCAATGTGTGGCAATGGAAAATAATCTTTTGGACTAGTTTTATTTAGATCTCTGTAATCTACGCACATGCGAACTTTTCCTTCTTTCTTTGGTACTGGGACGATATTAGCAATCCATTTAGGGTACACTGATGTCATAAGAAAACCGACATTAATCTGCTTTAGAACATTCTCTTTGATCTTCACTTCCATATCTGGGTGAGTTCTTCACAACTTCTGTTTGATTGGCGGACACTCTGGCTTCAACAACAAACGATGCTCTACAATATTTGTATCTAGACCAGGCATATCTTGGTAAGACCAAGAAAAAATATCCACGTACTCTTTCAATATCTCAATTAACCTGCTCTTCACATCAGGATGCAACAACGCTCCAATCTTGACTTCCTTCGGATCTTCTTCTGAGCCCAAATTGATTACTTACAATGGCTCTTTATATGGCTGAATGGCATTTTCCTCGTGCTCAAGCAACCGTGAGACCTCTTCTGGAATCTCATCATAGTCTTCTTCTTCGGCCCCATACACAGGACATTCAAAATTGGGAGAGGGTGCAGGGTCATTGTATTCAACGGGTTTTTTAATTAATTTGCACATATAATTTATGATTGTTTTTAGAAACTGACACATATAACAAGTGATCCTGCAGATTGAATTTCAGTTATTATTTATTTTGAAATGTTTTTTCTGATTACCATTTTCCAAGAAAAAAGTAGAAAATTAAGACACAATTTGGGGAAACAAAGACAACTTTTATTATTAATTTTAAAAGTCACGGCAAACAGATAAGCCCATACAATATTAATTCTTTTGCCTTGGGCAGAGTGAAAGCTTTTCAAAAAGATTAATAAGACAAATTACTTTGAAACATGTATGCAAGAGGGAACATCAATGGTGATCCAGTTCTGAACCCTAACTTCGTGCGTCACATAATTTGGCATTTCCGGATCTACTTCGTCTTACACAATGGAATTAATCCTGGAAATAATTGAATGAAGATAACCCTCGCTACGGAAGATGTCTTGATACTTGCCTGCAACCGACTTCGGTTTCATGCCCTTACCTTTGTCATTCTTCAAAGAGAACCCCAAGCCAGCTCTGTTCTTGTTTACAGGTGGATCCATAATCTGTCCCTATACCTCACTATAACCATTATGCACAACTTGTTGTGCATCCTTAAGTAAAACCATGGAATTCTCATTTCCACTTATGTTATCAATGGATAAATCTTGGAACTGGGTTCTGACAGCAGCTTTATCCGCCTCCACAATACTGAAAGAGGACAAATGAGATACCAATAATACATGTTCTCCATTTATAATCACCACTTTTCCTTCACGTACAAACTTCAACTTCTGGTGTAAAGTTGAAGTGACAGCCCCTGCCTCATGTATCCACGGTCGTCCCAGCAAGCAGCTATAAGCGGGTACAATATCCATGACCTGGAAAGTAATCTGGAAAAAAAATGTGGACCTATATGAATGGGCAAGTCCACTTCACCAATAATAGATTTCCTTGATTCATCAAACGCTTTCACAATGATGCCACTTGGGCGCATGGGTTTTCCTTGATATTTCAACTTCATAACTGTAATCCTTGTTATAACATTCAAAGCGGATCCATTATCAATCAACACATTGGATAGTGAATCATTCTTGCAGTTCATAGAGATTTGAGGGCCAAGTTATGATTCTTTCCTTCATCTGGCAATTCATCGTCGCAGAAACTCAAGTTATTACATGATGTAATTTTCTCTACTACACTGTTGAATTGGTCTATAGGCATGTCACTTTCTACAAAAGCTTGGTCTAATATCCTCATCAGAGATTCTCGGTGAGAAAAGGAGTTCATTAGTAAAGCCAAGATAGATATTTTTGAAGGAGTCTGCAGCAGCTGATCTACAATTATGTAATCGCTCATCTTGATTATCTTCAAAATATCATCTACTTCTTTCTCTAGCGTAGTTCCACTAGATTCACCCGTAACCTTCTTGGGTTCAACATTCTAAGCAATTTTCTTTCCAGCGCTAACATCTCCACGAACAACTGGTGCAAATACACGCCCATTGCAGGTCACTCTGTTAGTCTCAGCAATATTTCCAACATCAGGAATTGGCTGGATGGGAACTTCCACACCACTCTCTAAGATTGTAGTGTTATATTTATAGGGTACAACCTTATATGAATTGTAAGGGACAAGACCCGACAAACTAATCACCAATGGAGTAATAGCCAGCTTGTTATGATACTCAACTTCAAAATGGGCGGGTGCACCAAAACAAGGCACCATGAAGTTTACCCCTTCTTCAACACAATCAGTCATTATGGAGTCATCTTTGGAAAATAAATCTTCATCCAAGGAGAAGAACTCATATGCAGAGGGATACTCATCATCTGGCTCTTCTTCATCCAAATAAACCTTAATCATATCAACTTCATGGGAATAATCCCTTTGAACTATAACTTTGATAGTTCTATTATCCAACAACAACTGAACACATTTCCTCACGATTGAACATCCTCGGGAGTCCAGGTAGAAAATTCGGCAAGATCCATACTGATGTTCCACCTGAACAGCCATGTGGCAGAAAGTAGCATGCAATTGTACAAGATCCTCATTCATATACTCCACACCATAAACTATGAACTCTCCAGGAAATCCAGAAACCATGTTCACTTCATCTTCATACTCTGCCCTATGCCTGATTATGTGGATGAGGCCCTCATCCATCATCTCCTGCAAATCAGCCTTTATCTTATCGCAACTATGTACGTTTGTACTGCAAATAGCACAACCGGAATGGTCATACATATAGTAGCTAAATTCAGAGGTCTGCATGCATTTTCACCAAATCTCCTCTAACCAAATTAATATAAAAAATCCATAAGTCACCTGGACAACTGGCCACCATGTTCATAGCATTTGCTCTTCCATGCTTGGGTAGAGGATTGTCTTTCACATTAGGGCCCACATCCTTGAAAGATAGATTACCAGACTTCACCAATTTCTGCACCTCAGTCTTCAAAGGATAGATATTCTCAACATTATGCCCTGGTGCTCCCTGATGAAAAGCATATGTTTAGTTTGCTTTGTAATACCAAGGCAACGGTGATGGTACAGCGGGAGGTGGTCGAGTATGAACCAACTTCTTCTGAATTAATGTCGGTAGTAATTCTGTATAACTCATAAGGATAGGGTCATAACTCTCCCTTATCTGATTATACCCTTGATTCCCCTGCTGGGATGGTCTTCGATAAGCAACGGCAGTTGGAGCTATACCAACAACCAGGGTAACTGAGGCAACTTGCTGATGACACTGGTAATTTCTTCTAGGAGAATTAACCCTCCTATCTTGCATAACAACATTTTTATCTCCTTCCTTCTTCTTGGTAAACCCATAAGATGGCTTCTTCGCACTTCCAGATCCTTCACTCTTTGTTAAACCGCCCTCTCTTACAGCCTCTTATAAATGAATACCCATGCCTACCATTTCAGTAAAGTCACTTGGAGCACTTGCTACCATCCTTTCATAGTAGAAAGCACCCAGATTTTTCAAGAAAATATTAGTCATCTCCTTCTCTTCCATGGGAGGAATCACTTGGGCAGCTACCTCACGCCATCTCTGTGCATATTCTTAGAATGATTCCCTGTCTTTCTGTACCATGGCCCTGAGTTGATCACGGTCAGACGCCATTTCCACGTTATATTTGTATTGTCTGATAAATGCTTCTCCCAAGTCATTGAAAGTATGGATATTGACGGTATCCAAACTCATATACCACTTCAGCGCCGCACCGATCAAACTATCCTGAAAAAGTGAATCAGCAGACGCTGATCATCAGTATGGGTGGACATTCTTCTTACATACATCACCAGATGAGCACGAGGACAAGTGTTTCCCTTGTACTTCTCAAATTCCAGAACTTTAAACTTTGCAGGTATCTTAACATTCGGGACCAAGCATAAATCATTCACATTCTTCTCGAATAACTCTTTTCCCCTGAGGGCCTTCATCTCCCTCTGCATCTTGTCAAACTGCTCTTGAAATTCATCCATTCTTTCATAAAGACCGAAGTCTTCACTTGGTGGTGGAAAAGGACGACACATATCATCATTAACAAATGGAACCAAATTCACAGAAGGAGGTGCCGCAACAATCACACACAAGATCACACATATAGGGATCATAGGTTCAACGTCACGAGCATGAGGTCGAAGGTACTACCCATAAGGTTTTGGTCTAAAGGTTATCACCTGCCAAACAAGGTTCTAAAGGTTCCCAAAGTCTACATCATTCCTTCGAATATTACCAACTTCCCGATTAACTCAGTAATTAGTAATATTCTCAAGAAAAACTCGTCCGAGCGTAGTATTGCATGACAACTATTTCCAAATTACTTTGTCATAGCTTCCGCACTACACCTAAAAGGCCAGGATGGGTTAGGTATTCTACGGTCCTCAGCTTCAGCAGGCTTCAGGTCGAAAGCAATATGTCTTCTCGATTACTCGGTAAATGACACTACAGTCAAAGGGGACTCTACTGAGTGGGGGATCTCATGCCTCCTTTTTTGGGATTACTCCCTCAATGTTAACATGACTATACCACCTGTCATATCTTAAAGTTTGCCCAAGTTCGAGTATAGGACTTATAAGTAATCACCAAGCACCCTGAAATCCAAGAAAATCCAGACAAATATATATACAACATATAACACATAAACAACAATAGTACATATACAGATATAAACAAAGATAGGCTCAACCCACTTAAGGATGGACCAGTAAGAGGTCAATCTTTCCCCAGTGAAGTCGCCATTTTTTCTATAGCGGTAGAAATGTTTAAGACTAAGCCATTGGATTGACTACACTTATACAGATCAAAATAAAAATCTCCACCGCGCTTTATTATTTCCAAAGGAATGGGAAAAGAGAGAGTAACCCAAAAAGAGGGGGAAAGATTCAAGGTAAGTGGGTTGATTTTGCAAAAGGAAGGTATTAGGACCCTAAACATCTACGGTACTCCATAGGAACCTCTTTGTAAGTCTGTATATTTTGGCTATAAAATTTTGTATAAAAATCGATGGTGGAGGTGAGAAAAGAAATATATTTTTATGGTTTTTGCACCCACCGCGGTTGCGAACCTTTAGGGCCGACGTACCACCTTTCATGCAATAGGGGATCAGGGTACACGTAGTTCCTATTTTAAAATATTTTAAAACATAAGTATGTTAATTGATTTTATAAGATAAGACATCATTGTCATTGTTTGTGTGGAAAAACATACTTACTACCCACAATCATGAGAAAGGAGAATTTGCATCATCTAGAAGTGGAGGATATGGCTAGGATTTTAAAATTAACAATTCCTCACTCAACACCCAAGTGGAAAATATCTCTCTTCACTATATATTGTAGAAGTATAGTTGTTTGCATCACTACAAGGATTGACAAGAGTCTAATCTTTCAAGAAAGGTTTTAAAATAAAAAGCCAAAGTGGTAAAATGGTTTGAAATAAGATTGCTTGACTTTTAGTCTTCTCACAAAAAATGTCAAGGTATTATTAAGTTGATTGGAGTTTATTTATGAAAAGGTTTTGAAAATGCATGGACCTAATTCCAAGTTTATTATGAAAGTGGCTCAAGTTTAAAAAACAATAAGAGTTTTCAAAAGGAGAGAGAATATTTTAGAAATTAAAGAAGATGGGAGGAGAAGAAGAGACTGTCCTAAAGTATAAGATAAAAACTATGGATAAGAACAATCTAACCAACAAGAAGTCAATATTTGACATTATGAGCCAAGATAGAATTCTCATTTTTTGGATTGAAACCAAATAAGAAAAGATACTAGACTTCTTGAGAGAAGCAAACTTCAAGTGTATTAAGTCTTCACAAAAATTGGGCAGAGTAACGGTTGTATACGGGTGAATTCCAAATTACAAACAAAGTATGTAATCACAATAACCTGCACACAAAACAAACAAACAACCCAATGTCTTGAGGTAAACCTCAAGAACTATAGACAAAATATCCATCAAGGTTACAAGGTCTCCAACATAGGCAAAGGTTTCTATTCCTAAGTCCAAGAAGTCCAATGCTCCATAATGCCAAGGATAGTATCCAAATAGTCCAAGTATCATTAAAGGTTTTTATGGTTCATGTTGATTATTAGGTGTCTTAGAAGAGAAAAGAAAAGCTCAAGTGAACAAAAATAAAAAAAATGACATGAAATGTAATGCTTAAAGTAAATGGTACATAAAGCATAAAAAATAAAAGGCATAAAGTAAAAACAATTTAATAATTAGTGGTTAGTTGGATGACCATCTTAAAACTTGAATTTGGAACTCATTAGAGGATTGGTAGAACCAAATCCTCTATACAACAAGTTGCATTTGGTTTTTGTCAAGTATATCATCCATTTGGAATCCTCAAAAGTACTATTTGATGATCAACAATGTTTAAGTGATCCGCGTTGACCAAAAGTGTTGTAGATCCATTAGAGGATTGGTAGAACCAAAGCCTCCACACAATGAATCTCAAGGTTATTGGATAAAAGAGATCAAATTAACATACTTGGGCTTGCAAACATAGGTTTGGGCCACGAATGATCATTTATTCGAATCGGAACAAAATTTAACGCCATGTTAAGCAATCGTAAGTGGACTTATGTAGAATTCACACCTATTTTGAGGCTGATCAATAACATTCTACGCACCATTTATTTTGAGACATGATATAGAGATCATGCTCCAATAACACTTAGTGCAATAAGAAAGGGATAAGACGAAGAGGGGTGGAAAAGAACATACAAAGCACATTTGAATTACATTTCAATTAAACTATTATTAAAATCATTCATCCATTTTTATGGGGTTAAACTCAACACTATGGATCCAATGATGTTAACAAAGTTCATAATCAAAAGTTTAACCCAAGATCAGCCAGAAAATAATCACAAAATAATATTGCATTTAGTATATACATTTAAAAGATTTTAAAATATTTTAAAATAGAAATAAAAGAGAAAAAGATTAACTATGTTCAAATTAATCGAGAAATAAAAAGTAAGACCATAGAAAACTCAGAAATGAACTAAAATAATTTTATAAAATTTTTGGTAATTTTTTAAAGTCAGAAACTACTTTTAAAATTAAAAGAAATGAGTAAAATAAACCAAAAATGATAAAAAAATACCAAAATAATTTTTTTAGAATTAAAAAATGCATACAAGTATTTTTAAACATTTAAAACAATTCAAATAAAGTGAAAATTTATAAAAAACATCAAAACACAAAATAAAATTGTGAAAAAATAAAAATCAGAAAGAGAAAAATCAAAAATATTTTTCATAATTTTTTCATATTTTTTGGACTAAAAGTGAATTTTCTATGATTTTTTGAAATTTAAAACAATTAAATATAAAAATCAGAAAAGAAAAATAAATTCAAAAATATGTGGACCATTGGATGAGATTCAAAATGTGTTAGTAATCAAATCCAAGGGATATGGCGCACTGTGCATATCATAGTCATTAGTAAATAAAGCATATAATCATTAATTAAATCAGATTTTAGAAAAAAACAGATGGCGCGCCTTCATTGGTTGGAAGATGACACGTTGGTCATCTTCAACCTCCCGCCAACGTGAATTACAGTCTCTCAAACCGTAAAATCAGAAGCTCAGACCTATGCCATTCGCTTCGTCTCTTCAAGACAGAGACAACAACGCCTTCACGACAAATTTATATAAACTGTAGCTCAAGCAATTTGGAAGGAAAGTTTTAAAAAGGGATTTGAAATTTCATGGTCAAAACATGTTTCCAGATAAAAGTAAGTGTTGAAACTAGAACTAGGGCAATGAGAGCATCCCAATGATATCAAAGTTATGAAGAATTGATGGAGAAATCTATCTATTGAAGTTGAGTTGCAGAGCTCTGAAACTGGACTTCTACAGAGCAATATAGGGCACGATTCATGAAGGTAATTGTATGGTTAGCTTCAGGGAAGATCAAGGAAAGTAAATTGATAGAAAAATTGGATTGAAAAAGGCTTAAACGTAGATTTCTAAGTTGAAGAAATTTGAGTTATGGAACAAGTTTGGCAGGGTGATTCTGGCTATCCAAGCTTGAGAAAATGAATGAGGGATGACCCTCTATTTATAGGGAATCAAATGGAATGTCCAAGCGTGTGAAATGATGAAGTTTGGAGGGAAATCGTGTGAAGTTGCAAACAAGAAAAGTGTGACTTATAATTTGATCAAAACTCATCCAAAACGCGTGTTTTGCTGTGCTAATCACTTTTGGAAGTTCCATAAAACATGTTTGGAGGCAAAAATGCACAGAAACAAAGTGTTTAGAAGCTAAATCAATGATTTCAAGTTCTGACTTTTGAAGAAACTTCAGTTTCAAGTTACCAAGTTCAAATCAATGGTATTCTCAGCTCAAGGGGAATTAGGGCATGATTCTTTATGCTTTAGAAAGATGATGTTACAAGCTTTCCAAAGGAAAAAGAATGAAATCAAATGGATTCTTAAGCTGAAAGTTGCATTGACTCAAAGTTGGAGAAAAAGGGTTGACTTTCCATACTTAAAAATATTTCAAATTTTTCTTCAAAAGTGACCTATAATGTTTTGCATCCAATCATGGCCGTCCACTTGGAATTTTCTCTTGACCAAAGAAGATGATATGAAATAGACCTCTTAAATGACACTTTGAAACTTGAACCATTCAAAATATCCAAAAATTGAGATAGTTATGAATTGTTGAAGTTGGCAAAAAATCATGAAATGACCTATAATCATTTGTATCCTTAGGGAATCTTCAATCCATTTTCTCACTTTTAACATAAAAGAAGGAATAAAGTTCATATCCTCAAGATCATTATGGAAAAAGATTGGGCCTAAGGTGATAAAAATTGACCAAGTTATGATCATTTGAAGGCACACATGAGAAATTGGGGGTTCATCTGGAGGACTTGTAATCTTTCTTCATCATCAAGTTTCTTCCACATGAAAACTCCTTGAAACTTTTGAAGTTATTTGTTAATAACCCTTTTAAGAGAAGTATGTCTTTGGAATAACTCAAAAATACTAAAAGATGAGCAATATATACTTATTTTAAGTTAAAAACCCTAGCTCCTAGATCAAGAAAATGCTTTGAGGAACCTTGACAATTTTAAACTACCTTCTTGTACCAAAAATATTTCTTTGTAAATAGAAGTTATTGAGGATGAAAATGAGAATTCATAGCCACCAAAACCACTTCCATATCTCGAGAACTTAGAGAAATATGCGTTTGTGACCAATGGGAACAAGGCCTTCTCCAACCATGACAACTTCTTCAATCAATCCCTTGCACTTTTGAATCAATCTTGATAACTTGGAAATGTAGTGAATCAAAATAACCTTTCCATGGCATCCCTTCCAAAAAAACTTCAATGGTGAGGTTTGGACTTCTCAATCTTTATTGACTAGGGCATGGAAATAAACTCATGAACCCATGGAGCAACTTGCTAAGCCTTATTGCCTTTACCTACATTATTAACAAGTAAGAAAAACTAACATTTAATTTTATTAATTAAAAGAAAATTCAATACAAAATATTCATGATCACAAAAGAAAACAATTCAAGGTTCTTGGTGATTACTCAAAGAGCAAAGCTAAAGATAGGGAGGAGAACCAAAAGCCCTAATGTGATCTTGTTGTGATTGAATCAACATGGTATGATGAAGGGATCTTAGGGGGGAAAATTGGGGTACAACACCAACCATGTAGGGGAAGACCTTGGAAAACATGAGAGGGGGAATTTTGGGGTACAACAGTTTCCCCTGTTCAATCTTCTTAAACCTGAAGATGTAGATTGGCTTGTCTGCCTTTCGTGATCTGAGGGTGGAAGATGATTGAACACTAGAGTGCCTAGAAATTTGCACTCGTATGAAGTGATGTTGTTGGTAAATAATATTGGGAATAGGCTTACATATTTCATTTGGAAAAGATGACAGAAGACTATCGTAGATGGGCTTAAAGATGCCATCCACGGAACGTGACGGGAGTCATCGGAGATGGGCTTAAAGATACCATCCAGGTGAATATTCATTTTATGAGATATTCCTTGGTGGGAATCCCTATTCCTATTGTTCAGGATGACTCTGTTGAGGAATGTTGATATTTGTCTTGGAAAATAGAGTTTAGGAGCTTCAGTTGTCCATTACTCTACTAGGGAGTCATCTCTTGATTGAAGAGACGGAAGTGGACTGCTATCTAGTCAGATCCAAGCTTCACAGAGACTTGCTGAGGATGATAAGGCTGACTACTATCTGGTCATATTCTAGGCTTCATAGCAACTTACTGGGGAAATTGGATTAAACTGTTATTTGGTCGTGCCCAGGCTTTGCAGTTTCTAAAAGTGGAATGGAAATCAGAAAAATCTTAGCATCAATTTAACTGAACCAGAGAAAGGTCTTAGATCAACTTTGACTGGAATGGAAATCAGAAGAATCCTAGGGTCGATTCAACTGAACCAGACAAAAGTCTTGGAATATCTTCAACTAGAATAGAAATCAGAGAGATCTTAGTGTCGATCTGACTGAACTAGAGAAGGTCTTGGATCAACTTTGACTGGAATGGAGATCAGAAGAATCTTAGGGTAGATTCAACTGAACCAGACAAAAGTCTTGGAATATCTTCAACTGGAATAGAAATCAGAGAGATCTTAGTGTCGATTTGACTGAACCAGAGAAGGTCTTGGGTCAACTTTGACTGGAATGGAAATCAGAAGAATCTTAGGGTCGATTCAACTGAACCAGACAAAAGTCTTAGAATATCTTCAACTGGAATAGAAATCAGAGAGATCTTAGTGTCGGTCTGACTGAACCAGAGAAGGTCTTGGATCAACTTTGACTGGAATGGAAATTAGAAGAATCTTAGGGTCGATTCAACTGAACCAGGAAAAAGTCTTGGAAAATCTTCAAGTGGAATAGAAATCAGAGAGATCTTAGTGTCGATCTGACTGAACCAGAGAAGGTCTTGTGAGGGCATATTTCTGAGGAAGATCCTGAGATAACCCTTTATTATGCGTAGCACTTGAGAAGACTACCAGGTTACATAAGTAGTCAACAATGTTTGTTTCTTTGATCTTTCCATGAAAAAGGTAAAGAATTAGTCATATGCAATTTCATGA
The DNA here is from genome assembly GCA_948472305.1 of Vicia faba. Lineage (NCBI taxonomy): Eukaryota > Viridiplantae > Streptophyta > Magnoliopsida > Fabales > Fabaceae > Vicia > Vicia faba. Next base: position 822,107,683 of record OX451740.1, on the reverse strand, counting down.
TGTATGAAATGCATTGTGATGATGTTCTTAAAATAAATGAGATTATGTTGTATGCGATGTGTACGCACATGCCATGATGTATGAAAATTGGATTCTATTGCCATATTTTCCAGTCTGGGAAAGTAAATCCCTGACTGCTGCTGCAGAATATAAGGAAGCTGAATCCTTTATTTCCATTAGGGATGATGAATAGAGATGATTCGCTGGAGATTGAATCTGCTTGAGAATAACTCTGTGGAGGGAGGATGCTTTGTTGGAGAATCTTGATGATGTATAGGAATAGACTCTGTTGGAGAATGAGCTTCCGCGGTTTGCGAAATAAACTCTACCCAGGAGGAGGTTTTATGAACCGTTAAAACTGGGCTGGGGAAAATAGACTTCAGTTAGAGAAGGTAATCCCTACTTGGGGAAGAAGAGGGCAAAACTCTGGTTGTTTCTGCTCTGTGGGGAACATAGATGTCACGGGGGCGTATGTAATGGTGACTTTGTCTCAAAAATGTACCTACCCCTATACCTAATAGGAGGAGTAATTGTCGAAATTGCAAACTGTTTTTTGGACTTTGCCTTGTTTCCTAAGGTCGTCAGCAATTGTCTTTCTATTTCTTATGCAAGCATTCGTGAATAGTAATCATATTCAAATGCATATGTCAAGAATAGGTCATTGGACGTCTTTACAAAATAAAACATAAAAAGAAAAACAAACAGTTTTGTACTTTCAAAGAAATGATTTGTATTGATTTTTGAAGTTTCCCTACAACATACATTTTGTACAAAGAGACTGACGTTCTAGTAAGAGGATGCCTCCATGAAAGTGAAACCTATACAAAATAGTGTACAAAGAGAAAACAGATAGTGTAATAATCACATTGAGTTTCAATTCTGCTATTGCCCCTATGTCCTTGAGCGGCTCATCACTTTGCTACTCGTCCGAAGCTGACTGGATTGGTCGGTATCGTTTGAGCTTGATAGTTGATATTGAAGTCTGATTGCAAGGTGATCCAATGGGACATAGTGATACGCTTCAAATCTTTAATTTTTTCTTGGGCTGCCCTTACGGGTTTTCAGTCCACCGGGATACCCTTTTTTGCCCAAGCCACCTTTGCAGGTTTTCGACTTGCCAGGTGTACAATTTTTTTTGTATTTATCCTAATTTTTTCCCGAACCCTTTTGGTTCGCCGGGATGCCCTTACTTTTGCCAAGTCCATTCAACCTAGAGGATATTTATTCATGCGTAGTATCTTTTCACTATGTCCGCATTAACAAGGTGAGGAAGGTCGTCACCATCCATGGTGGTCAGAATCATGGCTCCACCGGAAAATATGCTTTTGATCACAAATGGCCATTTGTACGTGGGAGTTCATTTTCCCCTGGGATCACCTTGCAGCAGTATGATGCGCTTGATTACTAGATCACCCACTTGATACACTTGGCGTCTGACCTTTTTGTTGAAAGCCTTGATCATCCGTTTTTGATACATTTTACCATGATAGACAACAGTAAGCCTTTTCTCATCAATAAGATTTAGTTGATCAAGTCGAGTCTGGATCCAATCATCTTTGTTCAAGCCTGCATCCTTCATGATCCTCAAAGAAGGGATCTGGACCTCAATAGGTAGGACAACCTCCATACCATATACCATAGAATAAAGTGTTGCCCCTGTTGACGTGCGTGTTGAGGTGTGGTAGCCATGAAGAGCAAATGGTACCATCTCATGTCAGTGTTTGTATGTCACTGTCATCTTCTGTATGATTTTCTTAATATTCTTGTTAGCAGCCTCCACATCGTCATTCATCTTCGGTCGGTAAGGGGAAGAATTATGATGTTGGATCTTGAATTATTTACAGAGTTCGGTGATCATTGTATTATTGAGATTTGTACCATTGTCTGTAATGATTCTCTCTGGCACACCATACCGATAAATTAGGTTATGCTTGATAAACTGCGCCACAACATTCTTGGTAACAGAAGCAAAAGAGGCAGCCTCAACCCACTTTGTGAAGTAATCAATGGCCACTAGGATGAAGTGATGCCCATTGGAAGCGGTAGGTCTAACCTCTCTGATCATATCAATTCCCCACATTGCAAAGGGCCAGGGAGCCGTCAAGACATTTAAGGGAACCGGAGGTACATATACTTTATCAACATAGATCTGGAATTTATGACAAGTTTGAGAATGCTGATAATAGTCTGCTTCCATGGTGGACCGATAGTATCCTGCCTGTAGGATCTTTTTAGCCATGGTGTGTCCATTAGAATAGGTACCGAAGGTACCTTCGTGTAGATTTGCCATAATCCTCTCTGCTTCATTCTTATCTACACACCGAAGTAAAGTAGAGTCATGATTATGCTTATAGAGGATTCCATTAATGAGGAAGAACTTCGCGGCGAACCTCCTCAGGAACTTCTTATCATTGACAGATGCCCCCTCTGGATATTCTTGGGCCTCAAGATACCTTTTCATTTCATGGAACCAAGGTTTGTCTGCTATCTCTTCAGTGTCAATCTCGTAGCAGTATTCTGGTTCATCCATCCTCTTAATAGTGATTTGAGGGGCCTCGTTGTCCCACTTGACCTTGAACATAGATGACATGGTAGTTAGCACATCCGCTAACTGACTCTCTTCGTGTGGTAAATGTTCAAAGGTGACCTCTTCAAAATGTGGAAGCAATGTCAGCACATGTTCTTTGTAAGGGATAAGATTCAGGTGCTTCGCATCCCATTCACCTTTAATATGGCTTATTACCAAGGCTGAACCCCCGAAAACATTCAAGAACTTGATTCTCAAGTCAATAGCAGCTTTGAGACCCATGATGCATGCTTCATACTCCGCCATATTGTTGGTACAGTTGAAGCATAATCTGGACGGGAAAGGAGTATGACAGCCCTCAGGAGATATGATTACAACACCGATGCCATTACCGAGTGCGTTGGAGGTTCCATCAAAAACCATAGTCCATCAGGATCCTTCTTCAGGTCCTTCATCCGATCCAGGTTCTTTACAGCCAGTCACTAACATAATATTCTCGTCCGGGAACTCAAAATTCATGGACTGGTAGTCATCCACAGCTTGATGAGCCAAATGATCGGCTAGTACACTTCCCTTGATTGCTTTCTGGGTTGTGTATTGGATATCATATACGGTCAAGATCATTTGTCATCTTGCTATTCTTTCGTAGAGTGCGGCCTTCTCGAAGATGTACTTGATCAGATCCATCTTAGATATCAGCAAAGTAGTGTGGGTTAACATATACTGTCTCAGTCGGCGAGCAGCCCATGCCAAATCGCAGCAAGTTTTCTCGAGCAATGAGTATCTTATTTCACAGTCGGTAAACTTTTTTCTAAGGTAGTATATTGCATGATCTTTTTGACCAGACTCGTCATGCTGTCCCAGCACACACCCTATTGAATTATCTAACACTATTAAGTACATTATCAAAGGTCTTCCTTCAACCGGAGACATCAGAATTGGAGTCTCTTGAAGGTATTCTTTGATTCTCTCGAAGGTGGTATGGCATTCGTCATTCCACCTTACCACTTGATCTTTCTTCAAGAGTTTGAAGATTGGATCACAAGTAGCAGTTAAATGGGAAATGAACCTAGCAATGTAATTTAGGCGTCCCAAGAAACCTCTAACCTCCTTCTCAGTGCGATGAGCCGGCATCTCCTCGATAGTTTTTACCTTTGCAGGGTCCACCTGAATACCTTTGTCACTGACGATGAAACCTAGCAGTTTACCCGACCTTACTCTGAAGGTGCACTTGTTCGGATTTAACCTCAGCTTGTACGTCTTTAACCTATCAAACAACTTTTGTAGATGATCAAGATTCTCTTCCTCAGTTTGAGACCTAGCTATCATGTCATCAACATAAACCTCTATCTCATGGTGAATCATGTCATGAAACAAGGCTACCATGGCTCGCTGATAGGTTGCCCCAGCATTCTTCAACCCAAACGACATCACTTTGTAGCAGAAAGTGACCCATTGCGTGACGAAGGTTATTTTCTCCATATATTCGGGTGCCATCTTGACCTGATTGTAACCAGAGAAACCATCCATGAAGGAAAAGATCTTATGTTGTGCGGTGTTGCCAACAATAACACCAATGTGGGGGAGCGGAAAGTCATCTTTGGGGCTCGCCCTATTCAAGTCTCTGTAGTCCACACACATTTCGTACCTTGTTGTCCTTTTTAGGCACCGGGACCACGTTAGCAACCCATTAGGGATAAGAAGTGACAACTAGGAACCCAATGTTGAATTGTTTCATAACCTCTGTTTAATCTTCTCTAACATTTCAGGGCACATACGATGGTCCTTCTGGTTTATCAGAGGGAAATCTTATTTAGTTGGCAGACGATGAACCTTAATATTTGTGTCCAGTCCTGGCATGTCTTCATATGACCAGGCAAAGATCTCGACATAATCATGCAACATCTGTAGCAACCGCTGTTTGAAATGAAGCTCCAAATTTTCACCTATCTTGACCTCTTTTATGTTCTCTTCTGTGCCCAAATTTAATGTCTCAACCGGCTCTTCATGAGGCTGTATAACCCTTTCTTCCTGTTGTAACAGTCTGGCAAGTTCTCCGGGTACCTTACAATCTTCCTCACCTTCGTCCTCGGCTTGGTTGATCAGATTTTCAAAGTTATAACCGGCAATAGCATAACTTTTATCAATGGGATCCAAAATGGATATGGATCTGCAGTTTGATACATGGGTATGTGTAAGAGCATAACTGTATAGACAAATTAAAAAGCAGAAAAGAAAAACAGAGAGCGCAAAATTTGTATGCATAAACGTCCAATGCTTTATTAATTCCATATGAAATTAAACATGATAACCCTCACAAATAAACCATTGTGCCCCAGGTAAGACGCAAGGCCATAGCGTTTATACTGTTTAATTATTACATATCCAAAACAAAAAAGATAATTACTTCTGAATAAAAGTAATTGGTACAATGTCCTTTGCCTTCCAGTTTCTGGGTCCACCATTGGTTGTAGGGAAGATCCAGCTATCCATATCATCGTCATTATCATTGTTTTCTAGGGAGGAGACAACATGATTAGTGATGTGTAGGGGAGGTCTTCCAGCATGAGCACGATGAACAGCCCTTTGAGCCTCTGAAGAGAAACCCAAACCGAACTTATCAGATTTGTATGGAATGTCAGGGAGCTGGCCCCTGATGGTAGACCCACATTCTTTAATAACTGCTTTTGCATCCTTGAGAGAATCCATCTTCAAGGGAGGTCTGGTGATCCTTGGTTAGTTGGTGACAGCTTCAATTGCAGCCATAGTCTGAGGTACCTCTTCGAAATTATGACACGGAGTCTCGATGAACTCGCCATCCATTTCTATGTACTTGAAGGAGTTCAGATGATTGACCATGTATTCTTCTTCATTGTGCACCATGACAATTTTTCCTTTTACCGGGTAATTCATCATATGATGTAGAGTGGATGTAACGAATCCTTCCCCATGAATCCAAGGGCGACCCAATAAACAAGAATAGGATGGTCTAATATCTAACACGTAGAAGGTAGAGTCAAAGGTCTGAGAACCAATTTTGATGGGGATGTCCACCTCCCCGTGCACCATTCTCTTTGAACCATCGAAAGCCCTTACCACTATGTTGATGGGCTTCAAGGTCAAACCCTCACAGTCTAGTCTATCCAGAGCCTTCTTAGGAATCACATTCAATGATGAACTAGTATCTACCAGGTCATGGGCCAAAGTAGTGCCCCTGCATTTGATAGAGACATGTAACGCATCATTGTGTTTCCTCCCTCTAGGTGTCATATCAGCATCAGAAAAGCCTAAACCGTTATCAGCTATCAAACTAGCCATACAATCTTCGAATTGGTCAATAGATGTTTCCTGTGGCACATGGGAAGTTTTAAGAAATTTCACCAAAGCCTTCGCATGAGCTTCGAAGCACAACAGTAAGGCTAGCATAGAAATCATTGAAGGGGTCTTCCCGCTGTTCGGCTACATTGTAGTCGCTTTTCTTTATAATTTTCAAAATGTCTTCAATCTCCTTCTTGGAAGCCTCTGGGATAGATACTGACTGTTCCTTCGTCCGGACAGGCTCAACCAAAATGTTTTTGCCTCGAGTCTCGTTCGACTCGGTGATAGGGGTGTCCGCAGGGGTAATCACAAGAACTGTAGTAGTAGTTAGCAGGAACAAAAGCAGGAATGATCATAGGATCAGTAACAGCTTTCGGAGGATAAATCTCATGGGAGAACACTCTTCCACTTCTAGTTATTTTTCTAGTTCCCACAATGTTGCCAGTGTCAAGGTCAGCCTTCTCAGAAACCTGGTCTTCATCAGCTAGCCAATCTTGCTTGACACCGTGGTAGTAGACGTCACCCCCATAGTTCTAGGGAATAGTTTTGTCTGAGGAGTATGGGATTGGCCCTGGCATTGTAATTATCAGTGGAGTCACCTTCGGAACATATGTAATCCTGACAGGTCTTTTGGTGGAGACCCTGGAAGGATTGACATAAATGGTTATTATTGAAACATCCTTGTAAGAAATGGTTAGAACGAGAGTCTTTTCAAACAAAATCTCTTTGTCATCCATCAGGTGCTAAACACATGCCTTTAATAATTGACAACCAGCCGGTATAGATAAACAGAGGTGGCAACCTTTGTCACAATAGTAACAAACACATCATCTTCAACAGTGTTAAAACTACGGTCGTGCTAGGGCATAAGAGCAGTGATAACATTTGGGATCTCAGGGGCGTCAAATTGAATTTCCTTTGCCTCGAGAAGGTCTTGCACCTTGTTTTTCAAAGCCCAGCAGTCGTTTGTATCATGACCTAGACTTTCTGAATGGTAAGCACAATGAGCATTTGGGTTATAACGGGGAGATGCAGTGCTGGGATTCTTCGGAGCTTCCCACAAGGTTACTAGATTAGATTTCAATAAATGTGGCAAGACTGGAGACAGTATCATATTTATCTGGGTAAACTGTCTTACCGGCCTTTCCGTTCTAGACTGATTGTTCCTTTATTGAGTAGGTGCAGGTTTAGAGATCATGATAGCCCCTACCGCTGGACGGCGTTCAGTTATGTCCTGATTCCTTTCATGGTACACCGCACTAACCTCTTTCTTCCCAACAAATGGATTCCTTACTGTACTGGAGGACACATCCTTTTGAATCTTCCTACTCCTAATTCCAGCTTCCACTCTTTCTCCTGTCAGAATTAACTTAGTGAAACCGACTGAAGAGCTTCCAATCAGGTGATTGAAAATGGACCAGACAAGGTACCCAGAAACATATCCACTAGATCCCTATCAGACAGGGGAGGCTGGACTCTTCCTGCTAAGTCCCTCCACTTCTGAGCATAGTCCTTAAAGCCCTCACTTGAACCCATAGACATATTTTGGAGTTGTGTACGGGTGGGAGCAAGGTATGTGTTGTATTGATACTGCTTGTAGAAAGCAGCAGCCAGGTCTTCCCAATTACGGATGTTGGCTCCTTCCAGCTGGTAGAACCATTCTAATTGAGTTCTGGACAAACTATCCTGAAAGAAGTGGCCCATAAGTCCTTGTCAGCAGTGTGAGGCTGGATCTTCCTCATATAAGATCATATGTGCATCTTGGTACATGAGACCCCATCATATTTGGAGAACACCGGCACCTTGAACTTTTGCGGGATGACAACCCCAGAGACCAAACACAGCTCTTCAAAATCCAGACCTGGTACCTTCTGGACTTCCATTGCATTTAAATGATCCTCCAGCTGTTTATATTTTTCATCAGCAGGAGGATACTGCTCCTCATCATAGTCAGATTCATCATCAGATTCTTTTGGACTGGAGTCTTCCTCTCTTGTTTCCTCCTCTTGATTGTTTCCTTCCTTTGATGAATTTATCAGTTTAGAGGCTCGCTGCACTGGTCCTCTGATCCTTCTTCCCAGATTCACTAACCCAGTTGGCTTCTTTGGCTTCTTCTTCTCTTTAACAAGCAAGGCTTTCAGTTATTCTTGCCCCTTGGTCAGAGCCATGACCATCTGTTAAAAATGAGCATTCTGAGATTGTAGATCCTTCACTGTTTGTTCTAGAGCCATTGCTAAAATAAACAGCAGAGAAGATGAGAAACCTGCTGTGATCGGTGGAAATAGAACTGACTATTTCTTAAGCTGGTTCGCGAAATGTCGCGGTAAGCAAGAGTTGCCACCATCTTTTATGTTCTCCAACATGGAAAGGACAAAAGCACGGCAAAATTCCTTATTCGAGATGTTTCTCAGTTCGGGAGGTAGATTTATAGAAAGGGAAGGTGTTAGCACCCTTTCTATCTGTGGTTATCCACGGGCTCTTAGGTACTTGCTCTTATGTTTTCAAAAATTGTTTGCTTTTCAAGTGTATGTGGGTTTTTAAAAAGTTTAGTTTTGAAAACTTCTAGGTAACTCTTGTATCAGTCCTCAAGAGTGTATGAAGTATTTGTTTGAAAACCTTTTGAAAGTGTGAGTGTGAAAAGTTGTTTTTGTTTGTTTGAAAGAGCAAGTACCCAAGAGAATCTACCTACTCTAAGAAATTAGGTTGTGTAAGAGTCTTTTAGACAGTGCTATCCCACTATTGAGAAGCAGGTAGCACCGTCATTGGAGGTATCGGGTCCATTCGATTATTAGGGACAGTGTGGTCACCAAAGCAATGGTAGGACGCCTTAGCGGTAACCCTAATGTCCTAGATCCTTTTTATCCGAGGCAACCGTTTCGAGGCAACTGGATCTTAGACAGGAGGGCGACCTCTAAAACACCCTATACTTGATGACCACGTCGAGGCAACCAGTGAGGCGTACCCTAAGAGTGGCATGTGCATGTGTGTTGTTTCAGTTTATGTTTATCTTGTACATGTCATTTGTGAGCTACGGATTGATTTTATTTTTCATACAAGTCTTTCATGCATTTTTAACAGTTAAGAGTGCGGAAAATAAATTGGGAAAGGTAAAGTTACGCTATTACAAGGCGCGGGTCTATACATCGCCAAAAACAAAACCCCGTTTGGAAAATAAATGCGAGAAAAGTAAATAAAGCGATAAAAGTTCTAATTAACTATTACATTTCCTGAGCAGATACAAAATAATGAATTAAAAATAAATACGCGCGCGAAAGATTGAATCGGGACGTCCTTAGGGTTTTGACCCTTTTTGAGAAAAAAATGAGATTTGTCCTTTTTTGCAATTAATGAAATTAAGCCTAATTACTAATTAATTAATTTATTAAAAGAAAAAATGTATTTTTGTGGTTTCATGTTTCTTATGTTTTTTAAAAAAGAAATTAAAAGTGTCAAAGGAAAAAAACATAATTCTAGATTTGATTTTATTTAATGTGAAAAAGATTACAATTAACCTAATTAAACAACTAAATTAATGAATTTATTTACAAAAAGTAATTGAAATTAATAAAAATATTTTTTTGGTTTTATGAATTTTTATTGTGAAGAAAATTAATTAAGTTAATTTTAGTGATAAAAAATAATAATTAGAAAAATAACTAATAAACAAACAAAATATAAAATATAAAATAAGAGAAAAGGAATGAACCAAGGGAGGTTCTGGGCCTAACAAGGAGGTGAATTTGGCAGTTTTATGGCCCATTAACGCAAGCCTTGTTTGACTTCAGGGGATGGCAAGGAAGGATGTCACGTTCTCATTTTGATCTGAAAATGTTTGTAACACTCTTTTTGATCTCACACTTTTTTGACAATTTTTGAGTTTTGCTCTGGCCGTTTTAGCAAGGCTTGGGTTCTGTATTAGGTCTGGCCTGCTTGCTTATGTATGTGTGAACGAAATTAGGTCAGCAGGTGAGCCTTAACCTTGTGTATTGAAGTCTTGAGATCTTGGTTGACCACCATTAAAGAACTTTCCATCTTTGGTTCAAATTCAAGATTTTATGCACAAAAAAGGCTTGGCACGAATTGGCTAGCTGGCATATGACACATAAAAGCCATTCAAATCAAAAGATGCTATTCCATTAATTTTTTAGATTTTATTTGAATTATTATGGATTTAAAATGAATTAAACCAATAAAAATTAAATAAAAATGGAAAAATAAATGTTTGATCTTGAAATTAATCATGGGACACGTGTATGGCATGACAAGGCTGAATCAAGTGGAAGAAAGTGGGCCCTTTTGTCAAAAAATTGAAGTTTTAAGGATAGTTGACTTTTGCCATTTCACAAAAATTTCCCAACTTCTCCAATGCATATCCTGCTCAATTTTGATCATATGAACTTGTTCTTTGACATTTTGGAAAGGCCTTGAAGTCCTCTAACCAATGCCTTTAGTCCCATGTCATTTGGATTTACCAATCTCAAGTTATGGTCTTTGACTTAAAATGCCTTTTTGTTGACTTTTGAAAATGACCTATAATATAGAAATTGATAACTTTTTGTGAGAGCATTTCTTGGACTTGGAATGTGAAGATGAGTTGTAGGAAATGCCCTCCCCTTAAAAATTAGCATTGGATGGGATTTTTCTGATGAACCATGAAAAAGTTATGCCTTGGTCAAGTTACAGTTGACTTTTCAGCTGTCCAAAAATAGCAACTTTTGCATCTTGATGATTTTTGAGCCATGCTTGTGGAATCATGATCAAGACTTGATCAAATGATGATTGTGGCTTCAAAATAAGATGTTGACCAAAAATTCTGACTTTTGACTGCCAAATGACCATTTTACCCCTGCAGTTGATTGTGGAGCAATTAGGGCTTTTGACTGTGGAATTTGGGACTATGAGACTTGAGAATTGACATGTAGATGCTTGAGGATATGTGTAGGCCTATGGGACTTGATTGAGCCACTGAAAACCTCAAATTCCTTGCAAGAAACAAAACCCTAATTTGACTGGCTTAGGAGGATGTTTGACTGTGCAACCCTTGAGAAGTCTTGAACCATTTGAGGATGATTCTTGACAAATCATGAAGAATATGGGAGGGCAAATTTTGGGGTACAACAGTTGCCCCTGTTCAATCTTCTTAGACCTGAGGATGTAGATTGGCTTGTGTGCCTTTCGTGATCCGAAGGTGGAAGATGATTGAACACTAGAGTGCCCAAAAATTTGCACTCGCATAGTAAAATATCAGCAAGGTGATGGCGGGAATGGGCTTACAGATGCCATTTGGAGAGATAATGGATGGGAGGATGGGCTTATAGATGCCATCTGAAGATGTGACATAATTTTGTCCGGAATGGGCTTATAGATGCCATTTAGAAATTGTGATGGATAGTGGTGGAGATGGGCTTAAAGATGCCATCGGGGGTGTCGATCGCGTAAGAGATTACTTAGCAAGAACTTGCGTACCTGAGAAAGAAAGATGGTTTCCTGGCTTGCTACAGGTGTTGATCTTCAATCTCTTCATGCAGATACGCCCTGGCTGGATACAGGTATCGAATCTACAATTGGTCGTCTACAGATATGCCCTTGTTGGATACAGGTATCGAATCTGGAATTTGTCGTCTACAGATATGCCCTGGCTGGATACAGGTATCGAATCTCTAAACTCTTCATGCAGATATGCCTCGGCTGGATACAGGTGTCGAGTTCGCAATTAATCGCTCGCAGATATGCCCTGGCTAGATACAGGTGTCGAATCTGGAATTTATCGTCTACAGATATGCCCTGGCTGGATACAGGTATCAAATCTGGAATTGGTCGTCTACAGATATGCCCTGGCTGGATACAGGTATCGAATCTCTAAACTCTTCATGTAGATATGCCCTGGCTAGATACAGGTGTCGAATCCATAATTAATCGCTCATAGATATGCCCTGGCTGGATACAGGTATCGAATCTGGAATTAGTCGTCTACAGATATGCCCTGGCTGGATACAGGTATCGAATCTCTAAACTCTTCATATAGACATTCCCTGGCTAGATACAGGTGTCGAATCCACAATTAATCGCTCACAGATATGCCCTGGCTGGATACAGGTATCGAATCTGGAGTTAGTCGTCTACAGATATGCCCTGGCTGGATACAGGTATCGAATCTCTAAACTCTTCATGCAGACATGCCCTGGCTGGATACAGGTGTCGAATCCACAATCAATTACTCACAGATATGCCATGGCTAGATACAGGAATCGAATCTGGAATTGGTCGTCTACAGATATGCCCTGGCTGGACACAGGTGTCGAATCTCTAAACTCTTCATGCAGATATGCCCTGACTAGATACATGTATTGAATCTACAATCAAATCACTCACAGATATGCCCTGGCTGGATACAGGTGTCGAATCTGGAATTGGTCGTCTACAGATATGCCCTGGCTGGATACAGGTGTCGAATCTCTAAACTTTTCATGCAGACATGCCCTGGCTGGATACAGGTATCGAATCTACAATCAATCACTCACAGATATGCCCTTGCTAGATACAGGTATCGAATCTGGAATTGGTCGTCTACAGATATGCCCTGGCTGGATACAGGTGTCGAATCTCTAAACTCTTCATGCAGACATGCCATGGCTAGATACAGGTATCGAATCTACAATCAATTACTCACAGATATGCCATGGCTAGATACAAGAATCGAATCTGGAATTGGTCGTCTACAGATATGCCCTGGCTGGATACAGGTGTCGAATCTCTAAACTCTTCATGCAGACATGCCCTGGCAGGATACAGGTATCAAATCTACAATCAATTACTCACAGATATGCCCTGGCTAGATACAGGAATTGAATCTGGAATTGGTTGTCTACAGATATGCCCTGGCTGGATACAGGTGTCGAATCTCTAAACTCTTCATGCAGATATGCCCTGGCCGGATACAGGTATCGAATCTACAATCAATTGCTCACAGATATGCCCTGGCTAGATACAGGTATCGAATCTGGAATTGCGAGAGTTGATAGTAATCATCTTTGGATTGACCTTTTTCCTGAAAAGAAAAACATCAGTTGTATGCAATGTCATGGTGTATGAAATGCATGATGTCATGATGTTCCAAAATAAATGAGATAGTGTGTTATGATGCGTATATGACAATGTGATGTTTATGAATGTATTTTCATCTAGGAAAATAAATCCTTGACGAATGCCGGGAAGTTCGTTGAATCCTGGGCCGATGTTGAAGAGTAGAGTTCTTCGTTTCCGCTCGGGATGATGGTTGCAAGAATAAACCAGTAGGAGAAGATGACTCCGTTGGGGAATAAACTTGTTGAAGAGATTACTCTGTGGGGGATTACTCTGTGGGAAGAGATACTTTGCTGAGATTTTGATGATAACTCCACTGGGGATTCCGTTGATAAGTTTGTTGGGGAATTTTGATGAACTCCGCTAGGGGTAGGAAGAACTTCGCCGAGGACGGTCTTTCCGTTGTAATTAGCTGAGGATAACCCAGTTATAACCTGGTGGGGAATAACCTTTGAATAAGGCCGGGGAGATGCGTTCGTACTCTGCAAGTGACAAGCTTCCAGAATCTACTGGGGAGATTTATTCAACTCTCCTGGGGAAACTTTTGGACTGTACTGGAGATGTGGCTCCATTGGGGTGTCTGTATTCCGCCGGGGAACAATCTTATATTAAGACTGTCGGGGATGCTTGTTGAGGAATATCTGTATACCCTGCTGGGGAATATTGAGATTTTTTGGGGATATCCACTTCCTTAAGGCTAACAGTAGACTAACTCTGCTTGGGGAGAGTGTCACTGACTTGCTAGAGATACTGTGCCTTTTTAGGGCTGCTGGGAGATCAACTCTGCTCGGAGAGAGTGTTGCTGAAACCTGCCTGACTCTGCGGGGAGCGAAGGTATCTTGGTCAAATTCTTCAGCTGAATCTACCTTGCACCTTGGTGGACAGAGCATCTTGTACGGTTCGGACAATTTCTATTGCCCCAGTTTCTGCGGGAGAAGAAGGCATGTGGAGGTGCTTGATGACTGTTGATTGACAAATCTTCTTCTGGTAGGCAAGTGATGACAGGACATAGTCGTACGCTTTGATCCCTAATTTTTCCTGGACCGCCCTTTCAGGTTTTCAGTCCACCGGGATACCCATTTTTTCCCAAGCCGCCTTTTCAGGTTTTCGACTTGCCAGGTGTACAATTATTTTTATTTTCATCCCTTATTTTTGCCCGAACCCTTTTGGTTCGCCGGGAAGCCCTTATTTTTGCCTAGGTGTGTCAACCTAGCGGGTGTTTGATTATGCGCAGTACTTTTTCGACTATGTCCACGCTCTCGGAATGTAGGGAGTTGCCCCTGTCAGTAGCATTGTGTTGCTATACTACCAGAAGATCTTCGTTGATCAAGCAAGATTTGTAGCTTTGAATTCATGTCCAATTCCCCAAGTGACTCAGGCGGAGATCTTCCCCTGGCTATTTGGCATTTGAGAGATTCTCTGAATCTTGACTTAACTGCCCCAGGTGATGGACAATGATTATGTCTGCCCCTTGATTGGAAGTGCTTTTGTTCACTAGATATTCTTCGTGCGAATTTTTCTGCTGTTTGAACAAATAGTCATATGCAAACAATGTTATATTAAAAATGCAAAGCTTATGTCTGTCTTAAAGTTTTTGAAAATGCAGTTTTTAAGCAAATTTTGTAAAATGTGATGTCAACTCGTTATTTTAACGCAAGCCTTAAGGAGTCAGGATACCTTTTGTAACAGTATGCTTTCGAACTAACCCATGCTTCAGCTAGGACTTTTTAAGGGTTGTAGCGTGGCCTGGTTCACGGTTTAAGAAACAAAGGATAAAGGCTCAAAGTATATTTGTACCCACCCGTTCTTCGTGATGTTCTTCGACCCTAAACTCAGCTGATCGTGCGTTAGACCTTGTTTGAGTCTTTGTCCTGATATTCCAATGATGGTTTGGATATTGACAGTTTATTTTGAATAGGCAGTCATTTCTTTTTTGTTGTTGTTGAGGGTTTGTAGGACCTCTTTCTTTTTTGATTACGTTATCCCTGTTTTTTTCCTGAACTGTTTCTTTTGTGATTACAGTCAGTGGGATGCCCCAGTTTTGTAAGTCTCCTTCATAGGTTTTGACTTATTGGGCTATTATTTTGAGATGATGACTGCCTGTCTTTATGATTATTCGGAACCATCACTGTCTTTTGTATTGGAAGGACTCCTTTGATGCTATTTGTTGTGCACTTGGCTCAACCGAGAGAACTACCCTGCCCCAGGTTATGATTAAGGGTTTTAATTTTCGAAAAGAAAAACTCCTACTTCTTTGGCTCGAAGTGGTTGACGAGGGATTCTCTTCCTTATAACTCCAGTGTTTAGGAATGGAAACAATGCATGTACCTCATCAGCGGGGTCTGTTCAAAGGCATACTGTAGATTATGGTATCGTTTTCGTCATCCTCCCTCAAGAGGCTTAGAATTATCAATCGAGAGTTGAACATCACAAAAAATGAAAGCAAATTGAATATAGCGAATGCAAATATATTGATTCAAAACAGACATATGCGATGCATTGATAAAGTAATAAAGCTTGTTATGACAATAATTGTTTGTATAAGCAAAGAAAATACAACTTGAACATTCGAATGAACAAAAGATTCACTAGTCTCAGGACTTGTCACTTCAAATGGTGAATCTCGCAGGGATAGTAGAAGAACTCGACCTGACCATCTTGGGTGAATTCCACTGCTCCTTCATCAATCAGGTTTGGATTTTGTACCTCAACTTCCAACAGTTGTCAGTATCATGCCTCGGGCTGTTAGAATGGTATGCACACCTGGCCCCAGGATTATAGTTGGGTGAAGAAGTCTTAGGATTAGGGTGAGGTTCTATCAACGTCACCAGATTCAACTTCAACAGGTGTTGCAAAGCTTGGGACAGCGACATGTTGAGCTGGGTGAATTGCTTCCTGGGCTTGTCTGGCTTGCTCTAATCAACCCATTGCTCTTGGCGAGGTCGTTGTTGGACCTGTGAAGTAGTAGCAGTTTGGAGAGGTATGTTCATTGAACCAAACATTTGACTTCTTGGAGGCTGATTAATGACCTGGTCCCTGACTTGGACTGTTTGCTTCATGTTGTATCTCTTTTGGTGAAGCTGGTTGACCATGGTTCTCAACTCTTCTTGCTCCCGAGCCAAGCCTTGGATAAGAGCCATTTGCCCCAGCATCTAGGTTCTCATTGTATCTACCTCAGCTTGCAGACGTTTCAGCCATTCGTCTTTATCGTCTTCTGGACTGTTCCTGACCAAAGTCCCCATGAGGAGTGTTCTCAGCTCTTCCTGTCCCTTAGATAGGTTTAGGAGGATCTCCCCGAACCGAGTCTCTTGAGCATGAAGATCCTGGTTGTCTTGTTGGGAAGCCATTGCTGAAATAAACAGCGAAGGTGGTAAGTGACCTATAAAAAGTGTACCTGTAATGCAATGATATGTATGATATATGTATGCAATGTTTTCAAGGATCTCGCGGGGTAAACAAGAAAAATTGTTAGAATCTGGATTTTGTAGCTTGATTGAAGGAACTTCATGTTGTTGAGAGTCCTTCTTCAAGAGTCAAGGCTCACCATATCGAGTAGGTCATAGCCCCTGACTCAAGTTATCAACCTTGGCTAGAGGAAAATAAATCCCCTTTGCCCTTTGCTAGATATTTTGATTCATCATGACCTGCATCACAGACCCTTGAGATCCTTGAAATGGATTAGTCTTTATGTAGGATGTATGCAATGGTATGATGTTATGTTATGCATGGAGTGATGTAAGTAGGCCCTGTAATGAGTCCCAATTAAGGACTGTAAAAAAAACCTGCAAGGAACTCGTGTTGTTAGATAACAAGTATGCAAGTAGTTCAAGTATGAAGGCACACAAGTCACACAAAAGAGCCCTTAGATTTAGGCCAGCATGAAGTTTAGGTACTACCCTCTTTCAGTTTCGTTGGTTAAGACCTGTCCTAGAAAATAGTAACCGGGTTCTAGAGGATCTCAATATCATCGACTACCCTTGATCGGTCATAACTCCAGCATCGCAATCTTTTCTTGCGGCCAGAACCATCGCGAGAGTTTAGCCTCAATGAGTGTAGCATACTGCTACTGTTCTATGGCCAAGTTGGGTCGATTTAGGGTTCTAAGGTCGGTTGGTGCTTAATGACTCCTCAGAAGATCCATATTCTCCTCGTTGCAACACAAGGGATATCGGTACAGACCAAGGTGTCACACCAACGTAGCCACTGCTTCACCCGTGTCGGTCTATGCCGGACAGGTCCCTCACAGCTTATGCTACCTAAAGGGTATTCCCTAGATCCGGGTTAGGATCTATGAAATTCCGATGTAAGCCCACAAATATAAAGCAATCAAGACATACAATTGAAAACATAAGAGTGGTCTAATCCTAAGGTACACCTCACTTATTAAATATCCCCAGCAGAGTCGCCAGTTCTGTGATCGGTGGAAATAGAACTGACTGTTTCTTAAGCTGGTTCGTGAAATGTCGCGGTAAGCAAGAGTCGCCAACGTCTTTTATGTTCTCCAACATGGAAAGGACAAAAGCACGGCAAAATTCCTTATTCGAGATGTTTCTCGGTTCGGGAGGTAGATTTATAGAAAGGGAAGGTGTTAGCACCCTTTCTATCCGTGGTTATCCACGGGCTCTTAGGTACTTTCTCTTATGTTTTCAAAAATTGTTTGCTTTTCAAGTGTATGTGGGTTTTGAAAAAGTTTAGTTTTGAAAACTTCTAGGTAACTCTTGTATCAGTCCTCAAGAGTGTATGAAGTATTTGTTTGAAAACCTTTTGAAAGTGTGAGTGCGAAAAGTTGTTTTTGTTTGTTTGAAAGAGCAAGTACCCAGAAGAATATACCTACTCTAAGGAATTAAGCTGTGTAAGAGTCTTTTAGACAATGCTATCCCACTATTGAGAAGCAGGTAGCACCGTCGTTGGAGGTATCGGGTCCATTCGATTATTAGGGACAGTGTGGTCACCAAAGCAATGGTAGGACGCCTTAGCGGTAACCCTAATGTCCTAGATCCTTTTTATCCGAGGCAACCGTTTCGAGGCAACTGGATCTTAGACAGGAGGGCGACCTCTAAAACACCCTATACTTGATGATCACGTCAAGGCAACAAGTGAGGCGTACCCTAAGAGTGGCATGTGCATGTGTGTTGTTTCAGTTTATGTTTATCTTGTACATGTCATTTGTGAGCTACGGATTGATTTTATTTTTCATACAAGTCTTTCATGCATTTTTAACAGTTAAGAGTGCGGAAAATAAATTGCGAAAAGGTAAAGCTACGCTATTACAAGGCGCGGGTCTATACATTGCCAAAAACAAAAACCCGTTTGGAAAATAAATGCGAGAAAAGTAAATAAAGCGATAAAAGTTCTAATTAACTATTACATTTCCTGAGCAGATACAAAATAATGAATTAAAAATAAATACGCGCGCGAAAGATTGAATCGGGACGTCCTTAGGGTTTTGACCCTTTTTGAGAAAAAAATGAGATTTGTCCTTTTTTGCAATTAATGAAATTAAGCCTAATTACTAATTAATTAATTTATTAAAAGAAAAAATGTATTTTTGTGGTTTCATGTTTTTTATGTTTTTTAAAAAAGAAATTAAAAGTGTCAAAGGAAAAAAACATAATTCTAGATTTGATTTTATTTAATGTGAAAAAGATTACAATTAACCTAATTAAACAACTAAATTAATGAATTTATTTACAAAAAGTAATTGAAATTAATAAAAATATTTTTTTGGTTTTCTGAATTTTTATTGTGAAGAAAATTAATTAAGTTAATTTTAGTGATAAAAAATAATAATTAGAAAAATAACTAATAAACAAACAAAATAAAAAATATAAAATAAGAGAAAAGGAATGAACCAAGGGAGGTTCTGGGCCTAACAAGGAGGTGAATTTGGCAGTTTTCTGGCCCATTAACGCAAGCCTTGTTTGACTTCTGGGATTAGCTACGTGTCCATTGACTAGGTAGTACCATAGTCTTCCATCATTGGCCCTTAGATTGTTGCTTGTGAACACCTGGCGTCTGGATGGTTGAGGTGTATGCTGAACAACGCTCAATAGCCTGCATATGATCACTTTGGAAAAAATATGAAATAAATATTTGGGGGACCTGGGATTCGAACCCAGGTCCCAAGGGACTATGCACAAGCGCCTTAACCAACCCAACTTCCTTGCTCAATTGAAATAATAATAATAAGCAAATAATATATTGGTGAGTCAAACAATGCCCTGGAAAAAAAAATATAACGCGCGTTATTTTAAAAGAGCGAATGAGAGGGAGACGCGTCAGCGTCTTCTTCCTTTGTCACTGGTTTTTTACCTGCGGATTTATATCCGCAGGATGCTTCGCAGGCCTTTCCTAAAATGGTCCCTAGGCTTCAAAAACTCATTCCAAAGCCATGGTTAGTCTCGTCCATGTCTCCTGAGTTCATCCATACTCATGATTTGCTCTGACTTCACCTAAAAATAAAATACCTAAAACACAAAAGGATGAACCCTAGAATCGGGCATCACGATTCAGGGCCTAAAAATGAAATTGGCTAATGCATTCACGTTAGAAATCAAGCAAGGAGTATGGATATGCTAACATTTTTGAGAAAAAATGCAAGAATGGAGAAACACGATTCCATGTTCAGAGGTGACTTCGTGAGTACTTACAGTGCTTGATAGGGAGTCTTAGGACTTGGCAAGGGTCGCTTTGGCTTCAGGGGATGGCAAGGAAGGATGTCATGTTCTCCTTTTGATCTGAAAATGTTTGTAACACTCTCTTTGATCTCACACTTTTTTGACAATTTTTGAGTTTTGCTCTGGCCGTTTTAGCAAGGCTTGGGTTCTGTATTAGGTCTGGCCTGCTTGCTTATGTATGTGTGAACGAAATTAGGTCAGCAGCTGAGTCTTAACCTTGTGTATTGAAGTCTTGAGATCTTGGTTGACCACCATTAAAGAACATTCCATCTTTGGTTCAAATTCAAGATTTTATGCACAAAAAAGGCTTGGCATGAATTGGCTAGCTGGCATATGACACATAAAAGCCATTCAAATCAAAAGATGCTATTCCATTAATTTTTTAGATTTTATTTGAATTATTATGGATTTAAAATGAATTAAATCAATAAAAATTAAATAAAAATGGAAAAATAAATGTTTGATCTTGAAATTAATCATGGGACACGTGTATGGCATTACAAGGCTGAAACAAGTGGAAGAAAGTAGGCCCTTTTGTCAAAAATTGAAGTTTTAAGGATAGTTGACTTTTGCCATTTCACAAAAATTTCCCAACTTCTCCAATGCATATCCTGCTCAATTTTGATCATATGAACATGTTCTTGGACATTTTGGAAAGGTCTTAAAGTCCTCTAACCAATGCCTTTGGTCCCATGTCATTTGGATTTACCAATCTCAAGTTATGGTCTTTGACTTAAAATTCCTTTTTGTTGACTTTTGAAAATGACCCATAATGTAGAAATTGATAACTTTTTTTGAGAGCATTTCTTGGACTTCGAATGTGAAGATGAGTTGTAGTAAATGTCCTCCCCTTCAAAATGAGAATTGGATGGGATTTTTCTGATGAACCATGAAAAAGTTATGCCTTGGTCAATTTACAGTTGACTTTTCAACTGTCCAAAAATAGCAACTTTTGCATCTTGATGATTTTTGAGCCATGCTTGTGGAATCATGATCAAGACTTGATAAAATGATGATTGTGGCTTCAAAATAAGATGTTGACCAAAAATTCTGACTTTTGACTGCCAAATGACCATTTTACCCCTGTAGTTGATTGTGGAGCAATTAGGGCTTTTGACTGTGGAATTTGGGACTGTGAGACTTGAGACTTGACATGTAGATGCTTGAGGATATGTGTAGGCCTATGGGACTTGATTGAGCCACTGAAAACCTCAAATTACTTGCAAGAAACAAAGCCCTAATTTGACTGGCTTAGGAGGATGTTTGACTGTGCAACCCTTGAGAAGTCTTGAACCATTTGAGGATGATTCTTGACAAATCATGAAGAATATGGGAGGGAAAATTTTGGGGTACAAAACCTGCTATGAAACATGTCCATGAAATGATATGTATGATATGCGTATGCAATGATTTCAAGGATTTCGGGAAATTTAATTTTGTGAACCAAAATGAGACAAAGATTTTATTAGTAGAATTCAAAATACAATTTCCTCTCAGGCGTCCAATTGAAAATTCTAAACTAAGAAATCATGTCTCTTCTGAGCGCCTCCTCTTCGTGGAGAGATAGACATTAAGACACCTTTCCTCGTGAAGTTTCTTTGGGAGCTCCAAAATTTTCTTCTCATGGGCATATAAATTATCTCTATAAGTATCTCGCTCCTTCACCTGAATCCAAGATCTCTGTAGTTCCTCAAGATCAATGGGCATATCAGGATGAAGAACGGTATAGGAAATATCCCCTTCGGCAATGGGCTCCACAATCACTGGTAAGACGGCTATATATGGCATCATAAGGTTCTGAGCTCGAGCTCGTACCCATTGGAGATAAGGTTCCATGGGGATAGAAGTCTTTTACCCCAAAGTCTTGATGTCAAATCTGTTTACCATGCCCCAGGCTCGTATGAACCTCTGACGATACTCTTGAACATCATCCTCATAGCTAAACATAATACCCTGGATAAGCATCTCGTGAGGACCCTCCCTTCGAGCGTAACCAAATTGTCGCAATTCCAAAGAAGGATTATAGGTTATTCCTCCCCTAATGCCGAGTAGTGGAACATTAGGGAACTCCCCACAACGGTCAATAATAGAAATATCTCCCATAGATCGAGAATACTAGAGAATATCCGCGTGAAAAAGTGACATTATCCTTTGCGACCAGCCCAAACCTTCTTCATTCTTTCGTACTGTTTTGAGGAGGTGAGAAATAAACCACCTCGAAAGCAATGGCACACAGCATATAAGAATCCCTCTTTTCCTCGTGGTACGAGTGTGGAAGGTATGCAAGATGTCTTCGAGTAAATTGGGTACAAGGTTGTGATAAAGGAAGACCTTGATAGCATTCACATCGATGAGTAAGTCTGGGTTAGGGAGCAATACTAACCCATAGACGAGAAGGGCCAAAACCTCCTCAAAAGCCTGGAAGTCCAAATCATCCCAAAACAACTGAGCCTTCTCTATTAGGAACTTGGCCAGAAAACCCTTAACTCCGCTTCTTATTTCCCAGTTGGATACGACGTCGGACCGTCTCAGGTGTAAGGCTGCTGCAATGACCTTAGGCTTTGGTGCTTCTTCTAAACTGGTGAAAGGAAACTGATCCAAAATAGGTATACCCAATATCTGAGAGAACTCTTCCATGGTGGGTACCAGCTGATAGTCTGGAAAGGTGAAGCAATGGTGCTTAGCGTCAAAGAATTGAAAGAGCACACTCATCAGTTTATCATTAAAACCTGAAGTAACCAGATTGAGGAGTCGACCATAGTTCTTGGTAAATGAAGAAGTCTCTGAAACCCTTGACGCTAACTCTTTGAGTTGAAGAGGTATTCTTACAAAGCTAATTCGGATGGTATTTCTGCGAGCGGAAGCCATGATCTGCAAAATAGAGCAAAGATAAATTCCCCTAATCCTTGAAATAGTTAGTGTAATGAAGAATAAATGTTTGTGATGTATGACGTCAGGTTTAAGAAAACTAAATCACACACAAGCAAAGCACACAATAGACCTTAGATTCAAAGGCTTGCATGAGGTTTAAGGTAAGTACCCTCTTGAAGTTTAGTTAGTTTTAAACCTGTCCTAGAAATAGTAACCGGGTTCTATGGAGTCTCAATATCACCGATCTTTCTTTATCGAGTTATTTCATCTTAGCAATCTTTTCTTACGGCTGAAATATCTCGAAAGTCCAATCTCAATGAGTGTAGCATCGAGTATCAACCAGTTCCTAGCTTTACACCGAGATCGGCTATCTCACTACTTTCTAATGGCCAAGTTTGTTCAATTAAGGTTCTAAGGTTCGTTAGTGCTTCAGGACACCACGTGGAGGCCCCATATTCTCCTCGATTCAACATAAGGGATACCGGTACCAACCAAAGTGTCCACTAACACAACCATCTCTTCAACCATATCGGTCTATGTGATACTATCTCCATGATCTATTGTTGTTTACCTAAAAGGATGCCGCAGATCCGGGTGTTGGATCTATGGTAACAACCCAAACAACCCTCCAAGGATAAAGCAATACAAAGCGCAAAAAAGCAATTAAATAATGAACTAACTCTAAGGTAACCCCACTTTTTATTTTCTAGCCCCAGCAAAGTCGCCAGTTCTATGATACAGTGGAAGAACTGACTGTTATATACTGGTTTTGTATTTTTTTGTTTGCAAATTTCGCGGTAAGCAAGAGTCGCCACCATATTTTCTTTTATCCAACAAAGGAAAGGGTGAAAAGAATAGAAAAAGACCTTTTTGAGAGTTTTTTGAGTAAGGGGAGTAGATTAATGAAAGGGAAGGTGTTAGCACCCTTTCTATCCGTGGTTTTCCACGGGCTCTTAGAGGTTTGCTCATTTTCCAAGATGCTTTTGTGCTTTGTGTTTGAAAATATTTTGAAAACGCCTTAGTACAGTGAACTTTGTAATGTTTCTCGAGATAGTGGAGAAAATATACAAAGTGTTTTGAAATGTCTTTTGAAAAGTAGTTTTTGTGTAAGTGCAAAAAAGTGTTTTTGAGCAAACTTCTAACAGCTATCTACTTTTGTACTTGAAAAGGTTGTTCTTTTCCTCTTTTCCTTTAGACAGTGTTATCCTACTATTAGTGAGTAGGTAGCCCTATCGTTGGATGTTGAGGGACAACCGAAGGGACGTTACAGTCACGAAGGCAACTTATGGAGATATTTTAGCAATTTTGTTTTAGGGACTAGATCATTTACCGAGAAGGCAACTGTAGGGTCATCAAGGGACTATGATCTTTTGATTTACGGGTCTTTGCTAAAGCATTCCTGCCCCATGACTGTTTTTTTAAAGGAAACCAAAGTGGGCATACCTTAGAGGTGCTTGTGTTCAATTCAGTTATTTTTTGTCTTTTTATTAAATTTCCTAACATTTGATTATTAGTCTTTTCATACACGCCTAGTTACTAGTAGTTAATATGAAAAACAGTAAAAAAAAATGCAGAAAATAGAGGACCTACGCTATTATAATGCTTCGAAGGGATTTACATTATACAAGGATAATGGGGGATAAAACAGTAAATATCCTAATTTTATCTATTACATCCAGTAAACAGATACAATAATAGTAAAAATACGAAATTAAATAAACGCGCGCAAAGTTGAAAGCACATATGAAAATGTAAAAGAAAATCTTTTTGTTGTTGTTTTTAGTATAAAAGGAATTAAAGCCTAAGTCTATTTAATTTTAATTTTAATAAAAAATGTTAAAATAATTAATTTATTTATTTACAAAATTAATTTGGTTGGGAAACAACTAGCCTAATATTTTTGTGATTTTGATTTTAATGTAAAAATAAAAAGAAGTCAATGAAAACAAAAATAAAATGCAAGGGACATCCTTCGATCCAGGGAGAAAAGGGGAGTTCGATCCAGGGAGTGTTATGGTCTTTTCGATTTAGAAGGGAAACAACCTTTCGATCCGGAGATAGATGGAATTTTTATCCAGGAGAGATGAGTGTCCTTCGACCCAGGGAGAGATGATTGTCTTTCGATCCAAGGGTGGATTCTATGAGGACAAGGAATCTGTAAAGGTATGCTAGCAAAAACGAAAAAGCATGACCTGAGTGCTAAACCCAGGTCTTTCGATCCTGCACGTTGTGACCTTATTTATGCTGGATCTGCAACAAGTGTTAGAAACAAAAGGAAACAAATACAGGCCTGGGTACCACACCCAGTCCCTTCGATCATGAATGAAAATCGAATGACTATGATATGCAAAGAAAGTATAGAATTTGATTCCTTACATTTTCCTTACCAACAGTGGTGTATGAATTTATGGTGATGGGTGTGGATACCCTTGTTAAGGATTGCTTCGATTTGGCTTCTGGACGTGGGCTTGCTTATGGGATGGTGATTATTGGCGCAGTTTCAGGAGAACTCCAAGAGTGTATTTGCAATTTTGTGTGACCCTCTCTCTGTTTTTTTTTCCGTCCTCCTTTTTTGCTTGCAAGCATACTGCTTATATAGAGTAGGAAGGAGGGGACAAGAGAAGTAATGTTTGTAACAGCCATTTGAATGCCATGAATACCAAAATGTAACCTTCGCCAAAGTTAAGGGATTTTGTCTATTTTTTAAATTTGGCATAAATGTGGACATACTGGCCTTCGAATACCCTCTTTCGAATGGGCTGATGGCCTCCGTCGAATGGCCCTGATTCACCTCCTTCAAACGGATCTGATAAATTTCTTTCGAATGGGTCTGATTCAGATTCGAAGTGTTCAGAACTTCCTTTATTAGAGCATCTTAGATTAAGACACACTCTGCACCGAAATGCAATTCGAAGGTCATTTCATTCTGATGTTTTGATTGAGGGAAACTCTGAAGTTCCAGTTGGAGGACGCTCTGAAGTTCCAGTCGAAGGACCTTTTGGAATGCCAATTGAAGGATCCTGTTACATACCAATCGAAGGCCTTGTTGAAATGTCAATCGAAGGATCTTGTTACAAGGACAATCGAAATGCTTTGTTGAAATTCCAATTGAAGGATCTTGTTACAAGGCCAATCGAAAGTCTTTGTTAAAATGCCAATCGAAGGATCTTGTTACAAGGCCAATCGAAAGGCTTTGTTGAAATTCCAATTGAAGGATCTTGTTACAAGGTCAATCAAAAGGCTTTGGTGAAATTCCAATCGAAGGATCTTGTTACAAGGCTAATCAAAAGGCTTTGTTGAAATGCCAATCGAAGGATCTTGTTACAAGGCCAATCGACGGGCGTGAGTCATTGTATAACCATGATTAGCAATATTGCAAGGTATCTTAGCATTTTTTCCTTTAGAGACTAAGATAATTTTGAAAGGCAGCATAGATAGCGTCATCGAGGGGCTATGATCTTGTGTTTTTGCTCGTCTTTGCTAAGATACCTCACATGCGTAATATGGCCATTTTTGTAAGGATACCAAGTGGATTTACCATAGGGGTGTTTATGTGCAATTGTATTGATTTACATGTATTGTTTTTTTCTTTGATTAGGGTTTTCTATTGATTGGTTTTAGTCTTTCCATACAAAACCCTTATTACTATCATTTGTATTTGAAAGCGTTAAATTGCGCAAAAGGAAGTCCTACGCTATTACCTCGTTTAGGAGATGGGGGTACAATTTATAAATGGGGATGAAATAGGAACTTAAATATTACAACCATATCGAATAACAATGAAGGAAATGTAAAAACAGTGTAAAAAGAAGGAAAAATGCATTTTGAACTATTATGTGTCGACACAAGCTCTTATGTATCGACATATGACTTTCCTTGCCCCTGTATTTCCAAATCAACTCAGTATGAGTCGATACATAATGGTATGTGACGACTCATACACTGCATGTGTCGACTCATACGTGCTTTGTGTCGACTCATACACTCTTTTTCCTTCTATTTTGGGCCTGTAAAGCAGTATGTATCGACTCATAAGGCTATGTGTCAAATCATACTTTCATTTTTTTTTACTTCAACATTATTTTACTGCATACATGGGTTAGTTCTCAACACATAATGAAAAGAAGGGAAGATAAAAAAAAAGGTTAGCTTCAAGGACAATGGTTACTACACTTTGTCTTCAAAAAATGATTTACTAATGATGCTTGAAATGAAGAACTAAAGTCAAGAAGTTTACCTTAGAGCTGGATCTTATACTCTGAGCTTGAGTTGTTGTCTTGACTATTCTTGAACTTGGAAAAGAAAACAGAGGTGTTGTAGAAGCTTATTATTGAGTTTGAACAATTTCTAGGTGATGTATGTGAGGTGCTTGGGTGTTTGGACAGAGCTTGCAAGGTGCGCGAGTTCCAAATATTTGGACTCTAAAACTCAAGAGTGGAAGCTTCTTTGGACAGTTATGGCCTTTTGGAGAGTATGGAATCTTGATAGCTAGTTTACAACAAGACTTCTGGCTTTTTCTCTCTATTTTTTTAACCTACTACTCTTGCAAATGCTTCTTCTATTTATAGGCAAGGGATTTGTGCATATGAGCTGATTAGGTTTTTAAAACAGCATGTTATGGTTTGGTTGGATTACAAAGATCAAACAAAGTCAAGTACTCCATAGTCCCAAGATGAAGTACCAAAGTTTCTGGTATTGAGGAGCTACTTTCCATGATTTATGGTGGAGTATAATCAACAATAAGCAAGGTATGGGCTTAAGAAAAACTTTGTACATAAAGCTTGCTTTTCAAGGGTAGCAATGGTGCCTTTATGCCATAAATGGAAAGATCTTTTGGACAATGGCTCAAACACTTGGGTAATATCTCAAGCTCGTGTGCAAACATTAAATTATTTAGAGATTTTCAAGTCACAAGGCCTGCAAAGTAAGATTATGCAGCAAATCATGAGAGTTTTGTTATGTGCTCTTCACTTAGAATGACTTACAATTCAAGGATGGATGCCCAAATTCAAGCCCTTGAATCTCATAGCTCAATTATGATAAATTCATGCTCTTTGATGTTTTAGAAAGCTTTAAACATCCTCTATAACTTCCACGTTGACCACTTTTGTTAAATCAAACTGGAACTTGATGAAAATTGGCCAGGAAGTTGGGATAAAAACCTGAACAAAATATGTTGAAAATTTCTCTAAGTGTTAAATGAAAATGTCATTACTTCATGAATTTATAAGTCAAAACCCAAGCACTTCTAGGATTTGATCAACAAAGCAAAGTTGTAGATCTCATCGGGATCTACAACTTTCATGTTGAAAGTTTTCCTTGAACCGTCTTACATCTTGGTGAAAGAATGGCATGAAGTGATAAAATTATCATGTATAAAAACACTTAGAAAATTTCTAAGTGTTGGAAATCTTGACTTTTCAAGTTGACTTTTGACTTTCTTGACTTCTTGATGATCAAGCTTGATATTCTTGAATGTCTTAATGAAATTTGATCTTTGGAATGTAATGTTGACCAAAATTCAAAGTTTGACTTTCCAGTATGCAATTTACCATTTTGCCCTTGTGCCAAATCCAAGCCTAAATTGATGTATGAGTGTTGCAAACTTGACGTTATAAAAAATCTTGTGAGAGAATCCTTGAGAAATGAGAGGGAAAATTTTGGGGTACAACAGTATGCAACACATAAGATCCCCTCTCTTCCTCATAGTACGAGTGTGAAGAGAATGAAGAATATCACCAAGAAAAGTAGGCATAGGGTTACGTGAAAGGAAAATTTTGACAGCATTCACATCTATGAGTTGGTCTGGATTAGAGAACAATACTAACCCATAGATTAGAAGAGCCAAGATTTCTTCAAAAGCTTGAAAATTCAAAGCGTCCAAAACCAGTCGAGCCTTCTCTAACAGAAATTTAGCCAGAAAAACCTTGACTCCACTCTTTGTTTCCCAATTAGCTACAATGTTAGACCACTTTAGATGCAAGACTGTCGCAATTTCTTCATGTTATGGATATTTCTCTAAACCAGTGAAAGGTATTTGATTGAGAACATGTACTTCCAGTAATTGAGAAAACTCCTCCGTTGTGGGTAACAATTGATAATCTGGAAAGGTGAAACAGTGGTAAGCGGGATCAAAGAACTAGAATAGAACACTCATCATATCTTCTTCAAAACCCAAGGTAACCAAACTGATTAGTCGACAATTCCTTTTGATGAAAGGAGAGCTTTCAGGAACTCTTGATACTAACTCCTTAAGTTGAGAAGGTATCCTCATAAAACTGATTCAGATAGTGTTTCTGCAAGCGAAAGCCATAGCCTAGAAAATAGAACAAAGATAAATCCCTAGGTCCTTGAAATGGTTAGGGAAAATGATGATGTCATGATGTTATGATGTCGTGATGTTATGATGTCGTGTTCAAACAGTTAATCATACACAAACAAAATACACAAGACCTTAGGTTCAGGCTTGCATGGGGTTTATAGGTAAGTACCCTCTTGAAGTTTTAGTTGGCTCAACCTGTCCTAAAAGAAGTAATCGAGTTCTAGGAATCTCAATATCATTAATCTTTCTTCTCGAGCATTGTTTCAACATAAGCATCAAAACTGCGACCGAAATATCCTGATAGTCCGATCTCAATGAATGTAGTATCGAGTATTAACCAACTTCAGTCTGCATCAAGGTTTAACTAAGGTTCAACTAAGGTTCTACGATCAGTTAGTGCTTTATGACACCACACAACGACCCCGTATTGTCCTTGATTTAACTCAAGGGACACCGATACCAACAAATGTGTCACACTAACATAGCCATCACTTCAACCATATCAGTCTATGTCGTATAGTTTTCACGATCTATTGCTACTTACCTAAAATTCCCTATATCCGGGTATATTATCTATACAAGAAATAAACCCAAGCATATCTCGCAATATAAAGCAAACAAGGAAAACAAGAAAAGAAAATAAAGGTGATCTAGCTCTTAAGGTAACCCCACTTTTAGTTTACTCCCCAGCAGAGTCGCCAATTCTGTAATACGGTGGGAGAATTGACATTGGTGTTTTGTGTTTTATCACAAATGTTGCGGATAGTAAGAGTCACCATCGACTTTTCATTTATCCAATAAAGGAAAGGGTGAAAATAATAGGAAAGACCTTTTGAGAATTTTTCTTAAGTTCGGGGGGTAGGTTATGAAAAGGGAAGGTGTTAGCACCATTTTCATATGTAGTTATCTACGGGCTCTTAATTGCTTGATCCCTTTTTGAAATACTTTGTGTTTGTATGTTTGAAAATACCTAAGTATGGAAAAATGATTTTCGTATCGTTGAGAATGTAGACAAAATTTTTGTTTTGAAAATACTTGTGAAAAATGTATGGTTTGAGGATGTTTTGAAAATGCAAATGTAAGGAAATTTTGTAATGATTCTCGTATCGTTGAGAATGTATACAAAATGTTTGTTTTTAAAAAAAGTGATTTTAAAAGTGTGAGGTGTGGATAGATTGTTTTAGTTTGTGAGCAAGCTGTGATACGGTGGGAGAACTGACTTGAAGTTTTGCGTTTGTGTTCGCAAATGTTTCGATTTAGCAAGAGTCGCCACCGACTTTTTATTTTATCCAAAGTAAAGGTCAAAAAGCACAGGAAAGACCTTTGAGATGTTTTCTTGGGTTCGGGGAGTAGATTATGAAAAGGGAAGGTGCTAGCACCCTTTTCATCCATGGTTATCCATGGGATCTTAGTTACTTGCTTAGATCACTTGCTTTTGCTTTTCAATTGTTTGAAATGGTGCTTTGTGTGTGGTTTTTGAAAATGCTTTGAAAAGAGGCCATCGTTGTAGCAACCTTTGTAATGATTCTTGTTTGAATATATACAAAGGTGTTTGTCTTTTGAAAAGATATTTCAATGTTTGAAAGTTTGTTTTGGGAAATGTTTTGAAATTGTGTTGTGAAGTGTGTTTGAAAATAGAAAGGATATTTTTTGCAAGTTTTAATCAAGTAACTAAGAGTTGTCTACCCTATTTTACTCAAAGATCTTTCCTACACATTTTTAACCCTTTTGACAGTGTTGTTTTACCATTATATTTGGTAAACAACCTTGTATTTGGATGTTAAACGAGACAGGCGCGGATCATTGTATGGACCATGATAGCAATTGTGCTAAGTATATTTAGCAAATTTTTGAGGGACAAGATCATTTTGTGTAGGCAACCAAGATAGAATCATCGAGGGACTATGATCTTTTGTTTTGTTTTTGTTTTGCCAAGATACTCAACATGCATAAAATGGCCATTTTAAAGGCAACAAGTGGATGAAACCCTAAGGGTGCATGTGTGCATTGTGTTGTCAATTTTCATGCTTTTTTGTCTTTGTATTAGTCAAGCTATTTGTTTGATTTTGGATTTTTTTAATCTCTAACATGGCATACTTGAAAGCATAAATGCATAAAAGTAATCTAGGCTATTACAAGATTGATATGGGAGGGGGTACAATTTGAATAAGAGATTATTTTGCAAGAAATTAAAACCCTAAATTATTACAACCACATTGAATTCCTTGTATCAAAATAAATAAGCAATATTTAAATAAACAATTGAAATATAAATATGCAAAATGTTATAAATATGTAAAAGATGTTTTTATTTATTTTTATGTATGTAAAAATATAATATTTAATGTATTAAAAAAAGAAATAAAAGATTATTTTTATTAAGGATAAAAACCCTAATTTTCTTTAAGAAAAGTATATATATTAATTATATTTATTTATGTACAATAAAATATATATATATATATATATATATATATATATATATATATATATATATATATATATATATATATATATATATATATATATATATATATATATATATATATATATATATATATATATATATATATATATATATATACACACAAGTGTCAAAAACAAAAATGGATTAGAAAAACATTATTTTTTATAAGGGTGGAAACCCTAGATTTTGTTTTAATATAATATATACTATATTATTTATTTTATGTACAAGAAAATAAATATAAATATATACAAAGGTATTAAGAAATAAAACATGTGAAAAAAATATTATTTTATATGTATAAATAATACTAATAAAAATATATAATATTTCTATAATAGTTATTTGTTTTTATTAAAGAAAATAAAGGTATATACTATTTAATAATTATTTTTATGTCTAAAAAAATAATAAAATAAAATGTAAAAATTTATAAAAATGTTTTTGATATTTTTTTATGTTTAGAAAATATAAAATAAAATCAGAAATGAAAAATAAATAGAAAAAATACAAAAATATAAAGAAATGGGCCAGGGGGTGCAGTCAGCAAAGAGGGGGGTGTCAAAAATAAAAACAGGCCAGCCCAACCCATTTCCACTTCATCTTCAACCTTTGAATCTGAAATACGCGCGCCCTGTACAAACGTCCAAATCCTGCATACGTGCTCT
The DNA here is from genome assembly GCA_948472305.1 of Vicia faba. NCBI lineage: Eukaryota > Viridiplantae > Streptophyta > Magnoliopsida > Fabales > Fabaceae > Vicia > Vicia faba. The sequence continues at coordinate 822,075,750 of OX451740.1, read as the reverse complement.
AATGCAAAAACTCATAACACCAAAGTCATAGCATTTTTCAAGACGATTCCAACCATATAAAGAACTCAATCTAACTCTCAAAGACCAGAGAGAATTTCTCTGGCCCTAATTTCTAACCTAATTTTTTCAGGAAGTTCATGAATCAAATTCTCTTAACACGATTAACTTAAATCAAATCTAAGCATATGTACAACTTCAGGGCTATGAGTACTACATTTTTTATTCACAAACCTCAGCCTAATGATTCCTAAATAGAGAGATAGAAAGTTGACAAATACATGTTTCAGATGAACTCGTGTATGGCAATGTGGAGCTTTTCAGTGAGACCTGAGGTGTTTGGGAGCTTTCCTGAACTTCCTCTGACCTTCCCAAATACTTAGTTTGCTTTGGATGTGCTTGAACAAGCTTGTAGAACTCAACCTGCACAAGCTGAAAACAGAAATGGTGAAGCTTCCAAATGGAGTTACAGTCATAGTAAAATGGTTGGGATAGCTTTGATAGGTTATATGGAAGGTGTTTGAACAGGTTTGGGGCAAAACGCACTAGTGGTTTGTGCTATGGAACTCCAAGTGCAGAAACTGCCCTATTTTGCAAGAGGAAGGTGATTTTGAATTTTGGAAGGCTAGAGGGTTCAATGGCTCGTGTTTCTGGCTCAAAGCAATGTACAAAACTTGTTTGGAATGGTCACTAAGCTTGGTTATAACAGATGTGCAAGTTATGTGATTTTGGCAAGTTTCTTGGTTATGAAGCAAAAAGTGGAATGATGCAAGACAAGCCTGTACAGGCTATCTACCAGCTTACACTTTATGATCTTGGCCCCCTCAATTTGTGGATATTGTTTGATGTACAGGATTTTGTTCAAGGCTCAAGAATGCAATTTGACATAAAGCAAATTTGACAAAAATGGCAATGTTGCCTTTTTGCTATTTTTGGATTAATCTCTTGTGTAATCCTCCCATGATCAGAACAAAGCCTCAAACCAATGGATTTGCATTTAATTATTGAGTATGAAAGGGTTTAGGGACCTGTAATCAAGTACAAATGAAGCTAGACAGAAGTTGCAACTTGTATCAACATGAAAATGCCATGGATCAAAAGTGAGTTTTTGCCAAATTCAAACCTTCGATTCTCCCTAAACATAAATGATTTTAGAGAGTTCTTGGACATTTTGGAAAGCTTGTAACATTCTATACAATCTATCTTTGAAATGCATTTTGAGATTCCAAGTGGAACTAGGTGAAAAATTTCCATGAAGATAGGTCAAAATCCTGCCTAAACTAGGGCAAACTTTCACTAAGTTAAAAGTTTCATGGACCCTTGTTCCAAAAATCATAACTTGAGATCCAAGATTCTTTTGAGCAAACTTTGTGAATCAAAGTTGTAGATTTTGTGGAGGACTACAACGTTCATGTTGGAAGTTTTGTTTGAATCCAATTGCATCATGGTGAAAATGTTGGGCAAAGTTGGGAAAAATTAAGGAAATTTCATAACTTAGAAAAATTCTAAGTTATGAAATTTTTCAATCTTAAACCCTAATTTGCCAAATTGGGTTTCTTGATGAACAAGTTTCATGTTTTTACACATCTTGATGAAAAATGACCCTTGTCACTTGATTTTGACCAAAAAGTCAAAGTTTGACTTTTCAGTGCACAGTTGATTTTTGATCAGTTGACTGGAAAATTCATCTGTTAATCCAATGCAATTGAGATCCTTTGAACCTTGTGAATAGGTCAAGATGATTCCATTGAGTCCTTGAACCCATGCTTGAACCCAATTTTCCATTGTCTAGGTCAAAAATCAGAAATTGCCCTTCTGCAGTCAAAACCCTAAAAATGACCATTTTGCCCTTTTGATGATCTGATCAAATTTCTTGAGGAGTTGTGGTCCAAACTTGATCAAATGGTTCATATGAGATTATAATGTTTATTTGGATCAAAAATTATGAGGTTTGACTGTAAATTGGCCACAATTGACTTTTTCCCCAATACAGCTGATTTTTTAGGTCAACTGTCCAATTGATTGGGCAAAAATTTGATTCAAGGATTGAAACTTGGTATGAGCAAACTTATAAGTCCAACATGAAGCATGAAAGTCATATTGATCATTAGAATTCCAAAATTCCTTGAGCAAACTCAAACCCTAATTTAGGTCAACAGTGCAAGGAGATGTCTTGAGCAGAGCAAACCCTAGCTTGATCTTGAGTTCAAAGAGTCTTGTTAGGAGAAATCTTGATACAATGAGAGGGCAAATTTTGGGGTACAACACAAGCAATTACGAGTGATCTACCTACTCAAATAGTATTTGTTTTTTCCTATTTCTTTAGATAGTGATATCCTACTGTTGTACCAAAAATTTTCCCTCTCATTTATCAAGTTTTTTCTCATAAGATCTTCTTTGGTTCAAGATTACACAAGGGTTGATCAGCTCAAGACACCTCCTTAAGCACTGATGACTGAAATTAGGGTTCGAGATTGCACAAGGATAATTGGGGAAAAAGTCAACTGTGGCCAATTTATAGTCAAACTTCATAATTTTTTATCCATATCAACATGGAGAACTCATATAAATCATTTGATCAAGTTTGGACCATGATTCCTTAAGAAATTTGATCAGATCATCAAAAGGGCAAAATGGTCAAAATTAGGATTTTGATTGAGAAAGGGCAATTTCTGATTTTTGACCTACCAAATGGTTAATTGGCTTGAGAAATGATCTCAAGAGTTCAATTGAATCATTTTGACCTAATGGCATGACTCAAAACATCCCTCAATATCAATTGATTGATAGTTGATTTTCAGTCAACTGATCAAAAGTCAACTACACACTGAAAAGTCAAACTTTAACTTTTTAGTCAAAATCAAGTGTCAAAGATCACAATTCATCAAAACATGTCAAAATATGAAACTTATTCATCAAGAAATCAAAAAGTCAATATTTCATTTTGAAAAGTCAAAGTTTCCAAACTTAGAAATTTTTCTAAGTGTTGAAAACTTTATGTTTTTTCACAACTTTGAGCCATTTTTTCACCATGATGCAAGATGATTCAAAAGAAACTTTCAACATGAAAGTTGTAGATCTCCATGAGATCTAAAACATTGATTTACACAACTTCTCCTAGAAATGCATGGATCTCAAGTTATTAATCCATGAAGTCATGGTCATGAAACTAAACACTTTGTGAAACTTTTGCCCTACTTTAGGTAGGATTTTGACCTAACTTCATGGCAATTTTTCATATAGTTCCAAGGGGAATTTTCAAAAGTGATACGAAGAGAGGTTGTAGATAACATCACAAGCTTTCTAAAATGTCCAAGAAATCCTTGAGATCATGTTTGATCAAGGAGAATCGAAGGCCTGAAGTTGACATTTCATTCTTGAATTATAGGTCATTTTCATGAAGAACAAGGATTCAAATCCATGTTTAGGCTGCACAATCTTTTCTTTGCAGGCCTCAAACTTGTCTGGCACTCCATAAGTAATGTCTTACACAGCTGTTAGAGGCTTCAACTCAAGCATTCAATGCATTGCCCTTGCTTTATTTCCATTTTAGGAAGAAAGTACAAAATGCCATTTTGAAAAAGTAGCTTTATGCACAAAACCTATTCTTGAGATTTACACTTGTTCTCTTCTGATCATACATGACCTATAACCCAAAATAAATTTGTCTCAAGCCTCTAACAAGTCAACCCATGCTTGTACTTCACCTTGAAACCATGTTTTCACTTTTCTTCAAAATCAAGTAACAGAGAAATCAGTCTATATCTTGTACTTCTGACCCTCTCAAGCACTCAAACCTTCTCCTTACTTATGCACAAGACATTTGCATCAAAATGGAGGCATGCTTAAGCTAAAAAAACACACAAAAACTCAGAAATGCAACACAAAAACTCCATTCTTACATAATCTGACCAAAAACATGAAACTCACATTTCCCCCGTGCCTTTTCAAGCCTTTTGGTTCCTAAAGCTTCTAAACATCAAATACAACTCATCCCTGGCCCTGTTTCATAATTGTAACATCTCCATTATCAAGTTCCATTTTCAAAAACAGAGCTCTGCAAGTGGACTTCTCCAGAACTCCTCAGCCACTTTCAACTCAAGCCAAACATCACATTAGCTTCCTAGGAACTTGAGGAAGCTAAACCAAGCACTGGAACTCATCAAAAGCTGCTCAAACTAACAACAAGATACCCTCTTGCAAGGTGAGTTTTCTTACTTTTGAAATCTTCATATAGGCATCATTAATGTTTAAATAGTGAATGAAAAATGTAGATATCATTTCCCTGAAGTTAACCATGTTCATGGTTTTCATTTATGTTGCTTGAGCTTAGAGAATTTTAAGATTGAAATTTTTGGAAAAGTTAGGGTTCAGATTAGGGCCATTAAAATTCATGTTTGTCTTCGATCCATAGTTTTAATGCTTTACATTTATGAAATCGTGAGGAAATTTGCCACAAGATTCATGTTTACACTTTTGCAAATGGATGAGAAATGAACAAGATGCAGGTGGTCTAGCTAGGCGCAAGGTTGAAGATGAAGTTGTCTTCAGGAAGCAGTTTCTAATATATATTTATGGTTTGATATAAGTAAACATATGTATAGTCACCCCAGTGGTAGAAGCACGCGCCTTTCACCTTTAGGACCTGGGTTCGAGCCCTAGCGTCCGTTTTGTCATTTTTTTCTTTCATTTTTGTTTCTTTTTGTTTTGCAGCCAGCGTGTTTAGGCTCTCTTCCTTGGGCCTGATTCATTTTACTCACTAATAACCTCATTTTTGCTCATACCACGCAGCCCACATAACTTTTTTTGTTTATTCTGATTATACAAAAAATGGCCTTGGGCCTAATTTCTCAAAAGAATTACTTTCTAACCTCTCTTCTAATTTTCAAACCCCTGACTTCTAACTTTTGTTTATTTTATTTTATTTTATTTTCTCATTTTCTTTTTTATTATTATTTTTAATCAAAAATACCACAAAAATTTTATTTAGACTAAAAATTGTTATATTTACTTTATTTTTCTTTTAAACAAAAAAAAACAAATTTATTTTCTTAAATTAAATTAATTTAGACTTAGTTTTGTTTTAATTTTCTTTTCTAATTAAATAAATTTAGAATTTAGGAATTTTATTTAATTAATTTCTTTCTTTTTAGTTTAATTAGGTTAACCTTAAAACCTTTTATATAAAAAACTCAAACAAAAACAATCTTCTTTTCTTTTACATTATCTTTATATTCTTGTACATTTTATATTCTATTATTCAATATGATTGTAATAGTAGTTAGGTCATAATTGCTTTCATCCCCATTTGAAATTTGTAACCTCCTCCCCTAATGATGTAATAGAGTAGTAATTTTAATTTCCGCAATTTATCGCTTTATATACAAATACTAGTAAATTAGGGATTGTATGGAAAGATTAAAACCAATAAATAGTAAACCCTAATCAAAGACAAATCAAGCATGTAAACCAATACACTTGCACACATACACCCCTAGGGTAATCCACTTTGTTGTCTTACAAAAATGGCCATATTATGCATGTGAGGTATCTTAGCAAAAACAATAAAAAAAATACACGATCATAGTCCCTCGATGAAGCTATCAAAGTTGCCTTTCAAAAATGATCTTAGTCCCTAAAGAAAATGCTAAGATATCTTACAACATTGCTAATCATGGCTATACGATGACCCTTGCCCGTCCCTTTTACATCCAAAGATAGGGTTACTTACCAAATCAATGGTAAGTTAACAATGTCAAAAGAAAGAGGAAATAAACATGAAAGAATTTTGAGTAGGTAGATAATTTCTAGTTGCTTGCTCAATTTCAAAACCAAAACATCCTTGCTATTTTCAAAACAAACACCAACACTTTTCAAAACATCTTGCAAACATGAAACATTTTCAAAAGACAAACACTTTGTAGGCGTTCTTATAGAAACGAGAGCCATTACAAAGAAAACCCTTTTCAAAATCACTTTCAAAAACTCACTCCAGAAACACCTTTTTGAACTACTTTCAAAATAACACTTTGTACGCGTTCTTATAGAACAAGTACTGAAGAGTACCTACAAGAGCCTCCTGTTTTGATGAATGCCAGTCTGCCTTCGACAAGATTAAAGAGTACCTACAAGAGCCTCCTGTTTTGATGCACCAGTCGAGGGAAGACCTCTGATCATGTATCTAACTGTCTTAGAAAATTCAATGGGGTGTGTGTTGGGGCAGCATGACGAGTCTGGCCGAAAAGAGCATGTTATTTACTACCTAAGCAAAACGTTTACCGATTGTGAAACCAGATATTCACTGCTCGAGAAAACTTGTTGTGCTCTGGCATGGGCTTCTTGCCGGCTAAGATAGTATATGTTGACCCATACTATCTTGTTGATATCCAAGATGGATCCAATAAAATACATATTCGAGAAGCATGCCCTCTCTGTGAGAATAGCAAGATGGAAGATGATCCTGACAGAATACGATATTTAATATACTACCCAAAAAGCAATAAAGGGCAGTGTGTTGGCCGATCACCTTGCTCATCAGGATGTGGATGACTATCAGTCCATGAGATTCGAGTTCCCAAATGAAGACATCATAATGGTAAACAATTGTGAAGAGCTCAGACCATATGACGGACCTGAACAAGGATCCCGATGGACCTTGGTTTTTGACAGAGCCTCTAACGCATTCGGTAATGGCATAGGTGTTGTGATCATATCCCCTGAAGGATGTCATACTCCCTTCACCACAAGACTTTGTTTCAACTGTACCAATAACATGGCAAAATACGAAGCGTGTATTTTTGGTCTCAAAGATGCCATAGATTTGGGAATCAAGTCCTTAAATGTATTTAGAGATTCAGCCTTAGTCATCATTCAGATCAAAGGAGAATGGGACACGAAGCACCCTAACCTCATCCCCTACAAAGAACATGTGTTGACATTAATCCAATATTTCAAGGAAATTACGTTTAAGCATTCTCCACGAGAGGAAAATCAACTAGCGAACGTGCTAGCCACTATGTCATCCATGTTTAAACTCAAGTGGGGTAACGAGGCTCCCCAGATCACCATTAAACGGATGGATGAACCAGCTTACTGTCACAAGATTGATACTGAAGAAGTAGTGGACCAGCCTTGGTTCCATGAAGTTAAGAGGTATCTCGAGGCTCAAGAGTATCCGGAAGGAGTTTCAGTCAATGATAAGAAGTTCTTGAGAAGATTCTCTACTAAGTTCTTCCTTAGTAATGGAATTCTCTATAAGCGCAACCACGACTCTATTTTGCTTCGTTATGTAGACAAGGTTAAGGCAGAAAAGATCATGGTTAATCTACATGAAGGAACTTTTGGCACCCATTCTAGTGGGCACATGATGGCTAAAAAGATCCTATGGCCAGGGTATTACTGGTCTACCATGGAAGCAGATTGCTATCAATATTCACGAACCTGTCATAAGTGCCAGATCTATGCTGAAAAAGTGCATGTGCCTCCGGTTCATTTAAACGTCTTGACTGCTCCTTGGCTATTCATGATGTGGGGCATCGATATGATTGGAGAAGTAAAACCTACAGCTTCTAACGGGCACCGCTTCATCTTGGTGTCCACTGACTACTTCACGAAATGGATTGAGGCAGCTTCTTTTACTTTCGTTACCAAGAATGTTGTGGCCCGGTTCATCAAACAGAATCTCATTTGTCGGTACGTTATCCCGGAAAGAATCATCACAGGAAATGGTACGAATCTCAACAATACTATGATCACCGCACTATGCACGCAATTCAAGATCCAGCACCATAATTCTTCCCCTTACCGGCCAAAGATGAATGGCGCTGTCAAAGCCGCAAATAAGAACATCAAGAAGATCATACAAAAAATGACAGTAACATACAAGGAATGGCATGAGATGCTACCATTCGCTCTCCATGGTTATCGTACCACGGCGCGCACCTCAACAAGGGCAACTCCCTTTTCCTTGGTATACGGCATGGAAGTTGTTCTACCAATTGAAGTCCAAATACCTTCTATGAGAATCATAAAGGATGCAGGGATGAATGAAGATGAATGGATTCAAACTCAACTTGACCAGTTAAATTTAATTTATGAGAAGATGCTTACGGATGTCTGTCATGGCCAAATGTACAAAAAGTGAATGATAAAAGCTTTTAACAAGAAGGTCAGACGTCAGGTATATCAGGTCGGTGATTTGGTAATCAAGCGTATCATATTGCCACGAGGTGATCCCAGGGGAAAATGGACTCTTACATACGAGGGACCATTTGTGATCAAAAGCATATTTTGTTGTGGAGCAATGATCTTAACCACTATGGACGGCGACGACCTCCCACACCCTGTGAATGCGGATGTAGTCAAAAGATACTACGCATAAGAGACTCGCTAGGTTGACACACCTAGTCAAAACAATGGCATCCCGGCGAACCATGAAGGTTTAGGCAAAAATTAGGGATAAAATAAAAAAATCTGTACACCCGGCAAGCTGAAAACCTGAAAGGGCGGCTTGGGAAAAAAAGGGTATCCCGGTGGACTGAAAACCCGAAAGGGCGGTCCAGAAAAAAGTTAGGGAATTAAAGCGTATGACTATGTCTTGATGGATCACTATGATATGGTGGCAGAACCGACTTTTAATACTGGTTTACATTTTGTATTCGCAAATGTCGCGGTAAGCAAGAGTCGCCATTGACTTTTATTTTATCCAACTGGAAAGGAAAAAACCACAGAAAAATTCCTTTTTCGAGATTTTGAGTACGGGGGGTAGATTATAGAAAGGGAAGGTATTAGCACCCTTTCTATCCGTAGTTATCCACGGGCTCTTAGGTACTTTCTCATCATTTTCAAAATTGCTTCTTTGTGTTTGTGTGCTTTGAAAAAGTTTTTTTGTTTTAACTTCGATTTAACTCTTGCTTCTGTCTTCAAGAGTGTAATGAAGTGTTTTGAAAACTTTGTTTGAAAAGGAGTGTAAGTGTGAAAAAAAGTTTGTTTTGTTTGAGCAAGTACTTAAGATTTAATCTACCTACTCGAAAAAAGAATCATTTTATGTTCGTTTCCTTTAGACAGCGTTATCCCACTATTAGTGAGTAGGTAACACCATCATTGGAGATTTGAGGGTCAATTCAAAAAGGGACATACGGTCACTAAAGCAATGTTAGGACGTATTAGTAATAACCCTAATGTCTTAGATCAATTATCCGAGGCAACAATATCCGAGGCAACCTTTCCGAGGAAACTTTGATCTTTGGAAAAAAGGACGACCACTAAAGCATCCTATACTCAATGACCGTTTATCGAAGTCAACCAAGTGGGAGTGTACTCTAGGAATGCACATGTGCGAGTGATTCAATTTCAGATTATTTATCTTTGCACATGTTAGGGTTATCTAACTGTTTTAAAGTTTTTCACATACATTCTTGTCATGCAACCCTAATTATTCATACATCTAACAGTTCAATATTTGCGGAAATTAAACTAAGCTATTACAAGGCTTCGGGTATTTACATAGCCAAAAACAAACCCTTTGAATAATAAAGCGATAAATGAAAAGTAAAAGTCCTAATTAAAACTATTACACCTTGTGAGCAATTACAATAATGGGATAAAAATAATAATAACGCGCGCGATGAAATTTAGATCGGGAAGAAATTAGGGTTTTGACCCTTCTAACCTAATCAAAAGAAAAAAAAAAATTTGTTGTTTTTTAATAAAAGAATTAAGTTTTCTAAATTAAGTATGAAAATTAATTAGTAATTAAATTAATTTAAAAAAATAATTACATGGCCTATTTTTGGTTTTTTGGTTATTTTTTGAGAAAAAAAATAATTAAATTAGAAATAAAACCTATTTGTTCTAATTAATTTTAATTATGTGCAAAAAGAATTAAAGTTGTCTAAAATTAAAATCTAATTAAATTAACTAATTTAAAAAAAAATCAAGACCTAATTTATGAAAAGTAATATTTTTGTGATTTTTTGATAGAAAAGAAAATAGTTGATTGGTTAGTAAATAAATAAATATAAATTCATTAAAACAAATAAATAAATAAATAAAGTAGAATAGAGAAAGAGATTTGGGCCTGAGCAATTATGGGGGGTGTGAGAAGCATTTATGGGCCCAAGAAGAATGTCCACGTTTGACTTCCTAGATCACATGCTCTGCGTTTGACTTGGCTTATGATACTCCTCCATTGCTGGCTCTTGGATCTGGCCAATTGGCCACTTGGCATGTTAGATGGTGAGGCCATATGGTAGACCTTGAACTTACAAATGCATTGGATCCTGAAAAAGAAAATAATATGGAGAAATTGGTGGACCTGGGATTCGAACCCAGGTCCTGAAGCAATTACCAAAGCTACACTCACCAACTGTGCCACTTGTTCAATTTGTATATGAAATAAATAATAATGATAATATGGAAAACAAAGTGGGTTAGTGGAGATCAAAGAAAACGCGCGCCAGATTCAAATATGTCAATGGAAATGTGACACGCAGGCGTCTTCAACCGTGCACCGTTGGTAAAAGTGAAACACTTTTACCTACGGACGTTTGTCTGTCACTACAAACAGAGCTCATTCCAAAATCCTCCATTAGCAATATAAATGACATCTAATTCCATGGTTGGATTCGTCTTGTCCTCCTGAACATGATGGTACCATTCATGAAGGCTAATTTTACCTGCAAGCAAAAACCCTAAAACGGTATCCAAAACCCTAACAATGGAAGTTCACGATTCAGTCCATGAAAATGCAATTGGGTATTATAGAAAGATTGAAATTGTCATGGTGAACAAGAATCTATGATTATATTATGCTGAATGTGCAATAATTATGCAAACAGAATTCAAGAAAAGGTGGGTGTCGTGAATGCCTTACAGTGTGTTATAGGGCCTGGAAATGCTTGATTTCGATTACTTTCGCTTGCTGGGAATCTCAGGAAGTGATTAAGATAGCTAGGATGCCTGGAACAATGAATTCGATCCAACAATTTTGTTGTGATTTTTCAAGTTTTGTTCTCCTTGCTGCGCCTCCTTCTTTTGCCTCCTTTGGTCTGCCTCGCTTCTATATGTATCAAGGAATATATTAGGGTTCCAAAACTGATCTCAATCTTCCTCCATCAATGAATTTGATTTTGATTTGATTCTCTTGAATATCATTCCAAAATTGGCCTAAAATCAATATTTTTGTCCACCCTAATGCCTTGCACGATTTCAAAAACTTGCCAACTGGATTTGTGACCTGAAACAAGTATAAAATATTGAGTTTTCAATTCTTTAGATTTTCTCATGGTTTATTTTGATTAAAACTTATTTAATTCAAATAAAAATCAAAATAAATAATAAAAACATGATAATGACAAGTGTCAAGGGCTAGGCATCGTGGGCTATGTTGCCAACTCAAAAAAATTGAAAAAGATTGGGCCCATTTGGCAAAATTTGATGTTTTAGGCATAGTTGACTTTTGGCAATTTTACAAAATGGGTCAACTTCACCAATGCATAACTTCCTCAATTTTGACTCTTTGGAGGTGTTCTTTGACTTTTTAGAAATATTGAGATGTCCTCTAATAAACCATTTTGGTCTCGTCTCAATTTGATATTCCATGCTCACGTATGAAGCTTTGACAAAAAAGGTGTTTTTGTTGACTCTTCAAAATGACCTATAATGTCCAAATTCATAACTTCTTGTGAGTGCATATTTTGAACTTGGGAGATGAAGATGGATTATAGAGAATTGCATCCTCTTCAAAATGATCTTTGGATGGGTCATTTCTCATAAAGTATGAGAAAGTTATGCTTGGTCAAAGTTGAGTTGACTTTTCCTTAAAAACCCTAATTTAGCAACTTTTGAGTCTTGATGAATTATGAGCAATCCTTGATGAATCATGATTAACCCTTGATCAAATGATGAAATATCCTTAAAAATGAGAATGTTTACTAAAAATCTTGAATTTAACTGTATGTGGGCCACAGTTGACTTTTGCCCTAGCATAGTCGATTTTCAGGCCTTTGAGCAATTGACTGAGCAAACTTCCTCTGCAAGGTTTGAAACTTGACATGGATGATCTTGATAACATATTAAGACATTGGTGATAATTTTGTATCCCTTGGACTCAAGTATCTTTATGCAACATGAAACCCTAATTTGAGGTAGACTGCCTTAGGATAGAGCTTGTCTAGCCAACCCTTGGACTACCTTGAGCAACTTGGGGATCTTTCTTGAAATGTTTTGAAAAATATGGGAGGGCTAATTTTGGGGTCAACAATCACCTTATAGACAATCTTCAGCATCTACTGAAAAGTTCAAACGGTTCTAATCAATTCAATCAGCTTCGGACAAAGCAGCAAGTGGATGAGACGCTCAGAGGCGCGAAGGCTATAGCAAAATGGGAACCCCATGGGATTATTTCACATAGCTATCTTTTCTTTGTATTAATTTTCATTTTCTACGGCGACATTATCTTACTAGAATGCTCGTCTCATTATACAAAAAATAGTTATTCAAGTTAATACAAAGATATCCCTTTGAAAGTGCAAAACTGCCTATTTTTCCTTTTTCGCGTTTTGTTTGCAAAAACGTCCACTGATTTTTGTTGAAAATATGCATATGAACGTGAATACTGTTTACAAATGAACAGAAAATAGAAATACAATCACTAGTGGCTTTAAGAAATAGGATAATATCTTTAGACTATTCCATAAAAGCCCCTGCAGGTACTTTTCTAGCAAGAGTGGAAACCACGACATCCCACTACAGGATCGTTAACATATCTCTGGTATACAGCATAATGGCATCAAGTGCTCTCACATCCCCGACGGAACAAAACTTTTGTTTACCACTCCAAAGGTTCCCTAGTGAAAGTCGTCTAGTTTCTCAGGATTCCCCAGCAGGATTTCACAAAGTTCCACAAGCAATACACGGCTTTTCCCTTACACAACATAGTTTATTTCTCTAACAATTGGAAACTCATCAACACTTCAAAACATGAAGGCTTACATTCCCAGCAGTACTTAGGGATTTATTTTCCCTGACTCCAGCAATACTGCAGCATAACAATTAATGTGCCCGTAGATTACATCCATACGTCATAGCATTGAAAACACAGATACATACGACACAATCTCATTTATTTTGAGAACATCATTGAACCATGCATTTCATACATCATGGCATTGCATGCAACTAACCTTTCATCTTTTTTAGGAAAGATCAATCAATAGAAAATTATCGTCAAATTTTTAACAAGTCAACTAAAGATCAATTCCAAAGAAAGGACTGGTCAACCATCTACCTAACAGATATTTCTTTCAGACCCCTGCCAGTTCAGTTTAAATCTCTCAACAGTTTATTTTGATTATTTCCCACAGATGCTTTCTCTGGTTCAGATAAATCGCTCAAAGATTTACTCTGATTTTATCCAGTTAAAGAATATCCAAAACCTCATTTGGTTCAGTTTAAATCTCTCAACGGTTTATCCTGATACTTTCCAAATGAACATCTCTGCTTCAGATAAATCTCTCAACGATTTATCCTGATTCTTCTCCAGACCCCTGTCGGTTCAGCTTAAATCTCTCAACGGTTTATTCTTATTCTTTAATGCAGATGTTTCTTCTGGTTCAGATGAATCTCTCAATGATTTATTCTGATTCTTCTCCAGATCCCTTCCAGTTCAGTTTAAATCTCTCAACGGTTTATTCTGATTTATTCCCGCCGACACTTTCTCTGGTTCAGATAAATCACCCAAACATTTACTCTGATTCTTTCCAATTAAAGAATATTCAAGATCTCTTTTGGTTCAGTTTAAACCCTTCAACGGTTTGTCCTGATAATTTCCAAAAGAACACTTTTGGTTCAGATGAATCGCTCCAAGATTTATTCTGATTCTTCCCAGTCAAACAACATACAAGATTTCTTCTGGTTCAGATAAGTCGCTCCAAAGATTTATTCTGATTCTTTTCCAATTGAAATCAAGTTCAGACTTATCCCATTTTCTGTCAACAGTCACCCTTGGATGGCATCTACAAGCCCATCTCCATCAAATCTCCACCATTCCTCCAAATGGCATCTATAAGCCCATTCCCATTTCATCTTCGAGTGCAAATTTCTGCGCACTCTAGTGTCCAATCATCTTCTACCTTCAAGTCACGAATGGCGGATCCGCCAATATAACTCTTCAGGCTTAAGAAGATTGAATAGGGGAAGATGTTGTACCCAAAACTTTCCCTATCATTTATCAAGTTTTTTCTCACAAGATCTCCTTTGGTTCAAGATTACACAAGGGTTGATCAACTAAAGACACCTCCTTAAGCACTGATGACTGAAATTATGGTTCGAGATTGCACAAGGATAATTGAGATTTTAATGCCTCATATGACTTTCATGGGTCATCATGGACCCCCAAGATTTCTCATATAAAGTTTCAAGTCTTGGATCACATTTTTGCCCAGTCAATTGAGCAGTTGACCTAAAAAACAACTATATTGGGGAAAAAGTTAATTGTGGCCAATTTACAGTCAAACTTCATACTTTTTTATCCATATCAACATGGAGAAGTCATATAAATCATTTGATCAAGTTTGGACCATAATTCCTCAACAAATTTGATCAGATCATCAAAAGGGCAAAATGGTCAAAATTAGGGTTTCGACTGAGAAAGGGCAATTTCTGATTTTTGACCTAGCAAATGGTTAATTGGATTGAGACATGATCTCAAGAGTTCAATTTCATTATTTTCACCTAATGGTATGACACAAAACATCCCTCAAGATCGATTGATTGATAATTGATTTTCAGTCAATTGATCAAAAGTCAACTGCACACTAAAAAGTCAAACTTTGACTTTTTAGTCAAAATCAAGTGTCAAAGATCACAATTCATCAAAACATGTCAAAATATGAAACTTGTTCATCAAGAAATCAAAAAGTCAAGATTTCATTTTGAAAAGTCAAAGTTTCCAAACTTAGAAATTTTTCCAAGTGTTGAAAACTTCATGTTTTTTCACAACTTTGAGCCATTTTTTCACCATGATGCAAGATGATTCAAAAGAAACTTTCAACATGAAAGTTGTAGATCTCCGTGAGATCTAAAACATTACTTTACATAACTTCTCCTAGAAATTCTTGGATCTCAAGTTATTAATCCATGAAGTCATGGTCATGAAATTAAACACTTTGTGAAAATTTTGCCCTATTTTAGGCATGATTTTGACCTAACTTCATGGAAATTATTCATATAGTTCCAAGGGTAATTTTCAAAAGTGATTCAAAGAGGAGTTGTAGAGAACATTACAAGCTTTCTCAAATATCTTAGGACTCCTTGAGATCATGTTTGACAACGAGAATCGAAGGCCTGAAGTTGGCATTTCATTCTTGAATTATAGGTCATTTTCATGAAGAACAAGGATTCAAATCCATGTTTAGGCTGCACAATCGTTGCTTTGCAGGCCTCAAACTTGTTTGGCACTCCATAATCAATGTCTTGCACAGCTTTTAGAGGCTTCAACTCAAGAATTCAATGCATTGCCCATGCTTTATTTCCATTTTAGGAAGAAAGTGCGCAATGCCATTTTGAAAAAGTAGCTTTATGCACAAAACCTGTTCTTGAGCTTTGAACTTGTTCTCTTCTGATCATACACGACCTATAACCCAAAATAAATTTGTCTCAAGCCTCTAAAAATTCATCCCATGCTTGTACTTCACCTTGAAATCATGTTTTCACTTTTCTTCAAAATCAAGTAACATAGCAATCAGTCTATATCTTATACTTCTGACCCTCTCAAGCACTCAAAACTTCTCCTTACTTATGCACAAGACATTTGCATCAAAAGGGAGGCGTGCTTAAGCTCAAAAATCACACAAGAACTCATAACTACAACACAAAAACTCCACTCTTGCATAATCTGACCAAAAACATGAAACTTACATTTCCCTCGTGTGTTTTCAAGCCTTTTGGTTCCTAAAGCTTCTAAACATCAAATACAACTCATCCCTGACCCTGTTTCATAACTGTAACATCTCCATTATCAAGTTCCATTTTCAAAAATTGATCTCTGCAAGTGGACTTCTCTAGAACTCCTCAGCCACTTTCAGCTCAAGCCAAACATCACATTAGCTTCCTGGGAACTTGAGGAAGCTAGCCCAAGCACTAGAACTCATCAAAAGTTGCTCAAACTCAAAACACGATACCCTCTTGCAAGGTGAGTTTTCTGACTTTTGAACTCTTCATATAGGCATCATTAATGTTTAAATTGTGAATGAAAAATGTAGATATCATTGCGTTGAAGTTAACCATGTCCATAGTTTTCATTTATGTTGCTTGAGCTTAGAGAATTTTAAGATTGAAATTTCTTGAAAAGTTAGGGTTCAGATTAGGGCCATTAAAATTCATGTTTGTCTTTGATCTATAGTTTTAATGCTTTACATTTCTGAAATCGTGAGGAAATTTTCCACAAGATTCATGTTTACACTTTTGCAAATGGATGAGAAATGAACAAGATGCAGGTGGTTTGGCTAGGCGCAAGGTTGAAGATGAAGTTGTCTTCAGGAAGCAGTTTCTAATATATATTTATGGTTTGATATAAGTAAACGGATGTATAGCCACCTCAGTGGTAGAAGCGTGCGCCTTTCACCTTTAGGACCTAGGTTCGAGCCCCAGTGTCTGTTTTGTCATTTTTTTCTTTCATTTTTGTTTCTTTTTGTTTTGCAGCCAGCGTGTTTGGGCTCTCTCCCTTGGGCCTGATTCATTTCACTCACTAATACCCTCATGTTTGCTCATACCATGCAACCCACATAACTTTTTTATTTATTATGATTATACAAAAAAGTCCTTGGGCCTAATTTCTCAAAAGAATTACTTTCTAACCTCTTTTCTAATTTTCAAACCCTTGACTTCTAACTTTTGTTTATTTTATTTTATTTTATCATTTTATTTTATTATTATTATTTTTAATAAAAAATACCACAAATATTTTATTTAGACTAAAAATTGTACTATTTACTTTATTTTTCTTTGAAATAAAAAAAACCAAAAAACATTTTCTTAACAAATTTCTTTTCTCAAATTAAATTAATTTAGACTTAGTTTTGTTTTAATTTTCTTTTCTAATTAAATCAATTTAGAACTTAGGAATTTTATTTAATTAATTTCTTTCTTTTTAGTTTAATTAGGTTAACCTTAAAACCTTTCATATAAAAAACTCAAACAAAAACAATCTTCTTTTCTTTTACATTATCTTTATATTCTTGTACATTTTACATTCTATTATTAAATATGGTTGTAATAGTAATTAGGTATTAATTGCTTTCATCCCTATTTGTAAATTGTAACCCCCTCTCCTAATGATGTAATAGCGTAGTAATTTTAATTTCCGCAATTTATCGCTTTATATACAAATGCTAGTAAATTAGGGTTTGTATGGAAAGATTAAAACCAACAAATAGAAAACCCTAATCAAAGACAAATCAAGCATGTAAACCAATACACTTGCACACATACACCCCTAGGGTAAATCCACTTTATTGCCTTACAAAAATGGTCATATTATGCATGTGAGGTATGTTAGCAAAAACAATTAAAAAAATACAAGATCATAGTCCCTCGATGACGCTATCAAAGTTGCCTTTCAAAAATGATCTTAGTCTCTAAAGAAAATGCTAAGATATATTACAACATTGCTAATCATGGCTATACGATGACCCTTGCCCGTCCCTTTTACATACAAAGATAGGGTTACTTACCAAATCAATGGTAAGGAAACAATGTCAAAAGAAAGAGGAAATAAACATGAAAGACTTTTGAGTAGGTAGATCGTTCCTAGTTGCTTGCTCAATTTCAAAACCAAAACATCCTTTCTATTTTCAAAACAAACACCAACACTTTTAAAAACATCTTACAAACTTGAAACATTTTCAAAAGACAAACACTTTGTACGCGTTCTTATAGAAACGAGATCCATTACAAAGAAAACCCTTTTCAAAATCACTTTCAAAAACACACTCCACAAATACCTGTTGGAACTACTTTCAAAACAACACTTTGTACGTGTTCTTATAGAAACGAGAACCATTACAAAGACGTTTTCAAAATATTTTCAAAAAAACCACACAAAGTACATTTTCAAACAAAAGCAGGTGATCTAGAAAGCAACTAAGAGCCCATGGAAAACAATGGATGAAAAGGGTTCTAATACCTTCCCTTTTCATAATCTACCCCCCAAACTCAAGAAACCATCTCAAAGGTGTTTCCTGTTCTTTTCAGCCTTTCCTTTTGGATAAAAGAAAAGTCAGTGGTGACTCTTGCTAAACCGCAACATTTGCGATCAAACGCAAAACAACCAATTCAGTTCTCCCACCGTGTTACACCTACCATAAGTTAGTAGGAAGTTTTATTATTCGATGTGAGGGACATGTGTGGGTCATCGTACAGTCATAAAGGGAAACTTGTAGGATGCTTTAGTAATTTGTCGTAAGGGACTAAGATCGTTTATCAAAGGCAACATAGAGGGACTACAATCTTTTATTCGAGGGTCTTTTCTAAAGCATCCCACGTTCGAGGGACATGACTATTTTAATCTTAGGCAACAAGTGAGGTTAACCCTAGAGGTATAAGTGTGCAAAGTGTGTTTGATTTAATTGTTTGTATTGAATTAGGATTTTTCTATGATTTATTTTAATCTTTCCATACAATCCTATTAAACTAACAATAATAAGGAAAGTAGTAAATTACTGAAATTAAATGTCCTACACTATTACAATGCTTTGGGAATGGAGGATACAAACTTGTGAATGAGGAGGAAAGTGATAAACCCTAATTAAACTATTACAATCCATAAGAAATTACATAATTATGAAAATAATGATGTGAAAAATAAATAAATGCGTGGAAATAGAAAGATGTTTTAAGAAACCCTAAAAATTCGAAGTACTTGAGAAAATAATTTGTTGTTTCTTTGTTTAGAAATATTTGCAATGTGAGGTGAAAATTATACCTAATTTTATTATACAAATTAATTATTTATAAGAAAATAAAATGTGATTAAATAAACTCTTATTATCAAGATTAAATTAATTAAAGTAAAACCTAAAGAAATCTAAATAATTTAAAAAATACTTTTGGTGTTTTATTAATAAATAATTGAAGTATAAAAAACTAAAGAAAATTAATGTAATTTAAATTAAATTAATTTTATTTGTGAAAATTAGGTTTATGATTTTTTTTGGAATAAAAATATATTTTTTGTATTTAAAATAAAAGTGAAAAAAATAAATATACAATATAAAGAAAATAAAAAAATTAAAGAAATTGGGCATGTGGTGTTGTGAAAGAATTTTAGAGGGTGTGAAAAGAAAAGAGGGGCTAGGTCCAAAAACCAGTTTTTGTTGGAAGCAAAAAAATTTTAAAAAAAAGATGGGCCTGCGCGTTGTACAGCAAATTAGAGGTGTTGGAAAGAAAAGAAGTTTGGCCCAAAGTCAGAAGGCCCGCGTTGGAAATCATGAGAAAACAAAGAAAAATCACAAAAAATGCCAAAAGGGTATCGCTGGGGCTAGAACCCAGGTCCCAGAGATAACAAGGCGCGCGCTTTAACTACTGGGGTGGTGATACATCTGGTATTTAAAACAACAACTACTCAATATATTATAAACCCATTTCTAAATATGACTTCATCTTCTTCCACGTGCCAATAACCACAACAATATTTTTGAATTTCTGAAAATGCTCATTTCTCAACCAAATTGAAAAGTGTAAATATGAAACATGCTTCAAATTTAACAACAAATCCAACCATATAAATTTCAAAAGCTATAGATCAAAGATGAGTGAGAATTTTACTTGGTACCAAACTGAACCCTAGAATTTCAGAAACTTCAGTTTCAAAATTCTCATCACCCAGGCAAGATAAATGAAATGTAAGCACATGGTTAGCTTCAGACCAATGATGTCTACATTTTTTATTCAGAAAGTAAATATTAATCATGCTTGTATAGAAAGTTCAAATTTTAGAAAACATACCTCAAAAGTGGGAATCGTGTTTGAAGTTGGAGCCCTCCTGGAGGTGATGTGATGATCTGGATAGCTTCACTAAACTCCCAAAAAGCTATTGCAATGCTTACTTTGGATTGAGAGTGCCTAGATTCTTCTAGATAAGTCAAGTTGCAGAGCCCTATTTTTGAAAATGGAGTATAATGAAGATGATGTTACAGTGGTATAACAGGTGTTTGAATAGCTTCTATATGAGTTATATAAG
Organism: Vicia faba; assembly: GCA_948472305.1. Classification (NCBI taxonomy): domain Eukaryota; kingdom Viridiplantae; phylum Streptophyta; class Magnoliopsida; order Fabales; family Fabaceae; genus Vicia; species Vicia faba. The sequence continues at coordinate 822,055,514 of OX451740.1, read as the reverse complement.
TTTTGTGGATGATTTAGAATGAAATCGCACGAGTAGATTGGGTGTTTGAAGTTCAAGGTCAGAATTTGCAAATAATGGGGGTTTTGTGTACACTTCTAACTTGGGAGATTTTGAGAGGGTTAAAGGTCTTATGAACTTATGTCTTATCTTTAAAATACTTCCTCTATTTATAGGAAAGAGGTTTTAAGATAAGGGTTGATCAGATTTGCAAGATCACATGTTATGGCTAGGTTGGATTGTAAGTGAAGAAAGCTTGAAGATCATAGTTCCAATGTGAAGTACATGGTAATATCAAGTGGTTAGGAACTTTAAACATGTTCTTCTGGCTTTTGTGTTCAGTGTGTGCAGAGGGAGCAAGTTAGAGGCTCAAGAAGTTGACTTTGTGATTAAAGCAACTTTGCAAGAATGACAATGTTAACTTTGTGCCAAAAATGGCAAAATGGTTTGGACAATGCTTAAATAAAATGGACCATAGCTCAAAGGTTCGTGTAAACATTTAATTATGGAGTGATTTGGAAGTTATGAGGCCTGCAAAGAAAGATTATGCAACATGGCATGAGGATTTGTTCTTGAGCTCTTCACAAATATGACCTATAATTCAAGAATGGATGCCCAACTTCATCTCTTCGAATCTCTTAAATCAAGCATAACAAAAATGTGTTATTGGACATTTTGGAAAGATTGAAACATTGTCTACAACCTTCATGTTGACCACTTTGGCAAAATCAACTTGGAACTTGGTGAAAAATTGCCAAGAAGTTGGGACAAAAATTTGACCAAACTTGTTGAACATTTCTCTAAGTGTTAGATAAAAATGTCATGACTTCATGGGCCTATATCTCCTAAATCAATCATTTTTTGGACATCATTCCTTAAGGATAAAGTTGTAAAATTCATCATTCTCTACAACTTTTGTGTTGAAAGTTTTCCTTGAATCATCTTGTATCTTAGTGAAAAATGGTCATGAAGTAGTGAATTTATTAAGGACAAAACACTTAGAATTTTTCTAAGTATTGGAAAATTTGAATTTCTATTGACTTTGTGATTATTTTTTATAAAGCTTGACAAATTTGAATGTTTTGTTGACTCTTGATCTTTGAAGTTCAAAGTTGACCAAAAAGTCAAAGTTTGATTTTGTGTGACAGTTGACTTTTCATCAGTTGATCTCAATTTTTCAACTATCAATCTCTTGCACCTTTGGAAATGTCTTGAACCATGTAATTAGGTAAATATGTTGTGTTTGAGTCCTTAATATCATACTTCAAGTTATTAGGTCATGTACTAAGTCAAAAGTTAATGATCAGTCATTCTCAGTCAAAACCCTAATTTTGAAATGTTTGCCCCTTTGGTGATTTGAGTGATTTCCTTGAGGAATTATGATCAACCCTTGATAAAATGATGAATATAACATAAAGATGTTGATTTTGGAAAAAAAATATCTTGAATTTTGACTGTATGTTGACCATATTTGACTTTTACCCAATACAGTTGATCTTCAATCATCTTAGCAATTGACTGAGCAAATTTGTGATGCAAGGCTTGAAACTTGGTATGAGCATTCTTGGAGACCTATAATGAACCATGAAAGTCACTTGAGGCATTAGAAGTCCAATTTTCCTTGAGAAAACCAAAACCCTAGTTTTGGACCCAGTGCTTATGAGGTGAGCTTGTCTGATCATCTCTTGAGAATCCTTGAGCATTTGAGAACTTTCGTAAGAAATGTCTTAATAAAAAGGGAGGACAAATTTTGGGGTACAACAGTCAGGTAAATCATATCTTCCGTGTTTTATTTCCTTTATCTCTCACCCATTTCACCGTCTTAACATTATCTCTTATAGTCTAAAAACCATTTCCACCTTTTTCATCATACATCTACAAATCCTTCTTAGAAGACATCAATTGTCCATCTTATGGAAACTGTTTTATTCAAAGTTCATTTATTTGTCTATTTTGCACCTTTTTTATTTTTGAAAAAGTGGGAGAAAGTAAAATGATTTTGATAATGTTTATTCTCAGAATATTAAACTCAAACATATAAAAAGTTGTTTCTACTAACTATTTGTTTGATGTTTCAGTCCAGGAACTCTAAACAAGTTCACTGAGTTTATTCTAAGATAGGTTAAAGATGAAGATCCTGATGCAAAGGTTGAGAACCTTATGGATGAATGGATGAAATCAACTCTGATTTCATATTTAATAAGTTGTACACTTTGTGAATATATGAATATTCAAACATATGTACCAAACACAATTCAAAAGTTATACACATACTGAAAGTAAGATGATCTTGCTTGATATCATAGTGTTCAGAAGTTGTTAACTTTCTGAAAGTATAGAATTTAGACTTAAAGCTTCAGAAGTTGTGCTCTCCTGATAGGAAGACATGTCAACATTCTGATGCATGCTCTCATACAGAGATGACATTCAGAAGTTGTGCTCTGATATGTATGCTTTCATAACGTGTGCTCTATTCAGAAGTTGTAAACTATCTGAATCTCTGATACATTAGAACATATCAGGTCAAACACTGATACTTGAGAAGTAGTGAACTTCTTCGTAAGTATATTGTTTTGGTTGTGATATCAGAATCAAGGAACAAAAGTGATGATACATGATGCATAAAATTATTTAATCAGGCTCAAAATTAAGTTTTGATTCTTCATCAAGTGTTGATAGAAACCAGGTTCTAAGATGAAGACTAGGTGCTCTAATTAGACTTTGATGAGTTGTTAAAGGGAAGTGTTACTTATCTATATATGTTTTAAATACTCAAAATTTATTTTGTGAGTCTTGGGCTCAAGGGAAGACTCTAGACAAGCTTAAATGAAATTTTGGGTTTAACAGATTCAAAGGGAGCTGTGAGCTTAACTTTGAATTTGTCGGTTACGGTGATTACCCTGTCTAAATTATTATATCAAAAAATACATGGTTTTGTCATCATCAAAAAGGGGGAGATTGTAAGATCAATAAGTGTTTCTACATCGGGCCTTAAGATTTTGATGATAACTTTACATGTTATCTTAGTGAAGTATTGTATACACTAATGGTTTCGTTCTAGTGTGTAGATGCTGCTATAATATTCTAACTCTGGTGTCAAGGCGTGTGACGTCATCAGGTCTTGAACATACACTACTATAAGAAAACATGAGGTTACGTGATACAATTGAAGTCAATATTCTAGAATCCATCTTCTGCAACGTGTCTAAGGAACGTTAGTACAAGAGGTTTTGATCGTGACTTTATGGTTAAGCTTTGGAGGCCTTCTAAAGCTTTGCTTCTATATGTTACAAGTTCTGAAGATTATGAATACAAGGTTCTGTTAAACAAGTTATGATAATCTGAGCAAAGTCAAGTTCTTACAACCAAGCATTGAAGACTTTGAAGACAAGGTTCTGATGTGACCAGTTCTGAAGACTCCAAGACTTAGGTTCTAAGACTTAAGAAAGATTCTTCTACAACAAGCTTCAATGTTAAACATTCAAATATCCGAAGCCTTTGAAGATAAGAAGAAAGTTCAAAATGGTTAACGTGTGATGGTTTACAAAAGGCACATAAAGTGTGTGTGACTTCTACTCTTCTAGAGTGGCGTAAGGACAGACCTTTCGTACTTTATTATGATCACTCTCATTATGATTGTTGAGAACTAACAACTAGATTTCCTAATACCTTTCCACCCTTTCAACGGATCTCTTTTTCAAGCTATAAAAATAAGACTTGGAAGCTGAAGAAAAGTAAGAATCAACATTATAACGACAAATCTATAGGATTAAATCAAGCTCAACAAAACTACACCAAAGAATTGTGCAAACTCTATAGAGAAATCATATGTATGTAGTTTTGTAAATAAGCAAGGAGTTGTTGCTCGTATCTTGCAGTATAACACTTAGGTGTTTTTCTTTTTACAGAAACGTCTGTGTAATCTTCTTAACAAGAAGTAATATGTAATACACTGAAAGTATTCAACTCTTATTGATACCTTGAGAGACTGAGTGAAGGTCAGATCTCAAGAAGACTCTTGCTGTAGTTTGAGTGCATTCGCAATAAGGATCGACAGAATTATTGGGTGTGCCAATAAGGTTGATCAGACTTATTGTGGGTTGTTTGTAATCATTTTGGTTATAGTAGATTAAGTTCTTGTTAAAGGTGAAATCATCCTTGAGGGGGTGGACTGGAGTAGCTTAGTTAACAGCGAACCAGGATAAAAATAATTGTGTTCATTTACTGTTATGTTCTAAGCTAACTTGTTCTGTCACCAATGAAAAGATTTAATTTGGTGAAATCTAATTCAACCCCCCCCCCCCTTTATTGTGTTTCTCACACCTTAAAATGATTGACAGATTACAACTCAAACTTAACCCAACTCTAATATCAAAGTGATAATAGAGTGGCACATAATAAACAATGAAAAATAATCAAACTAAAAACCTTAATCCTTATTTCATACACACGGTGTTTCCAAGTTGTATTAGGTTTAGAAAGTCCTTATTAAGAGACTCTAGTAAGCACAAGCTTTGGGATCTTCACGCATAGCCAATATTCTAGCTGCAAATCATCTCCACAAAATTAGGAAAAAAATATAGAGTTTCCTAAATAATCTCCAATATCCTTTTTATGAAACAAAAACACTTTTGGTATAGACCCATTATTCCTAAAAAATATCCCTATGAGAATTAAAACAATATAAAATCTCATATTTAAAAAACAAATCTTCCAAAAAGTAAAAACCTAAACCTATATTTATGTTCTTGTATAACATGTTTAGACATCGTGCTCAACATCTGTCTGCAATGATGTCTGGACACCATGTCAATACATCTGTCATAACATCTTGCAGATATACAAGTTTTAACAAAATTACTGCCAATCATAAAACCGCAAACCTAACAGAAAAGATGAGGTATTTAATGTGTTTAAGAAGTTTAAGTCCATGGTTGAGCGACAAAGTGATCACAAGCTCAAAATTCTAAAAATGGATGGTGGAGGTGAATACACCTCGAATGAATTTGGGAAATATTGTGATTAAGAGGGATATTGTGTGAACTTGTGCCACCCTATATGCCACAACATAATGGTGTTGCCGAGAGGAATTTTTTTTTGATAATGAACATGGTTCGAAGCATGGTAAAGAGAAAAGACTTTCCGAAAGAGCTAGGGGGTGAAGTCGTTTATACATCCGCCTATTTGTTGAATAGGTTCCCTATAAAGAATCTTGATAAGGTGACTCCAAAAGAGGTATGGTCTAGATTTAAACCAAGTTTAAGTCATCTGAAAGTTTTCAGTACGATAGCATTTCGACATGTTCCTGGTTAGCTTCGAAAGAAGTTGGATGACAAAGGTGAGATGATGTTACTCATTTGTTATCATCCTACTGGAGTTTATAAGTTGTTTGATATTGAAAAAAAGAGGATCGTGATTAGTCGAGATGTTGTGGTCGACGAACTGAGGCGTTTTGACAGTAGAAAAATTAGTTTGACAGGTCCTATAATCGGTTACCAGAATGGCATAATCGATTACAGGTGCAATTTTTTGTTTCCTGAAGCTGCTGGAAATGATATGAAAAACGGAGTAACCAATTACCAGAATCCTGTAACCAGCTACGGTAATGAAAATTCATAAAATCGGGTTGTAGGAGGTTCTGGACAATAATTTGTCGAAGTCGAAATCAGGGAAAACAATAGGGTACCAACTAGGAAAAGAGGTTTGCCTCAGATACTCCAACATTGTAAAGTGTTCTGGGATAACAAAATCAATGATGATGGCGATTTGTTCACTTTGTGCTTATCGTAGAATCTGAGCCTGTTAACACGAAAGAGGCATTAAGTGAATCCTTCTATGTGATATTTCCACTTCAAGTCCCAAAGAGTAAATAAACTAAATCCAATTATGAGGAAAAAGTTAATCTACTGGTTAGGTTTCCTACTTATCATTGACTATAGTAATTTCAAAGCCCTAAGCGGATTTGATTCCCTTTTCAATTACAACATCAATCAAACAAGTGTAACTGATAATATATGTTTTACGTTCCTAATTTCAGAATTAAGCATATGGTTAAACATAACACAAATTAACGAAAAAGATACGCTAAGGGTAATTATGCACTACTACAAAATAGACCTTTCATTGTTCCAAAAAAAACCTTTTGTAATATCATATTACAACAGTCTTCCTACTAACCGTGGTCTTAAAATATTTTTTAGACGCTTTTTTTCTTTCTATTTACTAAATGAAATTTCACTACATACATAGTTAATAATCGTGTTGAAATGTACCTGGAGCGTAAGGTTTCAAATCCCAATGAAGCAACCGGTTGAAAATCATCAAACAATGAAGTCACCATCGAACGTCTTTTATCCCACATGAAGGGAAAGGTAAACATCGAGAAAACCTGAAAAGGGAGAAGTCACGATCTTGCGACCGAGATATTAGGTAAGGGAGTCTGTTATGCGAGGGGAAGGTATTAGCACCCCACGCACCCGTAGTACTCTACGGTATTCACTCATGTTTCTATCTTATGGGTGTGTTTAATATATGTTTATTGTTTACTACTGAGGAAGAATGCATGCAAATGGGAGAAAATAATGTAGGGAAAATAAAAGTGTTCTCACTTGGGCCCTACCCTAATGCCTATGTATCCTTTTTAAGGAATTAGAGTTACCATAGTTCAGCTCACATGTCTTTGTTTGTTTTGTATTTTTTATGAATGATGTTAATTCCACCTTCGGCCGCAGCTCGACCTTTGGAAACTCACGCGTTGGCACAAAATTAAATCAATCATGTCCTTACCTGAAAAGGGTTTTAGAGAAAAGATGCTTGGGCGCACAAAAAGGTTTGAGTTGGTTTGTATTTTTTACCTTGAAAAAGGGTTTAAGTGTGATTAGCATGCTTTATGATTTGCTAAGAAAAGGAATTTTAGTTTTAAATGCAAGGATGCAAAAGGGGAATAAAAGAGTCTAAAAGAGACTAGCCTATTTCTAAACCTAACTTTATCATACAATGGTGGCCCTACATCAAGGATGAAAAGGAAATCTCTACCTAACGTTAGCATGCATGGATTGCAACCTAAGGTCTAACTTGCATCCGAAAGGAAGAAGTACATCCAAAGGGAACATGGTGTATACAAGGATTAAAAAAACAAGCTCGAAAGAGCACACACATAAAAGAGTAAGAAAAAGAAACGAAATGCTTTAGTCAAGAGGAGCGTATCACCCGAGACAAACAAGAGGGAGTAGGATGTAAAACAAAAATGTGATGTCCAAAGCGACTGAACACCTAACCAAGATATAGGAGATCGAGGTAGGTGATATAAGACAATATGAACGATCACAGAGTGTCAGCATCGACCAATGTGAATTCCTGGAAAAGTGTGGGGGTTCGATTGCAGAATCCTTCCCCACTTGTTTTTTTGTTTTTTGTTGGGGAAAGAATTTTTCGTTTTTGGTGAGAAAACTTAGATTGGACTCATGATGTGGCGTGATGCCAATACAAGACAAAGGTTAGTATGAAAAGATGGCAGATAATATCTACGGGCGACCTACGATCCTAAGGTGAAACATAAGAGCGATATGTCAGAGAACTAGGCCTATGGGCGACCTTAGAATTCTAAAATAATATCTAAAGGGAGAACTAGGCCTACGGGCGACATTAGGGTTCTAAGATGAAACCTCATCTACTGGAGAACTAGGCCTATGGGCGACCTCAAAATTCTATGATGAGACATAAAGGCGATATGTCGGAGAACTAGGCCTATGGGCGACCTCAAGATTCTACGAAGATACCTATGGGCGATCTGCTAAAGAACTAGGCCTAAGGGCGGCCTCAGAATTCTAAAACAAGATCTAAAAGGAGAACTAGGCCTATGGGCAACCTCAGGATTCTAAGATGAAACCTCATCTACTGGAGAACTAGGCCTATGGGAGACCTTAGAATTCTACCATGAGACATCAAGGCTATCTGTCAGAGAACTAGGCCTATGGGAAACCTTAGGATTCTACAGAGATACATATGGGTGATCTGTAAATAACAAGGCCTATGGGCGACCTCAGAATTCTAAAACAAAATTTATAGGGAGAATTAGGCCTACGGGTGACCTCAGGGTTCTAAGATGAAACCTCATCTACTGGAGAACTAGGCCTATAGGAAACCTCAAAATTCTATGATGAGACATTAAGGTAATCTGCCGAAGAACTAGGCATATGGGCGACCTCAGGATTCTACGAAGATACCTATGGGTGACCTGCTAAAGAACTAGGCCTAAGGGCGACCTCAGAATTCTAAAACAAGATCTAAAGAGAGAACTAGGCCTACAGGCGACCTCGGGGTTCTAAGATGAAACCTCATCTACTGGAGAAATAGGCCTATGGGCGACCTCATAATTCATACGATGAGACATTAAGGCAATATGTCGAAGAACTAGGCCTATGGGTAACCTCAAGATTCTACGGAGATACCTATGGGCGATCTTCTAAAGAACTAGGCCTATGGGCGACCTCAGAATTCTAAAACAAGATCTATAGGGAGATCTAGGCCTACAGTCGACCTTAGGGTTATAAGATGCAACCTCATCTACTGGAGAACTAGGCCTATGGGCGAACTCAAAATTCTACGATGAGTCATCAAGGTGATCTATCGGAGAACTAGGCCTATAGGAGACCTCAGGATTCTACGAAGATACCTATCGGTGATCTGCTAAAGAATTAGGCATGCGGGTGACCTCATAAATCTAAAACAATATCTAAATGGAGAACTAGGTCTACGGGCGACCTCATGGTTCTAAGTTGAAACCTCATCTACTGAAGAACTAGGCCTATGGGCGACCTCAAAATTCTACGATGAGACATCAAGGCGATCTGTCGGAGAAATAAGCCTATGGGCGACCTCAGGATTCTACGAAGATACCTATGGGCGATCTGCTAAAGAACTCGGCCTAATGGCGACCTCAGAATTCTAAAACAAGATCTAAAGGGAGAATTAGGCCTACGGGCGACCTCAGGGTTCTAAGATGAAACCTCATCAACTAGAGAGCTACGCCTATGGGCGACCTCAAAATTCTATGATGTGAAATTAAGGCGATCTATCGGAGAACTTGGCCTATGGGCAACCTTAGAATTCTATGGAGATACCTATGGTCGATCTGCTAAAGAGCTAGGCCTAAGGGCGACCTCTGAATTCTAAAACAAGATCTAAAGGGAGAACTAGGCGTACGGGTGACCTCATGATTCTAAGATGAAACCTCATCAACTGGAGAACTAGGCCTATAGGCGACCTCAGAATTTTATGATGAGACATTAAGGCAATCCATTAGAGAACTAGGCCTATGGGCGACCTCGTGATTCTACAAAGATACCTATGCTCGATCTACTAAAGAACTAGGCCTATGAGCGACCTCAGAATTCTAAAACAAGATCTAAAGGGAGAACTAGGCCTACGGACGACCTCAGGGTTCTAAGATAATCATTTTGGTTACAACATGACGAGTGAAGGTACAAGAGATGACTGACAATACTGATCTTATTGGGATCTAGAGGGAAATAGATGCAGACGTGTATTTGGAGAAGTTGACACGAACGAGTGTTTGGGAAACTGACGGAGATGGGTGTTTAGGAAACTGACATAAATGAGTGTTTAGGAAACTGATACGGATGAGTGTTTTAGAAGTACGATGTACTAACACCACTAGCTGGATGTCATGATGTAACCAAGAACGTCAATGGAAGGTTTGGGGAGATATCCTCTTGTGGGGATGTATTGATTTCTTTGAATGATTCAGGTCTTTTATGTAAGGTACCCAATCTGACTTATGCTTCATATGCATGTTTAAATTTATTTTGCCACAAAGACCCATTCTGATGGATCGGCTACGCGTTTTTTAGGATGAAATGTTATGTAGTGATAACTAAATGCAATGCAAAGAAATAGACTTCATGAGGATAAGCAAAGGCTCATTGGGAACTGTTGCTCATCACTGGGGATGCCCAACATATCAGCGCTGGAAACCTGCAGTACCAAGGATCACTGGGAATACTAATAAGAATTTGCAGTGAGGAGCTCATGATACTGAAGATTATTGGTTACTCCGTTAAAGATTGAATTGCTGACGAAGCGAGCCTATAGGTACACCACTGAATTCTGAATTGTGTTGTTGGGGAAAAGATAATCTGGCCCGACTTCCCTACATCCCGAACTACTGAGAGGATGGAAGGACTAGATATACCAAGGAACGGATACTGAACACCATACGGATCTCTTGAATACATGCCCCAAATTTACGCCACATTGGAGAATCACCTCTTGAATCACTCGGGGATAAAAGATGAACATGAACATTTGCGAATTCCCCAGTTTAGCTTTGAGAATTACCCATTTTACTCCATTGGGGATTCCCCAGTCCAGCTCTACAAATTCCCCGGTTTAACTCTCGGAGGACGTGCACTTGCGCGTGCCAGTCAAACAACAACTCTGAACTTTCTGAACTCACTTGAGGAATCAGGTTTGAAATTGTCTGTAGAAGATGAAGGGGGGTTTGTGTGCTGGCTAGGTCAGGGTGATCGTTATGATGCTTTTAGCTTGATACGTCTCATGCAACATAATTGGCTTAAACAACTTTGCGAGTACGGATACAAAATTCCCCTGTCTGTGGGATTTCTGAAAGAATTTATGCGGAATAAAAGACCAGAATATTCGTGGCACAATACGATATGAGATGGCCTGCCCCAATCTCTTGAGTCACGAAATAAACTTCTCTTGATTACAGCTTTCTTGGAGAGATTTATCAAATCTCGACGTAACTGCCCCGAGTTGAATGAATTTCGAATAGATTTCCCGACATGATTGCCCCAGTTTGAATGAATTCTGAATAGATGTTCTGGCGTAATTTCCCCAAGTTGATCAACTTGAATAAGTTTATCAATGTGATGGACTCTGATTGATGGAAACTTGAGATTTATCAATGTCATAGCCTATGATTGACTGAACTCTTACTCAACGGGGTGTTCTCATGTTGGTCTTCTAAAAAGTCTGCCCCAGAATGGGATCATTCTTTAAGATGATTTTCTTTTTGATAGATTCCTGAAGCAATTTGTCCCTTGGGATAATCAAGTTTTCATTTTATGCTCATCATGCAAGCTTACTTGATGTTTAAGCACTCATTCACATGCAAAGAATGTTTCTCTAAGAGTGATAATTCTAATGCAAATCTTATGCTTGTCTTGAGGTTTAAAAACTTTTATTGAAAAGATGTCGAAGCATCAAGTTTTTCTTGTACGAAAGAGAGTAAAATGATAAAGTGATACCAACTCAAAAATTTTAGCAAGCCTTTTAGGAGTCAGATTATCGTACTCTCGTTACAGTGTGTTCTTGAATTAACCCATGCTTTAGTTAGGACTTTTAAGGGTTGTAACGCGGTCTGGTTCGCAGTTTTAGAAGAAAGGATTTAAGGCTCAAATTTATTTGGTACCCACCAAATCTCCATGATGTTTTCCATTCCTAAGTTCAGTTAACCCGATACAAGCATCCATTTCTCAAAAGAGGAGTTTGTGATGGTTGAAGAACCACTGGGGTTTCTTGGACACGTCAGTCATTTCACCTTTTGATTTTGGTGTCTGGTCATACAATCTTATTCTTTCAATAAGGATTTTTATTGGTAATGCTTTTCTCGCCTTTTAGGCTTTTCAATTTATTTCTTACTTTCCCTAACTTTTTCCTGGACGAATTCTTTTGAATTTCGATTTGGATGTCCAGCGGGATGCCTTAACTTTTGCCTAAGTGACTTGTTTTCAAGTTTCGACTTAGATGGGCTTTTTGTTTCTTTCTTATCCATAATTTCCATTCTGAATAAGTCGTTGATCTTTACTCTGTTTCTGATTTGTTGGAAGTGATTGTGACTGTCTGAGTCTTTGGTAGATGAGGGATAGCCATTGTTGTATCGTCATCTGATATTGACTTCTTTATGTGCGAGGGATAACCATTCGGATATCGCTCTTTTTATGCACGTTGCTAACAGGTGAGGGTTAGCCATTATGGTTTTTGACTTTCCTCAACCTTTTGAAGGAAAACCAATGTTGCATCCTTGGATGCGCACTCTTGATGAGTTCTGAATGCTTAATCAGATTAACTAAACACTACCCGCCCCAGGGTTAAAATGAGGGTTTTTTCTAAACAGAAAATAAACTCCTACTTCAAAGGCTCAGAGGGGTTAATGAGGGTATATCTCCCTTATATCTCCAGTGTTTAGGAATTGAAACAATGCATGTACATCGTCAACAAGGTTTTATTCAAAATCATACCGTTTAAGATTTTTTGTATATTTCTCATCATCCTCCCTCCAGAGTTATTTTGCTTTATTTAACAAGAGTTGACTATCAAAAGCATAGTAAAACAAATAAGAATGGTAACAAATAGATTAATTCAAGACAATCATATTTAATGCATTGTAATTTAATATTCAAAAATAAACAGTTTTGCATACAAGAAAGTATTGAGCAAAACAAGAAAGATTACAAATGAGAATACAAATGAAATTGCAAACGAAAGTAGAATTTGCCATGTTAAGGAGACTTCTTCGGGCTTATTGCTTCAGAAGATGTCCTTTATGGTCTTGACACCTGTCTTCGCAAGAGGATCCAAACCATTATTAGACCCTTTGGAGTGAATATGAAATCTTTGACATCAAGGAGGTCTTGGACATTGTATTTCAATGCCCTACAATTATAAATTGTGTGGCCTGGGGCCCCTGAATGGAATTCACAATGAGCATTGGCATCATAATCCCGAGGGAGAGGATTTAGAGGAGGACAAAGCTCTCTCAGATGGACTAACTTGCCTTTCAACAAATGGGGGATGAGTTGAGCATAAGGCATAGGTATAGAATCCATCCTTCTTTTAGGACCTTTCTTCCTCTTCTGCCCTTGTTGTCCTTGGGGTTGTTGGTTTAGATGAAGAAGTGCATATTGTGTTTGTTGCACATACAAATGTCTCTGTGTGTACTGTTATTGATGAGGGATTAGCTGATGCCTGGCCACCCTAGGTTGTTGAGCTGAAATTGTAGCATATGCTCGAGGAGCATATTGATTAGGATGAACAACTGATGCGTAACAATATGGAGCTTGATCTTGATGATAGACCGGGGCTTTCCCTTTGTCAATAGTAGTACTAGTATCTCCTTCTTTCTTATTGGGAATTCCAAAGCAAGGTTCCTTTTTACTTACACTAATAATGCTAGATGCACCCTGAATTTTTCCTGACTTGAGGTCGTCTTCAATACATTCCCCAACGGTAACCAGGTCAGAAAAGCAAGTTGAAGTACTACTAAGCATGTGTTATAGATACGGGCCTTGCAAGGTGCCCATGAACAAATTAGTCAACTCACGTTCCACGAGAGGGGTTTGAACCTTTGCATCTAATCTACGCCACCTCAGAGCGTACTCTTTGAAGGGCTTTTTAGATTTCTTTGCCATACCCTGAAGTTGTGCACGACTATGAGCCATATCAGTGTCGTGGTGGTAATGTTTCAAGAAAGCATGAACAAGCTCTCCCCAAGTATTAACATGAGTTCTTTCTAACTGCATATACCATTCTAATGGTTCCCTGGCCAAGTTGTCTTGAAAGAAGTATATGAGCAATGGTTCATTATTGGCATAAGCTCCCATCTTGCTATAGTAGTGACAAATATGGGCTCCTGGATAACTATCGCACTTGTATTTGTTAAAATCAAGAATCTTGAACTTTAAAGGGATAACAATCTCAGGTACTAGGCATATGGTTGTGGCATTGAAACCATAAGTCTTAGAAGTTTCCATGGCATCAAGACTCTCCTTAGTAGCAAGATGCATTTCAGTAGTTTCAACGAGATCAACGGCGGGATCACCTGGTGGTGCATTAAGATCGATGACATTTTCATAGTTGTCAACCACCTTCTTTTGAAACACTAGATTATCAGGAGTAATACCAGTAATAGCATCTTTGGGAATTCCACTAGGAGGATTAGGAAATCCATTAGAAGTGGAAGAGAAAGCCTCTGCAATCTTGGCAACACTCTGACGAAGCTCTTCTTGACCTTTAACAACAGCTTGAAGAGTCTCGAAAAGTTGATTCATTTTGTCATTCATAATGTCCATGTCCCTATGGAGAGCATTCTGATTCTTTTCAAAGAGATCCATTAGTCTTCGTGATTGGCACAAGTGTGGTATGGAAGTAGAGAAGTCGTCTTGGAGATTCTGATAATAAGAGGCAAAACCATCAGATAAGAATTTCGGCCAGAAAACCTACAATTCATGAAATGCATGATATGTATGATGTATAAAATGACTGTTCATTCCGATTTTTCACAGCCCGATCAACGTCAGTAATAGTCGAGCAACATGACAATAAGAATGACCATATAAAGAAAATATCCAGAAATAGGAGAAAATCCAGTGGAGTTCGATACAAGAAAGTCGCGAAAGTACAAGATAAGAGATTTTATCCAACAAGCCTAGCAGTAATCGGAACAACAATATAATAATCAATCTCCTAGCTTTAAAGAGTACAACGGACTGTGCCCCAAATATTCAAAACCAGACTTTCAAACACCTCGTCCTTCTTGATCATCATGATCTCTCGGCTACAGAATTGAGTCGACAGATCATCATACTCTTTGTTAGTGGCATGATATTTTCGCCCCCATTATTGCCTTCAACCAACCTTTTGAGATTTTCGATCTTCTTGTTGGATTGTGCCACAGACTGCACACCAAATATCATCTCTAACCATTTATTCTACTTTATCGACCAAGAAATAAGAGGGTAGGCTACCATTCTTTCTCCATCTCTATCTCACATCACTAAGGCCCAAATAAAGTGTCTTAGCAATAGCTTCAAAATCGGGCTCGTTCAGAACAACAACAAATATGTGCTCGGTGATCTTGAGCAAATGAAAGTACTCTTCCAAAGTCGGAGCGATCTAATAGTCTTGGAAGGTGAAACAATGTAACTCATAGTCATAAAACTGAAGTAGAGTCCAGAGAGTTCCATTATCAACTCAGACAACTAACAGAGTTAAAGTGCCACCATGTCTTTAACTAAAAGCCTCTGCATTAGGACGAACTAAATGGTCTTTCAAACTCTTTAAAGAATGCCAAGAACTTGAGCGAAACTGATAAGTAAAATTGTCTCTTCTGGTCCTCTTGAGAACATCATTGTTTCTAGGCGTTACTGACGAAAACCATAACTTCATGAGATACCCCGAAATGGACATGCACATGCAAGGTTAGTATATAGTTTCATTTTTTTACATTTCTTTTTGAAAAGAAAGAATGCTATGATGTAAGTGCATGTGATCATGGGGTTACTAATTCCATGATACTGATTTCTACTGTATTGTCTCTGCATAGTCTATTAGTACCAATATCACAGGTTCGGAACATAAACCAAAGAACTATAGTCACCCACAGAAATCCGGAACATAACCATTAGAACCAATAGTCACTATCTGAGCATAATCACCATCTGAACATGAGTAACCATATGAACATAGTCACCATCTGTACCTGTGATAATATACTCCTGCCCCACTCACGGGTAAAGACTAGGTCTGGGTAAATCCAATGGTAACTCAAAATCACAGGTTCACTTGAGAGTACTATCATTGTACACCTAAGTGATAATCATATCACTTTATTAAAACCTCATCTGAGTGTGGACGACACAACCATCTAGGGTAATCTACATCCCCTATCCGTCGTGTTCCACTCTATTCCTAGTGTTCCTATTGTTTATCACTTGGCCTGGGTATTGGGCCTTTCACCTCTTATAACAGCCACCCAACAAGAAGTAGATCCGGTACAGCAGTAGTATATGGAAAGCAGTAAAATGCAATGCATACATATGCTCAGGTAATCATGTATGGATGAATAAACTGAAATCATATAAATAAGCACCCAAAGAAAATAAATCATGATCTAGGAGCGACTCCGGATTGGACAAACAATTGGTTGACCTATCCCCAGTGAAGTCGCCAGCTGAAGCAACAGGCTGAAAATCATAAAACAATGAAGTCGCCATCGAACATCTTTTATCCCACATGAAGGGAAAGGTAAACATTGAGAAAACCTGAGAAGAGAGAAGTCACGGTCTTGCGACCGAGAGATCAGGTAAGGGATTATGTTACGCGAGGGGAAGGTATTAGCACCCCACGCGCCTGTAGTACTCTATGGTATCCACTCATGTTATCTATATTATGGGTGTGTTTAATCTATTCTTATTGTTTACTACTGAGGAAGAATGCATGCAAAAGTAAGGAGAAAATAATGTAGTTAAAACAATGTTGTGCCCGCTTGGGTCATACCCTAATGCCTGCGTATCCTTTTTGAGGAATCAGAGTTACCGTAGTTCGGATCACATATTTTTGTTTGTTTTGTATTTTTTTTATGAACAATGTTAATTCCGCTTTCTGCCGCAGCTCGACCTTTGGAGACTCGCACATTGGCATAAAAGTAAATCAATCATGTCCTTACCTGAAAAAGGGTTTTAGAGAAAAGGTGCTTGGGCGCACAAAAAGGTTTGATTTGGTTTATACTTTGTTACCTTGAAAAGGTTTCAAGTGTGATTAGCATGCTTTATGATTTTCTAAGAAAAGGAGTTTTAGTTTTAAATGCAAGGATGCAAAAGGGGAAGAAACGAGACTAAAGGAGACTAGCCTATTTCTAAACCTAACGTTATCATACAATGGTGGCCCTACATCAAGGATGAAAAGTAAACCTCTACCTAACGTTAGCCTTCATTAATTGCAACCTAAGGTCTAACTTGCATCCAAAAGGAACAAGTACATCCTAAGGGAACATGGTATGTACAAGGATAAAACAAACAAGCTTGAAAGAGAACACACATAAAAGAGTAAGGAAAAGAAACGAAATGCTTTATTTAAGGGGAGATTAACTACCGAGACAAACAAGCG
Source organism: Vicia faba (assembly GCA_948472305.1). Taxonomy (NCBI): domain Eukaryota; kingdom Viridiplantae; phylum Streptophyta; class Magnoliopsida; order Fabales; family Fabaceae; genus Vicia; species Vicia faba. The sequence continues at coordinate 822,038,588 of OX451740.1, read as the reverse complement.
GGAGTAGGATGTAAAAAAAAAGTGATGTCCAAAGCGACAGAACACCTAACTAAGATATAGGAGATAGAGGTAGGCGACAGAAGATAATATGAATGATCACGGAGTGTCAGCATCAGCCAATGTAAACTCCTGAAAAATCGTGGGGGTTCGATTACGGAACCCTTCTCCGCTTGACGATTCGATAACAAGAGCAGGCACAACTCCAAAGCTTCGTGGTGCGTCACGAGCTAAGGATGTTGAGGAGGTTGACTACTAACCCTCCCCACTCGCTTTTGAGGTATCTTGATGAAGAAGTTTGATGAAAGAAGAAGTCATCAATGAATATGAACATAAAACCCTAGGTTCACAAACCATAACCGAAGAAAAAAACCCAGTTGATTCAAACCTGAGTAAAGATAAGAACCATCAAAGTCATAGAAACCCTAATTCCACAATATCATCGATCCCATGCCAAATTATTGATTAATGTTGCATGATGTGTTAGCTGACCTAATGAAGGTTATGTACATGAGAAAAGTGAGAGATACATAAGTCAGATAATGTAAAAGGGTAGGACAAATTTGGGGTATTACACCCAACACGAACAATTTTTTATTTTTTTCGTTACAATCCTCGTATATCATTGTTGTTCTTATAATTAATTGTGGTGAAAGGTGTTATATATATATATATATATATATATATATATATATATATATATATATATATATATATATATATATATATATATATATATATATATATATATATATATATATATATATATATATATATATATATATATATATATATATATATATATATATATATATATATATATATATATATATAAGCAAAACTACATTTTTCTTCAGTACATAACAACAGTATCTCTCAAAATAAAACCCTAACAACTCTCTCGCACATCTCTCTCCATTAACGTTTTGACAACCTTTCTTCAAAAACATGCAAAATGGAAACCCCAAACTCATGCAGCGAACTCGTCTTTTTTGAAGGGTTACCTTTGTTGCATCAAATATTAGGAAATGGCTACATTTTAGGTTCGTCTTCATAATATATAATATAGCTTCTTTCATGGTTATGTAGTTTATGTTTCCAAATCAGTTTAACTTAATATGAGTGAACATTTATTGACATGTTAATATAGCTTCTTTCATGTTTTTTGGCTTATCATCATTGGTATAATCCAGTCCGGGGGTAAGTTCTGAAATCAAGTGGTTCCAGCCCCCTCCTGATCACAGTTGTGGGGGATCGAACAATGGTCCTCCCTACCAAGTCTGGCACTAATCACCACTGAACCAACTAACAATTTCTAGCTTCTTTCATGTTGCTTATAGGATAATATGACCTAATAATTAGTTCATAAATGATTGTGATTAAAAAATGGTTTGTGTTGCTATGAGGAAAAAATATGAGGACGAAGCTAAAGTTAAAGCTGCAAAGTTGTGTGTGTTGTACCCCAAAATTTTCCCTCTCATTTTCTCAAGAAATCACCCTGGAGTCTCAGGCTTCCTTCCATCCAATCCCAAGCTTTGAATTACAAATTTTTCAAGAAAATCGCCTACAAGGTCATTTTCACATTAAAAAGCCAAACTTTGACTTTTGGATCAACATCAAATCGCAAGAATCATATTTCATCAAAACATGTTAGAATATGAAGTTTGCTTCATCAAGAAATTCAAAAGTCAATTTTACTATGGAAAAGCCAAATTTCTAAATACTTGGAATTTCTTCTAAGTATTTAAGAAAAATAACACTTCAGAACTTCTGAGTCAGCTTCCAGGCAGGAGCAGTCAGAAGATGTAAACATGGTTCAGCACATAGTCTCCAGTCAGAACATGGCTCTTCAGCATCTATGCGAGTTCAGTCATAGTTTGTTAAGGTAATGCAAAGAAGGTTAAGGAGCGTGCTGCAAGCTTTCTAGAAAGTCTGAAAGCTCCTTCAGAACATGATGGAGTCAGAAGATACAAAGATCAGAGGATGGATGCTACGTTGAAGCAGAACTTCTGATCCAGAACAAAGCCTTGGTGTAGAGTATCACGTTGCAGGATTTCTGGTTGTGACAAGTCTCATCAGCATTTAATGCCCATTTAATGCTCATAACCACCTTCTGAGTCTTTATCCAAAGGATCTTCACCACATGTACCTCTACTGTCTTGGGATAGCAACTCTGCTTTTGCTTTTCCTTAATTCCTGCTGACAGCCACCATGCTTGCTTCAAAGACAAGGCAGCGCTTCAGCACATGAAGGCTATTTTCAAAGCTTTGGTCAAAACATGACCAAATCCCAAAACCTTGCTTATACAACTTGCTGCAGACCTATGACCAATAGTTGGTTCAGCCTACGCCTGCATCCCATGATTACACCAAACTAGCATACGAAAACTGTGATGAAAAAGCAAAGGAACAGGATGCCAAAACAGGTTCAAATCCTAGTTGTTTTTCCCCCAAAAATCACAACAAATTCATCTATGAATACTTGGCTCCATCACACGTTCAGGGGGCTGGATTTTGAAAAAAAAAGAACCATAAAAAGGAGAGAAAAGGAAGTTGTGAAACCTTCGTAAAAATCCAGATTTCTCATACACAAAAACAAACCTTTGTTCTTCCCTTTGAAGAAAAGGACACAACCCCTTTTTCCGTCTCTCTTGCTGACTCAGAACATCTAGAGGCAGCCACTCAAAGCTCCAAGCACGCTCCAAGTAAGTCTTTCTGACTTTACTTGCTTTTCATTATGAACATCATTAACATGTAAATATCATAGCATTAATGTTGTGCATATCATTGTATGAATAGAAAAAACTATGGATTAGAACTTCTAGAATAATGCTAGGCTCAGACTTAGGATTGAAACTCCTATGATTTGTTGTGGTTTGATCATTCTGATTTGCTGAACTGAATAAATTGTTGTTGTGCTGATTAAGAGCTAAAATATGACACAAAACTTCTGTTTTTCACTCATCATTTTAACACATAGAACTTCCATGATTTTTCTCACTGTTAACACACACTAAACTTCTGATGTTCACCCACTGGCTCAGCATAATACAGAACTTCTAATGTTCACTCACAATCTTAACACAACACAGAACTTCTGAGTTCTCCTTACATGTCAAGTAAACTGAACTGCTGACGTTTGCTCACTGTTTCAGCGTAATACAGAACTTCTAACTTCTGGTTCACTGGTTGAACGTCATCCAAGACCTCTGTGTTTTCCCTCTAAAGTTTTTTTGCAGGACCCCAGAATGAACGAATCTAGAACTTCTGATCCCACTGACGTTTCCTTCTGAGTCACACGCCTGACTTCAGAACTTCTGATCCTTGTTTCTTTGTTTGCAGCAACATACTGTTTCTATTTTTGCGTTTATTTTCCTTTTCATATTTTTTTTATTAACATAAAAAAAAACATTTTCTTTTATTTTATCTCCTTAAGATAAAAACATTTTCTAAACAAGTCCATTTCCTTTTACATTTCTTATACATTATTTCAATATGGTTGTAATAGTAACTTAGGACTTATTTTTTTACTTGCAACCCCCATTCATAAATTCGTACCCCCATCCCTTAAATATTGTAATAGCGTAGGACTTTACGTTTCCGCACTTTTATTGCCTTCATATACTGTATAGTAATTAGGTGTGTATGGTAAGATAAAACCAACAAGTAGACCACCAAAAATCAAAGACAAGTGCATGCAATCAAACACACTTACACATATGAACCCTTAGGGTAATACCACTTGTTGCCTTACAAAGATGGCCATGTTATGCATGTGGGATGTTTTAGCACAAACAAATTGAAAAATACAAGATCATAGTCCCTCGATGACGCTATCAAAGTTGCCTTTCAAAATGATCTTAGTCCCTAAAAGAAAAGTGTTAAGTCATCTCACAACATTGATATCATGGTCATACGATGACCCAACGCCCGTCCCTTCACATCCAACGATAGGGCTTCTTACCAAATCAATGGTAAGATAGCAACATCTAAAGAAGGAGGAAAACCATGTCTAAGACCTTTTGAGTAGGTAGATTCGCTCCTAGTTGCTCGCTTGCTCACAACAAAAACATTTTATGCACCAACACTCTCACTTTGAAACATTTTCAAAAGATAAACACTTTGTACGCGTTCTTATAGAGACGAGAGCCATTACAAAGGAAACCATTTTCAAAATCACTTTCAAAAACATATCTCACAAACACATCTTTGAACTATTTTCGAAACAACACTTTGTATGCATTCTTATAGAAACGAGAATCATTACGAAGTTACATTTTCAAAATACTTTCAAAAAAACCACACACCACAAGCACATTCAAACAAAAGCAAGTGATCCAAGCGAGTAACTAAGAGCCCATGGAAAACCATGGATGAAAAGGGTGCTAATACTTTCCCTTTTCATAATCTACCCCCTGAACTCAATAACATCTCTAAAGGTCTTTCCTGTGCTTTTTTACCTTTCCTTTTGGATAAAAGAAAAGTAGGTGGTGACTCTTGCTAAACTGAAACATTTGCGAACACAAAACGCAAAACCTCAAGTCAGTTCTCCCACCGTATCACAGAACTGGCGACTCTGCTGGGGAGTTATTTCCAAAAGTGGGGTTACCTTAGGGTTTAGATCACCTTTACATGCTTACCTTAATTGCTTTGATTGCTTTACTTTTTGGTTCCTTGCTTGGGTTTGTTTTAAATCCTACACCCGGATTTGAGGACACCTTTTAGGTAAGTAGCAATAAACTGTGAGGGAACTGTGCAGGGTATACCGACATGATTGAAGCAGTAGCTATGTTAGTGTGACATATTTGTGGGTACCTGTAGCCTTTGAGTCAATCAAAGAGAATACGGGGCCGCTGAGTGATGTCATGAAGCACTAATGAACTTTTAGAACCTTACTTGACCATCTTGGCCTTTTTAGGGGTAGTGAGATGACCGACTTTGGTGCAGTCCGAAGTTGGTAGATACTCGATACTACACTCATTGAGGATTGTTTTCTTGGAATATTTTGGTCGCCAGTTAAGTGGCTAAACTAAAACGATGAACATAGAAAATAATCCAGTGATATTGAGCTCCTTAGAACCCGGTTACTATTTATAGGACAGGTTGAGCCAACTAACTACAAGAGGGTACTTACCTACAAACCCCATGCAAGCCTAAACCTAAGGACTTGTCTTCTTAGTGTGAATGTGATTATATGTATATACACTTGCTTACTTTTGCATATTCGTACATAACATCATAACATCATACCATAGCATTTTCAATAACCATTTCAAGGATCTCGAGGGTCTTTGATGCAGGGTCACGTTGAACCAGACATCCACCAAAGGGCAAGAGGATTCATTCTCCTCTAAACAGACGCCGTCAAAGATCAAGTACAACAACTTGAATCAAGGGATATGACCCACTTGACATGGTGAGCTTGATTCTCGTGGAAGGACATCTACCAATACAAAAGTTCTCCAATCAAAGATGTTCAACCTCTAACTTTTTCTTGTGTTTACCCCGCGAGATCCTTGAAAACATACATCCACATATCATGCATCATATCATGACAGGTTTCTCCCATACAGGTCTCCTTATCTTCCTACTGTTTATTCCAGTAAGATGGATATGTAACAAATGGTGAAAGGTCTCCAAGCTCAAAACGCTCAATTCCAACAAATGCTTCTGGCTATGGGTAAAGGGAAAGAGGACCTGAAAGTTATCCTTCTCAAAGACAAGAAAGAGAAGTCCAAGAAGACAGTAGGCGTCCTGAACTTGAGAAGAATACCTAAAGCCCTAGATCTTTCAACTCCATCCAACATAGGTGATAGTCTTGAAGAAGACCATAATTTGGAGATTGATAAAGTTGAAGTTGACTACTCCAAGGAACAATATCCTCCCGCTGATGACAAATACAAACAGTTGGAAGATCGCCTTAGTGCTATGGAAATTCAACAAATACCTGGCTTTGATTTAAGAGACATGGGTTTGGTTTCTGGATTGGTTATCCCGCCAAAGTTCAAAGTCCCTACCTTTTCCCTGTACGATGGAGTCTCTTGCCCCAAGATGCACTTAAGGTCTTATGTCCGCAAGATTCAACCATACACAACTGATCCAAAGCTTTGGATCCATTTCTTCCAAGAAAGCCTGTTATGGACTCAACTCGAGTGGTTTTATCAATTGGAGAGTTCTCGCATCCACACCTAGGAGGATTTAGCTGCTGCTTTTTAAAAACAGTATAAGTACAACGCTGATCTTGCACCAACTCGTGTGCAATTGCAGAACATGACCATGAATTCCAACGAGAACTTCAAAGGATACGCTCAAAAGTGGAGAGATCTGGCTGGTAGGGTACAACCTCCTTTAACTGACAGGGAGCTGATTAACATCTCCATGGGAACTTTGAGAGGGCCTTTCTTCAAACACTTGATTGGAAGTTCCTTAGTTGGGTTCACCGAGCTAATACTGACCGGCGAAAGGGTCGAAGCTGGCATCAAAAGTGGAAAGATCCAAGGAGCTACACCCTATGATGCTCAGAAAATTCCCTACAATGGGAAGAAAGAGTCCAATGTTGTGTACAGTCAAAAAAGTCGCCGTGGCCAACACGTAGGGGTAGTCCTGATCTCTGGTTCTGCGTCACACCGACAACAGCAAAAGGGAAATCAATGAAGGTCAAATGAGCCCAAAAGACAGTTCACCAACATCAACATGTCATTGTCTTAAGCGTTACAACACTTGTTGAGAATGAATCTGATTGCATTGATAGGACCTCATCCAAACCCCAAGACTTCTTCTCCTAACTACAATCCTAATGTGACGTGCGCTTATCATTCTGACAGTCCCGGGCATGATACTAACGATTGTTGGCCATTGAAGTACAAGATTCAAAATTTGATTGATGCCAAGGAGATTGAGTTTGATCCTCCAAAGACTCTAGCATAACCACTGCTCCTTTGACGAATCATTGAGAGCGTCTTTTGTTTCATTTGAATTTTCAAGTTGTAATCTTTTTTGTTATTCAAACAATTATCTATTAATGTCAAGCTTTGTTTCATTAATGCATTACATATGTTTGTGTTGAATTCATCCATTCGTTTTCACTATATTTGAACTATGCTTTCTACTTTCTTTATGACATTTAACTCTTGCTAAAAGTTGCGAGCCTTTAGAGGTAGGATGACGAAAACAATACCATAATCTCATACAGTATGCTTTTGGACAGACCTTGCTGACGATGTACAGTCGTTTCTTTCAAATCCTAAACACTGGAGTTATAAGGAAGATAATCCCTAGTCAACCCCTTCGAGCCAAAGAAGTAGAAGTTTTTTGTTTTAACACAAATTGAAACCTTTAATCAAAACCTGGGGCCGGGTAGTCTCTCAGTTAATTCAAATGCGCGTTTAGCCACAAACTCTCATCTCGTAATACAACGAATGACATCAAAAACATTCCTTTGGAACCCAAAGACAGTGATGGTTCCTCATAGGCAGTCATTATCTCTCAAAAAATCCCACTAAGTCAAAACATACGAAGGAGACTTAAAGAAAAAACTGGGGCATCCCGCTGACTGTAATCTCAAAACAAGAACGGTCAGGAAAAAATCAGGGATAACGAATCAAAAGAGGTCACTACAAATCCTCGACAACATGAAAAAAAATATTGTAAGAAATGACTGCCTTCCGACAAACTTAACTGGTGTGAACCATCACCAAAACGTTATTCCAGACTCAATTGGAGTTCGAACGCACAATTAACTGAGCTTAGGACCGAAGAACGTCATGAAGAACGGGTGGGTACAAATACTTTTGAGCCTTTATCGTTTGTTTCTTAAACCGTGAACCGAGCCACGCTACAATCCTTCAAAAGTCCTAATTTAAGCACGGGTTAGTTCGAAAGCATACTGTTACAAAAGGTATCCTGACTCCTGTAAGGCTTTGCTCTAAATCCTGAGTTGAATTTTTCTTATAAAAGTTTTCTGCTAAAAAACGCATTTTTCAAAATTTCAAGACAAACAAAAACTTTGCATTACTTGAATATCACTGTTTGCATATGGCTATTTGTTTGACAACGGAGAAATTCACACAACGAATATCCAGTGAACGAAAGTTATCTCAGTGAACCAAATCACTTCAAGAAGGATGACACTTCCATTGACAAATCTCCTATCGACAAGGGGACACGACATGTCACTATCCAGCACACCTGGGGCAGTCCAATCAAGATTCCAAGAAAATCTCTCAAGAATTACAGAGTAACCAGGGGCAAGTCTCCACCTCCGTCACTTGAGGCATTGAACATCAATCCCGACAAAGGGTTATGTACAGTCGAAAATTTCCAGGCAGTGCCACAAACACTCGCTACTAGGTACAATGACAAATCTCCCCAAAATCCTTCTCATAGGATGATTCCCCAGCAAGAGTTTAATCTCTGAAAACCTTTCCCTACCTTAAACAACATCAAGAATCCTCGAGGACTTTCCCCAACGAGTTTGTCACCTCTCAAGCAGACCGGCGACAACGTTTATTTCCCCAACAAACGGTAGGATTCCCCAACTTGAGTTTTCCTCTCCAACTACTACAAATCAAAGGACCACAACTCCCTTTCCCTGGTAGACTACTCTAAAATCCCCGACAAGTTACTGTGAAACTTGGACCTGACCGGATATCAGTTCAACTTCGACTCCCCAGTAGAGCAACGGACAACCGAGACTCCTGAACTCTTTTCCCAAGCAGGAATAAACATACTCCCCACATAGTTTTCAATATTTCCCAACGGATTTCTCCTCAAATAACAAAACAGGAATCCTCGGCGGAAACATTCTAAGAAAAGTTTGAAGACACACATACTCTTCAACGACAATCCAGAATTAACAAACTCCCCAACATTTGTCAAGGATTTATTTTCCCAGACAAAAATATATTCATAAACATTTCACATTTCATACCTCCTATTTATATACATGATAAGTGCATACGACACAATCTCATTTATTTTGAGAACATCATGACATCATGCATGTCATACATCATGACATTGCATACAGCTAACGTTTTACCTTTTCAGGAAAAGGTCAATCAACAGATGGCTACCAACCACCTTTTAAAGTTCTAGATTAATACCTGTAATAAGCCAGGAAAGCTATTTTTCTTTCTCAGGTCAGAGATTAATACCTGAAACCAGACAGGACAACCATCTACTTGACCAGTTGAAGTAACCCTACACAGGTTCCTTCTCAGGAAATTTCAGATGAAGTTTTACACGGACTCATCATCAGGAAACCCTACACCGGTTCCCTCTCTTTCCAAGATGTAGTTTTACACAAACTCATCATGAAGTAACCCTACACAGGTTCCTTCTCAGGAAATTTCAGATGAAGTTTTACACTGACTCATCATCAGGCAACCCTACATCGGTTCCCTATCTTTCCAAGATGTAGTTTTACACAAACTCATCATGAAGCAACCCTACACAGGTTCCTTCTCAGGAAATTTCAGATGATGTTTTACACGGACTCATCATCAGGCAACCCTACACCGGTTCCCTCTCTTTCCAAGAGGTAGTGTTACACGGACTCACCATGAAGCAACCCTACACAGGTTCCTTCTCTGGAAATTTTAGATGAAGTTTTACACTGACTCATCATCAGGAAACCCTACACCGGTTCCCTATCTTTCCAAGATGTAGTTTTACACAAACTCATCATGAAGCAACCCTACACAGGTTCCTTCTCAGGAAATTTCATATGATGTTTTACACGGACTCATCATCAGGCAACCCTACACCGGTTCCCTCTCTTACCAAGATGTAGTTTTACACAAACTCGTCATGAAGCAACCTTACACAGGTTCCTTCTCAGGAAATTTCAGATGAAGTTTTACACGGACTCATCATCAGGCAACCCTACACCGGTTCCCTCTCTTTCCAAGATGTAGTTTTACACAAACTCATCATGAAGTAACCCTACACAGGTTCCTTCTCAGGAAATTCCAGATGAAGTTTTAAACGGACTCATCATCAGGCAACCCTACACTGGTTCCCTCTTTTTCCAAGATGTAGTTTTACACAAACTCATCATGAAGCAACCCTACACAGGTTCCTTCTCAGGAAATTTCATATACAGTTTTACACGGACTCATCATGAAGCAACCCTACACAGATTCCTTCTCAGGAAATTTCAGATGAAGTTTTACACAGACTCATCATCAGGAAACCCTACACCGGTTCCCTCTCTTTCCAGGATGCAGTTTTACAAGGACTCATCATGAAGCAACCCTACACAGGTTCCTTCTCAGGAAATTTTAGATGAAGTTTTACACAGACTCATCATCAAACAACCCAAATTTCCAATACAGTTCAGATGCCCTCCAGACACGGATGCCATGCTGGAAATCATCCAGTTCCAGCTTATAGATACAGTCCAGCAATCACATCTGGATGGCATCTTTAAGACCATCTCCAGAAACTATCTGTTATCTCTCCAAATGGCATCTTTAAGCCCATTCCCTACATTTATCAATTAACACATCCTCGAGTGCAAATTTCTGGGCACTCTAGTGTTCAATCATCTTCCACCTTCAAATCACAAACGGCAGAATTACCAATCTAATTCTTCAGGTGTAAGAAGATTGAACAGGGGCAGTTGTTGTACCCCAAAATTTTCCCTCTCATTTTCTCAAGAAATCACCCTGGAGTCTCAGGCTTCCTTCCATCCAATCCCAAGCTTTGAATTACAAATTTTTCAAGAAAATCGCATACAAGGTCATTTTCACATTAAAAAGCCAAACTTTGAGTTTTGGATCAACATCAAATCGCAAGAATCATATTTCATCAAAACATGTTGGAATATGAAGTTTGTTTCATCAAGAAATTCAAAAGTCAATTTTACTATGGAAAAGCCAAATTTCTAAATACTTGGAATTTCTTCTAAGTATTTAAGAAAAATAACACTTCAGAACTTCTGAGTCAGCCTCCAGGCAAGAGCAGTCAGAAGATGTAAACATGGTTCAGCACATAGTCTCCAGTCAGAACATGGCTCTTCAGCATCTACGCGAGTTCAGTCAGAGTTTGTTAAGGTAATGCAAAGAAGGTTAAGGAGCGTGCTGCAAGCATTCTAGAAAGTCTGAAAGCTCCTTCAGAACATGATGGAGTTAGAAGATACAAAGATCTGAGGATGGATGTTATGCTGAAGAAGAACTTTTGATCCAGAACAAAGCCTTGGTGTAGAGTATCACGTTGCATGATTTCTGGTTGTGACAAGTATCATCATTATTTAATGCTCACAACCACCTTCTGAGTCTTTATCCAAAGGATCTTCACCACATGTACCTCTACTGTCTTGGGATAGCAACTCTACTTTTTCTTTTCCTTAATTCCTGCTGACAGCCACCATGCTTGCTTCAAAGACAAGGCAGCACTTCAACACATGAAGGCTATTTTCAAAGATTTGGTCAAAACATGACCAAATCCCAAAACCTTGCTTATACAACTTGTTGCAGACCTATGACTAATAGCTGGTTCAGCCTACGCCTGCATCCCATGATTACACCAAACTAGCATACGAAAACTGTGATGAAAAAGAAAAGGAACAGGATGCCAAAACAGGTTCAAATCCTATTTGTTTTTCTCCCAAAAATCACAACAAATTCATCTATAAATACTTGGCTCCATCACACGTTCAGGGGGCTGGCTTTTGAAAAAAAAGAACCGTAAAAAGGAGAGAAAAGGAAGTTGTGAAACCTTCGTAAAAATCCAGATTTATCATACACAAAAACAAACCTTTGTTCTTCCCTTTGAAGAAAAGGACACAACCCCTTTTCCGTCTCTCTTGCTGACTCAGAACATCTAGAGGAAGCCACTCAAAGCTCCAAGCACGCTCCAGGTAAGTCTTTCTGACTTTACTTGCTTTTCATTCTGAACATCATTAACATGTAAATATCATAGCATTAATGTTGTGCATATCATTGTATGAATAGAAAAAACTATGGATCAGAACTTCTAGAATAATGCTAGGCTCAGACTTAGGATTGAAACTCCTATGATTTGTTGTGCTTTGATCATTCTGATTTGCTGAACTGAATAAATTGTTGTTGTGCTGATTAAGAGCTGAAATGTGACACAGAACTTAAATTTTTCCCTCATCATTTTAACACATAGAACTTCCATGATTTTTCTCACTGTTAACACACACTAAACTTCTGATGTTCACCCACTAGCTCAGCATAATACATAACTTCTAATGTTCACCCACAATCTTAACACAACACAGAACTTCTGAGTTCTCCTTACATGTCAAATACACTGAACTGCTGACGTTTGCTCACTGTTTCAGCGTAATACAGAACTTCTAACTTCTGGTTCACTGGCTGAACGTCATCCAGGACATCTGTGTTTTCCCTCTAACATTTTTTGCAGGACCCCAGAATGAACGAATCCAGAACTTCTGATCCCACTGACGTTTCCTTCTGAGTCACACGCCTGACATCAGAACTTCTGATCCTTGTTTCTTTGTTTGTAGCAACATATTGTTTCTATTTTTGCGTTTATTTTCCTTTTCATCTTTTTTTTATTAACATAAAAAAAACATTTTCTTTTATTTTATCTCCTTAAGATAAAAACATTTTCTAAACAAGTCCATTTCCTTTTACATTTCGTATACATTATTTCAATATGGTTGTTATAGTAACTTAGGACTTATTTTTTTACTTGCAACCCCCATTCATAAATTTGTACCCCCATCCCTTAAATATTGTAATAGCGTAGGACTTTACGTTTTTTCACTTTTATTGCTTTCATATACTGTATAGTAATTAAGTGTGTATGGCAAGATAAAACCAACAAGTAGACCACCAAAAATCAAAGACAAGTGCATGCAATCAAACACACTTACACACATGAACCCTTAGGGTAATACCACTTGTTGCCTTACAAAGATGGCCATGTTATGCATGTGGGATGTCTTAGCATAAACAAATTAAAAAATACAAGATCATAGTCCCTCGATAACGCTATCAAAGTTGCCTTTCAAAATGATCTTAGTCCCTAAAAGAAAAGTGTTAAGTCATCTCACAACATTGATATCATGGTCATACGATGACCCAACGCCCGTCCCTTCACATCCAACGATAAGGCTTTTTACCAAATCAATGGTAAGATAGCAACATCTAAAGAAGGAGGAAAAGCACGTCTAAGACCTTTTGAGTAGGTAGATTCGCTCCTAGTTACTCGCTTGCTCACAACAAAAACATTTTATGCACCAACACTCTCACTTTGAAACATTTTCAAAAGATAAACACTTTGTACGCGTTCTTATAGAGACGAGAGCCATTACAAAGGAAACCTTTTTCAAAATCACTTTCAAAAACATATCTCACAAACACATCTTTGAACTATTTTCAAAACAACACTTTGTATGCATTCTTATAGAAACGAGAATCATTACGAAGTTACATTTTCAAAATACTTTCAAAAAAACCACACACCACAAGCACATTCAAACAAAAGCAAGTGATCTAAGCGAGTAACTAAGAGCCCATGGAAAACCATGGATGAAAAGGGTGCTAATACCTTCCCTTTTCATAATCTACCCCCCGAACTCAATGACATCTCTAAAGGTCTTTCCTGTGCTTTTTTACCTTTCCTTTTGGATAAAAGAAAAGTAGGTGGCGACTCTTGCTAAACTGAAACATTTGCGAACACAAAACGTAAAACCTCAAGTCAGTTCTCCCACCGTATCACAGAACTGGCGACTCTGCTGGGGAGTTATTTCCAAAAGGGGGGTTACCTTAGGGTTTAGATCACCTTTACATGCTTACCTTAATTGCTTTGATTGCTTTACTTTTTGGTTCCTTGCTTGGGTTTGTTTTAAATCCTACACCCGGATTTGGGGACACCTTTTAGGTAAGTAGCAATAAACTGTGAGGGAACTGTACGGGGTATACTGACATGGTTGAAGCAGTAGCTACGTTAGTCTGACATATTTGTGGGTACCTATAGCCTTTGAGTCAATCAAAGAGAATACGGGGCCGCTGAGTGATGTCGTGAAGCACTAACGAACTTTTAGAACCCTACTTGACCATCTTGGCCTTTTTAGGGGTAGTGAGATGGCCGACTTTGGTGCAGCCCGAAGTTGGTAGATACTCGATACTACACTCATTGAGGATTGTTTTCTTGGAATATTTTGGTCTCCAGTTAAGTGGCTAAACTGAAACGATGAACACAGAAAATAATCCAGTGATATTGAGCTCCTTAGAACCCGGTTACTATTTATAGGACAGGTTGAGCCAACTAACTACAAGAGGGTACTTACCTACAAACCCCATGCAAGCCTAAACCTAAGGACTTGTCTGCTTCATGTGAATGTGATTATCTGTATATACACTTGCTTACTTTTGCATATTTGTACATAACATCATAACATCATACCATAGCATTTTCAATAACCATTTCAAGGATCTCGAGGGTCTTTGATGCAGGCTCATGTTGAACCAGACATCCACCAAAGGGCAAGAGGATTCATTCTCCTCTAAACAGACGCCGTCAAAGATCAAGTACAACAACTTGAATCAAGGGTTGTAACCCACTTGACATGGTGAGCTTGATTCTCGTGGAAGGACATCCACCAATACAAAAGTTCTCCAATCAAAGATGTTCAACCTCTAACTTTTTCTTGTGTTTACCCCGCGAGATCCTTGAAAACATACATCCATATATCATGCATCATATCATGACAGGTTTCTCCCATACATGTCTCCTTATCTTCCTACTGTTTAGTCCAATAAGATGGATATGGAACAAATGGTGAAAGATATACAAGCTCAAAACGCTCAATTCCAACAAATGCTTCTGGCTATGGGTAAAGGGCAAGAGGACCTGAAAGCTCTCCTTCTCAAAGACAAGAAAGAGAAGTCCAAGAAGACAGTAGGCGTCCTGAACTTGAGAAAAAGACCTAAAGGCCTAGATCTTTCAACTCCATCCAACATAGGGGATAGTCTTGAAGAAGACCACAATTTGGAGATTGATGAAGTTGAAGCTGACTACTCCAAGGAACAATATCCTCCCGTTGATGACAAATACAAACAGTTGGAGGATCGCCTTAGTTCTATGGAAATTCAACAAATACCTGGCTTTGATTTAAGAGACATGGGTTTGGTTTCCGGATTGGTCATCCCGCCAAAGTTCAAAGTCCCTACCTTTTCCCTGTACAATGGAGTCTCTTGCCCCAAGATGCACTTAAGGTCTTATGTCCGCAAGATTCAACCATACACAACTGATCCAAAGCTTTGGATCCATTTCTTCTAAGAAATCCGGTTAGGGACTCAACTCGAGTGGTTTTATCAATTGGAGAGTTCTCGCATCCACACCTGGGAGGATTTAGCTGCTGCTTTTTACAAACAGTATCAGTACAACGCTGATCTTGCACCAACTCGTGTGCAATTGTAGAACATGACCATGAATTCCAACGAGAACTTCAAAGGATGTGCTCAAAAGTGGAGAGATCTGGCTGGTAGGGTACAACCTCCTTTAACTGACAGGGAGCTAATTGACATCTTCATGGGAACTTTGAGAGGGCCTTTCTTCAAACACTTAATTGGAAGTTCCTCATCCGGGTTCACCGAGCTAATACTGACCGGCGAAAGGGTCGAAGCTGGCATCAAAAGTGGAAAGATCCAAGGAGCTACACCCTCTGATGCTCAGAAAATTCCCTACAATGGGAAGAAAGAGTCCAATGATGTGTACAGTCAAAAAAGTAGCCGTGACCAACACGTAGGGGCAGTCCTGATCTCTGGTTCTGCGTCACACCGACAACAGCAAAAGGGAAATCAACGAAGGCCAAACGAGCCCAAAAGACAGTTCACCAACATCAATATGCCGTTGTCTCAAGCGTTACAACACTTGTTGAGAATGAATCTGATTGCATTGATAGGACCTCATCCAAACCCCAAGACTTCTTCTCCTAACTACAATCCTAATGCGACGTGCGCTTATCATTCTAACAGTCCCGGGCATGATACTAACGATTGTTGGGCATTGAAGTACAAGATTCAGAATTTGATTGATGCCAAGGAGATTGAGTTTGATCCTCCAGAGACTCTAGCATACCCACTGCTCCTTTGACGAATCATTGAGAGCGTCTTTTGTTTCATTTGAATTTTCAAGTTGTAATCTTTTTTGTTATTCAAACAATTATCTATTAATGTCAAGCTATGTTTCATTAATGCATTACATGTGTTTGTCTTGAATTCATCCATTCGTTTTCACTATATTTGAACTATGCTTTCTACTTTCTTTATGACATTTAACTCTTGCTAAAAGTTGCGAGCCTTTAGAGGGAGGATGACGAAAACAATACCATAATCTCATACAGTATTCTTTTGGATAGACCTTGCTGACGATGTACATGCGTTTCTTTCAAATCCTAAACACTGGAGTTATAAGGAAGATAATCCCTAGTCAACCCCTTCGAGCCAAAGAAGTAGAAGTTTTTTGTTTTAACACAAATTGAAACCTTTAATCAAAATCTGGGGCCGGGTAGTCTCTCAGTTAATTCAAACGCGCGTTTAGCCACAAACTCTCATCTCGTAATACAACGAATGACATCAAAAACATTCCTTTGGAACCCAAAGACAATGATGGTTCCTCATAGGCAGTCATTATCTCTCAAAAAATCCCACTAAGTCAAAACATACGAAGGAGACTTAAAGAAAAAACTGGGGCATCCCGCTGACTGTAATCTCAAAACAAGAACGGTCAGGAAAAAATCAGGGATAACGAATCAAAAGAGGTCACTACAAATCCTCGACAACATGAAAAAAAATATTGCAAGAAATGACTGCCTTCTGACAAACTTAACTGGTGTGAACCATCACCAAAACGTTATTCCAGACTCAATTGGAGTTCGAACGCACAATTAACTGAGCTTAGGACCGAAGAACATCATGAAGAACGGGTGGGTACAAATACTTTTGAGCCTTTATCGTTTGTTTCTTAAACCGTGAACCGAGACACGTTACAATCCTTCAAAAGTCCTAATTTAAGCACGGGTTAGTTCGAAAGCATACTGTTACAAAAGGTATCCTGACTCCTGTAAGGCTTTGCTCTAAATCCTGAGTTGAATTTTTCTTATAAAAGTTTTCTGCTAAAAAACGCATTTTTCAAAATTTCAAGACAAACATAAACTTTGCATTACTTGAATATCACTGTTTGCATATGGCTATTTGTTTGACAACGGAGAAATTCACACAACGAATATCCAGTGAACGAAAGTTATCTCAGTGAACCAAATCACTTCAAGAAGGATGACACTTCCATAGACAAATCTCCTATCGACAAGGGGACATGACATGTCACTATCCAACACACCTGGGGCAGTCCAATCAAGATTCTAAGAAAATCTCTCAAGAATTACAGAGTAACCAGGGGCAAGTCTCCACCTCCGTCACTTGAGGCATTGAACATCAATCCCGACAAAGGGTTATGTACAGTCGAAAATTTCCAGGCAGTGCCACAAACACTCGCTACTAGGGACAATGACAAATCTCCCCAAAATCCTTCTCATAGGATGATTCCCCAGCAAGAGTTTAATCTCTGAAAACCTTTCCCTACCTTAAACAACCTCAAGAATCCTCGAGAACTTTCCCCAACGAGTTTGTCACCTCTCAAGCAGACCGGCGACAGGGTTTATTTCCCCAAAAAACGGTAGGATTCCCCAACTTGAGTTTGCCTCTCCAACTACTACAAATCAAAGGACCACAACTCCCTTTCCCCAGTAGACTACTCTACAATCCCCGACAAGTTACTGTGAAACTAGGACCTGACCGGATATCAGTTCAACTTTGACTCCCCAGTAGAGCAACGGACAACCGAGACTCTTGAACTCTTTTCCCAAGCAGGAATAAACATACTCCCCACATAGTTTTCAATATTTCCCAACAGATTTCTCCTCAAATAACAAAACAGGAATCCTCGGTGGAAACATTCTAAGAAAAGTTTGAAGACACACATACTCTTCAACGACAGTCCAGAATTAACAAACTCCCCAACATTTGTCAAGGATTTATTTTCCCAGACAAAAATATATTCATAAACATTTCACATTTCATACCTCCTATTTATATACATGATAAGTGCATACGACACAATCTCATTTATATTGAGAACATCAAGACATCATGCATGTCATACATCATGACATTGCATACAGCTAACATTTCACCTTTTCAGGAAAAGGTCAATCAACAGATGGCTACCAACCACCTTTTCAAGTTCCATATTAATACCTGTAATAAGCCAGAAAATCTATCTTTCTTTCTCAGGTCAGAGATTAATACCTGAAACCAGACAGGATAACCATCTACTTGACCAGTTGAAGCAACCCTACACAGGTTCCTTCTCAGGAAATTTCAGATGAAGTTTTACACTGACTCATCATCAGGCAACCCTACACCGGTTCCCTCTCTTTCCAAGATGTAGTTTTACACAAACTCATCATGAAGCAACCCTACACAGGTTCCTTCTCAGGAAATTTCAGATGAAGTTTTACACTGACTCATCATCAGGCAACTCTACACCGGTTCCCTCTCTTTCTAAGATGTAGTTTTACACAAACTCATCATGAAGCAACCATACACAGGTTCCTTCTCAGGAAATTTCAGATGAAGTTTTACACGGACTCATC
Source organism: Vicia faba (assembly GCA_948472305.1). NCBI lineage: Eukaryota > Viridiplantae > Streptophyta > Magnoliopsida > Fabales > Fabaceae > Vicia > Vicia faba. Next base: position 822,019,934 of record OX451740.1, on the reverse strand, counting down.
ATCAGGCAACCCTACATCGGTTCCCTCTCTTTCCAAGATGTAGTGTTACACGGACTCATCATGAAGCAACCCTACACAGGTTCCTTCTCAGGAAATTTCAGATGAAGTTTTACACAGACTCATCATTAGGCAACCCTACACCGGTTCCCTCTCTTTCCAAGATGTAGTTTTACACAAACTCGTCATGAAGCAACCCTACACAGGTTCCTTCTCAGGAAATTTCAGATGAAGTTTTACACAGACTCATCATCAGGAAACCCTACACCGGTTCCCTCTCTTTCCAAGATGTAGTTTTACACAAACTCATCATGAAGCAACCCTACACAGGTTCCTTCTAAGGAAATTTCAGATGAAGTTTTACACGGACTCATCATCAGGCAACCCTACACCGGTTCCCTCTCTTTCCAAGATGTAGTTTTACACAAACTCATCATGAAGTAACCCTACACAGGTTCCTTCTCAGGAAATTTCAGATGAAGTTTTACACGAACTTATCATCAGGCAACCCTACACCGGTTCCCTCTCTTTCCAAGATGTAGTTTTACACAAACTCGTCATGAAGCAACCCTACACAGGTTCCTTCTCAAGAAATTTCAGATGAAGTTTTAGACGGACTCATCATCAGGCAACCCTACACCGGTTCCCTCTCTTTCCAAGATGTAGTTTTATACAAACTCATCATGAAGCAAACCTACACAGGTTCCTTCTCAGGAAATTTCAGATGAAGTTTTACACTGACTCATCATCAGGAAACCCTACACCGGTTCCCTCTCTTTCCAAGATGTAGTTTTACACAAACTCATCATGAAGTAACCCTACACAGGTTCCTTCTCAGGAAATTTCAGATGAAGTTTTACACTGACTCATCATCAGGCAACCCTACACCAGTTCCCTCTCTTTCCAAGATGTAGTTTTACACAAACTCATCATGAAGCAACCCTACACAGGTTCCTTCTCAGGAAATTGCAGATGAAGTTTTACACAGACTCATCATCAGGCAACCCTACACCGGTTCCCTCTCGTTCCGAGATGTAGTTTTACACAAACTCATCATGAAGCAACCCTATACAGGTTCCTTCTCAGGAAATTTCAGATGCAGTTTTACACGGACTCATCATGAAGCAACCCTACACAGGTTCCTTCTCAAGAAATTTTAGATGAAGTTTTACATGGACTCATCATCAGGTAACCCTACACCGGTTCCCTCTCTTTCCAGAATGCAGTTTTACACTGACTCATCATGAAGCAACCCTACACAGGTTCCTTTTCAGGAAATTTCAGATGAAGTTTTATAGACTCATCATCAAACAACCCAAATTTCCAATACAGTTCAAATGCGCTCCAGACACGGATGCCATGCTGGAAATCATCCAGTTCCAGCTTATAGATACAGTCCAGCAATCACCTCTGGATGGCATCTTTAAGACCATCTCCAACAACTATCTGTTATCTCTCCAAATGGCATCTTTAAGCCTATTCCCTACATTTATCAATTAATACATCCTCGACTGCAAATTTCTGGGCACTCTAGTGTTCAATCATCTTCCACCTTCAAATCACGAACGGCAGAATTACCAATCTAATTCTTCAGGTGTAAGAAGATTGAACAGGGGCAGCTGTTGTACCCCAAAATTTGCCCTCTCATTTTCTCAAGAAATCACCCTGGAGTCTCAGGCTTCCTTCCATCTAATCCCAAGCTTTGAATTACAAATTTTTCAAGAAAATCGCCTACAAGGTCATTTTTCACATTAAAAAGCCAAACTTTGACTTTTGGATCAACATCAAATCGCAAGAATCATATTTCATCAAAACGTGTTGGAATATGAAGTTTGTTTCATCAAGAAATTCAAAAGTCAAATTTACTATGGAAAAGCCAAATTTCTAAATACTTGGAATTTCTTCTAAGTATTTAAGAAAAATAACACTTCAAAACTTCTGAGTCAGCCTCCAGGCAGGAGCAGTCAGAAGATGTAAACATGGTTCAGCACATAGTCTCCAGTCAAAACATGGCTCTTCAGCATCTACGCGAGTTCAGTCAGAGTTTGTTAAGGTAATGCAAAGAAGGTTAAGGAGCGTGCTGCAAGTATTCTAGAAAGTTTGAAAGCTCCTTCAGAACATGATGGAGTCAGAAGATACACATATCAGAGGATGGATGCTACGCTGAAGAAGAACTTCTGATCTAGAACAAAGCCTTGGTGTAGAGTATCACGTTACAGGATTTCTGGTTGTGACAAGTCTTATAATCATTTAATGACCATTTAATGCACACAACCACCTTCTGAGTCTTTATCCAAAGGATCTTCACCACATGTACCTCTATTGTCTTGGGATAGCAACTCTGCTTTTGCTTTTCCTTAATTCCTGCTGACAGCCACCATACTTGCTTCAAAGACAAGGCAGCGCTTCAGCACATGAAGGCTATTTTCAAAGCTTTGGTCAAAACATGACCAAATCCCAAAACCTTGCTTATACAACTTGCTGCAGACCTATGACTAATAGTTGGTTCAGCCTACGCCTGCATCCCATGATTTCACCAAACTAGCATACGAAAACTGTGATGAAAAAACAAAGGAACAGGATGCAAAAACAGGTTCTAATCCTATTTGTTTTCCCCCCCAAAATCACAATAAATTCATCTATAAATACTTGGCTCCATCACACGTTCAGGGGACTGGCTTTTGAAAAAAAAGAACCATAAAAAGGAGAGAAAAGGAAGTTGTGAAACCTTCGTAAAAATCCATATTTCTCATACACAAAAACAAACCTTTGTTCTTCCCTTTGAAGAAAAGGACACAACCCCTTTTCCGTCTCTCTTGCTGAATCAGAACATCTAGAGGCAGTCACTCAAAGCTCCAAGCACGCTCCAGGTAAGTCTTTCTGACTTTACTTGCTTTTCATTATGAACATCATTAACATGTAAATATCATAGAATTAATGTTGTGCATATCATTGTATGAATAGAAAAAACTATGGATCAGAACTTCTAGAATAATGTTAGGCTCAGACTTAGGATTGAAACTCCTATGATTTGTTGTGCTTTGATCATTCTAATTTGCTGAACTGAATAAATTGTTGTTGTGATGATTAAGAGCTGAATGTGACACAGAACTTATGTTTTTCACTCATCATTTTAACACATAGAACTTCCATGATTTTTCTCACTGTTAACACACACTAAACTTCTGATGTTCACCCACTGGCTCAGCATAATACAGAACTTCTAATGTTCACTCACAATCTTAACACAACACAGAACTTCTGAGTTCTCCTTACATGTCAAATACACTGAACTGCTGACGTTTGCTCACTGTTTTAGCGTAATACAGAACTTCTAACTTCTGGTTCACTGGCTGAACGTCATCCAGGACCTTTGTGTTTTCCCTCTAACATTTTTTTGCAGGACCCTAGAATGAACGAATCCAGAACTTCTGATCCCACTGACGTTTCCTTCTGAGTCACACGCCTGACTTCAGAACTTCTGATCCTTGTTTCTTTGTTTGCAGCAACATATTGTTTCTATTTTTGCGTTTATTTTCCTTTTCATCTTTTTTTTTATTAACATAAAAAAAATATTTTCTTTTATTTTATCTCCTTAAGATAAAAACATTTTCTAAACAAGTTCATTTCCTTTTACATTTCTTATACACTATTTCAATATGGTTGTAATAGTAACTTAGGACTTATTTTTTTACTTGCAACCCCCATTCATAAATTTGTACCCCCATCCCTTAAATATTGTAATAGCGTAGGACTTTACGTTTTCGCACTTTTATTGCTTTCATATACTGTATAGTAATTAGGTGTGTATGGCAAGATAAAACCAACAAGTAGACCACCAAAAATCAAAGACAAGTGCATGCAATCAAACACACTTACACACATGAACCCTTAGGGTAATACCACTTGTTGCCTTACAAAGATGGCCATGTTATGCATGTGGGATGTCTTAGCACAAACAAATTGAAAAATACAAGATCATAGTCCCTCGATGACACTATCAAAGTTGCCTTTCAAAATGATCTTAGTCCCTAAAAGAAAAGTGTTAAGTCATCTCACAACATTGATATCATGGTCATACGATGACCCAACACCCGTCCCTTCACATCCAACGATAAGGCTTCTTACCAAATCAATGGTAAGATAGCAACATCTAAAGAAGGAGGAAAAGCACGTCTAAGACCTTTTGAGTAGGTAGATTCGCTCCTAGTTGCTCGCTTGCTCACAACAAAAACATTTTATGCACCAACACTCTCACTTTGAAACATTTTCAAAAGATAAACACTTTGTACGCGTTCTTATAGAGACGAGAGCCATTACAAAGGAAACCTTTTTCAAAATCACTTTCAAAAACATATCTCACAAAGACATCTTTGAACTATTTTCGAAACAACACTTTGTATGCATTCTTATAGAAACGAGAATCATTACGAGGTTACATTTTCAAAATACTTTCAAAAAAACCACACACCACAAACACATTCAAACAAAAGCAAGTGATCTAAGCGAGTAACTAAGAGCCCATGGAAAACCATGGATGAAAAGGGTGCTAATACCTTCCCTTTTCATAAACTACCCCCCGAACTCAATAACATCTCTAAAGGTCTTTCCTGTGCTTTTTTACCTTTCGTTTTGGATAAAAGAAAAGTCGGTGGCGACTCTTGCTAAACCGAAACATTTGCGAACACAAAACGCAAAACCTCAAGTCTGTTCTCCCACCATATCACAGTGTTAAAGACATCCATTCAAATTTAACACAAGTTTTCCGCTATCACTTTAGCTTCATCCTTTTTTCATTATGGATTCCATTTTGAGACAAATACGTCCATGAAACATTTTATGAGTTGATATGTTGTTATTGTTGATAAAAGTTGTTTATGTTGTTTAAGGCGTGTCTTTGTTGATAAAAGTTGGATGTTTTTGATGATTTAGTTTTTGTTGATTATGTTGTTGTTGATAAAAGTTGTATGTTGTTGATAAAAGTTGTATGTATATGATGATTTATTTTTAGTTGATATATGTTGTTATTGTAAAAGTTATATGTTATTGATAAAAGTTGTATGCATGTTGATAAAAGTTGGAGGTTGTTGATGATGACTTATATGTTTTATGTTATTGATTTTTAATGATATACACCTTGCATATTGCAACACTAACTATTATATAAGTTTATTATGTCATATGTGATTTGAGTATTTTACCAATCTGTCACTAACTAAATAACCTTTCTAATTGAATTACAAATTTATAATATAAAAAATTAAGTTATTTTAGAAAACAACTTACATTGATCAAAGTTTTACGAGCTTTCTTTCTTCCATTCTACGTAACTTTATCCCTCTTTGAGGGTTATAATTTGGTTAATGCTTATAGCTCTTCAATCAACACTTCCTTCTTTACTAGTTCAATGAACTAGTAGAGAATGAAGTGTTGGTTGAAGAGTCACAAGCATTGAACCTAATTATAACACCTAAAAAGCGAGTGAGATGCGTAGAATGAAAATAAAAAACTAGGAAAACATTTATCATTGTAACTTATTATTGTAATATAACTTAGTTGGTAAAATTAATAATTTTATATGACATTGAATGGTTATACATATGTTATAATAAACTCAAAGAACATATCACCGCGTTTGAAAGACAAAACCATAAAGAAAGGTTGTTTAAACAACAAACATGTTACTACTTTTCACGACGGTTATTTAAAATGATCGTCATTATAGGTAGCGCATTTTCTAGTTTTATACCACGAGCACTGGACCTTGGTTGTAAATAAACAACATATAATCACACCTTACACAACAATGATTGTTTAACTGTTATTATAGGTCTTTCGCAACCATTATTATATGTATTTTCCATAGTAGTGATGGTTAAGGAACATACATCAATCGAAATTAATCAACTCTACTCTATGAAATATCGAATTAAGCATTTTAAACTCAAAGAGAATAATTAAAAGGAAATTAAATTGAATTGGAAAATACAAAATCCTCAAAGTATGATGGAACCTGAATTCAGTAGATCAACCTTAGGTGGTTTAGTTCTCCATAGAATTTGTAGTCGTCTCTTCTAATTTCGTCAAAATTGAATGATAAATCTAATGCTGCTAGTTTATTTAAATAAAACAAGAGAAATCGGGCCCTAATAGCAACTGACTCGAAAAACAAAAAAATTGGCCTATAACTAATTAATTTATTATGACAGGAAAATAAAATATTTGACTTTTCTGCACTCCAAATTGGCTTCTGACTTCAATACAAAATTGTAGCTTATCCTCTCAACTTTCCAACGCATATTAGAAATGCATCAAAGGCATCTCACAACATAAGTTATGATCTACACTACAATAAAGTGTCAAATATATGTTTATTCACAAAATAAGTAACGAAATTAAAATAAAAGAAAAATAAACTAAACTTAGGAAACACATTAAAAACAGTAAAAATAATATAAGAAACTCTAGAATTGTTGTGGCACAATAGTAAAAGAGTGTGCATCAAAATGCACTGATCAGTGGTTGATTTTGTATTTGAATTGTTGGTTTATGCTTGGTCCTCTTGATTAAGAGCCTCAATGAATGTTAGGTTCTAAATGGTTGTGGGAGTGGTTATTTTTTCCTTGTTATCAGTCTGAATAGTTTATAGAATATGAAATTCCTATAAATTATAATATCTCGAGTTTATAAGTCAAATACAAGGTAGTATTTAGTTCCATATTTAAAACCTAAAATTATGCCCTTCTTGGATCTAGGATCAACTTTGGTTCTATGTGACATTAGGGTGGATGAAAATAAAAGCATCCAAAAAATTTAAGATCATGATAAGTTGGAGGATGATTATGTAAACATTAAAAATAAGTTTTGTTCTTTAAAATAGGTGTGAAAGTTCTATTGATTAGAAAAGTAGCATGTTGTAAAGCATAAGACCATAACCATTTAGAAAGTTTATAATGGAAAATTAAAGCTATTGTGACATATAGCAAGTTCTTATGTTCAGGATATCTTAATTGAGTGTAAAGTCTGCTATTTGGTCAATGATGGTTAGAATTTGAGGATTGAGATTCTTAGCACAAATACATTAGAGGCTAGGTAAGTTGTGGGGACTGATGTTAGTGGCAAAGATTTTGAGATTAAGAGATTCAAGGAAATTGGGAGGGAAGTATTATAATTATATTCATGGGTCAACTAGAAAACATATATTAGATTTATGAGTCATAATTATGTTTTAAGGACCAATTTAGTGGGGGATAGAAGAGACCTCGTGCATTCCAATAAATAATGCACTTCATAAGATGTGCTTGTGGGTACTAGATTGGGATCTGGTGGTGTAACTGGATGAAACTTTTGTTTTTTTGACTTAGTTTCTTTTTTTGGGAATTTGTGATGGCCAGTTGATATTTGAGAATTTCAGGGTCAAACTCATCCTCATCATTGTTAAAATCATCATTATCTAAAACTTTTGACATGTTCGCCAAAGACTTTTTAAGAATTCAACATTTCTATTTTGTAGGTCACAAGTATTACATTCTAGTTCATTAGTATTGTTCTGTGTGGCATCCATAAATTCTGATTCCTCAAAACTGGTGTGTTCTTTGCTAGATAACATGTCATCAGGGTTTTTTGTTCTATGTGAAGTTCTTTGTAAAAAATTTCTTTAGATTGGATTCATTTTGAATAACAACAACATGGAGAAGTGTTCAAGTTAATCTAGCTTGCTAAAGTTGTATGGAGGTGCAGAAGGGACACATGTTGGACACGATGTCCCATCACGTTGCTACGACATTTGGGCCTTGCGCATCAGAACTTTGCTGCTGCATTTTGGAAGATTTTCTTATCAAAGATTGGATTAGATTTTATTGTTATTGATTTAAAAATATGATTATATGATTTCTTGTACAATTATGAAGATCAAATCAAATTTAAAGAGATATAAATTTGAATTCGTAACAAACTAAATCATATCTTTTTGTTGGAGATATTCAAGGAACAAATTAAATATCCAACATAATCTACATTATTTATGGAAGAAATCAAATCTCAAATCCATGAAGAAAAGCCCAAAATAATTATTCTATATAAGGAGCTCACAACCTGCATTGAAATTCAAGCATTCATAATGAATATCTTAGAGTTCTAGGTTCTTGTCTTTTATTTCGTGCTAATGCCCTAACATGATTAGTGTAGAATCTTTATGTACACCAATATATTTCAGTAACTTGGCATAATAGGTTTGTCTTGTTGAGTTGTAAGATTCAACATCACTCATAGTTTTGATTGAGGTTGGTCACTAGGGTTTAGTGATTGTAAAGTCTAAACACTAACACGTTGGTGTTTGAGAAAGAAAGTGAGTTGGTTCTCATATTTAGGGGAGTCCTAAATAGAAAATCATTGGGTAGTGTTAAGAAGAGGAATTGAACATCATACAGTTTGTTGTTTCTTATAAGATTGAATGTACTAAGCTATCAATAGTGAATTTCCTTTCTTGGATTGTGGACTCAACCCTCCAAACATAGGTGTGGTTTCACCGAACTAGGTTCCCAATTCTATGTGTTATTTATCGTTTGTTAGCTCCATCAACTTGTACAACTGATACTGTTATAATTGTCACAGTTCTGGTTTATCTTGTCGAACCTATTATCGGAGCATCGTGTTCAACATTTTCCCCTTAAGGAACTTAATTTAACTATGATAAAGAGGTTTAGGCAAAGGTCAGTTAAAGGCTCTTGTTATTACATCGGATTGGTGTCATTTGTATAGGCAACATGTGGAGAAATATGTCATGATATTATGTCCCTATGAGCTCAAAACAAGGAGGCAACATGTGGAGCAAGATGTTCCACAGATTATGATACATTCTGCCTCATCTAGAAGCTAGATTGCGCTGAGTAAATTATGCACCTATTGAATATTTGTTTTCATTCTTGTTCAATCTTATTTATTTGATTTATGCACTTTATGGAAAAAGGAATGTTTTCCCAAAAGATCAATTTGCAAGTATTAAAGATAACGAATCTGATTATTAAAGATTTATCAAATCAAATATTGCAAATTAACTTAATGAAGAATAATTAATTGCGCCTTTAGATTTGCTTCAGTTGCACGAAATGATACAAACTCTAAAGGGCATGGTATCTGGATTATGTTTCTATTTAAGGAGAAACTCTTCACGTAAAGACTCAGACCTTGAGAAAACAAGCAAGGTGTGGTTGAATAGTAGCAAGTCTTTTGTTTTTGTTGTTAGTTATGTGTTGTTAAACTCTATTCACTACTGACACTCATATATAGAGGAACATAGTTTGTTTAAATTTGTTTCCGTCGCACGAAATGATACAAACCCTAACGGGCCATAAATCAATTAATTTGCAGCTACCATTTTAAAAAAGAAAAAGAGTTTAAATTTTTTATTTGAGACCTTTTGACTTTGATTTGGGATTTATCCATGCAACTTTGAGTTTAAGAAGATATTTTAATTTTTTTATTTAGAATTTACTTTTACACATTTGTTTCTAAATTAATTTTCTAAATTTTGATTTAATATTTATTAGTTTTTTAATTATTTTAATTTAATTAAATAAATATTAAAATATTATTAAAAAAACATGTAAAATAAGATGAGTCTGGTGGTTGTGTCTACATCACTCAAAATTTACATATCATCACTTTTTAGATAAAAAATATGGAGGGGTCAAAACTTTTTACAAATAATATAAAGAGATTGATTCTGTGAATAGTGATGGTAAAACGAGTTTAATTCGTTGAGCATTTCTATTTTGTCCGCAATTTTTTTAACAATTTATGATTAGACCTGCACCTTCTAATATGTATGTTCGGGTCCGTTCTGTTTTTTGTGAGTTTTTGTGGGCGCGAATATTAACTTAATTTTTTAAAATAGTTTTTAGACTTAAATAATACAATGCTTATGAGTCTGTCCCACCCAAACTTCATTTTTATATGAAAGGGATCAAGATTTTAGACTTATACCCTTAATTATATTTGTTCCGTCCTATTTTATATTTTTACATACTTTTTTACAATCTGCAATAAATATTTTGATATAAATATTAGTTACTTTTCTCATCAAAATTAAATTTATAAAATTATTATAAATGATTAACAAACTTAATATGTCAATCAAATATTTTTTTTTAATTTTTCGTAATTTTTTAAGGAGTCATATATTTAATGGTGAAGATAGTATAATTTAGGATAGAAGTAGTGGTTGTTATACTTTTCTCAATGTGATAAAGAAACACGTACAAATAAGTGTAAATGATTAATCATTTAATACATTGATGATGGTCCGTGTATTTAAATGTTGTAGTTAGTTTGGTCCACTCAATGCATTAGATCCTTTTATAATCATTTAACTTTAATCTGCACTTATAAATTATTGAAAATGTTCTTCGTATATACCTTTTCAATTGCTCTAACAAAAATGAAGCTTATTTTATCAATATAATAGTTTGGCCTTTTTCAAAAAAAAAGAAAAAATCGTTGGTAAACAATATTGTTTAATAATCACAACTATAGAGGACATAAACTAGCGACTCAATGCCAAATAGAAGAGGCAAGAGAGTCGCGAGGGTTTAGAGATCGATACACTTGGTGCTTCTTCTTTTTATTAAAAGACGTAAGTTAATAATATTCTCTCTCTGTTTTATTATATGCTTCTTCTTCTTTTTTAAATCTTAAATTATAAACCATTTAACATTAATAAATTAAAATTTTCTATTATACTTTAAACATTTATTTTACTTTATTTATATTTTTACATCATTGGTAAAGATGATTATAAAAAATCATTCATAACTTTTTTTAAATTTAAATTAATTATATTTCTCAATATATATAAAAAATTATTCATAATTTTTTAAATTCAAATCAATATCTTCCTTTTATTTAAAACTCTTGGCTACTAATCTAATTTTATAGGTATTTAGTGTACCATTACTATGATATTTGTTTCTGAGCTTTCACTTACATCTAAAGGACCTTAATTTTTTAGGTAGATTGATAATCTTATTAGATTTAATCTATATTTTAGAAATATCTTTTTAGAGGATATTATTATATCTTTTTATATCTTTGTTAGAGGATATTTAGATTTTTATTTTGTATATAAATAGCCTAGTGAGGTAGCTCAATGTAATTCATTGTAAATCATTATTCTTTATTTTTGTAGCCATCGTTTAATATATTCTTTTTTGCCTTTCATCTCTTTTTTGTGCATCAACAATTGGTATCTAGAACTCCGGTTCGAAATCCACGAAAAAATGGGAAACACGAGAGAACAATGAGGTGTTGTGTAATAATCGTTGTTTCTGATTATGGGGATTTGGGAAACACTGCATAAATTGCATAAGGCAGAAGATGAACGGAAACAACGACGATGTCCATTCCAAGTTTCCAGTATTTGATGGCAAAAACTGGAATCGTTGCAAGATCCAGATGCGCATGTTATTTGGTTCTCAAGATGTGTTAGATCTTGTCACCGATGGTTATGATCTGTTAGAAGCAGATGCAACAAAGGCACGGAAGATAACACAGAAGGCGCTAAGGAAGAAAGATCGGAAGGCGTTGTTTTACATCCATCAATGTGTGAATGCAAATGTGCTTGAGAAGATTGCTGATTCTGAAACAGCAAAGGCTGCGTGGGACACACTGGTCAGATGTTACGGTGGTGACGCATCACTGAAGAAGGTGAAGCTTCAGTCTTTCATAAAGCAATATGAGAATCTCAACATGAAGGACAACAAGAAGGTTTCTGAGTACATCTCTAAAGTGATTCTGATCACTAATTAGATGAAAGCTCGTGGAGAAACTCTTTCTGAAAAAATAATCATTGCGAAGATCTTGAGATCTTTAACTTCTTAACTTGATTATATTGTGGTAGTAATTGAACATTCCAAAGATCTGAGCACCATGAGAGTTGAAGAGCTGCAAAGTAGTCTAGAGGCGCATGAGTTGCGTATGACTACGAGAACTTCTGAGAGGGAAGTAGAGCAGCAAGCTCTGAAAGTAACTTCTGGTAAGAAGTATCAGAAGCAGACTTGGTCAGAAGCCAGGAAGAAAACTAAGGGTGGTCAAAGGTCAGAAGCTTCAAACTCTGATAGACAGAAGAATGTTCAGAAGAGAAAGGAGAAGTCTGATAAGAAGAATGTTAAGTGTTATTGTTGCAAGAACTTTGGTCACTATGCCAAAGATTGCTGGTCAAACAAAGAAAGGAAGTCAGAAGAAGAAAATATAGCCAGAGGAGAGTCAGATGATGAACTTGTGCTATTGTTGGCTTCTGAACCTGATGATCTGAATTCATCAGAATGGTGGTATATGGACACAGGGTGTTCAAACCATCTTAGGGAAAAAGAAATGGTTGGTTGATTTTGACTCTGAGAAGAGTACAAAGATCAAATGTGATGATGATAAATATCTCAATGTAGAAGGTATGAGAAATGTCAGAATCATTCTAAACAATGGGAAAGCAACAGTGATCCAGAATGTATGGTATGTACTTGGCATGAAAATCAATCTGATGAGTGTGGGTCAACTGATTGAGAAAGGTTTTTCAGTTACCATGAAGGACAATCTTCTGAAGCTGTATGATATGGAGTCAGAACAAGGAAGGAACATAATATTCAAGGTGAATGTTAGAACTGCATACTCTGAATGTCTTAGTGCAACAAGTGTTGTCAAGGAAAGTGAGTTGTGGCACAAAAGATTTGGTCATCTGAATTTCAAAAGTTTAGGGCATCTGAAATCAAAGAATCTGGTACATAGAATTCCTACAATAAAGAAGCTTGAAAAGTCATGCAAGGTGTGCATGGAAGGGAAGTAACCGAGATTACCATTTGCATCAAAAGTTGCTCCAAGAGAAAATTATGCATTAGGAGTAGTGCATTCTGATGTGTGCGGTCCTTTTCCAGTAGCATCAACTGGATGGAATAAATATTTTGTGTCATTTGGTGATGAGTTCACCAGAATGACATGGGTATCTCTCATTAAGTTTAAACACGAGGTGTTTGCTGAATTCAAGAAGTTCAGACTGAAGGTTGAGAATCAGAGTGTCCAGACTCTAAAGATTCTTAGAACTGATGTGGTGACCATAACTCCACAGAATTCAGAAGATTTTGTGAGGAGAATGGAATTGAGCATGAGGTTACTGCTCCCTATACTCCTCAACACAATGGTCTTGCTTAAAAAAGAAACTGTACTTTGCTTGATATGGTGAGAAGCATGCTGAAAGAGAAGAAGCTTCTTCATACTCTAAGGAGAAGTTGTTGCCACTGCATGTTATGTGCTCAACAGATGTCCAATGAAGAAATTGAAGGAAATAGTTCCTATTTAGAATTGGACTGGAGATAAGCACAGTGTTAGTCATCTGAAAGTGTTTCCTTCTGTATGTTACAAACATGTCCCAGAAGCCAGAAGACAAAAGTTGTATGGTAGAAGTAAAGTGATGTTGCTAGTGGGGTACCACAATACAGGTTCGTACAAACTTTATTGTCCAGAAACTAACAAAGTTGAGTTCAGAAGAGACGCCATTGTAAAGGAATCAAAAGTTTGGAATTGGGAAAGGTCTCGTCGTGAATCTGATGAGAGAACTCCTAAAGAAAAGTCAGAAACACATGTTTCTGAAGCTGGTAAAGAATCTGACTCTGAAGAAGATACGATGGGAGAATATGATTCTAACTCTGACTCCGATGGTGATCCAGACTCTGAAGATAGTCAAAGTTCTGAAGAAAGTCCAATTTCTGAAGAAAGTGCTTCTGAAGGGGAAAGTTATGGTGTCCAAAGTTCTAAAGGTCCAGTTCAAAGGCAACAAAGAGTCAGAAGCATCCCAAGAAGATTTGCAGAGTTTGACATGTTGTAAGACACTGAAGTAGACTCTGAAGGAGAAGTTATTCAGTATGCAATGTTATTAGACTCTGAACCTATGAGTACGGAAGAGGCTCTGTTATACCCCAAAATTTGCCCTCTCATATTTTCCCAAGATTTGTTTCTTACATAGGTGTTTACAAACACTTGATTAAAGAAAAATAAAATTTTTCAAGATAAATAAGGTCGTTCTATTGGCATGAACAAGGTGTCTTTCGGTTGATATTTTGACAGGCTTCGATTGAGCGCCTAACCTCCTCTAAGCTTGCCTCAAATTTCCAAGCTTCGATTGAAGCCTTGGTCTTTTGCATGTTTGCTACACACCGGCTTCGACTGGGCATGTTTTCCCTTTGAAACAACCTTTTTCGATCCAAAAGGGAAGGGCTTCTTGTTAGTGCTCCTTCGATTGCACCATTGTCTTTGCATGTTGGCTTGACTCACAAATGCAATGGCTACCTGCATGCAAGCTGGATTCCTGCTTCGATTGGGCATTTGTTTTCCTTGGAGCAAGCTTTTTCCTGTTTCTACTAGGAAAATTATCCCTATGGGCGTGCCTTCAGGGCACAAAGCAAGAACTTCTTCAAACTTGCCTTCGATTCATAAAGCTCCCACTGGGTAAAATACCTTTCAGCGTGTCATCAGCGCACGTATGCCTCTTCAGCTTTCCTTCAGCATATAAATCCAAGACTCCTTCAGGGTTGCCTTCGATCCACCAGGCAAAAAGATTCTTTTGATGCGCCAGGTAAAAAAGTTGCCTTCGACCACAAGGCACTAGCCACCTTTGTGCCAGCTTCGCCTAGGCAATGGCCTCTTTTACGCCTGCCTTGACTTGCTTCATCCTAGCATCCATAAGGCATAGGCTTCCTTTGTGCCAGTTTCGACTGGGCGCTGACCCCCTTTGAAACAATTGTACATACTTCAACACGCATGATAGCCCATGCGAAGGACACACCAAAGGCCCATTCGAATGGTACACCAAAAGGACCATCTAAAGACTCATTCGAAGGAAGTAATACTAGAGCCATTCGAAGGGTACACAAGAGGTACATTTGAAGAAGCATGCAAAAGGCCCAGTCGAAGGCTACACAAGAGGTCCAATCGAAAGAGGAAAATTGAGGCCAGTCGAAAAGCAACAATAGAGGGCATTCGAAGGAGCCAAAGCATGTCCAGGTTCATTCAAATTCAAAAAAGGACAAGTTTCCATGACTTTTGCAATGTTACAAAACATCATTCATGGCTTTGAAAATACTTGTTTATGGTTGTTTAAATCTTTGTTCTCTTGTCCCCTTTGTTCCCTCTATATAAAGAAAATACTAACAAGCTCCAAGGGGGGCTAGACACAACAGGAGGGAGAATCACACGAAATCAAAAACATATTCTTTGAGGATTTTCCTGAAGATTTTCCAATCATCCCCAGCCCTTAAGCAAGTGTCTCCACATCCAGAAAGTGCCAAATGGAAGTTTCTAACTATTGGTAAGAGAGGGTAAAAGATCAAACTTTATATTTGCATGACACATCAATACTTGTAGTCATTCGATTTGCAATCAAAGTTAAGGACCTGGGTTAGACACCCAGTTCTACATTTGTTTTGTTGCTAACACTTGCTGCAGATGTAGCCTAAATAGACCCAACGCACAGATAATTGAAAGACGTAGGTTTGGCACCCAGGTCATGCTTTTTGTTTTTGCCAACGTGTTTGCAGATGTAGTGCCCTCACAAGTGATCCATCAGGAAATTTCAGCAGCGCCCTCTGGATCGAAAGCCACATCCTGTCACTGGATCAAAGGGTAATCGAAAGACAACTTTCCCTTCATAGAATCTAAAGGCACCATCTCCCTGCAATCGAAGGATGCTTCATTTTCTATTTTTATTTTTGTTTTCATTTCTTTATTGACCCTGTTTTATTTAAATTGATATAAAAAAATCAAAAAAAAATATTAGGATAGTTTTTATTAATCAAATTAATTTATAAATTAATTAATTAATTATTTAAACCTCTTTATTGAAATTAAAACTAAATAGACTTAGGTTATATTTTCTTAAAATAAAAACAAAACAAAATTATTTTTCACCTTAGGATTTTTCAGACATCTTTTCTACTTCGCGCGCATTTATTTATTTTCATATTTTTCCATATTATTGTATCTGCCTACTGGATGTAATAGATTAAAACTAGGACATTTATTGCTTTATCACCCTCATTCTTGTAGTGTAAATCCTTTCCCCAAAGCATTGTAATAGCGTAGATTTAAATTCCCGCACTTTAATATTCTACAATATACAATAACTGTTAGTAACTAGGCGTGTATGAAAAGACTGAAATCAAATGTTAACAAACTTAACAAAAAAGACAAAAATAACTGAACATAACACACCTGCACATATACACATCTAGGGTACCCCACATTGGTTTCCTTCAGAAATAAAACAGTCATGAGATAGGAACGCTTTAGCAAAAACCCATAAATCGAAAGATCATAGTCCCTCGATGACCCTACAGTTGCCTTCTCGATAAATGATCTAGTCCCTAAACAAAATTGCTAAAGCGTCTCCACAAGTTTCCTTCGTGATATTAACGTCACTCCGAATGTCCCTAATACATCCAACAATAGGGCCTCCTACTCACTAATAGTAGGATAGCACTGTCTAAATGATAGGAAGAAAAGAACGACCCTTTTCGAGTATAAAAGAAGATAGCTGTTAGAAGTTTGCTCAAAAACATTTTGCACTTACACAAATAGTACTTTTCAAAAGCAATTTTCAAAACATTTTCTTTTTTAACACTCTTGAGGACTGATACAAGATTTAAACGCAAATCAAATCGCTGTACTAAGGCATTTCAAAACATTTTCAAAAGCACAAAGCACAAAGGTATTTTAAAATGAGCAAACCTATAAGAGCCCGTAGATAACTACGGATGGAAAGGGTGCTAACACCTACCCTTTCCATAATCTACCCCCCCTTACTCAGAAAAATCTCGAAAAAGTCTTTTTCTATTCTTTTCACCCTTTCCTTAATTTGGATAAAAGAAAAGTCGGTGGCGACTCTTTCTTACTGTAACATTTGCGAACACAAAATGCAAAACTAGTATATAACAGTCGGTTTTGCCACCATATCACAGAAATGGAGACTCTGTTGGGGATCTATAAAAAGTGGGGTTACCTTAGAGTTAGTTCATTATTTAACTGCTTTTGTTTGCTTTGTTTGCTTTACCTTTTGGGATTGTTTGGGTTGTTACTATAGATCCTACACCCAGATCTGGGGGCATCTTTTTAGGTAAACACCAATAGATCATGGAGACTGTACGACATAGACCAATATGGTTGAAGCGATAGCTGTGTTAGTGTGACACTTTGATTGGTATCGGTATCCCTTGTGTTGAATCGAGGAGAATACAGGGCCGCCGCGTGGTGTCGTGAAACACTGACGGACTTTAGAACCTTAGTTGAACAAACTTAGCCATTAGAAAGTAGTGAGATAGCCGACCTCGGTGTAAAGCTGGGGATTGGTTGATACTCGATGCTACACTCATTGAGATCATACTTTCAAGATGTTTCGGCCGCAAGAAAAGATTTCTAAGCTGAAATAATGCTCGATAAAGAAAGATCAGTGATATTGAGACTCCTTAGAACCCGATTACTTCTCTAAGACAGGTTGAACAAACTTAACTTCAAGAGGGTACTTACCTATAAACCCCATGCAAGCCTAAACCTAAGGATGCTTGTGTAACTTGTTTGCTTTCAACTTGAACTACTTGCAGGGTTTTATTATCTAACAACATCATTCCTTGCAGGATTTTTTCAGTCATTATCCACTAACCTGGACTTCTTAGACTCACTTGTCTTCATCGCCTTACTTTTTTTGCTTAACGCGTAACTTACACATCATAAATATCATACCATACTGTTTACTTAAGAATTTCAAGGATATCAAGGGTCTGTGATGCAGGTTATGATGAACCGGACATCTAACAAGGGGCAAGGGGATTTATTTTCCTCTTACCAAATGCCTTCGAAAGACCAGAACACGACAACTTGAGTTAGGGGCTATGACCCACTCGATATGGTGAGCTTGACTCTCATAGAAGGACTTTCAATGATGCCAAGTTCTCCAATCAAAGCTGCAAAATTCAATTTCTAACATTTTATTATTTAACCCGCGATATCCTTGAAAACATTTTCATATCATACATGTCATTGCATAACAGGTATTCCCCAGACAGGCTTCTTATCTTTTCGTTGTTTATTTCAGCAAAAAGAAATGGCTCTTGAATAAACAATTAAGGAACTTCAGGCACAAAATGCTTAATTCCAAGAAATGTTCCTGAATCTGGCTAAGGGACAAGAAGATCTGAAGGCTCTTGTTCTCAAAGACCATAAGAAAAAGGAAAAGAAACCAGTTTGTGTTTTGAGTGTGTGAAGAAGAAGACCAGCTAACCAAGCTCTAGATTTCGCAACCCCGTCAGAGGGAGGGGATAATCAATAGGAAGGTGATGAGGAATCTGAGGAAGGAGACAACAATCCAGCGTCTGAGGAAGATGAAATCGACAATACCAAAGAGCAGTATCCTCCTGATGATAACAAATACAAGTAGTTGGAGGATCATCTCAATGCAATGGAAATTCAGAGGGTACCCGATCTGGATTTTGAATAATTAGGGTTGGTTCCACGGGTGGTCATCCCACCTAAGTTCAAGGTCCCTATCTTTGCAAAATATGACGGTGTTTCATGTCCCAAGCTTCACTTGAGGTCATATGTCAGAAAGATCCAGCCTCACACTGCTGACCGGAAGCTATGGGTCCATTTCTTCTAAGAAAGTTTGGCTGGCACTCAACTGGATTGGTTCTATCAACTAGAAGGAACTGACATCCATACCTGGGAAGACTTGGCTGTTGCTTTCTACAAACAGTACCAATATAATGCTGACTAGGCACCAACTCGAGTACAACTGCAGAATATGTCCATGAGCTCAAGAGAAGGGTTCAAGGAATATGCACAGAAATGAAGGGATCTAGCTGGCAGGGTACAACCTCCCCTGAATGATCGGGAAATGGTAGACATGTTCATGGACACTCTAACATGCTCGTTCTTTAATCTGTTGATTGGGAGTTCTTCATCCAGCTTTATAGAGATGGTTCTGACTAGGGAAAGGATCGAAAATGGTATCAAGAGTGGGAAGATTCCAATGGATGCATCCTTTAATGCTGAGAGGAAGCCATTTGGTGGTAAAAAAGAAACTAATATTGTCTATGGTCAAAGGCGCCATTATACAAATAAATACCACCAGTCCATGGGATCAATGTTAATATCTAATCCTACATCTGTTCAACATCAACGAGGCAGTAGGCGTAGGATAAAGTATCAAGATAACATTAATATGCCTTTGTCTCAAGCATTACAACAATTGCTAAAAGCGGAGCTGATTACACTAAAGGATCCTCCTCAAAAACCTGATACCTGTTCTCTTAAGTACAATCCTAATGTAAAATGTGCTTACCATTATGATAGTCCTACGCACGACACCGATAACTGTTGGACTTTGAAGAACAAGATTCAGGATTTGATCGACAACAAGAAGATCGAATTTGACTCTCCTAAGACCCTAGTGTGACCACTGCTCCCATGCCAAATCATGGCCAAAATTGAGAGTGTTAAATTCATTTTAATTATCAGTTGTAATTCCTTTGTTTCTTAAAACATTTACCTTTATGTCAAACTTTAGTTATTCATATTAATACATTGCATATGTTTGTCTTGAATTATTTCATTTGTATTCATTATATTCAAACTGTGTTTTTACTTCCTTTTTGTGATATTCAAACTCCTGATTAAAAATCTCTAAGCCTTTGGATGGAGGATGACGAAAACGATACCATAATCTCTACAGTATGCTTTTAAACAGACCTCATTGATGATGTACAAACATTGTTTTTAATCCTAAATAATGGAGTAATAAGGAAGATAATCCTTAGTCAACCCCTTTGAGCCAAAGAAGTAGGAGTTTTTCTTTTCACATAAATTAAAACCCTTAATCATAACCTGGGGCAGGGTAGCTTTCTCAGTTAATTCAGAAGTTCATTCAGTCGCAAGCTCTACCTCCATACACGACAAACAATGTAGAAGATGCTCTCCAAAATATAGTGATGGTTCCACATAATCATTAAGACAAGTAGTCATTATCTCTCAAAAGAAAAGCCCGCTAAGTCAAAACCTATGAAGGAGACTTAAGGAAAAAAACGGGGGCATCCCGCTGGCTGTAATCACAAAAGAAACAGTTCAGGAAAAAGTAGGGATAATGAAAACAAAAGAAAAGAGGTCGCTAAAAATCCTCAACAAAAAGAAAAGGTTACCAAAAATGACTGCCTTCTCAAACAAACGTTCAATTTTTGAACCATCACCAAGTATCAGAGTAAAGGTCCCAGACTCAATTGGGATCTAAAACGCACAATTAATTGAACATAGGACTGAAGAACATCACGAAGAACGAGTTGGATACAAATAAATTTTGAGCCTTTATCCTTTGTTTCCTAAACCGCGAACCAGACCACGCTACAACCCATAAAAGTCCTAGCTGAAGCAGGGTTAGTTCGGAAGCATACTGTTACAAAAGGTATCCTGACTCCTGTAAGACTTGCTACAAATCCTGAGCTGATATCACACTATTACAAATTTGTTTGTTTTACTAAAAAAATGAATTTTCAAACTTCAAGACATACATAAGCTTTGCATTCTTAGAATACCATTGTGTGCATATGACTATTTATTCAACAACAGAGAAATTTGCACGACTAATATTCAATGAACAAAAATCCCCTCAATGGACATAATCACCTCAGATGGAAAGACATTCTAGTAACATGCCTTTCATAATCAAGGGGCATAACATGGTGTCTAGCTGATCCGGGGCAGTCAAATCGAGGTTCAAGGAATCCCTAAAAATGCCAAATAACCAGGGGCAGATCTCCATCTGAATCACTTGGGGAATTGGACATGAATTCCAGCAACGAATTATGTACAATCAAATAAACACCTTTTGGAAAGTGTGACAACACTTATCACTATGGACAGTGACAATTCTCTGCACCCGGTGAATGTAGGACATAGTCTTAAAATACTATGCATGAACAAAGACCCGCTAGGTTGACTGGCCTAGGAAAAAATAAGGGCATTTCAGAGAACCAATAGTTCGAGAAAAAATTAGGGATATACATATGAAAAAAATCTGTAGACCCGACAAGTCGAAAACCTAAAAAGGCGGCTTGGACAAAAAGGGGTATCCCGGTGGACTGAAAACCTGAAAGGGCAGTCCAGGAAAAATTTAGGGATTAAAGCATACGATTATGTCTCGTCATCTTGTCATTTTTCTATCAGTAGAACACTCCCTGATCAACATACACCAAGGACTCCAGATGTTGGGATAACAGTCAAAATCGTCTATGAAATCCCAGTAGATACCTTCTCCAGCAGGTACAGAGGCATGGGCATCCTCCTAATAAAGGTCACTGTGATATTCTCAGCATATAGCCTAATGATGTCATGTGTTTTCACATCCCTGATAGAGCAAAAACCTCCAAGTACTGCTCCAAAATCCCCAGTGAAGTCGCCAAGCTTGTCAAGATTCCCCTACAGGATTTCAACAAAATCCCCATGCAGTTTATGGAATTCACCTTCCGCAACAGAGTTTTATAAATCTCAAGTAGTTTATAAAGCCTTATCCCCAGTAGAGTTTATTTCCCTAGCTATGGAAGTTCATCCCCCAACGGAGTTTATTTCTCCAAATTGGTGAAATCTTCCAACAGAACTCTTCCCCTCGGAAAAATCATTCTCAAATAGAAGTCGAAGATCCTCGGCAGAGAAAGGGAATCGCCAACAAAACTATCTCCATTCAATATCACCAGCGGAAATTGAAGAATCACTTTCTTCACTCACCAACAATAGACTAGGACTCAGCTTCCCGGTACTCCTCAACAACAATCAGGGATTCATTTTCCCTAGTTAGATAATACAACAATGGAATGACTGACACGTTCATGCATTACATGCATACATCATTTTACAGATGTAATAACATAGGAAGCAAGAATGCATATATTACAAATCCAATTCATTTTAAGAACATCATTTTCACTTCATGCATCATGACATTGCATGCAACTAAATCTTTATCTTTTCAGGTAAAACATGTACACAGACGACTCCTTCATTATTTATTGAGGTAGTAATCATCCAAGATTACTTCATCATCCATTGAGGTATAAATCGTCAAATATTCCTTCATTATCAATTGAGGTAGCAATCGTCAAAGATTCCTTGATCATCTACTGAGGTAGCAATAGTCAATGATTCCTTCATCATCTATTGAGGTAGCAATCATCAAAGATTCCTTCATCATACATTGAGGTAGCGATCGTCAAAGATTCCTTCATTATCTACTGAGGTAGAAATCGTCAAAGATTCCTTCATCATCTATTGAGGTAGAAATCGTCAAAGATTCCTTCATTACCCATTGAGGTAGCAATCTTCAAAGATTCCTTCATCATCTATTGAGGTAGCAATCGTCAAAGATTCCTTCATTATCCATTGAGGTAGCAATCGTCAAAGATTCCTTCATTATCTACTGAGGTAGAAATCATCAAAGATTCCTTCATCATCTATTGAGGTAGAAATCGTCAAAGATTCCTTCATTATCCATTGAGGTAGCAATCATCAAAGATTCCTTCATCATCTACTAAGGTAGCAATCGTCAAAGATTCCTTCACCATCTACTGAGGTAGCAATCGTTAAAGATTCCTTTATTATCTATTGAGGTAGAAATCATCCAATATTCCTTCATCATCCATTGAGGTAGAAATCGTCAAAGATTCCTTCATCATCTACTGAGGTAGCAATCGTCAAAGATTCCTTTATCATCTATTGAGGTAGCAATCGTCAAAGATTCCTTTATTATCTATTGAGGTAGAAATCATCCAAGATTCCTTCATCATCCATTAAGGTAGCAATCGACAAAGATTCCTTCATCATCTACTGAGGTAGAAATCGTCAAAGATTCCTTCATCATCTATTGACGTAGCAATCGTTAAAGATTCCTTCATCATCTATTGAGGCAGCAATCATCAAAGATTCCTTCACCATCTACTGATGTAGCAATCATTAAAGATTCCTTCATTATCTATTGAGGTAACAATCGTCAAGGATTCCTTCATCATCCATTGAGATAGCAATCGTCAAAGATTCCTTCATATAACCCTCCAGAGGCAGTCCAACACAGACTCATCCTAGAACAACCTTACACATGATCTTTCTAATACATTTCCAGATAACGGTTAATTCCATTACCCCCAACAAATTACCGGAAACCTAGACTTCAACTAGAATACAGTAAACTGTCATCTCTCCAGAGATAACTCTTCAGCAGAGCCTTGGACAACTGAAGTTCCTAGACAATATTCCCCACAGAGTTTTCCTCAAAATAGGAGAAAAATAGAAACCCACATTCCCCAACAGACTCCTCCTCAGACGGAAGGTACAGGAACCCCAAAAGGACCATGTGTGAAATCAGCATCTACTTTGGATGGCATCTTTAAGCCCGTCTCTGACGACTCTCTGTCATCTCCTACAAATGGCATTTGTAAGCCCATTCCCTACATCATCAACCATCAGTGTTATTTCATGCGAGTGCAAATTTCTGGGAACTCTAGTGTTCAATCATCTTCCACCTTCAGATTACGAAAGGCAGACAAGAAAATCTAAATCCTCAGGTTTAAGAAGATTGAACAGTGGCAGCTGTTGTACCCCAAAATTTTCCCTCTCATATTTTCCCAAGATTTTTCTCTTACATAGGTGTTTACAAACACTTGATTAAAGAAAATTAAATTTTTTGAAGATAACCAAGGTTTTTTGATTGGCATGAACAAGGTCTCTTTTGATTGATATTTTCACAGGCTTCGATTGAGCGCCTAACCTCCTCCAAGCTTGCCTCAAATTTCCAAGCTTCGATTGAAGCCTTGGTCTTTTGCTTGTTTGCTGCACACCAACTTCGACTGGGCATGTTTTCCCTTTGAAATAGCCTCTTTTGATCCAAAGGGGAAGGGCTTCTTGTTAGTGCTCCTTCGATTGCACCATTGTTTTTGCATGCTGGCTTGACTCATAAATGCAATGGCTACCTGCATGCAAGTTGGATCCCTGCTTCAATTGGGCATTTGTTTTCCTTGGAGCAAGCTTGTTTCCTGCTTCTACTAGGCAAATTATCCCTCTGGGCGTGCCTTCAGACAAGAACTTATCCAAACTGGCCTTCGATTCACAAAGATCCCACTGGGCAAAAGACCCATCAGCGTGTCACCAATGCACTTATGCCTCTTCAGCTTGCCTTCAGCATACAAGGCCAAGACTCCTTCAGGGTTTCCTTCGATCCACCAGGAAAAAAGCTTCTTTTGATGCGCCAGTCAAAAAACTTGCCTTCGACCACAAGGCACTGGCCACCTTTGTGCCAGCTTTGCCTAGGAAATGGCCTCCTTTACGCCTACCTTGACTTGCTTCATGCTAGCATCCATAAGGCCTGGGCTACCTTTGTGCTAGTTTCGACTGGGCACTGACCCCCCTTTGAAACAATTGTACACACTTCAACACGCATGATAGCCCATGCAAAGGACACACCAAAGGCCCATTCGAAGGGTACACCAAAAGGACCATCTAAATACCCATTCGAAGGAAGTAATATTAGATCCAGTCGAAGGGTACACAAGAGGTACATTTGAAGAAGCATGTAGAAGGCCCAATCGAAGGCTACACAAGAGGTCCAGTTGAAAGAGGCAACTTAAGGCTAGTCAAAGAGCAACACTAGAGGGCATTCGAAGGAGCCAAAGCATGTCCAGGTTCATTCAAATTCAAAAAAGGACAAGTTTCCATGAATTTTGCAACATTACAAAACATCATTCATGGCTTTGAAAACACTTGTTTATGGCTGTTTAAATCTTTTTTCTATTGTCCCCTGCGTTCCCTCCATATAAAGAAAACACTAACAAGATCCAAGAGGGGATAAACACAACAGGAGGGAGAATCACACAAAATAAAAAACATATTCTTAGAGGATTTTACTGAAGCTTTTCCAATCATCCCCAACCGTTAAGCAAGTGTCTCCACATCCAGAAAGTGCCAAATCAAAGTTTCCAACTATTGGTAAGAGATGGTAAAAGATCAAACTTTGTATTTGCATGATACATCAATACCTGTAGTCATTCGATTTATAATCAAAGTTAAGGACCTGGGTTTGACACCAATGTCTACATTTGTTTTATTTCTAACACTTACTGCAGATGTAGCCTGAATAGACCCAATGCACGCAGAATTTAAAGACCTCGATTTGGCACCCAGGTCATGCTTTTCATTTTTGCCAACATGTTTGTAGATGTAGTATGTTCACAAGTGATCCATTAGGAAATTCCAGCAACGCCCTCTAGATCGAAAGCCACATCATGTCACTGGATCAAAGGGTAATCGAAAGACAACTTTCCCTTCATAGAATCGAAAGGCACCATCTCCCTGCAATCGAAGGAGGCTTCCTTTTCTATTTTTATTTTTGTTTTCATTTCTTTATTGACCCTCTTTTTATTTAAATTGACCTTAAATTAAAAAAAATCACAAAAAATATTAGGATAATTTTTATTAATCAAATTAATTTATAAATAAATAAATAAATTATTTTAACCTCTTTATTGAAATTAAAACTAAATAGACTTAGGTTATATTTTCTTAAAATAAAAAAAAAATAAAAATATTTTTCACCTTAGAATTTTTCGGACATCTTTTCTACTTCGCACGCATTTATTTATTTTCATATTTTTCCATATTATTGTATCTACCTACTAGATGTAATAGATTAAAACTATGACATTTAATGCTTTATCCACCTCATTCTTGTACAGTGTAAATCCCCTCCCCAAAGCATTGTAATAGCGTAGATTTAAATTCATGCACTTTAATATTCTGCAATATATATTAACTGCTAGTAACTAGGCGTGTATGAAAAGACTGAAATCAAACGTTGGCAAACTTAACAAAAAATACAAAAATAACTGAACATAACACACCTGCATATATACACCTCTAGGGTACCCCACTTTGGTTGCCTTCATAAATAAAACAATCATGAGGCAAGAACGCTTTAGCAAAGACCCATAAATCGAAAGATCATAGTCCCTTGATGACTCTACAATTGCTTTCTCGGTAAATGATCTAGTCCCTAAAAAAATTGCTAAAGCGTCTCCACAAGTTGCCTTCGTGACTGTAACGTCCCTTTGAATGTCCCTAATACATCCAACGATAGGGCTACCTACTCACTAATAGTAGGATAGCACTGTCTAAAGGATAGGAGGAAAAGAATGACCCTTTTCTAGTATAAAAGTAGATAGCTGTTAGAAGTTTGCTCAAAAACATTTTTCACTTACACAAATACCACCTTTTAAAAGCAGTTTTCAAAACATTTTCTTTGTTAACACTCTTGAGGACTGATACAAGAGTTAAACACAAAGTAAATCACCGCACTAAGGAATTTCAAAACATTTTCAAACACACAAAGCACAAAGGTATTTCAAAATGAGAAAACCTCTAAGAGCCCGTAGATAACTACAAATGGAAAGGGTGCTAACACCTTCCCTTTCTATAATCTACCCCCTTACTCAGGAAAATCTCGAAAAGGTCTTTTTATGTTCTTTTCACCCTTTCCTTAATTTGGATAAAAGAAAAGTCGCTGGAGACTCTTGCTTACCGCAACATTTGCAAACACAAAATGCAAAACCCGTATATAACAGTCGGTTCTGCCACCGTATCATAGGCTCTTAAGGAGCAAGTTTGGTTATAAGCCATGAAAGAAGAACTTGATGCAATAGAGAGAAACAAAAATTGGAAGCTGATAGAACTTCCAAAAGGCAAGAATGCCATCAGCGTCAGATGGGTTTTCAAGGGGAAGCTAAAGCTAGATGGATCAATTGGAAAACACAAAGAAATATTAGTAGTAAGAGGATTTCTACAAAAGCCTATTATGGATTACTCTGAAGTGTTTGCATCTGTAGCGAGACATGAAACAATCAGACTAGTGATTATAATAGCTGCTAACAGGAATTGGCCTCTGATGCATTTAGATGTAAAATCTGCATTTTTGAATGGTCAATTACAAGAAGAGGTATACATGTCAAAACCTCCTGGATTTAAGAAAAAGAATCAGGAAGGGATGGTGTTCAGATTACACAAAGCCTTGTATGGGTTGAAGCAAGCGCCCAGAGCTTGGAATTTGAAGATTGATTCGTTTTTCAAGGAACAAGAGTTTCAGAAGTGTGAGATGGAGTATGGTGTTTATGTTCATCACACTTCAGAAGGTAATATGATTCTGGTCTATTTGAATGTTGATGACATATTACTCACATGAAATTCTGAACAAGAGATAGCTGAGTTCAAGAAAGTTTTAATGAATGCGTTCGAGATGACATATCTTGGGAAAATGAGTTTCTTTCTAGGGATGGAATTTATGTATTCTGAGAAAGGAATCATTTTTCATAAGATGAAGTATGACTTGAGCTTCTGAATAGATTTGAGCTAGAGAATTGAAAAGTTGTTATCACACCTGCTGATACGAATCAGAAGTTGGACTCTGATTCTGATGGAGACGATGTGGATGCTATAAACTTCAAACAAATGGTTGGTTCTATGAGGTATTTATGTAATACCAGACCTGATATTTGCTATGCAGTTGGAATGGTCAGCAGATTTATGAGTAAACCAAAGTGGTCTCATTACCAAGCTGCTGTCAGGATTCTGAGGTAAGTAAAGGGAACTCTTAAGTATGGAGTGTTATTTCCGTCTGGAAGAAAGATCAAATCAAAACTTCTGATTTATTCAGACTCTGATTGGTGCGGAGATATAGTGGACATAAGAAGTACTTCTGGGTACTTACTCAAATTTCTTGGAGGTCCTATTTCTTGGTGTTCCAAGAAGCAACCTGTTGTTGTGCTGTCAACCTGTGAAGCTGAATATATTGCAGGTGCTCTGACCGCATGTCAAGCTGTGTGGATTCTAAACTTATTGCAAGATCTGAAGATTTAAGTAGCCAAACTTCTGAAGTTGATGATTGATAACAAGTCTTAAATCAATCTTGCAAAGAACCCAGTGCTGCATGGGAGAAGCAAGCATATTGAGACCAAATATCACTTTCTGAGGAATCAAGTTCAGAGAGGAATATTAGAAGTTGTGCACTGTAGCACCCAGAAGCAGCTGGCAGATATTCTAACAAAGGCTATCAAGACTGATCAATTTCTTCGCTTGAGTGATGAAATTTGTGTTGTCAGTTTTGGATAAAATATAAATTAAGGGATGGTGTTAGATTTAATCTATATTTTAGGAATATCTTTTTAGAGGATATTATTATATCTTTGTTAGAGGATATTTAGGATTTTATTTTGTGTATAAATAGCCTAGTGAGGTAGCTTAATTTAATTGATTATAAATCATTATTCCTTATTTTTGTAACAGTCGTTTAATATATTCTTTTTTTCCTGTCATCTCTTCTTTGTGCACCGACAAATATCCCAAGTGTGGTATGATATTATTGAATTCATTTTGTCTTAGATAACATCAAGGGAGATTCTATAGCCCAACAAGCCCAGGAACGCGCTCGGGCTCAACCACTATTTTCTTTGTATTCCCTCAATATTATAGTCAATTTTTAGACAAAATCAGGAACAAAATTAGTAAAATCAGAGGCAAAATAAAACATGGTGTAAAATCAGTAAAAATATGGTGTAAAATTTTTGCCCAGCCTGCTTAAATTTCCTGGCTCCGCCACTGGATAACATCTTTCCAAAATGAGGAGTCCCTTTAAGCTGTTGCTTTCTTATAAGTCTTGAGATCATCTTCCACTTGAAGAATATTAGTAATCTTACGAATAAAATTCTCACAATTTCTTTCTACTAGGTAAAAAGATATAAGTCGATAAGATTCTCACAAGGTTCTTCATTTGTGGGAATCTTATATTTCTTATCCTTCGTGATAAGATTCTCAAAGAATTTCATATCTAAAGATTTAATAATTACATTAGACTCCAAATACAAAAGTCTATATGCTTTATTGTTAAGTGCATAGCCTATAAAAGTACATTTGATCTCTCAAGGACCCAACTTAGTACTTTTAGGATCTATGTTCTTCCAATAATTTTCACATATACATACACTCAAAATAACCGATATTTGATGCTTCGCCTTTTCATACCTCATGTGTGGAAAATACTAGCTTCCTTTAAATGAATTATATTTATTACTCCCTCCATTCTCTTTTATAAGTAAATTTTGACTTTTTAAGTTCATTGAATAAATAATGTATTTGAGCTATATATAGGTTAGATAGATCAATTATTCAATGAACTTAAAAAAGTTAAAATTTGCTTATAAATAGGAATGGAGGTAGTATATGACAAGAAAATAGAAAGGCCTCACTCCATAAATTAAATGGAAATTCGGAATGCATTAACATGACATTTATCATTTCTTGATATGTCATATTCTATCTTTCAGATAGACCATTTTGTTGTGGTGTATCAGATGCTGAACATTTATGTAAATACTATATTCTTCATAATATGCATTAAATTTAGTAGAAAAATATCCATTGCCCTTATCACTACCACTTTATTACTTCTACTTAATTGATTTTTTACTTTCACTTTATAAATTCTAAATGTATTAAAAGCATCATATTTTTGCTTTAAAAGATACACGTATATGAATCTAAAAGGATCATCAATAAAAG
The DNA here is from genome assembly GCA_948472305.1 of Vicia faba. Classification (NCBI taxonomy): domain Eukaryota; kingdom Viridiplantae; phylum Streptophyta; class Magnoliopsida; order Fabales; family Fabaceae; genus Vicia; species Vicia faba. Next base: position 821,990,270 of record OX451740.1, on the reverse strand, counting down.
TAATGAAACATCTATTTTTCCGACGGGTTAACATGCCATTAAATTCACATAAATTTTAATACACAAGATCAAGCAAGTTGGTATTTCTTTCTACACTGATGAAATGTTTCTTAATCATTTTTCTATTTAACACATTTTTCACATTTATCAAAATTATTAACATCACACGAAGTTAAATCATATTTAATGAATCTTTTCATAGTGCTAATACCAATATGAGACCATCTATTATATCATAAAGAAATGGATTCAATCATATGAGTAGAAAAATAAACTTTATTAATAATGTTACCAACAAGCTTAACTATTCCCTTAGTGGAATAACCCTTTCCCACAAATACACCACTATGGGCCAAGATTAACTTTCTGATTCATACACTATTTAATACCCGATTTTCTCAAAATATTTCTGCTAACAAGGTTCCTATTCATGTAGAGAACATGAAGTACGTTAATAAGAGTAACTTTATTTCTAGAAGTGAAGTTGAGTTTCAAGGTTCCCATTCCAACGACACTGAAACATCCTTAATTTCTCTTTTGAACCTCTTATCTATTGGTGACTACTTAGTAGGTTTTGAATGTCATTTTGTCGGAGGAAACATGGACAGAAACACAAGTATCATACCACCATCCTTGTACATTGCCTTTGATCGACATAATTTCACTTCCAATAGTAATTATGTTATCATCGATTTGAACAACATTTGCTTCGTTTTGGAACTTCTTGTTCTCGAAATCTCAAGCATAATGGAATTGTTTTCCACACAAATTATAGCCACCAATAGGACCCTTTGATCTTCTAGAATTCTTAAACTTATTTTGATCCTTCTTACGACCAAGATAGTTCTTCTTACCATTTTATTTCTTCTTGCCTTTTATGTTCACTGCATTAGCCTTTGAATATCCAACAACCTCAAATTTCTCTCTATATTTTAATTTCTCCCCTATTCGAATATTTTTTTTGGGTTTACTCTAGTGAGAAGTCCTCTAAATTGTGAAGCAACTTCTTCGTATAGGTTTTCCAAAAAGATGGTAATTTCGCAATAACGACACTAACTTGGGAAGCTTCAGGAATATCAATCTTCAATCCCTCAGTTTATTTACAAGAACTTATAACTTTTGCACTTGTGGAAGTATTGGCTTTGAATATAACATTTCAGAATCGAAATACTTTGAAATCAAAAACTTTTTAGTACATTCCTCCACTACAAGAAATTTAAACTCGGCTGCCTTCCAAATTTCCTTGTCGATTGGTTCTCTATGTAGAGATCATAAAGAGTATCATATATTATGTTCAGAATGTGTCCACGACACATTAGTTTAGTGTTCTTTCATTTCTTGCATTCTTCCTTGAGTTCCTCAGAATCATCGTCTTGTAATTCTATAATCGGTGGCAATTCAGGATCCAATACATATAATATCTTCAAAGCAATCATAAGGAAGATCACATTAACTTTCCAGCAAGTAAAGTTTGTCTTGTAGAAATGGTCCAAATTCACAAGGTCTTTGTTCATCATTATGATGCTTGAAATAGAATCTTCGGTTGTCATTATTCGAGATACTATTAGATTGTAAAAATTGTTTCTAAACTAAATGGATCAAGATTAGAATCTTGCATATGAGAACTTTACTAATAGTATTTTAAACACTCTCTACTTTGTATTGGACTCTACACGTAGGGATACTCAGGATAAATCGGTCTACTTCGAGTTTTCATAAGACGAATGAAAACTTGAAAGTAGGGAAGAAAAAGACCTGGAATTTAAACAAGGAATAGGAGAGTTATAATTGGTATATTTTTCTGAATCCAAAATAGTCTATTTCAAGCACAAGGTTGTGACCCTTGATAAAACTCACTCTTTCACCGCAACTCTTTATAATTATTATGACCCTTAATAAAACACACATTTTCACTAAGTATTGCAACTATTTACCAAGTATTGCGACTCTTAATAAAATACATCATTTTACCAAGTGATGAAACTTTTTAATAATTTATTACTAAGTATTGAGACTCTTTACTCACTTATAAGGTGTCATATCACTACTACAAAAAACCCATTTAACAACGGTTGGGAAAGATATATAACCACACGGGACCGAGCATTATTATGTAGTCCGTGGTTGTATATGTGGTACTTATAATCACGGTCCTGGAACCGTTTTTGTATTATAGAAAGAACTCGCCATATGACAACGGTTGTTTAAGCCAACCATTTTGATAGAACTAAAGGTCACAAGTTCGATTCTCAGCATCAATATTTTGTAATTTATATTATTTTAGTCACCGTTCAATATACAATCATGGTTAGGTTTTGTAACCGCTGTTAAAACATCCTCTATTTTAATTATACAATTTTTTTCTTCTCAAATTCTTCCATTTTTTATCTTGTAACTATTATAACCATATCATAGAATTTACAACAACCCGTATTTTTGTTAACCAAACATAAAGAGCATAAAAAATAGCTGACATTGTGCATCAAAAGCCAAAATTAATATTTACATCAAACACAATATGTTTAAGTCAAAAGTAATATTTACATCATCATATATAGAAAATAAGTCATTAGCACATCTCAATAAATCAAATAGCAGGACCCTTAAGCACATTGTGGATATATGCCCAACGTTTACAAAGATCGACAAAGTCCTCAATGGGGAATGGGGTTATATCGTTAAACATCTACATAAGAAAGAGCAAAACAATATTTAAAATATATGTCAACTTATATATTAATATATGTAAACATATTATGACATATATACCTTATCCCATGAGTCAACAATACCAGCAAGTACAATATTTTGAAGGGTGAGAAAACACTTAGAATGGGGGTTGAATAAATTTTTCCTTTTTCTTGCACAATAATAATGGAAGGACACATGTATTTTTATCCTGGTTCGTTTGAAACTCAAACTACTCTAGTCCATCCGCCAAGGTGAATTCGCCTCTCTCAACGAGGACTTAATCCACTATAATCAAATTGATTACAAATGCACAACCAAACTGTTGTGACTAACATTCCAATGCACAAGCCAACTGCAAGTGACTAACACCTCTAAGACTCAACTAGTCCTAGCCCTCTTGAGAAATCCGACCCAACTGGTCTCTCAAGGAACACTTACAAAGATTATCTCTTAACAACAGTGAATCAGAATGCTTCTAATAAGCTTTATCACAAACTGTGATTTATCATTAAGATTTTTGCCCAATACTTAAGAATTACCCACTATATACTATGAGTTTACAAGAATGAAAATAATGAGCTTTAGTATGTTTTTCGTGGATCAGTAACCTTGCTTTGAAACAAATGGTCTTCTATATATAGCTTCCAGTCTTGACTGTTACTGCCTTGAAGAGATTGTATGCATTAATGATGCGTTTTAGCTTGGTATTTATGTTTCCAGTGCTCTCGTGCGTAGTACCACTTGAGTGCGTTAGCCGTCTTAGCATTAAATGATCAACGGTACTGTCAGAGCTTGTCTCTAGAAGTTTAAGAGTTTGCTTATAGCGTTGCCACTTCAGAGTTTGCTTTAACTTTTCTTCTATCATAGTTTTCTTCATTTTATGTTCATCAGAGTTTGCTTCAGCTTGCATTATCAGATGTTTCTTTTAGCTTTCTTCTTTCAAATCTTTGCTTCATCTAGCTTTATCAGAGGTTGCTTAAGATTTGTTTTCATCAGAGTTTGCCTTGGAGTGCTTCCTTCAGAGTTTGCTTTAGACTTGCGTAGAATGCTGTTTCTCTTTTTAGATGCTTGAGTCTGAACATCATCTGAATTAGAGAACATGCACATCAGAGTATAAAATATATTTTACAAATTTATTTCATTGTTATCATAAAAAATCTAAGATATGATTAGAACCAAACTTTGTTCTAACAATCTCCCCATTTTTGATGATGACAAAACAATTCAGATTTTGATTAAAATTTTTTTTGTACAAGAGTGAGAATCTCCCCCCGAGATTGATAATCTTCCCCTGAGATAGATATTTTTTCTTCTGAAATAAATAATCAAAGAATTTAAATGTGTAAGGGAAACTTTCTGAGATTGTTCTTCAGAGCTTTGAGACATTTTTCTTTCAGAGTTACTTTAGGAGCTCCTGATCTTTTCTTCAGAGTTTCTTTAGCAGATCTTTACCAGATGATGTTTAAAGCTTAGCCTTTCAGAGTCTTGAGGTACCTGCATATCTGTTAAACAGAAAATAACTTTTTATTTGATTAGGAATGTTTGAGACTTAGTCCCATAACTGTTATCATGGATCAGATCAAAATCACATTTTCTCCCCCTTTTTGTCATAATCAAAAAGCAAAAAAAATAAAGAGATTCAAAATATTTTTATATTAAAGATTCAAAAGACAGATGTACAAAACAAAAACAACAAAAAAATAGAAAAAAAAAAACTAAGATTGACGAGAGACAAGAGAAAGAAGAAGATTCTTGATTTCTGTTGAGGATTCCTCAAAACAAATTGTTTAGAGAAATAAAACCAGTAAAGAATTTAGAACGATTGAATTAAAAAAAAATCATTACTAGCAATTAATGAAATTTGACGTTGAGGGGAAGCAAGAGATTTGATCAAATCTGAACAGTTACCTAGGAACATCGTCTCAATAGCAGTGCACACATGCGTGACCTTTCAGAGATGAAACACGCGTTCAACTTCTAAGGATAGCGTGTGACAACTGTTTTAATGTAATGAACTTCTGAAACATTATTGTAATGAAATGTTAGACACATTTCAGAATATTATGGATGGTTTCTGATGTAACTCCTCTTCTCACTTCTGAACAGTAGTTAATCAGAACATTCATTTCAGAACATTCTGAAAACATATATAGAGAAAAAAAATTCCATTCAGGACAAAATTCCATACTGATGTTTTTCATAATGAATTTAAATTTATCTTTAGAAAGGGGTTTAGTAAAAATATCAGCCCATTGATGGTCTGTGTCTATGAAGTTCAAACTTAAGATTCCTTTCTAAATGTAGTCCCTTATGAAATGATGTTTAATTTCTATATGTTTTGCCTTAGAATGTAAGATAGGATTTTTTGAAAGACAAATAGCAGAGGTATTATCACAGAAGATAGGAATCTTACTTTCATAGAGATGATAATCTTCCAGCTGGATCTTCATCTAGATCATTTGAGTTCTACATCCAACAGTAGATATATATTCTGCTTTAGTTGTTGATAGTGCAATAGTGGCTTCCTTCTTGCTATACCATGAGATAATGTTATCACCCAGAAACTGACAGCTTCTAGAGGTGCTTTTTCGTTCTATTCTATCTTCAGCAAAGTCAGAATCACAATAACCTACTAGTTTAAACTGTTTGGATCTTTTGTAACACAGTCCAAGGTTAGTAGTACCTTTCAGATACCTCAGAATTCACTTAACAGCAGTTAAGTGAGATTCTGTAGGATCTGATTGGAATCTTGCACATAAATATACACTGAATAATATATTTGGTCTAGATGCAGTCAGATAGAGAAGAGATCAAATCATACCTCTGTAGAGTTTCTGATCTACTTTCTTACTTACCTCATCTTTTCCCAAAATGCATGTAGGATGCATTGGTGTCTTTGCTTCTTTACTTTCTGATAGCTGGAATTTCTTTAGGAGTTCTTTAACATACTTTGTTTGATGTATGTAAGTACCTTCTGGAGTTTGATTTATTTGAATTCCCAGAAATAGTTCTCCCATCATGCTCATCTCAAATTCAGCCTGCATAGACTCAGCAAATTCTCTTCCAAGAGAGACATTAGAAGTTCCAAAAATACATATTAAAATGTCATTTTTAAATGTTTTTCTGAATAAGGTAGTGTCCACTTTTCGTCTGGTACAATTCTTTTCTAAAAGAAAGTTACTTAGACGTTCATACCAAGCTCTGGGAGCTTGTTTCAGACCATACAGAGACTTTTTCAGTTTAAAAACATGTTCTGGATATTTTGAGTCATCAAAACCTGGAGGTTGGTGGACATAAACTTCTTCTTCTATGTAACCATTTAAAAATGCACTTTTAACGTCCATTTGATATAATGAGATGTTGTGTTGAACAACAAAAGAAATTAATAATCTAATTGATTCTAACCTGGCGACTGGGGCAAAGGTTTCATTATAATCAATTCCTTCTTGTTGACTATAACCTTGTGCAACCAGTCATGCCTTGTTTCTGACAACCTCTCCTTGCCCATTCAACTTGTTTCTGAATACCCATTTTGTACATATGATATTGAATCCTTTAGGTTTTGGAACTAGATCCCACACATCATTTCTTGAAAATTGATTTAGTTCTTCTTGCATAGCTAGGATCAAATTGTTGTCCTGCAGAGCTTCCTCTATTGAGGTTTGTTCAATCAGAGAGACCAAACCAAACAATGATTCTTCATTGTTTCTGAAAGAGGATCTTGTTCTGATGGGATCTTCTTTCTTTCCAATAATCACATTTTCTGGATGTACTGATGTGATTCTGGGGAATCTAGTCTGTGAGGTTTGTTCAGAAATCCTTAGATTGTCCAGAGCATTTTCAATAGAAGGGTCTTCTGAGTTATCCTTTGCTTTTGACTCTTCAGAGTTTGTAAGATGATCTTCTGTACCTGCAAGATTTTCATTCTACTTTGGCTTTTGCTAGCCAAGCTTATCATCAAATCTAACTTTGATTGATTCTTCAACAATCAGAGTTTCTGTGTTGTATAACCTATAGCCTTTTGAGTGTTCATAATATCCAAGCAGAAAACACTTTTGTGCCTTAGAATCAAACTTGTTCAGATTATCTTTAGTATTCAGAATATAGCAAGTACATCCAAAAGGATGGAAATATGAAATGTTGGTTTTTTTTGTTTTTACACAATTCATAAGGAGTCTTTTTGAGAATAGGTCTTATAGAGACTCTATTTTGAATATAACATGTTGTGTTCACTGCTTCTGCCCAGAAGTGTTTAGCCATATTTGTTTCATTAATCATGGTTCGAGCCATTTCTTGCAAAGTTCTATTCTTCTGTTCTACAACTCCATTTTGTTGGGGAGTTCTAGGACAAGAGAAATCATGAGAAATTCCATTTTCTTTAAAATCATAAGAAATTCCATAATAAATATTTGTTAAAACTGGACAAGACAATACCTAACGTGACAATAATTTTTTGCACTCCATTAATTGATGCAATAAACTTACAACTTTATATTGTACCTTGCTTAATGTATCTGAGAGAGAGAGAGAGAGAGAGAGAGAGAGAGAGAGAGAGAGAGAGAGAGAGAGAGAGAGAGAGAGAGAGAGAGAGAAATCATATTTTAAGTACAAAATATAAAATACATATATTAGTATTTTTAATAGTTAGACAAAAAGTTGTCTTATAGTTGTGTGAGTGACAAGAATTCATATTTTTCTCTAATATTTTGCATCATGTTTTTGTTGGACAAGTAACTTCAAATACAAGAGGGTTGATTTACGAAGGTTTGGAAATCTTTGATTAAAAATAAAATATTTGAGAAAAATTAGTGTTTAAAATAGTTTGAAAGACAAATAAAGAAATATGCTGTGAAATAAAGAAACAGATGGGAAAGCAGAGGAAAGAAAATGACCAAAAAATAAAAGAGATAAGGAAAGAGAACGACACTGGGAAATTATAGAGGTTAGGTGTAACGCGGTGGGAGAACTGACTTGGGTGTTTTGCGTTTGATCGCAATTTTTGCGGATAGCAAGATCGCCACCGACTTTTCTTTTATCCAATAATGAAAGGTTGAAAAGAACAGGAAAGACCTTTGATATTGTTTTCTTGAGCTCGGGGGGTAGGTTATGAAAATGGAAGGTATTAGTACCCTTTTCATCTGTAGTTTTCTACGGGCTCTTAGTTGCTTGCTAGATCACTTGCTTTTGTTTGAAAATGTGCTTGTGGTGTGGGTTTTGAAAGTATTTTGAAAACGTCTTTGTAATGGTTCTCGTTTCTATAAGAACGCGTACGAAGTTTTGTTTTGAAAATAGTTCAAAGAGGTATTTGTGGAATGTGTTTTTGAAAGTGATTTTGAAAAGTGTCTTTGTAATGGTTCTCGTCTCTATAAGAACGCGTACAAAGTGTTTTAACTTTTGAAAATGTTTTAAATGAAAGTGTTGGTGTATAAAATGTTTTGGTTGTGAGCAAGTGAGCAACTAGGAGCATCCTACCTACTCAAAAGGTGTAATGTTCTTTTCCTCCTCCTTTAGATGTTGCTATCTTACCATTGTTTTGGTAAGAAGCACCATTGTTGGATATGAAGGGACAGGCGCGGGTCAATCGTACAGTCATAGAAGGCAACGTGTGAAACGCTTTAGCAATTTTCGTAAGGGAATATATCGTTTTACCGAAGGGAACATCGAGGGATATCGAGGGACTATGATCTTTTTTATCAAAGGGTCTTTGCTAGAGTGTCCCATATTCGAGGAACATGACTATTTTTCCGAGGCAACAAGCGAGGTTACCCTAGAGGTGCGCGTGTGAAAAGTGTGTTTGATTCAAGTTAATTTGTCTTTGATTATGTTATCTAGCGGTTAATTTTATGTCTTGCCATACACGCCTAATTACTATACACTATAAGGGAAACAATAAATTGCAAAAATTAAAATTCTACGCTATTACAGACCTTTCAGGAATGGGGATACAAATTTACAAATGGGGATGGATCAATGCGATTAAAAGTCTACATAGGCAATCAATACAACCAAATCGAATAGAAAAAATTAATTAAAACTACAATAGTCTATGAAGTAAAAATTAATTAACAAAGTATGAAAATAAAATTCTTGATATTTTGTTTAAAAAATTTGGAAATAAAAATAAAATTCGATTCTATTAAAGAAAATAATTTATTAAAGAAAATAATTTATTAAAGAAAATAATTTATTAAAGAAAATAAATCATTTATATTTTTTGTCTTTTAGTATTTTTTATGAAGAAATTATACAAACGACTTAAGGATAAATACAAAGTTAATTAGTAAAATTATTTACAAAATCTTAAACTAAACTAATTAAGAAAATTATAAGAATTAGAGGGAAAAAAGTTACAAACAGAAAATATAAGGGTAAGCAACATCAATTCGTGGTTGGTCTGAATTTGGGATGAAAGGCCCACATTTGTTTTTGTAAGATCAAGGAATAATTTTTGTTAAAAAGAAACAAGAAGGTGATTTGATAAAACAAAAGACTGGGCTTATAGGCTGCAGGTTTAGGACTTGGGTTTGGAGTAAGGCCCAATACAAATTGTTTTGTCCAACAGAAAAATGAAGCAAAACAGAAAATAAAAAAAAGAATATGAAAAACTTCCCCTAGGGGTCTCAAACCCGGGACTCCACCTTCAAATGACAACACCCTAACCACTGTGCCGCTTACTCATTTGTTTATTTTAATGTCTTTATTAATATAAAAAATTGAAATTTGAGAAATAGGCTGGGCCAAACCAAACAGGCCCAAACTCGATTTATTGTAAATGGAAAAGAAAAAATTGATATAAAAACTAAACCCTAGTGTAGCAGCATCATGGCTGCTGTATAAGGAAGAGGAAAAGTTAATTATTTTTTTATTCCCAATTAATGACTAATAAAAACAAGAATAAAGAAAACATCAACAAATCACAACTCTCTCTTTCTCTCAACTGTGCTCTCTCTATTTTTTTAAAAAAAAATTTCTCCAACAACAACAAAATATATAACAATCTAACCTTTAAGAACTAGCGACGGATTTCTCTTAGTGGGTGCTTAGCGGTTGCCGGCGAAAAGGGATTGCCGGAGTGGCGCAGAGATTGCCGGACATGCCTTTGAGTGGAGACACGAGTAGGTATGTAACCGGATTGCCGGGTCCATGGTATTGAAGTTCAAAATGGCAGTAACATGAAGCTATGATTTTTTTTAGTATGAATCTGGTTTCTTCTTCTGTTTTTTTTGGATTATGCTGCTCGAGTTTTTTGGAGAATCTTTGGTTTGTCCTAACTTATATTTTGGGAGGCTTCAGCTTTTGCAGAGAGATGAGATTTGGGTTGGTTTTAGATAGTGATTGACGATGTGATAGTTAGAGTGGATGAATGGGGTTTACGGCGGAGGAGGTTAGTTGACGAGTTGAGAAGTTGTTTTACTGAGCTATTACTTTGAATTCTAATTTAATTCATTTAAAGAAAAAAAATTGGCAATTTTTATTATGAATTGGTTTTGTGTTTTTCTGCAGGATATGATTTAACTGAATTGCTTTGTTTTTGGTTTATGACAGAAGGAGAATAAGTGGTTAGCTGGGGTAGGAAGAGTGAGATAAAGTGTGTTAAATGGGTTGAGGTGAGAAGAACAGGAAGCGGGATGCTGGCGGTAGGTGTCGCGGAAACAGGGAGGGAGTATTTTAGCATAGAAAACTAAAGGTATTTTTTATCTTTGAATTTATGGGTTATTACTGTGTATTTCTGTCTGCCGTTTCTATTTGAATTATTATGCTTCTAATATTTCGACATACCGATACATTGCAGAAATTCAAAAAAAAAATGCAGCAAAGAAGGGATGGTAAAGCAAGCATCACAATTTGTTTATGAGATATGATGAAACAAGAAGAGGAACCAGAAATATACCTATCGGAGTTTGTCCGATGCGACTTTGATAACGACTTACGAAACAAAGTATGCTTATTTCTCTTCTTCTGTCTGAATTCTTCTTCTTCTTCTTCTTCTACCTTTGTTTGTTACTTCTGTATGGAGAGCTTGAGTTAAGGTTGTGAATGAATTTTTGGGATGAAGGGTGTATGAAAACATTGGTATTTATGAAACATTAGCCTCTTTTAAGTTTTTGTTTTTCTGTGTCCTTTTTTCATATAGGGCTACCCTGTTTTATATACAACAGCAGTGGGTTTTTTGGCGGCGGGGGGGGGGGGGGGGGGGGAATTAATGAGTTTTTGAACAATTTTAGTACACTGTTTTATTGCTTTTCGTTGCATTTTTTTACTTGCTAACTTTGTTCAATTGCTGGACTGTTTTGGACAGGTTTTGATGTAGGTTTTAGGACAAAGCTAATGTTTTGCAGCAAGGTTGGACTGTTTTTTTTGGACTGTTTTTTGTTGTATTTTTGAAGCTGGTATATTGCTGATTTTTGGACAGTTTTGAAGGGTAATTTTGGACTGTTTTGTTGGTTTGTAGCAGGATGCTTTTCTTTACATGTTTTGGGTTGTTTTTGCAGTTGGTGGCAGCAAGCATAGCAGCAAGTTTTGTTGACAGTTTTTTCTCTTTTGGACTGTTTTGGGGACTAAAGAAAAGTGTTTGTAACAAGCTTTAAATGGCATAGAAGTTCATGATACTTAGAGTCATTTAGAATAGGTTTAGAACTTTAGAAAATTCTATGTAATTTTGAAAGTATTTTGAGTTTGGAAACTCAAAAGTCTTGTATCATGATGAATTTTATTCAAAGTTTAATTTGAAATTTATGTAACAAACTCTCTTGATGCACTTAAGATGTGAGGAACTTGAATTGAATCTTGTATTTGAATAAAGCTCGGAAATTTGAATGAAAATGAATGAAATTGATGAATGCCTTGCCTTGAATTCGAAACAATTCTCATGAATAATTTTTTTTAATATATCAAACTTGCGCTATAAGCATATTGATCCTCTTCAATATCTTGAAACAAATTCATGTGAATGAATTTTGCCTCACATGCTTGAATTGGGCTGAAGTCTAAAGAATTATTTGAATGGATCCTCGAATCTTCTTTATTAAAATCCATATCTTCAATTCATAGTAACTTGAAATACGAGCCAATACTATGGATCTTGCCTTTAAGAATTTTGATCAAAATCCCACTTCGATCCAATAATCGTTATCGCTCAAACACAAAAGATTTGAAGTACAAATAACAAACTAATCCATGAACCTTCAAACTCAAACTCTTGTTTCAATGAATTACCTCAACATAATGATCAACATGTAGAAGTTAATAACATTCTAAAGTCAAGAAATTCCTATAAAATTTTAATAAATTTCATGGTCTTCCAAGCACATTTGACTTCGATCATTGAAGCAATCTCATAGACAATGCTATTTGTGATACTTCGCAAAAAGAATGGCTTCAAAACATTGAAAATTGAAGAGGTTATGATCCTCGAAAATTGGGCAAGAGTTTCTTGTGATTAGGTCAAATTTGCAAAATGACCTCTAAAGTATTCTAATTTTTATGATGATCTTTCACACGTAATCTGCTCTTGAATTGTGAAAAGAAATTGGAGATGACGTCAAGGAGAATCATACGCAAAAAGAGCTGCTCAAAAATATCTAATAATGAAGAAGTTACATCCATTTGAACTTGATCTTACAAAGGTCGATTTTTGGGTCAATGGAGTTGATTTTCAGTCATTTGAACCAATGACTGCGCAAACTTGCGACGTGAGGTTTGAAACTTGGCACGAACATCCTTGAGAATACATGAAGAACCATGAAGACCATTTGAAACCTTGAAGACTCAATTTTCTTTAAGAAATACCAAACCCTAGTTGCTGACTCAATGCCTAGGAAGAGAACCTGTCTGATTAAACACTAAGCCATTTTCAGCATTTGAGAAACCCTAGGATAGTATCTTGAACAAAAAATGAGAGGGAAAATTTTAGGGTACAACAACTGCTCTTGCTCAATCTTCTTAAACTTGAAAAAGTGAGATTGGCATGTTTGTCGTTCGTATCTTGAAAGTGGAAGATGATTGAACACTAGAGTGCCCAGAAATTTGCACTCGCTTGTGTTTATTGCATCGGGAATGGGCTTAAAGATTCCATTTGAAGAAATGATGGATAGTTGTCGGAGAGGGGCTTATAGATACCATCCAAAAGTGGTTGAGAACCATCAGAGATGGGCTTATAGATGCCATCCGAAGGTGATTGTTGACAGAAATTAGACTAAGTCTAAACTTGATTTTAACTAGAAAAGAATCAGAATAAATCTTTGGGGTGATTTGTCTGAAAAAGAGAAAGTGTCTACCAGAAAAGAATCAGGATAAACCATTGATCGATTTAAACTAAACCAACAGAGGTCTTGAATTATCTTTAACTGGGAAGAATCAGGATAAATCTTTGGAGCGATTTATTTGAACCAGGGAAAATGTCTATGGGAAAGAATCAGGATGAATCATTGAGAGATTTAAACTGAACCAGCTGAGGTCTTGAATATTCTTTAACTGGAAAAAATCAAGATAAATCTTTGTAGTGATTTATCTGAACTAGAGAAAGTGTCTACTGGGAAAGAATCAGGATAAACCATTGATCGATTTAAACTGAACCAACAGAGGTCTTGAATTATCTTTAACTGGGAAGAATCAGAACAAATCTTGGAGAAATTTATCTGAACCAGAGAACATGTCTATGGGAAAGAATAAAGATAAACCATTGAGAGATTTAAACTGAACCAACAGAGGTCTTGAATATTCTTTAACTAGTGTTGGTAATCTCCCTCTGTTTGGGAACTAGTGTGATGTGTGCGTTCGTTGGGAGAAGATCAAAACTCCTCTGTTCGCTGGTGACTTTTGATTATGTCATCGGCTGGAGGATGCCCTAATTTTGTTTACAGATGCTTCTGCACTTGTCGGAGATAGCCTTATGACTCTGACGACTTCACCGAGGATCACCTTATGAAGGGTACTTTGTGGGGATTTGTCATTGTCCATAGTAGTAAGTGTTAAGTAATGCCAGAAAATGTTTGCTTGGTCGCACATGACCCTTTGTATGTGGGAGCCTATATTTCCCTAGAGTTAATCTTGTGCACCTCGACATTTGATATTTTGATCACATTTCCGGTAGCCTTGAACATCCTAGGGATATTTTCTAAGACTGTTGTGGAAGAAACCTAAGACCTGATAGTGACACCATTTGGTACTACTGGCACACACAAACAAATTGGTGGTACCCAAGATCTTTGTTCAAGTCTTAGAATTTTCTAAGAACTATCATGGGAGGATTCGAAGACATGATACTGACACCAACTGATACTACCGCACAAACAAACAAATTGGTGGTACCCAAGATCTTTGGTCAAGTCTCAAAATTTTCTAAGAATTGTATGGGAGGATCCAAAGACACGATACTTACATCATCTGATACTACTGGAACAGACAAACAAATTGGTGGTACCCAAGATCTTTGGTCAAGTCTTATAATTTTATAAGAATTGTCATGGGAGGATCCGAAGACATGATACTGACACCATTTGATACTACTGGCACAAATAAATAAATTGGTGGTACTCAAGATCTTTGGTCAAGTCTCAGAATTTTCTAAGAACTGTCATGGGAGGATGCGAAGACATGATACTGACACTATCTGATACTGACACCATCTGATACTGACACCATCTGATACTATTGGCACAGACAAGCAATTTGATGGTACTGGAAGTCTTCATAGTGGATTTTGTTCAAACCCATAATCAACGTAACATTTCCCCTTGAGTGATTCAGATGGAGATTTTCCCCTGGTTATTCAACATTTCTTTGAGAGATTCTTTGAATCTTGACTTAACTGCCCCAGATGTGTTGGACAATGGTAATGCCGTTCCCCTTGATTATGAGAGATTTGTCATTGGAAGCGTCTTTCCATTTGAAGTGATTATATTTATTGAGAGAGATTTCATTTGTTGAATATTCGTCATGTGAACTTCCTTGTTGTCAAACAATTAGCCATATGCAAACAACAATATTCAAAATAATGCAAAGTTTATGCTTGTCTTGAAGTTTTGAAAATGCATTTAGCAGATAAAAGAATTTTGCAAGTATGTGAATCTAAATCAGGATTTAGAGTAAGTCTTATAGGAGTCAGGATACCTTTTGTAACAATATTCTTTCTGTTGTACCCCAAAATTTGCCCTCCCATATTCTTCAAGATTTAAGATTTCTCAAGGGGTTGCACAGTCAAACCACCTCCTAAGCCAGTCAAAATTAGGGTTTTGGTTCTCTCAAGGAATTTGAGGTTTTCAATGGCTCAATCAAGTCCCATAGGCCTATATGCATTGTCAAGCATCTACATGTCAAGTCTCAAGACTCACAATGTCAAATTGCACAATCAAAAGCTCCATTTGCTCAACAGTCAACTGTAGGGGCAAAATGGTCATTTTGCAGTCAAAAGTCAGAATTTTTGGTCAACATCTTATTTTGAGCTCACAATCATCATTTGATCAAGTCTTGATCATGATTCCACAAGCATGGCTCAAAAATCATCAAAGATGCAAAAGTTACTATTTTTGGACAGTAGAAAAGTCAACTGTATCTTGACCAAGGCATAACTTTTTCATGGTTCATTAGAAAAATTCCATCCAATGCTCATTTTGAAGGTGATGACATTTCCTACAACTCATCTTCACATTCCAAGTCCAAGAAATGCTCTCACAAAAAGTTATCAATTTCTACATTATAGGTCAATTTCAGAAGTCAATAAAAAGGCATTTTAAGTCAAAGACCATAACTTGAGATTGGTAAATCCAAATGACATGGTACCAAAGGCATTGGTTAGAGGACTTCAAGACCTTTCCAAAATGTCCAAGAACGTGTTCATAGGATCAAAATTGAGCAAGATATGCATTGGAGAAGTTGGGAAATTTTTGTGAATTTGCAAAAGTCAACTTTGCTCAAAACACATCATTTTTGCTAATGGGCCTCAAATTTCTTCTTGAAACATTGTCCAAGGCCTATTCACACCCATTGAGCTTAAATTGAATTATTTTCTTATTTCTTATTAATTAATTGAATTTTTAATCAATATTAATTCATTTAATTCATTTAATTGTAGGAAAATATCAAGATATGGTTTTGCAATCTTTTCATGAAGCAAATATGACCTACATATGCTGGAGATTTCGTGTACACATCAAGGGGACAAGGATCTCTAAATTTGGCAAGGTTTTTCAATCAAAAAGATTGAAAAATATTTGATTTTCAATCAAATATTGAAATATCAATGCAAGGGATTTCTTGTGCAAGATTTAACCTAAAACCATTCTACTATATATGAACAACTCAACCCTAATGCCTGACACGTGAAAAGCTGCTGCAAAAAGCCATAACCAATTCCAAAAAACTTAAGAAAATTTGAAAACAGTTTTCCACATTCCAAGCCAATTCAAAGCATTATAGTGTTTCCAATACATTGCTGGAGGTGTAAGGAACATATTGCAATCAAAACTAAGCCTTAAAGCTATCAAAACCACCAAGAACAGTCCCACGGTTTGTCAATCTTTTTCAGAATCGTAACTCTAAATTTATGCATCATTAACATGATATTCTGTGTGTTTTGTGTTGCTAGCAATCATACAAAGCTTTTGGCATAGGTTAATTGGACTGAAACGCCCTGAATCACAAATCACCATTGACAAATATTAGGGTTCCGAAGCTTTGATTTTGGGGCTTTCCCATACAGGAAAAATTGGATCTTCTCATGCATATGGTTGTAATCGTTGCAACCAGACGAATTGAATGCAACCCTCGCGAACAATTTATATAGCCTCTACACCTAATCGCTATTATTTGTCATTCCATATTGTGGGGGTTAAAAACCCCCGCTATCTCTTTATCTTTTTGCAGGTTTAATGAAGAAGACGACTGCGTGTTTACACGTGATTGGACGGTTTAAAATACGCGCGCGATTTGGTTTGTTTCCAGCACATGTGATTGTTTTGATATATTATATTTAGTGCTTATCTTATTAACAAACGCAGGCAAGTGGCTGAGTGGCTAGTGAGGTGGACGTTAACCATTGGGACCTGGGTTCGATCCCCAGGTCCACCCAAAACGCATTATGTTATTTTTCTTCACATATTTGCATGCAGGTTTCCAAGGGAATTCCACCATATGCCTTCAAACATCCACGTGCCATGTGTCCACAGCCACGAATCCAATGGCCCTGAGAAGTTGACCATGGTGTTCCCAGTCAATGCGTACCTGGACAAGTCAGAAAGTCAAATAGGCTTGATAGCTTCTTGGGTCTGAGAATTGCTTGCAAACCTCCATTCTGGGCCCATGACCCCCCTGGTTTAATTATTTCTTTTCTTCTTTTTTATTTTTTTATTTTGTTTTCTTTTAATTATTTTCTTTTACTAATTATTTTATTAACTACTATTATTATTATTTAACTAACAAATAATTATTTTTATAATTAATTCAGAAAACAATATTTTTTTTTATTATTATTAATTATTAATTTCATCTTAATTCATTATTTTGTAAATAAACAGTAACATGAATTAATTTAGTTTAATTAGGTTTAATTTTAATTTTCTTTTACAATAAATAAAATAAATTAGACTTAGGGTTTTTTTACTAACTTTTGACCTTTTCTTTTTATTTTCATCAAAAACTCAAAAAAATACTTTTCTTTTTCTTTTAATTAATTAATTAATTAATTAGTTATTAAGTTTAATTTTAATTAATTGCAAAAGGACCAAATGCCATTCTTTTCTCAAAGGGTCAAAACCCTAAGGACGTCCCAATTCAATTTCTTTGCGCGCATATTTATTTTGATGTATCTGTTCCGGGAAATATAATAGCGTAAATTAGGACCTCTTTTATCGCTTTATTTATTTTCTCGCAATTTATTTTCAAGGGTTATGTTTTTGGCGATGTAAATACCCGACGCCTTGTAATAGTGTAGATTCAATTTTCTGCAATTTACTTTCCGCCCAACTATTAACTGTTAAATATGCATGACAATACTTGTATGAAAAATAAAATCAACCCGTAGCTCACAATGATGCATGTTCAAAGATAATATAAACTGAAACCTGACACACGTGCACATGTCACTCCTAGGGTACGCCTCACTTGGTTGCCTCGAGGTGGTCATTAAGTATAGGGTGTTTTAGAGGTCGCCCTCCTGTCTAAAGATCCAGTTGCCTCGAAACGGTTGCCTCAGATATAAAGGATCTAGGACATTAGGGTTACCGCTAAAGTTTCCTACTATTGCTTTGGTGACCACATATGTCCCTTATAATCGAATTGACCCGAATAACTCCAACGACGGTGCTACCTACTTTTCAATAGTGGGATAGTACTGTCGAAAGGACTCTTACACAGCTTAATTCCTTAGAGTAGGTAGATTTCTCCTGGGTACTTGCTCTTTCAAAAAACAAAAACATCTTTTCGCACCTACACTTTCAAAAAGTTTTCAAACAAATACTTCATACACTCTTGAGGACTGATACAAGAGTTGCCTAGAAGTTTTTCAAACGAACTTTTTCAAAACCCACAAACACTTGAAAAGCAAACAATTTTTGAAAACATAGTGAGCAAGTACCTAAGAGCCCGTGGATAACCACGGATAGAAAGGGTGCTAACACCTTCCCTTTCTATAATCTACCTCCCGAACCGAGAAACATCTCGAAAAGGAATTTTACTGTGCTTTTGTCCTTTCCATGTTGGAGAACATAAAAGACGGTGGCGACTCTTGCTTACCGCAACATTTCGCGAACCAGCTTAAAAACAGTCAGTTCTATTTCCACCGATCACACTTTCGAACTAACCCATGCTTCAATTAGGACTTTGAAAGGTTGTATCGCGGCCTAGGTTCAGGGTTTAAGAAACAAAGGATAAGGCTCAAAGTGTAATTGTACCCTCCCGTTCTTCGTGATGTTCTTCCGTCCTAAACTCAGTTAATTATGCATTTGAACTCCAATTGAGTCTGGAATGGCGCTTTGGTGATGGTTCAGACAAGTTAAGTTTGTTGGAAGACAGTCATTTTTTCCATATTTTCCATGTTGTTGAGGATTTGTAGTGAACTCTTTTTTTGATTTATTATCCCTGATTTTGCCTGACTGTTGTTGTTTTTGAGATTACAGTCAGCGAGATGCTTTAGTTTTTCTTAAGTCTCCTTCGTAGGTTTTGACTTAGTGGGATTTTCTTTTGAGAGATAATGACTGCCTATTTGATAGGGAATCATCACCATCTTTTGGTTCAGAAGGAATGTTTTTGATGTCATTCATTGTGTACGAAGTGAAAGCTTGTGATTGAACGCACATTTGAATTAACTTATACTTCTTTGTCTCGAAGGGGTTGACTAGGGATAATCCTCCTTATAAATCTAGTGTTTAGGAATTGAAAGAAAGCATGTACATTGTTAGCAAGGTATGTCCAAAAGAATATCGTATGAGATTATGGCATTGTTTTCGTCATCCTCCCTCTAAAGGCTTGCAAGAGTTAAATATCATAAGGGAGTAAGAAACATAGTTTAAATATAATGAAAAATGAATGGATTGATTCAAGACAAACATATTTAATGCATTAATGAAAGTAACCAAAGTCTGACATATAGGTAAGTGTTTAAACAAAACAAAAAAATTACAACTGAAAATTCGAATAAACATGAAATTTCCTCGCCGAGACTGTTAATTCATATGGATTCCTTTGAGGGGTGATAGAAGAGTTCCAATTGATTGTCTTGTGTAAATTTCAACACTCCTTCGTCGATTAGGTCTTCAATCTTGTTCTTCAGAGCCCAGCAACTGTTCGTATCATGCCCAGGACCATCATAATAGTATGCACACCTCTCATTGGGACGGTAACTAGGAGCAACAATGTTAGGATTCCGGGGAGGAGCCTTTAATGTAATTAGCTCCGCCTATAACATGTGTTGTAGTACCTGAGCTAGCGACATGCCGATCCTGGTAAATTGTCTCTTAGGTGCGACCTCTTTGTGCTGATTCACCTATTGTTTTTAGCGAGGTTGTTTTCGAGCCTGTGACGTGGCCATAATTTTGGAAGATCTTCTCTCCCTCGAACCGGCTTCTTGTCTCATGGGAGGCTGAGTGATGACTTGATCCCCAATCTCGATGGTTTGTTTCATACGGTTGTGAATGTCTTATGAAGTTTGTTGACGGGGGTCCTTAGCTCCTCTTGTCCCTGATCTAAGTTTTGGATAAGATCCATCTGACCCACAAGTTTCCCCATCATCTGGACTTTCATTGTTGCCATTTCAGTTTGTAGCTGTTCCAGCTGGTCATCCCTGTCATCCTCGAGACTCTCCATGGTCAAGCTCATAGTGAAGAGTGCTTTCACTTCTTCTTTCCCCTTGGATAGGTTCAAGAACATTTCTTGAAGTTGAGCATTTTGAGTCTGAATGTCCTTGATAGTCTGTTCTAGAGCCATCTCTACTGAAATAAACAATAGGAAGATAAGGAAACCTGTGTGGGAGAAACCTGTCATGATATGATGCATGGTATATGAATACAGGTTTTCAAGGATCTCGTGGGGTAAACACAAGAAGATGTTATGAGTTAAACTTTGACTACAACTTTGATTGAAGAACCTCATATTGGTGGATATCCTTCCTCGAGCATCAAGCTTACCATATCAAGTGGGTCATATCCCTTGACTCAAGTTGTTGATCTTTGACAGCGTTTAGAGGAAAATAAATCCTCTTGCCCCTTGACAGGTGTCTTGTTCAATAGGACCCTGCATCATAGACCCTTGAGATCCTTGAAATTTTTATTGAAAATACTATGGTATCATGTCATGATGTTATGTACAAGTATGCAAAGTAAGAAATTTGTTATGTACAAATAGTCATATACACACAAAGCAAACAAGTCCTTATGTTTAAGCTTGCATGGAGTTTTATAGGTAAGTACCCTCTCAAAGTTTAGTTAGCTTAACCTGTCTTAGTAATAGTAACCGGGTTCTAGGGGATCTCAATATCACTGATATTTCTTCATCGGGCATTGTTTGAAAGCCTCTTTAATGGCGACCGAAATATCCCGAAAGTATGATCTCAATGAGCGTAGTATCGAGTATCAACCAATCCTCGGTCAAAACCAAATCTGACTATCTCACTATGTCCTAATGGCCAAAGATGAGTCAATTAAAAGGTTCTAAAGGTCAGTTAACACTTAATGACACTAAGGAAGCCTAATGTTATCCTTGACTGATTTAAGGAACATTAGTACAAACCAAAGTATCATGCTAACAAAGCTATCACTTCGTCCATATCGGAACACCCCGTACAACAACCATGATTTATTGTTAGTTACCTAAAAGGTGCCCCAGATCTGGGTATAAGATCTTTAACAAAAACCCAAACAAGGACCAAAATGTAAAGCAAGCAAGTCAAACAAGGAAAGCAAGTAAATGTGATCTAGCCCTAAGGTAAGCCTATTTTTAAGTAAAGTCCCCAGTTCTGTAACACGGTGGTAGAATTGACTTGGGTGTTTTGCATTTGATTGCAATTGTTGCGGATAGCAAGAGTTGCCACCGACTTTTCTTTTATCCAATAAGGAAAGGTTGAAAAGAAAAGGAAAGACCTTTGAGATTGTTTTCTTGAGTTCGGGGGGTAGGTTATGAAAAGGTAAGGTATTAACACCCTTTTCATCCGTAGTTTTCTACGGGATCTTAGTTGCTTGCTAGATCACTTGCTTTTGTTTGAAAATGTGCTTGTGGTGTGGGTTTTGAAAGTATTTTGAAAACGTCTTTTTAATGGTTCTCGTTTCTATAAGAACGCGTACAAAGTTTTATTTTGAAAATAGTTCAAAGAGGTGTTTGTGGAATGCGTTTTTGAAAGTGATTTTGAAAAGTGTCTTTGTAATGGTTCTTGTCTCCATAAGAACGCGTACAAAGTGTTTTGACTTTTGAAAATATTTCAAATGAAAGTGTTGGTGTATAAAATGTTTTTGTTGTGAGCAAGCGAGCAAATAGGAGCATCCTACCTACTCAAAAGGTCTAATGTTCTTTTCATCCTCCTTTAGATGTTGCTATCTTACCATTATTTTGGTAAGAAGCCCCATTGTTGGATGTGAAGGGACAGGCGCGGGTCAATCGTACAGTCATAGAAGGCAACTTGTGAGACGCTTTAGACATTTTTGTAAGGGATTAGATTGTTTTACCGAAGGAAACATCTAGGGACATCGAGGGACTACGATATTTTTTATCGAAGGGTCTTTTATAAAG
Organism: Vicia faba; assembly: GCA_948472305.1. Taxonomy (NCBI): domain Eukaryota; kingdom Viridiplantae; phylum Streptophyta; class Magnoliopsida; order Fabales; family Fabaceae; genus Vicia; species Vicia faba. Next base: position 821,968,367 of record OX451740.1, on the reverse strand, counting down.
CGTCCCATATTCGAGGGACATGACTATTTTTCCGAGGCAACAAGAGAGGTTACCCTAGAGGCGGGGGTGTGAAAAGTATGTTTGATTCAAGTTAATTTGTCTTTGATTAGGTTATCTAGCGGTTAATTTTATGTCTTGCCATACACGCCTAATTACTATACAGTATAAGGGAAATAGTAAATTGCGAAAATTAAAATTCTACGCTATTACAGAGCTTTCAGGAATGGGACTACAAATTTACAAATAGGGATGGATCAATGCGATTAAAAGTCTAAATAGGCAATCAATACAACCAAATTGAATCGAACAAATTAATTAAAACTACAATAGTCTATGAAGTAAAAATTAATTAACAAAGTATGAAAATAAAAATTCTTGATATTTTGTATAAAAATTTTGGAAAGAAAAATAAAATTTTATTCTATTAAAGAAAAATAATTGATTAAAGAAAATAAATCATTTATATTTTTTGTCTTTTAGTATTTTTTATGAAGAAATTAAACAAACAACTTAAAGATAAATACAAAGTTAATTAGTAAAATTATTTACAAAATCGTAAACTAAACTAGTTAAGAAACATCAATTCGTGGTTGGGATGAATTTGGGATGAAAGGCCCAAATTTGCTTTTGTAAGATCAAGGAATATTTTTTGTTAAAAAGAAACAAGAAGGTGATTTGATAAAACAAAAGACTGGGCTTATAGGCTGCAGGTTTCAGACTTGGGTTGGGAGTAAGGCCCAATAGAAATTGTTTTGTCCAACAGAGAAATGAAGCAAAACATAAAATAAATAAAAAAATATGAAAAACGTCCCCTGGGGTCTCGAACCAGGGACTCCACCTTCAAATGAAAATACCCTAACCACCGCGCCACTTACTCATTCGTTTATTTTAATGTCTTTATTAATATAAAAAATGGAATTTTAGAAATGGGTTGAGCCAAACCAAATAGGCCCAAACCCGGTTTATTGTAAATGGAAAAGAAAAAATTGAAATCAAAACTAAACCCTAGTGTAGCAGCGCCGCGGCTGCTGTATAAGGAAGAGGAAAAGTTAATTATTTTTTTATTCCCAATTAATGACTAATAAAAACAAGAATAAAAAAACATCAGCAAATCATAACTCTCTCTTTCTCCCACGCTCTACTTTCTCTCAACTGTGCTCTCTCTATTTTTTTTAAAACATTTCTCCAACAACAGAAAAAATATATAAAAATCTAACCTTTAAGAACTAGCGACATATTTCTCTTAGTGGGTGTACGCGGTTGCCGGCGAGTGGGGATTGCCGGAGTGGCGCAGAGGGTGACGAATTTCGGCCATGTAGGCTTGCAGCGATTTCGTCGGAGGTCCGGTGGTTCTGCCTTTGCACGGAGATGCGAGTAGGTATGTGACCAGATTGCTGGGTCCACGGTATTGAAGTTCAAAATGGCAGTAACACGAAGCTATGATTTTTGTTGGTATGAATCTGGTTCCTTCTTCTGTTTTTTTTTTTTGGAATAAGCTGCTCGAGATTTTTGGAGAATCTTTGGTTTGTCCTAACTTATATTTTGGGAGGTTTCAGCTTGTGCATAGAGAGGAGATTTAGTTTGGTATTAGATAGTGGTTGACGATGCGATAGTTAGAGCGGATGAATGGGGTTTACGGCGGCGGAGGTTAGTTGACGAGTTGAGAAGTTGTTTTACTAAGATATAACTTTGAATTCTGATTTTATTCATTTAAAGAAAAAAATCTGGCAATTTTTATTGTAAATTTGTTTTTTGTTTTTCTGCAGGATATGATTTAACTAAATTGCTTTGTTTTTGGTTTATGACAGAAGGAGAAAACGTGGTGTGATACGCTGGCAGGACCGACTGTTATACTGGTTTACATTTTCTATTCGCAAATGTCACGGTAAGTAAGAGTCTCCACCGACTTTTATTTCATCTAACAAAGGAAAAGGAAAAAGAACAGAAAAAACCTTTTTTGAGAGTTTTCTGAGTATGGGGGGTAGATTATAGAAAGGGAAGGTGTTAGAACCCTTTCTATCCATAGTTTTCAATGGGCTCTTATGTACTTTCTCATTTTTGAAATTTCTTGTGTGTGTTTTGAAAAGTTTTTGTTTAACTTCGTGGTAACCTTTGTATCTGTCCTCAAGAGTGTGACGAAGTTTTTTTTGAAAACTGTTTTGAAAGTGTTTGTGTGAAAGAGTTTTTGTTGTTTTGAGCAAGTACTTAAGTGTTTATACCTAATCGAAAAAGACTATTCGTTTTCTCGTTTCCTTTAGACAGCGCTATCCTACTATTAAGGATTAGGTATCCCCATCGTTGGAGTTAAAGGGACATTCAAGGGGACAATTACGGTCACTGAAGCATTGGTTAGGAAACCTTAGTAATTACCCTAGAGTCTTAAAGATCTTTCCGAGGCAACATTCGAATGGGTCATTTTTGATCTTTTGGGACTAGAGGGCAACCACTAAAACTCCCTATACTTCATGATCGTTTACCAAAGGCAACCGAAGTGGAGATATACCCTAAGAGTGAACATGTTCAAGTGTTTGTTTTCAGTTTCATTTATCTTTGCACATTTAGGATGATCTACTATTTTAACCATTTGTCTTTTGCGGGGATAAAAACCTAACTATTACAAGGCTTTGGGGAGGGGGCTACATAATAAAACTTGGGAAAAAACAGTAAATAAAAGGCAGTAAAATAAACCCTAATTAAAAAAATCTATTTCAACCCTTGGTAGTTGCAATAATTGGAAAAATAAATAAATAAAAATACGCGCGAGGAAGAACACGAGAATTAAATATCCTAATGAATCTAATTAATTAAAGGAATTATTTTTTTGTATTTTTATTTAAGAAAATATTGTATTTATGCATTAAACCTAATTTGTCTAATTAATTTTAATTATAAAAAATGAACAAACTTACCCAAAATTAAATTAATCTACTTAATTACCAAAATTAAATTTAGTGGAAAAAACCATATTCTAATATTTTGTGGTTTTCTTGATTTTATGATTTAATAAAAAATGATTTTTGAAACAAATAAAATAAATAACTAAAATGAAATAACAAAACAATGAAAGCAAAAATTAGGAATATGGGCCAGTTATGAGAAGCAAACTGGGGGTGCATGGCTGAATTTGCAAAGCCCAGAATAATAGGCCCATCTTCCTGCGTGTGGATTCAGTGTAACCTGCCTCTGAGGGTCCACCATGGGGGTGAATTATTGGGCGCTGGATCTGGATCTGAAATGATCTCATGGTTGGATCTGAGGATGCACGATGGTCTTGTGAAGGTGAGGCGTATGGGATCCTGCAAAGTATGTTAGGAAAATAAAATAACAAGATGCCTGGACCTGGGATCAAACCCAAGTCCCTTCTCTCACCAGTAATGCCTTTTACCATCTGTGCTACATGAATCATTCGTTAACATAATAAACAAATAATAACATAATCTAAACAAGGTGTCATGCCTAGACAAACGCGCCAACATTTAAACCAGCCAGTGTGTGGCTGCCACATGATCATCTTTCTCCTTAGAACTGTCATTTTAGGCCTGAACTTTTACCTACGGACGGTGTATGTAGCTATAACCCTGTGTCATTCAAAAATTAAATACAAGCAACATAAATTCTAATGGAGACCATGAATCAACTAGGCTTGAAGCCCTTAACACCATGGTACCCATGTCTAACCCTAATTTTTCCTGTATCAAGAAACCCTAAAATGAGTTTGGAAACCCTAAGAATGGCAAATTGTGATTCATGTACCTAAAACTCAATCAAACAAATCAGAAAGCATCGAAACCTTATGATAAACAAAAATGCATGGTTAAATTTCATTGAAAACGCATGTATGCACGTAATCAAAAATAAAAAAAGTAGGAGAACCGAGTTATGGATTTTACGATTCTGAATGTTGTGGTCACTTGTGAAGGTCTGGAATTGATCAGAGGAACTCACTGAAGCTGTTTGTGATCTTGGAATGGCTTGAATCAGCCTGTAGAGGAATATGTGATCAACACTTTTCTTCCAAATTTTGCAACTTTGTTCTTCAGTTTTTACGACCCAATCCTCGTTTCTTTTTGCTCTGGGCATGTTGTGGACATATAACAGACTGGTTTAGGTTAACGAAATTGGACTGTATCTTCACACGTTATTGAGATTTGATTTAATTTTGTTCTTTGCATTATTTGTTTCTAAAATAAGCCAAATTATGATCTTTTCCAATCTATTAGCTCTTGCACAATTTGGATGATTTTCTAGTTGTTCATTGACTCATAATATGCTCATAAAATCAAATCTTGGATTTTATTTCATTCTTCTACTATTTAAATTGATTTATTTTGATTTAAATGGATAAAAAATCAAAATAAATAATAAAAATAATAAAATAATAGGTGGATAAGCTCAGGGGTTGTGGGCCATCTTAGGAACAAGTTTCAAACAAGAAAACATGGGCCCATTTGGAAAAAAGTCATTTTGATCAATGATGACTTCATGCACATTTCCAAAAATTGGTCAACTTTGGCATACATATCTCCATCAATTTTAAACCTAAGAAGGTGTTCTTGGACTTTTTAGAAATCTTAGGATGTCCCTTAAGCAACCTCTTTTGTTTCATCTCAATTGGATCTTCCATGTTCGTGTAAGGAGCCTTGACCAAAAAGGTGTTTTTGTTGACTTTTGTAAAGGACCTATAATGTATGAATTTATATCTTTTCATGAGTGCATTTATTGAACTTTAGAGCTGAATATGAGTTGTAGGGAATGGGATTCTCTTCAAAATGAGCCTCGAATGAGAAATTTCTTATATAGTATGAGAAAGTTATGCCTGGTCAAAGTTTGGTTGACTTTTCCTATAGAAACCCTAATTTAGCAACCTTTGAGTTTTGATGAATTTGGGGTATTCCTTGAGGAATCATGATCAACCCTTGATAAAATGATGGATATTACTTCAAAATGTTGATGTTGACCAAAAATATTGAAGTTTGACTGTATGGGGGTCACAATTGACTTTTGACCTAGTATAGTTGATTTTTAGGCATTTAAGCAGTTGACTGAGCAAACTTCTTATGCAAGGCATGGAACTTGGCATGGATGATCTTGAGGACATATTAGGGCAATGGAAAACATTTAGGACCCTTGGAACTCAAACATATTAATGAGGAGTGAAACCCTAGTTTGAGGCTCATAGTCTTAGGAGGAGGATTTATCTAGTCAATCCGTAGGCATCCTTTGGCAAGTTGAGGACCTCTAGGAGTATGTTTTAAGTAAAAATGGGAGGGAAAATTTTAGGGTGCAACACATGGTGAGCTAGGAAATAAAGAATAATATGAAGTGTGTTAAATGGGTTGAGGTGAGCAGAACAGGAAGCGGTATGCTGGTGGAAGGTGTCGCGAAAACAAGGAGGGAGTATTTGAGCAGAGAAAACTAAAGGTATTTTTTATCTTTGAATTTATGGGTTATTACTGTGTATTTCTGTCTTTCGTTTCTATTTCAATTATTATGCTCTAATATTTCTACATACCGATACAATGTAGCAATTCAAAATAAAAATGCAGCAAAGAAGGTATGGTAAAGCAAGCATCACAATTTGTTTATGAGATATGATGAAATGAAAAGAGGAACCAGAAATATACCTATCGGAGTTCTTCCGATGCGACTTTGACAGCGACTTTCGAAACCAAGTATGCTTATTTCTCTTCTTCTGGCTGAATTCTTCTTCTTCTTCTTCTTCTTCTACCTTTGTTTGTTGCTTCTGTATGGAGAGCTTGAGTAGAGGTTCTGGATGGTTTTTTTGGGATGAAGGGTGTATGAAAACAGTGGTTTTTATGAAACATTAGCCTCTTATTAGTTTTTTTTGTGTTCTTTTTTCATACAGAGCTGCCCTGTTTTATATACAACAGCAGTGGGTTTAGGGGGGGGGAGTAATGAGTTTTTGAACAATTTTAGTACACTATTTTATTGCTTTTTGTTACAGTTTTTTATTTGCTAAGTTTGTGCAAATGCTGGACTGTTTTGGACAGGTTTTGATGCAGGTTTTGGGACACCAACAAAGCTATTGTTTTGCAGCAAGGTTGGATTGTTTTTTTTTGGACAATTTTTTGCTCTATTTTGGCAGCTGGTATATGGCTGATTGTGGGACAGTTTTGAAGGGTAATTTTGGACTGTTTTGCTGGTTTGTAGTAGGCCGCTTTTCTTCACATGTGTGATACGGTGGGAAAGAACTGATTGTTTTTGGAATGCTGGTTTGCGTTTTGCGTTAGTGTTCGCAAAATGTCGCGGTAAACAAGAGTCGTCACCGACTTTTATTTTATCCAATAAGGAAAGGAAAAAAGCACAGAAAAATTCCTTTTTTCGAGATATTTCTCGGGTTCGGGGGGTAGATTATAGAAAGGGAAGGTGTTAGCACCCTTTCTACCCGTGGTTATCCACGGGATCTTAGGTACTTTCTCATAATGTTTTCAAAAATTGCTTTCTTTGTGTTTGTGGGTTCGAAGAAGTTTTTGTTTGAAAAGGAGTGTAAGTGTGAAAATTTGTTTTGTTTTGAAAGAGCAAGTATCTAAGAACCATCTACCTACTCGAAAAAGGAATCGTTCTATGCTATCTTCCTCTAGACAATGTTATCCCACTATTGATGAGTAGGTAGCACCGTCGTTGGAGTTTAAGGGTCAATTCAAATAAGGGACATGCGGTCACCAAAGCAATGTTAGGACGCCTTAGCGGTAACCCTAATGTCTTAGATCATTTGTTTTTAGGCAACAATATCTGAGGCAACCGTTTCGAGGCGACTATGATCTTTAGACAAGAGTGTGACCTCTAAAACTACCTATACTCAATGACCGCGTACGAAGGCAACCAAGTGGGGTGTACCCTAAGAGTGCGCATGTCAACGGTTATCTAAGTTGATTTTAGGTTAAACATCCATTCTTGTCATGCATACCTATTATCAAACATCTAACAATTATAAATTGCGAAAATTAAATTACAAAGTGTCGGGTATTTACATCGCCAAAAGCAACCCTTTGAAATTTAAATGCGGAAAATAAATAAAGCGATAAAAATATTTAGAGTCCTATTAAGCTATTACATTCCGGGAACAAATACAATATTGAATAAAATGGATCGCGTGCGGGAAATTAAATTGGGCGCAAGTTCAAGGGTTTTAACCCTTTGTTATTAAAGAAAAAGATTTTTGGTTATTTTTGAATTTTTAAGAAAATAAACTATCCTAAATTAATTATTAAAGTAAATTAATTAAACTAATTAATAAAAATAAATATTTTTGGTTTTTTTGTTATTTAAAGAAAGAAATAAAAATTAATTAATGTTAGTAAGAATCTAGTTAAGTCTAATTGATTTTAATTATTGAAAAAAAATATATTAAAGTTATTCCTAATTAATGGCCTAAATTAATTTGTTAATAAAAATTAAAATACTGAAATTTAATTTAATAAAGAAAATATTTTTTGGTTTTAATTTTATAAAGAAAAAAAAGATTTGATTGGTTAGCTGATTAAATAAAAATAATAAAACATAAAAATTAAATAAAAGAAATAGAAAGAGATATGAGGTTTGGGGCTGATTTGGAGGTTTGGAATAGCAATTTAGAGGCCCAATAGGCGCTGGCCTGGATGACTTTGTGAGATTCCCTGTGCACCCTTTGACTTGGTCCCATGGTAGACCATCATCCTGGACCACCAGATTTGGCCCTATGGCCATCTGGCACTTTGATGTGTGAGGGAACATGATACACCACGCGCTTGGATTTGCACTGGATAACCTGTAGAAAAAATATAACAAAGCGTTTGGAGGACCTGGGATTCGAACCCAGGTCCTATTGTATATTGGATGCACGCCACTACCACTGCGCCACTTTGTTCTATTTGTCAATATATTAATCAATAATAATAGTATGGGATAATGGATTAATATGCCAGAACAAAAAAATAAGAATGCGCGAATTATGAACCAACCACTGGGGAGATGACACGCCTTCATCCCCTACCTCCAACCCTGTAACTTTACTTGCGGATTTAGATCCGCAGCTAAATTCGCAGGTCGTTCCCAAAATCAATTCTAGGCCATGAAAACGACCCCCAAGGACATGGTTAGGTTCGTATTTCTCTTTCGGTCATGTCCATGGCCATCAATAGAGCTAATTTGCCTGTAAAAGAAACGCCCAAAAAACAAACCACAAAACCCTAGATTCAGTTCTTGGCTTTACAGATCAGATAAATGCAATTGGATAATATAGAAAGCTTGGAAATTTGATGAGGATCATGAATATGCAAATGATTTGTGCAAAAGATGCAGAAATAAGGATATACGAATTCAAGAAAGAAGCATTTTTTTGTGACTCTTACATTGCTTTTGGGCGTGTATGAGAGCTTGCTAGGGATTGGTTCTGACTCAGTGAACCTCCAGTAATTGATTGGTGTCAAGCTTTGCTTCTGAAATTGCCTCTAAGTGTGATTTCAGTTTTGCACTTTTCACCAATTTTTCCAAGTTTTGTTTTCAATGTTCTTGCAGCCTCTAGGTCTCAATTTCGTGCCTTTGCCTTCTATATGTATGATAGAATGTATTAGGTCAAGAAATATGCTTTGAATCCTTCCACATCAATGCCATGGGATTTGATTTTATTCACCATTGAAAACTTGCCAAATTGGTCAAAAAAACAATCTTTTTGCACATGATTTTGTGTGATACGAATTTGATGATGATATTGATGATGATTAAGTCCTGAAAATAGAAAAAGATCTCATGTAATCAAGTTTTGGGATTTTATTTGATTTAAATTGATTTAAAATGAAATAATTCAATAAAAAATCAAATAAAATAATAAAATTGATAAATGGACAAAATGCTGAAGCTAGGACACGTATGCAATGTGTCAAGTTCAAATCAAGTGGAAAAGAATGGGCCCATTTGACAAAATTTGAAGTTTTGGGGATAGTTGACTTTTGGCAATTTTGCAAAAATGCCCAACTTCAACAATGCATAACTTCTTCAATTTTGAACTTTTGGAAGTGTTCTTGGACTTTTTAGAAAGCTTGAGATGTCCTCTAACCAAAACTTTTGGTATCATATAATTTTGATATTCCATGCTCAAGTTATAAGCTTTGGAAAAAATGTGTTTTTGTTGACTTCAAAAATGACCTATAATGTCCAAATTTATAACTTCTTGTGAGTGCATTCTATGATCTTGGGGTATGAAGATGGATTGTAGGAAATTGAATCCTCTTCAAAATGAGCTTTGGATGGGTCATTTATCATAAAGTATGAGAAAGTTATGCTTGGTCAATGTTGAGTTGACTTTTCCTACAAAACCCTAATTTAGCAACTTTTGAGTCTTGATGAATTTTGAGCAATCCTTGATGAATCATGATCAACCCTTGATAAAATTATGGAATATAATTCAAAATGAGAATGTTGACAAAAAATCTTGAGGTTTGACTGTATTTGGGTCACAATTGACTTTTGTCCTAGCAAAGTCGATTTTTGGACCCTTTGAGCAATTGACTGAGCAAACTTCCTCTGCAAGGCTTGAAATTTGACATGGATGACCTTGAGAACATATTAGGACATTAGGGAGAATTTGAGGTCATTTGGACTCAAGGATCTTGATGCAACACAAAACCCTAATTTGGGGTTGACTGCCTTAAGAGATGATTTGTCTGACCCACTCTTGAGCAAACTTGAGCAACTTGGAGATTTTTCTTGCAATGTTTTGAGAAATATGAGAGGGTAAATTTTGTGGTACAACAAGATGTTTTGGTCTGTTTTTGCTGTTGGTGGCAACAAGCATAGCAACAAGTTTTGTTGACAATTTTTTTTCTCTTTTGGAATGTTTTGGGGACTAAAGAAAAGTGTTTGTAACAAGCTTTAAATGGCATAAAATTTCATGAGACTTAGAGTCATTTATCATAGGTTTAGAACTTTAGGAAATTCTATGTAATTTTGAAAGTATTTTGAGTTTGGAAACTCAAAAGTCTTGTATCATGATGAATTTTATTCAAAGTTAATTTGAAATTTATGTAACAAACTCTCTTGATGAATTTAAGATTTGAGGAACTTGAATTGAATCTTGTATTTGAATAAAGCTCATAAATTTAAATGAAAATGAATGAAATTGATGAATGCCTTACCTTGAATTCGAAATAATTCTCATCGATGAATATTTGTTTAATATATCAAACTTGCGCCATAAGCATATTGATCCTCTTGAATATCTTGAAACAAATTCATGTGAATGAATTATGCCTCACATGCTTGAATTAGGCCGAAGTTAAAAGAATTATTTGAATGTATCCTTCAATCTTCTTTATTAAAATCCATATCTTCAATTCATAGTAACTTGAAATACGAGCCAATACTATGGATCTTGCCTTTAAGAATTTTGATCAAAATCCCACTTCGATCCAATAATCTTATCTCTCAAACGCAAACGATTCGAAGTACAAATAACAAACTAATCCATGAACATTCAAACTTAAACTCTTGTTTCAATGAATTACCTCAACATAATGATCAACATGTAGAAGTTAATAACATTCTAAAGTCAAGAAATTCCTATAAAATTTGAATAAATTCCATGGTCTTCCAAGCACATTTTGACTTCGATTGTTGAAGAAATCTCATAGACAATGCTATTTGTGATACTTCACAAAAAGAATCGCTTCAGAATATTGAAAATTGAAGAGGTTATGAGCCTAGAAAATTGGACAATAGTTTCTTGTGATTAGGTCAAATTTGCAAAATGACCTCTAAAGTATTCGAATTTTATGATGATCTTTCGCACGTAATCCACTCTTGACTTGTGAAGAGAAATTAGAGATGACGTCAAGGAGAATTATACACAAAATGAACTGCTCAAAAATATCAAATAATGGAGAAGTTACAACCGTTTGAACTTGATCTTGCAAAGGTCAATTTTTGGGTCAATGCAGTTGATTTTCAGTCATCTGAACCAATGACTGAGCAAACTTGTGATGCGAGGTTTGAAACTTTGCACGAACATCCTTGAGAATACATGAAGAACCATGAAGACCAATTGAAACCTTGAAGAATCAATTTTATTTGAGAAATACCAAACCCTAGTTGCTGACTCAATGCCTAGGAAGAGAATCTGTATGATCAAACCCTAAGCCATTTTCTGTATTTAAGAAACCCTAGGGTAGTATCTTGAACGAAAAATGAGAGGGAAACTTTTGGGGTACAACATTAGGTCTAAATGAAGGCGACATAATCCTCTTTGCAAGAATTTCTTGAGATTTTCCAATATATCTTATGTGAGCTTTTTTATATATTTTCCCACTAATCTTCTTACAACCAAAATTGGAGTTTTGACTGGATATCATCTAATCCAGCTAGATATTTAGTACGTGCTGACATCTAAACCGAGATGGGGTTTTACATAGGCTAACCACATAACCAAATGGATCTTCTACATCGGGATGAACTCACGAACCTTTTTGGAGATTTTACACGATTTAATATCTGAACATTTCCTTGGATTTTATATGAGATGATCTCTGAACCTGATAGAGATTTTATATGGGCTTAGACTAATAACCTTGCACGAGACTGTAACGCGGTGGGATAATTGACTTGGGTGTTTTGTGTTTTATCGCAATTGTTGCGAATAGCAAGAGTCTCCACCGACTTTTCTTTTATCTAATAAGGAAAGGTTGAAAAGAATAGGAAAGACCTTTTGAGATTATTTCTTGAGTTCGGGGGGTAGGTTATGAAAAGGGAAGGTATTAACACCCTTTTCATTCGTAGTTATCTTCGGGCTCTGAGTTGCTTTCTAGATCACTTGCTTTTGTTTGAAAATGTGCTTGTGGTGTGAGTTTTGAAAGTATTTTGAAAAGGAATGTCTTTGTAATGGTTCTCGTTTCTACAAGAACACGTACAAAGTGTTGTTTTGAAAATAGTTCAAAGAAATATTTGTGGAGTGTGTTTTTGAAAGTGATTTTGAAAAGGTGTCTTTGTAATGGCTCTCGTTTCTATAAGAACACGTACAAAGTGTTGTCTTTTGAAAATGTTTCAAGTGAAAGTGTTAGTGTATAAAATGTTTTTGTTGTGAGTAAGCGAGCAACAAGGAGAAACCTACCTACTCAAAAGGTCTTAAACGTTCTTTTCCTCCTCCTTTAGATGTTGCCATCTTACCATTGATTTGGTAAGAAGCCCCACCGTTGGATGTGAGAGGACGGGCGTGGGACGTTTGTATAGTCATATAAGGAAACCTATGGGACGTTTTAGCAATGTCGTTTAGGGACTAGATCGTTTACCGAAGGCAACATTAAGGGTCATCGAGGGACTATGATCTTTTATCAAGGGTCTTTGCTAAAATGCCCATATTCGAGGGACATGACTATTTTTCTGAGGCAACAAGTGAGATTACCCTAGAGGTGCTAGTGTGCAAGTGTGTTTGATTGCATGCAATTTGTCTTGCATTTAAAGGTTATCTACTTATTGATTTTATCTTGCCATACACCCTAATTATTAACAATGTATGAAAGCAATAAAAGTGCGGAAAATAAATCCTAAGCTATTACATCATTTCAGGGATGGGGATACATATTTACAAATGAGGATTGCAAGAATTTAAATTCTAATTATCTATTACAACCATATTGAATTGTACAATAGAAGAAAATGAAAGGATTTGTTTTGAAAATGGTTTTTTTTCTTAATAAATTAAAAGAAAAATAATTAGTTAATAAAAAGAAAATATTTTTTTATGTATTTTTTATATTAACAAAAATAGTATTAATGCTGAAAATAATAAGAATAAGAAAGAAAAGGAAAAATAATGAAAACAGGATCAACACGTTGCTGAAAACAAAAATGAGAGGGACCAGAAGTTCTGATGCTAGGCACGCTGTAGTTCAGAAAGAAACATTAGAGGAAACCAGAAGTTCTGGGTTGTTGCGTGCTGAAGTTATGGGTGTTAAACCAGTGGGGAAAACCTAGAAGTTTTGTGTGCTGTGTTACAACAGTGAGAAAGACCTAGAAGTTCTGTATGTTATGTTTCAACAGTGAGAAAGACCTAGAAGTTATGTGTGTTGTGTTACAACAGTGAGAAAAACCTAGAAGTTATGTGTGCTGTGTTACAACAATGAGAAAAAAACCTAGAAGTTCTGTGTGTTGTGTTTCAATAGTGAGAAAAACCTAGAAGTTCTGTGTGCTGTGTTACAACAGTGAGAAAAACCTAGAAGTTCTGTGTGCTGTGTTACAACCGTGAGAAAAACCTAGAACTTTTGTGTTACACTTCACCTCCTTCCTTGCATTAGCCAGAGCATCTGCAACTTGTTCATTTCTCAACAACAACAAAATAGAAAAATAAAAGCACGACTATTTATAGAAGTCCCATTCCTAATTCTGAACCTAGTTTTCTTCAAGAAGTTCTGATCCATAATTTTTCTACTTAGGCAATGATATGTACAGTCTCAACACTATGATATCTACATTTTTAATGATGTTCTGAATGAAAAGTTCAAAGTTAGGATGACTTACTTTAAATATGAAGCGTGTGTTTGGTACTTGAGCTGTTACCTTCGAATGTTCTGGGGTTAGCAAGATACGGAACAAAAATGTTATGTTCTTTGATTCGGAGGGAAGAACAAGGGTATTATTTTGATAATTCTGGGTTTAAGAGTGTTTGAATGTTTTATTTTCTCTCTTTTTGTATTCAATAACTTTCCCCTCTTAAAACAAATGGGATTTGAACCGTTTTGGCACACTGTTTCATTGTTTTTTAAATATAGCTTTTATGTGCTATTTTTGTGCAAATATGGGGTTTGAGAAAATGCAGGCGTGGACTGGGTAAGCAACAATTTTGGAGTGTTGTGGTAGCCGGATGCAGGACTGTGTCATAGCAGTACAACAGACTGTTCAAAACGAGGTTTTGGGGCTTGGTGATATTCTGATCGAAGAGTAGAGCTTCTATATATTCTGAAAGAAGGGTCATGTTCTGATCGAAGAGTCATTTCTAATCGAAGGGTCATGTTCTGATTAAAGAGTATAGCTTCTATATGTTCTGATCGAAGGGTCATGTTCTGATCGAAGGGTCATGTTCTGATCGAAGAGTAGAGCTTCTATTTATTCTGATCGAAGGGTCATGTTCTGATCGAAGAGTAGAGCTTCTATATGTTCTTATCAAAGGGTCATGTTCTGATCTGAGGTTCATGTTCTAATCGAAGGGTCATGTTTTGATAGAAGAGTAAAGCTTTTATATGTTCTAATTGAAGGGTCATGTTCTGATCAAAAGGTCAGGATCTAATCGAAGAGTAGAGCTTCTATATGTTCTGATCAAAGGGTCATGTTCTGATCGAATGGTCATGTTCTGATTGAAGCGTCATGTTCTGAATCACTTTTGCAAATTCTGATTGTACTTGTGTGAAAACTGGCCCAGAAGTTCTGTCCAAGTTCTGACTTAAAAATGCTCAGAATTCACTAAGTGTTTTAGCTTCAAGGATAACTTCATGGATTTATAACTTGAAATCCAAGCTTGTATAGAAGAAGTTCTGTTCTGCAATGTTTTATATCTCATTGAGATCTATAACTTTCGTGTTAGAAGTTATGATTGAATCATCTTGCCTCATGATGAAAATCTGGCGCAAAGTTATGAAATTATCATATTTTCTTAACACTTAGAAAATTTTCTAAGTGTTTAGAAATTTGACTTTTGATTTCTTGATGAACCAACTTCATGTCTTGATGAAATATGATTTTTGAAACTTGATTTTGATCAAAAAGTCAAAGTTTGACTTTTTAGTGTGCATTTGACCATTTTGCCCTTGTGAATGACTTTCTTGAAAAATTGTAATCCGAGACTTGAAACTTGATAGAAGCAATCCCGAAGGTCCAGGATGATCCCTTGAGAAATTTTAGGGTACAACAGCTGACCCTGTTCAATCTTCTTAAACCTAAAGAGTTAGATTGGCAAACCTGCCATTCGTGACTTGAAGGTGGAAGATGATTGAACACTAGAGTGCCCAGAAATTTGCAATTGATGATGTGGTGATTGATTATGCAGGGAATGGGCTTAAAGATGCCATTTGGAGAGATAATGGAGAGTTGTCGGAGATGGGCTTACAGATGCCATCCAAAAGTGATTGGTGGCAAAAATTTAAAGAAGTATCAGAATAATTCTCTGGTTGATTTATACTAAAATAGTAGATGTAGTGGGATGAGTATTAGAAAAATATCCATAAATGGATTGTATTTGACTCGCATCTGAAATGTGTATTGAATGAGCGTCGGAATGACATCCGTATCCGAATTGTATTTGAGAAATATGTTGAATGAGCATCAGAATGGCATCCGTATCTGAACTATATCTGAAAGCTGAATCTGAATGAGTATCAGAATGGCATCCGTATCTGGAGCGTATCTGAACTATATCTAAAAGCTAAATCTGAATGAGTATCAGAATGGCATCCGTATCGGGAGTGTATCTGAGAGCTGAGTCTGAATGAGTATCAGAATGTCATCTGTATTTGGAGTGTATATGAACTGTATCGGAAAGCTAAATCTTAATGAGTATCAGAATGGAATCTGTATCTAGAGCATATCTGAACTATACCTGAAAGCTGAATCTGAATGAGTATCAGAATGGCATCCATATTTGGAGCGTATCTGAATTATATCGGAAAGCTGAATCTGAATGATTATCAAAATGGAATCTGTATCTAGAGCGTATCTGAATTGTATCTGAAAGCTGAATCTGAATGAGTATCAGAGTGACATCCGTATCCAGAGCGTATCTGAACTGTATCTGAAAGTTGAGTCTGAATGAGTATCAGAATGGCATCCGTATCTGGAGCGTATCTGAACTGTATCAGAAAGCTGGGTAGGGTTGCTTTAGCTAGTCGAGTAGATAGTTGTCATGTCTGGTTTCAGGTATTAATCTCTGACCTGAGAAAGAAAGATAGTTTTTCTGGCTTGTTACATGTGTTAATCTTCAATCTCTTCATGTAGATAGTTTTCCTGGCTTGTTACAGGTGTTAATCTATAATCATTCGTCCACAAATAGTTTTCCCGGCTAGTTATAGGTATTAATCTGGAACTTAAGAAGGTTGGTCATTTGTGATAGTTGTCCTGTCTGGTTTCAGGTATTAATCTCTGACCTCAGAAAGAAAGATATTTTTCCTGGCTTGTTACATGTGTTAATCTTCAATCTCTTCAAGTAGATAGTTTTCCTGGCTTGTTACAGGTGTTAATCTACAATCAGTCATCCACAGATAGTTTTCCTGGCTAGTTACAAGTACTAATCTAGAACTTGAAAAAGTTGGTCATTTGAGATAGTTGTCCTATCTGGTTTTAAGTATTAATCTATGACCTTTTGAATATTGTTGATGATAGCCATCTATTGATTTGATCTTTCCTAAAAAGGTAAAGAGTTAGCTGTATGCAATGCCATGATGTATGAAATGCATGGTGCAATGACGTTCTCAAAATAAATGAGATTATGTCGTATGCACTTGTCATGTATGTAATATGATGCATGAAATGCGAAATGTTATTGGAATGTATTTTTTTATTGGAAAATAAATCCTTGACAAATGTTAGGGAGTTTTGGGAGGCTGAATCCCGGATGACCTTTGGGGATGAAGAGTATACCCATCTTCAAACCATTCTTCTAACGTTTCCATTGGGAATTCCTGTTTTTGTTGTTTGAGGAGAAATCCGTTGGGGGTGTTGATTTTGCTTGAGAAGAAAAGTCTGTGGTGAGTGTTGATTTCTGTTTTGGGGAAAAATTTCAGGAGTCTTAGCCATTCATTACTCTACTGGGGAGTTATCTCTTGAAAGTTAGCTATTATCTGGTCGGATTCCAGGCTTCACAACAACTTTCTGGGGATAAAGAAATTGACGATTATCTGGTTGTTTTTCCAGGTTTTGCAGCAGCTCACTGGGGATTGTAGAAAAGTCTATTGGGGAAGAGGAGTTGTGGTCCCTTGATTTGTGATAGTCTGAGAGGCAAATTCAAGCTGGGGAGTCTTGACGTTTGTTGGGGAAATAAACCATGTCTCCAATTTGTTAGAGAAGTGTTTTCTTTTGGCCGAACTCCTTGAGGATTCTTGAGATTAACTCTGTTGGAGATGCTTTCAGAGATTGAAATTCTGGCTGGGGGACCACCCTATGAAAAGGACTTTGTGGGAGATTTGTCACTTCCCCTGGTAGCAAGTGTTTGTAGTATTGCCAAGAAATGTTTTCCTGACCGTACGTAACCTTTTGTTGGAGGTCACGTTCAGTTCCCCAAGTGATTCAAATACAGACTTGCCCCTGGTTATTCAGCACCTCTCGAGAGATTTCTTGGAATATTGACTTGACTTCCCCAGGACAGTGATCATGCTGATGCCCCTTTGCTTACAAGAGATTTGTCATTGGAAGCGTCATCCCATTTGAAGTGATTTTATTTCCTGAGAGAATTTCTGTTTTATGGGTATTCACCGTGCGAATTTCTCTGTTGTCAAACAATTAGCCATATGCAAACAACGATATTCAAATAATGCAAATTTTAAGCTTGTCTTGAATTTTTGAAAATGCGTTTTAGCAGATAAAAGAATTTTTGTAAGAAAATTCAACACATGATTTGGAGTAAAGCCTTACAGGAGTCAGGATACCTTATGTAACAGTGTGCTTTCGAACTAACCCATGCTTCAATTAGGACTTTTGAAGGTTTTAACGTGGCTTGGTTCATGGTTTAAGAAACAAAGGATAAGGCTAAAAGTGTATTTTATACCCGCCCGTTCTTCGTGATGTTCTTCAGTCCCTAAACTCAGTTAATTGTGCGTTTGAACTCCAATTGAGTCTGGAATGACTTTTGGTGATGGTTCAGAAATTTGGGAGTTTATTTTTTGGAAGGAAGACATTTTTTTCCATATTTCAATGTTGTCGAGGATTTGTAGTGACCTCTTTTTGATTTATTATCCCTGATTTTATTTTGCCTGACTGTTCTTTGTTTTGAGATTACAGCCAGCGGGATGCCCC
Organism: Vicia faba; assembly: GCA_948472305.1. Lineage (NCBI taxonomy): Eukaryota > Viridiplantae > Streptophyta > Magnoliopsida > Fabales > Fabaceae > Vicia > Vicia faba. The sequence goes on along the minus strand of OX451740.1, from coordinate 821,950,382 downwards.
CATTTTTCTCCTTCGTAGGTTTTGACTTAGTGTGCTTTTCTTTTGAAAGATAATGACTCACTATTTGGTAGGGAACTATCACCGTATTTTGATTCCAGGGGAATGTTTTTGATGTCACTTGTTGTATACAAAGTGAAGGTTTGCGACTGAATGCGCGTTTGAATTTACTGAGAGACTACCCTGCCCCAGGTTTTGATTAAAGGTTTCATTTTGTGTAAAAAGGAAACTCCTACTTATTTGGCTAAAAGGGGGTTTACTAGGGATTATCCTCTTTATAACTCCAGTGTTTAGGAATTGAAAGAACGCATGTTCATCATCAACAAGGTCTGTTCAAAAGCATATTGTATGAGATTATGGCATTGTTTTCGTCATCCTCCCTCTAAAGGCTTGCAACTTTTTGAAACGAGAGTTGAATATCATAAAGGGAGTAAAAATCATAGTTTTAAATAGAATTAAAATGAATGGATTAATTCAAGACAAACATATTTAATGCATTAATGAGAGTAACCAAAGTCTGACATAAAGATAGGTGTTTAAGCAAACAAAGAAATTACAACTGAAAATTCGAATAAACAGAAAATTTCCTCACCCAGAATGCCACTTCTTATGGATCCCCTTGATGGGTGATAAAAAAGCTCTAGTTGACCGTCTTGTGTGAACTCCAACGCCCCTTCGCCGATCAGATCTTGGATCTTGTTTTTCAATGTCCAACATTTATCAGTATTGTGCCCTGGACTGTTGGAATGATATGCACACCTTTCTCCATGATTGTAACGGGGAGAAGAAGTATTAGGATTCTGAGGAGGATCCCTTAATGTAACCAAATTCATCTTCAGCATGTGTCACAAGACTTGCTATATTGGCACGTCGAGTTTGGTAAACTATCTATCGAATGGGACCCGTTTGCGCCGATTACCCAATTGTTGTTGTCAAGGTTGTTGTTGGGCTCGTGATGTAGCAGCAATTTAGGAAGTCCTGCTCTCCCTCAAACCGGTTTCTTGTCTCATGGGAGGTTGAATAATGACTTAATCCCCAATATCGACCGTTTGCTTCAAACGGTTGCAACTGTCTTGATGAAGTTTATTGACGAGGGTCCTTAGCTCCTCTTGTCCCTGAGCTATGTTTTAGATGAGAGCTATATGGCCCACCAGTTGTCCCATCATCTGGATCTTCATTGTTGCGATTTCAGTTTGTAGCCTTTCCAATCGGTCATCCTTGTTGTATTAAGGATTCCCCATGATCATGCCCCTAGTGAGGAGTGCTTTCACCTCTTCTTGTCCCTTGGACGTTTTCAAAAACATTTCCTGAAGGTGAGCGTTTTGAGTCTGGATGTCTTTGATAGTCTGTTCTAGAGCCATCTCTACTGAAATAAACAGTAAGCAGATGAGATACATATATGGAAAAGCCTGTCATGATATGATGCATGGTATGTGGATGCAATGTTTTCAAGGACTTAGAAAATTTAAATTTGTTATAAACAAAGAAAGGAGAAAACATCAATTGTATTAATAAGTTTAAATTGATTACAACTGGGCCCTTTGGGCTTACAATGGAGGAAATAAAGCAAAATAAACTCCTAATACAAGAAGGTCGAACGCATCCTCTTTGGAGCGATGTAGGCGTTCAGATTTCGCTCCTCATGAAGTTGTCTCGTAAGCTCCAGGACCTTCTTTTCACTCGCATAGAACTGGGCCTCGAAAGTGTCTCATTCTTCCTTTATCTGGATCCAAGCTCTTTGTAAGTCTTCAAGAGAAGTAGGCAAGGTAGGGTGAGAGATAACATAAGGAATATCTCCTTCAACTAATGGATCCTTGATGATAGGCAAAGTGGCAGGGTATGGCATACCGAGTCTTTGAGCACGAGTTCGTACCCACTTAAGATAAGGCTCCAAAGGAATGTAGTTCTTATGCCCAAATGTCTTGTTATCCACTTTGTTTACCATCCTCCAAGCTCGTATAAATCTCTGACGGTAGCCTTGATCGTCACTCCCGTAGTCGAACACCAAACCTTGGATGAGTGCATCGTGAGGACCATCTCTTAGTGTCTAGCCAATTTTCGTAATACAAGAGAAGGGTTATAGGTGATACCTCCCCTAATGCCGAGCAAAGGTACATTAGGGAATTCCCCATAATGGTCAATGATAGTAGTATCATCCAAGGATCGAGAACACCAATAGATGTCAGAGTGTGTGAGGGACATCATCCTTTGAGACCAAGTTAATCCTTTCTCATTCTTCAATGTTGATCGAGGTAAGTGCAAAGTAAACCACTTAGCGAGTAAAGGAACGTAACACAAGAGAGTACCTCTTTTCTTCATTGTGCGAGTGTGGAAATAATGTAAAATGTCTCCAAGCAAAGTAGGTATAGGATTACGAGAGAGGAAGACCTTGATGGTATTCACATCTATGAATTGGTCCGGATTGGGAAATAGAACTAAACCATAGATTAGAAGAGCCAAGATATCCTCAAAGGCTTGGAAATCCATGTCTTCCCAGAATGAACAAGCCTTCTCTAACAGAAACTTGGCCAGGAAACCCTTAACTCCACTTCTTGTCTCCCAATTTGCTATGATGTCGGCTCTCTTCAGATGTAGGGCTTCGACAATGACTTCAGGCTTTGGAGTCCCTTCTAAACCAGTGAATGGTAATCGATCAAGCACGGGCACTCCCAACAGTTTAGAGAAATCCTCTAGCGTAGGGACCAAGTGATAGTCAGGAAAGGTGAAGCAATGATGCATGGGATCAAAGAATTGGAAGAGCACACATATCAATTCTTCAAGGAATTTGGAGGTAGCCAAGCTGAGAAGTCGACCATATTTCTCGGTGAAGGGAGAATCTCCAGGCACCCTTGATGCTAACTCTTGGAGTTGAGGGTGTGCTTTCTCGAAGCTGATCTGGATGGTATTCCTTCAGACGAGATTCATGGCCTACAAAACAAAGCAAAGATAAATTCCTAAATCCTTGAAATGGTTAGTGAGAATGCTTATGATGTTATGATGTTTATGATGTTATGTACAAGTATTCAAAGCAAGCAAGTTGTTATGTACACACAAAATAGATAAGTCCTTAGGTTTAGGCTTGCGTGGAGTTTGTAGGTAAGTACCCTCTTGAAGTTTAGTTGGCTCAACCTGTCCTAGAAAGTAATCGGGTTCTAGGGGATCTCAATATCACTGACCTTTCTTTTAGGCATTGTCTCATTATAATCAATCTTTTCTTGCGGTCGAGATATCCCAAAAGTCATATCTCAATGAGTGTAGTATCGAGTATCAACCAATTTTCATCTTTCCACCGAAACCAGCTATCTCACTACTTCCTAATGGCAAAGTTGTTCAATTAAGGTTCTAAGGTTAGTTAGTTCTTCATGACACCGCTCAACGGCCCCGTAGTCTCCTTGATTCAACACAAGGAATACCGTTACCAACAAATGTGTCACACTAACATAGCCATTGCTTCAACCATATCGGTCTATGCCGTACAATTTCCATAATCTATTTCTACTTACCTAAAAAGGTTCCCCAAATCCGGGTAGAGGATCAAAACAAGACCAAACAAGGAACCATAATGTAAAGAAAACAAATCAAACAAAGGAAAGCAAGTAAAGGCGATCTAGCCCTAAGGTAACTCCACTTTTAAGTAATTCCCCAACAGAGTCGCCAGTTCTGTAACGCGGTGGGAGAACTGACTTAGGTGTTTTGCATTTTATTGCAATTGTTGCCGATAGAAAGAGTCTCCACTGACTTTTCTTTTATCCAATAAGGAAAGGTTAAAAAGAACAGGAAATACCTTTTGAGATTATTTCTTGAGTTTGGGGGGTAGGTTATGAAAAGGGAAGGTATTAACACCCTTTTCATCCGTAGTTATCTATGGGCTCTTAGTTGCTTGCTAGATCACTTGCTTTTGTTTGAAAATGTGCTTGTGGTGTGAGTTTTGAAAGTATTTTGAAAAGGAATGTCTTTGTAATGGTTCTCGTTTCTATAAGAACGTGTACAAAGTGTTGTTTTGAAAATAGTTCAAAGAGATGTTTGTGGAGTGTGTTTTTGAAAGTGATTTTGAAAAGGTGTCTTTGTAATGGCTATCATTTCTATAAGAATGCGTACAAAGTGTTGTCTTTTGAAAATGTTTCAAATGAAAGTGTTGGTGTATAAAATGTTTTTGTTGTGAGCAAGCGAGCAACTAGGAGCAACCTACCTACTCAAAAGGTCTTAAACGTTCTTTTCCTCCTCCTTTAGATGTTTCCATCTTACCTTTGATTTGATAAGAAGTCCCATCGTTGGATGTGAAGGGATGGGCATGGGGCGTTTGTATAGTCATAGAAGGCAACCTATGGGACGTTTTAGCAATGTCGTTTAGGGACTAGATCCTTTACCGAAGGCAACATTGAGGGTCATCGAGGGACTACGATCTTTTATCAAGGGTCTTTTCTAAAACGCCCATATTCAAGGGACATGACTATTTTTCTGAGGCAACAAGTGAGATTACCCTAGAGGTGCTAGTGTGCAAGTGTGTTTGATTGCATGCATTTTGTCTTGCATTTAAAGGTTATCTACTTATTGATTTTATCTTGCCATACACTCTAATTACTAACAATGTATGAAAGCAATAAAAGTGCGGAAAATAAATCCTAAGCTATTACATCATTTCAGGGATGGGGATACATATTTACAAATGGGGATTGCAAGAATTTAAATTCTAATTATCTATTACAACCATATTGAATTGTATAATATAAGAAAAGGAAAGGATTTGTTTTGAAAATGGTTTTTTGTCTTAATAAATTAAAATAGAAATAATTAGTTAATAAAAAGAAAATATTTTTTATGTCTTTTTTATATTAACGTAAATACTATTAATGCTGAAAGTAATAAGAATAAGAAAGAAAAGGAAAAATAACGAAAACAGAATCAACACGATGCTGAAAACAAAAATGAGAGGGACCAGAAGTTCTGATGCTAGGCACACTGTAGTTCAGAAAGAAACGTTAGAGGAAACCAGAAGTTCTGGGTTGTTGCGTACTGAAGTTCTGGGTGTTAAAACAGTGGGGAAAACCTAGAAGTTCTGTATGTTGTGTTACAACAGTGAGAAAGACCTAGAAGTTCTGTGTGTTGTGTTACAACAGTGAGAAAGACCTAGAAGTTCTGTGTGTTGTGTTACAACAGTGAGAAAAACCAAGAAGTTCTGTGTGCTGTGTTTCAACAGTGAGAAAAAAACCTAGAAGTTTTGCGTGCTGTGTTACAACAGTGAGAAAAACCTAGAAGTTTTGTGTGCTGTGTTACAACAGTGAGAATAACCGACAATTTTTATGTTACACTTCACGTCCTTCCTTGAATTAGCCAGAGATTATGCAACTTGTTCATTTCTCAACAACAACAAAATAGAAAAATAAAACCACGACAGTTTATAGAAGTTCCATTCCTAATTCAGAACCTAGTTTTCTTTCTGATCCATGATTTTTCTACATAGGAAATGATATGTACAATCTCAACACTATGATATCTACATTTTTAATGATGTTCTGAATGAAAAGTTCAAAGTCAGGATGGCTTACCTTAAATCTGAAGCGTGTATTTGGGACTTGAGCTGCTACCTTCAAATGTTCTGGGGTTAGCAAGAAACGGAACATAAATGTTATGTTCTTAGATTCAGAGGGAAGAACAAGGGTATTGTTTTGAGAATTCTGGGTTTAAGAGTGATTGAATGTTTTATTTTCTCTCTTTTTGTATTCAATAACTTTCTCCTCTCAAAACCCAGCCCCTTAGATGTGTGGTGGAACAATTTATTTATAGATTAGTTTGTTGTGGTTTTGGAGGGAAAAAAACGGGATTTAAACCATTTTGGCATACTATTTCATTGCTTTTTAAATACTGCTTTAATGTTCTAATTTTGTGCAAATATGGGGTTTGAGAAAATACAAGCGTGGACCGGGTCAGCAACAATTTTGGAGTGTTGTGGCAGCTGGATGCAGGACTGTGTCATAACAGTACATCAGACTGTTCAAAACGAGGTTTTGGGGCTTGGTGATGTTCTGATCAAAGAGTAAAGATTCTATATGTTCTGATTGAAGGGTCATGTTCTGATCAAAGGGTCATATTCTGATCGAAGGGTTATGTTCTGATCGAAGAGTGGAGCTTTTATATGTTCTGATCGAAGGGTCATGTTCTGATCGAATGGTCATGTTCTGATTAAAGGGTCATGTTCTCATCGAAGATTAGAGCTTCTATATGTTCTGATCGAAGGGTCATGTTCTGATCGAAGGTTCATGTTCTAATTGAAGGGTCATGTTCTGATCGAAGAGTAGAGCTTTTATATGTTCTGATCGAAGGGTCATGTTCTGATTGAAAGGTCATGTTATAATCGAAGAGTAGAGCTTCTATATTTTCTGATCAAAGGGTCATGTTCTGATCGAAGGGTCATGTTCTGAATCACTTTTGCAAATTCTGATTGTACTTGTGTGAAAACTGGCCTAAAAGTTCTGTCCAAGTTCTGACTTAAAAATGCTCAGAATTTACTAAGTGTTTTAACTTTCATGTCAAAAGTTCTGATTGAATCATCTTGCTTCATGATGAAAATTTGGCCCAGAGTTATGAAATTATCATATTTTCTTAACACTTAGAAAATTTTCAAAGTGTTTAGAAATTTGACTTTTCAAAGTAATCTTTGACTTTTGATTTCTTGATGAACCAACTTCATGTCTTGATGAAATATGATTTTTGAAACTTGATTTTGATCAAAAATTCAAAGTTTGACTTTTCAATGTGCATTTGACCATTTTGCCCTTGTGAATGACTTTCTTGCAAAATTGTAATCCGAGACTTGAAAATTGACAGAAGCAATCCTCAGGGTTCAGGATGATCCCTTGAGAAATGAGAGAGCAAATTTTGGGGTACAACAGAGACTTTATACAGACTGATCTTGAAAGCAAATATAGCTTTTGTGAGGTCTGGAATCTGAAACCTTTGTGGGGATTTTGTTGGTGGATCTTCATGAAATAAATGATAGCTTTCATAGCAGACGAAACTCATGAACAAAATGGAGACTGCATAATACAATCTCCAAACTAAACAAGAACTTTTAATGGTTAGGCTTTCAATAAAATAAATTCCTATAGAAGATGCTTTACTCACGAGATAATACATTCTTGGATAAATTATAAATATACTCTTCGCTCAGAACAAAGATCCTCACTAAGCACAAGAACATTCTCAAAGCACTAAGGAAAAAGTCAAGTGAGAAAAAGAGAGATTTATAAAAAAATATAAGAGAGTGAGATAGTTGGATCAAATATCATTTTCCAATTTCTTTTAAATGGAATATGAGTTCTTTAGTTATAGGAAAAAGTGGGGTTTAAATTAAGAAATAATCCATGGTCCAAATAAGTGTCATGATCGATTAGCCTAATAGATTATTACACCCCAAAATGAAATATTTTGATTTCTAGTCATTACCATTCATTAATAGACTATTTCAATCGATTGTAAGCGTTACAACGTGAAATAATTGATTATAGCATAAAAGATAATCGATTATTCTTTGTAAAAAGTGCTTCTAATTGGTTTGACATATCCCTAATCAAATTATCTAGGCCTTAAAAATATTTTTAGGTGGTTGTAACAAAGTAATAGATGTTCCTTAAATGTTGTAAGTATGTGTGTGATTTTTCCTTAGTAATTCCAGAGATACCATTGTTCCTTTACACGAATATGATCACTCAAACAGACATGACCAAACTAGCTTTTACATTTCCTCTCTTTCATAACTCTGAAGTTTCAAGTCTTGGCATAATTATATCATAAGAACCTTGAATTTTCTATGTTGAAGAGACTTGAGAGGTTTTCTGTGACACCCCAAAATTAATTAGATTATTTATTTAAATATTTAATTGATTTATGGTGAGTAATTATGATGTATTTGTGAGTATATGTGATGTCTTGATGATTTATATGATGCATTGTAATGTTCACCGATATTGTGGTTGGGGTAGTAGTGAGTTAAGAAATAATGGGAGATATTTAGAATTTAAATAATTAGTTTGGAATTATTTATATTTAACAGTAATTATTTAGAATTATTTTATTGATTAAATAAAATAAAAGTGTTGTAGAAGGAATAAGAGCAAGGTGGAAATTGGTAAAGTGATAAGTAAGGGTAATCTAGGAAGACAATAGAAAAGGTCTAAGGGTAAGTTTGACATAAGGAAAAGTTGAGGTTTAGAATGCTCATTCTGTGCGATCATGAAAAGAGTTGGAAGAGTGAAACAGAGCTATGGTAGAAAGAGAACAAGCAGATTTTTTAGTAGAACCCAAAGAAAAAGATCAAAGATATAATCTAAAGTAAGTGGAATTATCCTTGTTATTATGATTGATATAGGGTTTAGATATATGTAGAGTGTTTGGGGTTTTTGTGGTGAATTAATAACATGATGAGTATGATAAATCTTTGATGAAATTGATGAAATTACCATGTTGTTTTGCCATGAATTTATGAATATGGTGTATAATATGATGTGTTGGTATTGTATGATGAAAACATGAGTATTAGTGATGAATTGGAATTTGTTATGTGTTGAAATCGCAAGGAAATTGCGACTGGTGTAATGCAGAAAACACATATGGAATTCCTTGTTCGCGTTGCATCATCGGGTGAGCCATGTGCTTTGCCGAAGCAGTGCCAAGCGAGTAAGAGGATAAGGGAAGAGGTGAAAAACATAGTCCTTGTATTTTTTTATGGGGAGGTTTACTCGCCTCAGCTTCGTTGGGTGAAGCAGAAACGAGAGGATCTCGTTAGTCGAGCAAATATCTTCGTCGGGTGAAGGAGACAGAGAAAAACAATGCTCCAATATTTTTGTATGGGGGAAGACTTTTCGCCCTAGCCTCGCTGGGCGAGCCTTGGGCGAGCAAGTTGCTTCATCGGGTGAGCCTCATGCGATGGGTGTCTGATAGAATCTTTAAAAGGCCGTAAATTGAGTTCCTAGACTCCGTTAGATGCGCCATTTAAAATGTTAAGAAGCTAACATGACGTGTTATTCTTAGGTGGAAGAAAATGAGTCATATGATGTATCTCTCCAATACCTTATTTGGATAAAACTAGATTTCAAATGATGAAATATGTTAATATTATGATGAATTGATGTGATTACATGATTAATGCAAAATGATGTATATTCGTGTGATGGAGTGATGTTTGTTATGATGATGCTTTGCATATTATGATGTATGTGATCACATGTGATAAATTCATGGATTATGATGATGTGTTTTGACTAGCAGTGGTCGTGTTTATTGTGTTGTTGCACATCATGCATTCATGGCATATTTTAGGACTTCAGTCCAATGATGTTGTTAGGATGATTGGTCCAGTGATGATGATAGGACGTTAGTCCAGTGGTGGCCTCAATCCCATAGTGTGGATTGGGTGCAATATTATGAAGTACTCTGGTTCCTAGCGGGAATCGATCATATTGGTGGGGATCTTTGGAAAAACGATGACTGTATCATCAGGGAAGTTTTGGTACCACATGCATGAGTCAATGACGTTGCATTGCATGATATATGGCATTGCATAATGATTGATTAAGTGATGTTGATGATATTATGATTTTGTGTGTTTTGTGATTGTTGTTAATGTGATGACACGCAGATCTAATTTGATCCGTATTATTGATGTAAAGTCGTGAGTAAAATATATGACATATGGTGATGTGCGGAATCCATGATGATTTGTTGTTGTACTGCTATATCCATTCCATATATCTTTTATAATAATTTGTGATTACTCACCCTTTTCGCTTGGAAATGTTGCCTCTATACGTGGGTAACTTGCAGGTGATCAGGAATAGCTCGTCGAAGCTTAGAGGGTAGCTTCAGAGTGTGTGATTTATTTTTGTTGATTTTAGAAGGTCTTACTCTGATATGTAACATCGGGGTTAGAAAAGTTTGTTTTGAAACTATTATACTCTTTGTTTATTTTTAGATGATGAATTACCTTTCTTGGTATTTAAATTGTTTTCGGATTATAGAACTTGAAAGATGAAGTATGATGGAGTTTCTCTGAAGTGTTTCTAATAAAGATGTTTTGAGACTATGATTCCACTGTGATAATTTGAATCTAACTTTTGATGATATTAAGGAAAAAAATTGTTCCATGTATTTTGAAAACCTGTGTTATGGAGACAGATGTTTTATATGATGTTTATATGATGTTTATATGAAGATGTGACATCCTTGTTATGATATTATTGAATTATTTGCGTAAATTATATGTGAAATATTTGTGGGTTTAGGATGGTGTTACATTAGTGATATCAAAGCAGGTCGGTCTGTCTGGCTAAGTTGTTAAGTTTATTGTGTATGACTGTGGAATATTGTCGAGATAGTTTCAAACCATCGTGCATGTTATTGGCATGAAATAGAGAAATGGCTGGAAGATACAATGTTGTGATTGTTGTTGCTTTGCAGGCTATTGCTCAGGTTGTGCAACATCAGCCTAATACCGGTGGGAATGACGAATCCTATGTTTTGGAGACGTTTCAGAGGAATCATCTGCCTATTTTCAAAGGTAGGTATAATCTTGATGGAGCATACACTTGGCTCAAAGAGGTTGAAAGGATCTCTTGGGTCATGGATTGCTCAGAGGCACTGAAGGTGAGGTTTGGTACTCATATACTGGAAGAAGAAGCTGATGACTGGTGGGTTGGTACCTGTCAAAGGTTGACAACAATGGGTGAAGTTATTACTTGGGTTGTGTTCAGCGGAGATTTTTTGAGGAAGTACTTCCCAGAGCATGTGCGCGGGAAGAAAGAGATTGAGTTCCTAGAACTTAAATAAGGGAATTTGACTATGACTGAGTATGCTTTGAGGTTTATGTATTATCCATATCATAGTGAAGCGACTGCTGAGTTCTCAAAGTGTATCAAGTTCTAGAATGGTTTGCATCTAGAAATCAAGCGGGCAATTGGATATCAATAGATCCACATGTTTCCAGATTTGGTGAAAAACTGTAAAATCTATGAAGAAGACAAAAAAGCTCATTCGGCTTACTACAAGAGTCTGAATGAGAAAAGAGGAAAACAATATCAAGACCGCATGAAGCCTTATTATGCCCCTGTTTATAAGGGGAAACAAAAGGTTTTCGACGAGAAGAAGATAAGTGGGGAAGGAGCTCCCGCCCCTGTCAAGTGCTATAGATGCAGTGAACAAGGTCATTATTCTAATGAATATGAGAATAAGGTTATGAGATGTTACAAGTGTGGTAAGTCAGGTCATTATGCTTCTGAATGCAAAAACGATGATCCAACTTGTTTTAATTGTGGAGAGTAGGGTCATATCAATACCTAGTGTCAGAATTCGAAGATAGATGTTACTACCCAAACTAATGGTAGAGTGTTCTCTCTGAGTGGATCATAGGATTTTAAGAAGGAAAAATTAATTTGAGGTACTTGTTTTATTAATGATGTTGAATTGGTTGCTATTATTGATATTGGTGCTACTCATTCATTTATTTAGCATAAATGTGCTAACATGTTGGGTTTGAAGTTGTCTGATATGAATGTCAGTACGGTAATAGATACTCCAGCTAGTGGTTCTGTTACTACTACTTTTGTTTGTTTGAGATGCCCTATGACCACTTATGGTAAGAGTTTTGTGATGGATTTGGTGTGTCTACCCTTACACCAAATTGATGTTATTCTTGGGATGAATTGGTTGGAGTTTAACTATATTCACATCAATTGTTATAATAAGACTTTGAAGTTCCCTAAGTTTGGTGATAATGGATAATTGATGTTGTTGTCTGCCAAGAAAGTGAATGAACTCTTGGAAGAAGGAGCTTTGATGTTTACTATGTTTGTGACACTGCAAGTTGATCGTAAAGAGTCGAGTGTTGAATTACTTGTTGTCTGTGAATTTGCAGAGGTGTTTCTAGATGACATCCATGATTTGCCTCCGGAACATGAAGTAGAGTTTGCTATAGATTTGGTGCTAGTTACAATTCCAATGTTAATGGCTCCATACAGAATGTCAGATTCTGAGCTAAGTTATTTGAAGAAACAACTGGAAGAGATGCTAGAGAAGAAGTTCGTTTGACCAAGTCTATCACCGCGGGGTGCTCCCGAGTTGTTAGTCGAGAAGAAAGATAGAAGTATGAGATTATGCATAGACTACAGACAATTGAATAAAGTGACTATTAAGAATGATGATTTATGATTAATTATTTGATGGATAAATTGGTGAATTCTTGTGTTTTCAGTAAGATTGATTTGAGATCGGGTTATCATTACATTCATGTGAAACCATATGATATTTCAAAGACAACTTTTTGAACGAGGTATGGTCATTACGAGTATAATGTGATGTCGTTTGGTATATATAATGCATCAGGTTTTTTCATGGAGTATATGAATCTAACTTTCCATTCTAATTTGGACAAGTTCGTTGTGGTCTTCATTAATGATATTCTGATCTATTCTAAGTCAGAAGAGGAACATGCTGAGGATTTGCAAATTATGTTGCAAGTGCTGAAATAGAATAAGTTGTATGCAAAGCTGTCGAAGTGTGAATTTTGGTTGAAGGAAGTGAATTTCCTTGGTCATGTGATTTCTGGTGGTTGGATTAATGTGGATCCTTATAAAGTTGATGCGGTGTTGCAATGGGAGACTCTGAAGTCTACGACTAAGATTCAAAGTTTTCTTGGTTTAGCAAGTTATTATCGAAGGTTCATTGAAGGATTTTATAATTTACCATATCTGTTATCTTAGTTGACTCGAAAGGGTCAAGATTTAGTGTGGGATGTTACATCTGAAGAAAATTTCATTGAATTATAGAATAAATTGATGACCGCTATGGTATTGATTTTTCCTAATCCAAGTGAGTGTTTTGTGGTGTATTATGATACATCAAATATGGGTCTCGATGGTGCGCTAATTAAAAATGGATAGGTTGTTGCTTATGCTTCTAGGAAATTGAAGGTTCATGAAAGAAATTATCCTATGCATGACTTAGAGCTAGAAACTATGGTTTTTTATTGAAGATTTGGAGAAAATATTTTTTTGGCTCTAAATTTGAAGTGTTCAGTGATCATAAGAGTCTGAAGTACTTGTTTGATCAGAAATATTTCAATATGAGGCCGAGAAGGTGACTCGAGTTGTTAAAGGATTATAACTTTGATTTAAATTACCATCCTGGCAAAGTAAATGTCGTTGTCGATGCACTGAGTAAAAAATCGTTAGATATGTCAATACTTATAGTTTGAGAGTTAGAAATGATCGAAAAATTCAGGGATATGATATTGGTGTATGAAGAGAATCCTGATAGTGAAGTTAGGAATGTTGAAACTGACTAGCAGTATAATTGATGAAATCTGAGAAGGTTAGAAGTTTTATTTGAAGTTGGTTGATCAATTAAACTTAATTAACCAAGGTAACGGAGCCAAGTTCAGAGTTGATGAGACTAAAGTGACGAGGTTCAAAAATAGATTGTGTGTTTCAAATGTTCCAAAACTTAAGAGAAGTATTATTGAGGAAGGGAATATGAGTGGTTTAAGTATTCATCATGGTGTTACAAACATGTATCAAGACTTGAAGAAATTGTTTTGGTGGCCTGTTATGAAGAAAGAAGTTGCCAAACTTGTTTATGCTTGTTTCACTTGTCAGAAGTCGAAGATTGAGCATCACAAGCCTTTGGGTCTAACACAATCGTTGAATATACTGCAATGGAAATGGGACAATATTTCTTTGGATTTTGTGTCGGGTTTGCAGAAGACTGCTAAGGGCAATGGTTCGATTTGGATGATAGTTAATAAGTTGACTAAGTCAGATCATTTCTTACTGATGAAGATCAATCATCCTATGGTGAAACTAGATGAGATGTATATTGAGGAGATTGTGAGATTTCATGGGATACCCTTGAGTATCGTATCTGATAGAGATCTGAGGTTTACGTCAAATTTCTGGGAAGGTTTGCATAATGCTTTTGGAACTAAGTTAAGATTGAGTTTTGCGTATCATCCACATATGAATGGTCAGATACAGAGAACTATTCAGTCTTTGGAGGATTTATTCAGGGCTTGTATGTTGGAACAAGGAGGTGCTTTGTGCAACCACATGCCACTGAATAAGTTTACATACAACAATAGTTTTTATGCGAGTATTAGTATGGCACCCTATGAAACATTGTATGGTAGGATGTGTAGAAATCCATTGTGTTGGTATGAGTCATGCGAGAGTGTTGTGCTCGGACTTGAGATTATGCAGGAAATAATCGAGAAGATCAATATGATCCAAGAGAGGATGAAGGCTTCTTAGAGTCGTAAAAAGAGTTATTAAGATAAGAGGATAAATACACAGATTCCAAAAAGATTATCATATGTTTTTGAAAGTTACTCAGGTGTTTGGTGTGGGTAGAGCTTTAAAGTCGGGAAAGCTTACGCCATGATTTGTAGGTCCATATCATATTTTGGAGAAGATAGGTGAGGTGGCCTATCAGATTACTTTACCGCAGTCGCTTGTGAATCTTCATGATGTGTATGTGTCTCAGTTGAGGAAACGTATTCTAGATCCTTCGCATGTGATTCAAATGGATGATGTATATGTGAGAGATAAGCTAACTATTGAAGCGTCACCCATGCAGATAGAAGGACGGGAAGTGAATCAATTGCGGGGTAAAGACATCACCTTAGTAAAGGTATTGTGGGGTGGATTATTTGGTGAAAGTTGGACTTGGGAACACGAGGATCAGATGAGAGAGTCTCATCCAATTTTGTTTCCATCAGGTATTTTTCAAGGGCGAAAATTCTTTTAAGTGGGATAGTTGTAACACCCAAAAATTAATTAAATTATTTATTTAAATATTTAATTGATTTATGATGAGTAATTGTGACGTATTTGTGAGTATATGTGATGTCTTCATGATTTATATGATGCATTGTGATGTTCGCCGATATTAAGTGTTGAGGTAGTACTAAGTTAAAAGATAATGGGCTATATTTAGAATTTAAACAATTAGTTTAGAATCATTTAGATTTAATAGTAAATATTTAGAATTATTTTATTAATTAAATAAAATAAAAGTGGTGTAGAAGGAATAAGGGCAAGGTGGTAATTGGTAAAGAGATAATTGAGGGTAATCTAGGAAGACCGTAGAAAGGGTCCAAGGGGTAAGTTTAACATAAGGAAAAGTTGAGGTTTAGAATGCTCATTCTGTGTGACCGTGAAAAGAGTTGGAAGAGAGTAACAGAGCTAGGGCATGAAGAGAACAAGGCGATTTTTTTGTATAACCCAAAGAAGAAGATTAAAGCTATAATATAAGGTAAGGGGAGTTATCCTTGTTATTATGATTAATATAAGGTTTAGATGTATGTAGGTTGTTTGAGGGTTTTTGTGGTGAATTAACAATAATGAGTATGATGGATCTTTTATAAAATTAATGAAATTACCACACTGTTTAGCCATGAATTGATGCATATGGTGTATAATATGATGTGTTGGCATTGTATGATGAAAACATGAGTATTGGTGATGAATTGGAACATGCTTTGTGTTGAAATCACAAGGAAATTAGGACTGGTGCAGTGCAGAAAATACACAGGGACTTCCCTGTTCACGTTACGTCTCCAGGAGACCCACGTGCTTCATCGGGAAAGTGAGCTTCTCCCATGCAACGCCAGGCGAGCAAGAGGCAAAGGGAAGGGGTGAAAAACAGAGTACTTGGATTTTTTATGGGGAGGGTTACTCGCCTTAGGTTCGCTGGGAGAAGCAAGAGGAGCTCGTCGATCAAGCGAATAGATTCGCCAAGAGAAGGAGATAGAGAAAAAAAACGTTCGTAGATTTTTGTATGGGGAAGGATTTTCTCCTCAACCTTGCCAGTCAAGCCTCAAGCGAGGGGTGTCTGACACTGACTTTGAAAGGCCGTAACTTGAGTTCTCAGACTCTTTTTGACGCTCCATTTGAAGCGTTAAGAAGCTAACATGATGTACTATGTTTAGGTGGAGTAAAATGAGTCATATGATGTATCTCTTTAGTACCTTTATAGGATTAAACTATATTTCGAATGATGAAATGTGTTAATACTATGATGAATTGATGTGATTACGTGATTAATGCAACATGATGTATATTCATTTGATAAAGTGGTGTTTGTTATGATGATGCTTTGTGTATTATGATGTTTGTGATGAATTCATGGATAATGATGTGTTTTGTCTATCAAGGGTCATGTTTATTGTTTTGTTGCACATCATGTATTCATGGCATATTTTAGGACTTTGGTCTAGTGATTTTGTTAGGACGATTGGTACAATGATGATGATATGCCGATAGTTCAGTGGTGGCCTCAATCCCTTAGTGTGGTTTGAGTGAAATACTATGATGCGCTCTGGTTGCAAGCGGGAATCAATCCTATTGGTGAGGATCTTTGGAGAAATAATGATTGTGTCATCAGTGAAGTTTTTGTACCACATGCATGAGTGAATGATGTTGCATTGCGTGATATGTGGCATTACACTAGTGTGATTATGAAGTTGCACGGTGTTCCTTTGTGCATTGTGTCAGATAGAGATCCAAGATTTACTTCTGATTTTTGGAATGGTTTGTGTAGTACCCTAAAATTTTCCCTCCCATATTTCTCAAAACATTTCAAGAAAGATCCTCAAATTGCTCAAGGAAGTCCAAGGGTTGACCAGACAAGCCCTCTCCTAAGGCAGTCTACCTCAAATTAGGGTTTCATGTTGCATCAAGATATTTGGGTCCAAGGGATCCCAAATTCTCAAAATTATCCTAATATATTCTCAAGATCATCCATGTCAAGTTCCAAGCCCTACAGAGAAAGTTTGCTCAGTCAATTGCTCAAAGGCCTGAAAATCGACTGTGCTAGGGCAAAAGTCAACTGTGACCCCCATACAGTCAAACTTCAAGATTTTTGGTCAACATCCTCATTTTGAAGTATATTTCATCATTTGATCAAGGGTTGATCATGATTCATCAAGGATTGCTCATAATTCATCAAGGACCAAAAGTTTCTAAATTAGGGTTTTGTAGGAAAAGTCAACTCATCTTTGACCAAGCATAACTTTCACATACTTTATGAGCAATGACCCATCCAAAGCTAATTTTAAATAGGATGCAATTCTATACCATTCATCTTCATATACCAAGTTCAAAATATGCACTCACAATAAGTTATGAATTTGGACATTATAGGTCATTTTGGAAAGTCAACAAAAACACCTTTTTTTTGTAAAAGCTTCATACATGAGTATGGAATATCAAATTGATATGAGACCAAAAGGGATTCTTAGAGAACATCTCAGTCTTTCTAAAAAGTCTAAGAACACTCTTAAAGATTAAAAATTGAGGAAGTTATGCATTGGTGAACTTGACCTTTTTTTGCAAAATTGCCAAAAGTCAACTATGCCTAAAACTTCAATTTTTGCCAAATGGGCCCAATCTTTTTCACTTGTTTTGAGTTGGAAACCTGGTCCACGAGCCCTAGCATTTGACACTTTCCATTATCTTATTTATATAATTTATTTTTATTTTTATTTGAATTAAATTATTTTAAATCAAAACAAATCATATAAAATCCAAAACATTAAAAACTCAAGATTTTTTACATGATTCAGGTCTTAAATTCCAGCTAGCATGAGATCAAATTCGTGTAAAGGCATGGTGTGTACAAAAAGATTGAATTAGGTCATTTTTGGAAAGTTTTTAAGGTGAATCAAATCAAGATCAAGGACATTGATGGAGGAAGATTGAGGCCAGATTTTTAACCCTAATTCATTCCTCAATACATATAGAAGGAATGCAGACCAAAAGAGGCTGGAGGGAGAGGCGTATGATCAAGAAAAAAACTTGAAAAAACACCAAAAAAGTGCCAACACAATTTCATTGTTCCAGACCAATTCAAGACTCTTTGACCATTCCATTTGCTTCCTGGGATTGTAGGCAAGCAAAATCAATCAAAACCAAGCATTTACAGGCCCTATAACACACTGTAAGTCAGTCACGGTGTTGCAATTCTCTTGAATTCGAATTGTATCATTCCTGTACTTATAGCATGAAATAGTAATAGATTCTTACTCCTTGGAGAATTTGCAAGCTTTCTATATTGTTTAATTGCATTTATATGGACTATACTGGATTTCACCATTATTAGGGTTTCTTGCTTCGATTTGGGATTTCCTTTTGCAGGAAAAATTAGGCCATGAAAGGGCCACCATTATACTCAAGAGATCCAGAAGAATTGATTGGTGGCCCTAGTTTTTATTTATCTTGCTCATAGTTGATTTTGAGAATACACAGGCCTGTAGTGACGGACAAACGTTCGTAGGTAAAAGTCTGGGACTTTTACCAACGGTGCAAGGAGGGAGACGAAGACGTGGCAAGCCATCACTCGTTCATTTGAAATTTCGAGCGCATGTTTCTTTGTTTTGCTTGTTTATTTTATAATAATTCTTGTTTATATTATGTACAACAAAAACAAATAGCTCAGCTGGTTGCAAAGCGCTGGAACGTGCCTCAGGACCTAGGTTCGAATCCCAGGTCCCCCAAATATTTCATATATTTTGTCTTTCAGTGATCCAATGTGCATACCAAGCCAAGGAGCACCATACGTCCCCAAAATCAAGCCAGCCAAGTGTCAGGAGACCAGATCCATAGGCCATCAATGGAGGAACACCATGGAGCCTAGTCAATACAGAGCATGTGATCTTGAAGGTCAACATGGACCTCACTCTTCTTGGGTCCAGAATCACTGTTTGCACCCCCAAAAATCCTTTTCAGGCCCATATCTCTTACTCTACTCTTTTTTTAATTATTTTATTTAATTTATTTATTTTATTTTACTAACCAATCAATTATTTTTATTTTATCAAAAAATCATAAAAAATAATACTTTTCACAAATTAGGTTTAGATTTTATTTTTTATCAAAAATTTAATTAATTTAATTAGATTTTAATTTTAGGTAAACTTTAATTTCTTTTTGCAAATAAATTAAAAATAATTAGAATAATTAGGTTTTTATTTCTAATTTCACTATAATTTCTTTTTTTCCTAAAAAATAACCAAAAACATAAAAACATGCCATGTAATTATTTTCATTAATTAATTTAATTAACTAATTAATTTAGTATTTAATTTAAAACCTAATTCTTTTCTTTAAAAAAAATGTTAAAACCAACAAAAACAATTTTTCTCTTAATTAGGTTAGAAGGGTCAAAACCTTAATTTCGTATCGTTTCTAATTTCATCGCGCGCTTTATCTTATTATTTTTACCCTATTATTTTAACTGCCTACAAGTTGTAATAGTTAATTAGGTCTTTACTTTTATCGCTTTATTTTCCAAGGGTTTGTTTTTGGCTATGTAAATACCCGAAGCCTTGTAATAGCATAGTTTAATTTCCGCATCTTTAATTCCGCAAAATATTAAACTGTTAGATGTATGGTTAAGGTTGCATGACAAGAATGTATGTAAACTTTAAAACGGTTAGATAACCCTAAAATGTGCAAAGATAAATAATCTGAAATTGAATCACTCGCACATGCGCACTCCTAGGGTACACTCCCACTTGGTTGCCTTTGGTAAACGATCATTGAGTATAGGATGCTTTAGTGGTCGTCCTTTTGTCTAAACAAAGATTAAAGTCCCGATTCTGAAAAGTTGCCTCAGAATGGTTGCCTCGGAATTGTTGCCTCGAATAATTGATCTAAGACATTAGGGTTATTACTAAGACGTCCTAACATTGCTTTAGTGACCGTACGTCCCTTTCGAATTGACCCTCAAAACTCCAACGGCGATGCTACCTACTCACTAATAGTGAGATGGCATTGTCTAAAGGAAACGAACATAGAACAATTCTTTTTTTCGATTAGGTAGACTAGCTCTTAAGTACTTGCTCAATCCAAATAAACGTTTTTTCACACTTACACTCCTTTACAAACAAAGTTTTTCAAAAACACTTCATTACACTCTTGAAGATAGTAGCAAGAGTTAAATTGAAGTCAAAACAAAAGCTTTTCAAATCACACAAACACAAAGAAAACAATTTTGAAAATGATGATCAAGTACCTAAGAGCCCGTAGATAACTACGGATAGAAAGGGTGCTAATATCTTCCCTTTCTATAATCTACCCCCCGTACTCAGAAATATCTCGAAAAAGGAATTTTTCTGTGCTTTTTTCCTTTCCTTGTTGGATAAAATAAAAGTCGGTGCCGACTCTTGCTTACCGCGACATTTTGCAAACACAAACGCAAAACGCAAACCAGCAATCCCTAAAAAAGGAATCCAAGTCCCAGTTCTGGCCACCATATCACAGTTTTCAAGAAGCGTTGGGTTCTAAGTTGAGATTGAGTTCACTGTATCATCCGTAGACAGATGGTCAGACTGAACGGACGTTTCTATCGTTGGAATATTTGCTAAGGGCATGTGTTCTTGAGCAGGGAGGTTCGTGGGATACTTATCTTCCGTTGATAGAGTTCACTTATAACAACAATTACCATTCTAGTATTGGGATGGCACCTTTTAAAGCGTTGTATGGTCGAAGATGTAGAACTCCATTATGTTGGCATGAATCTGGATAAAGTGTAGTACTTGGACCTGAACTTATTCGTGATACTACTGAGAAGGTGAAGTTGATTCAAGAAAAGATGAAAGCTTCCCAAAGTAGACATAAGAGTTATCATGACAAGCGAAGGAAAGATTTAGAATTTCAAGCGGGTGACCATGTATTTTTGAGAGTTACACCTGTGACTGGTGTTGGGAAAGCATTGAAGTCTAAGAATCTCACTTCTTGTTTTATTGGACCTTAACAGATTTCGGAGAGAGTGGGGAATGTTGCTTATAGAATGGCTTTACCGCCTAATCTTTTGAATTTGCACGACGTGTTTCATGTGTCGCAACTCCGGAAGTATGTTTCAGATCCATCTTATGTGATTCATATGGATGATGTGCAAGTACGGGATAATCTTACCGTGGAGACGATTCCTGTATGGATCGCGGATCTTGAAACTAAGAATCTGAGGGGCAAAGATATTGCTCTGGTTAAAGTGGTTTGGCTAGGAGCTGCGGGAGAAAGCATGACTTGGGAGTTGGAGAGCAAGATGCGAGACTCCTATCCTGAGTTGTTTGATTGAGGTAAATTTTTGATGACGGAAATATTCTAAGTGGGGGAGAGTTGTAACACCCGTAATTTAATTAATTATTTAATTAAAGTATTTTTGGAATATTTGTGAAGATGTGTTATGATTAATTGGATTTAATTATTTTATTAAGTGGAGAAATGATATTAGAAGTATAATATTATTTGATGCGGGCTTATTTTAAAGGAATAGAAGTAGTAATAAGGGGGTGTATTAGTTTAAGCCCAATAAGGAGTTAAGAGAATAATAATTTATTTTATTATATTGTTAGAATGAATAGATAAGAAGAAGCAGTAGACGAATAAGGGTTGGAAAGAAGAACGTGAAGCTGCTGGAAAAAGAGGAAAAATGGCGGAACGAGGTTTCGACCGAAAGTTATAGAGTGACCTTCAATCCAAGGTAAGGGTGGGGTTCTGACTCTATAATTGGGTTCATGATAATTGGTATATGGGTGTGATACGGTGGGAGAACTGACTTGAGGTGTTTGCGTTTGTGTTTGAAATGTTGAGGTTTAGCAAGAGTCGCCATCGACTTTTCTTTTATCCAATAAGGAAAGGTGAAAAAGCACAGGAAAGACCTTTTAGAGATGTTTTTGAGTTTGGGGGGTAGATTATGAAAAAGGAAGGTATTAGCACCCTTTTCATCCATGGTTTTCCATGGGCTCTTAGTTACTTGCTAGATCACTTACTTTTGTTTGAATGTATGCTTGCAGTGTGGTTTTTGAAGGTATTTTAAAAAATGTAACTCTTTAATGGTTATCGTTTCTATAAGAACGTGTACAAAGTGTTTGTTTGGAAAATAGTTCAAAGGGATGTTTGTGAAATGTATTTTTGAAAGTATTTTGAAAATGTAACTTCGTAATGATTCCCGTTTCTATAAGAACGCATACAAAATGTTTGTTTTGAAAATAGTCAAAGATGAAAGTGTAAGTGTAAAAATGTTTTATTGTGAGCAAGCGAGTAACTGAGAGAGAACCTACCTACTCGAAAGGTCTTAGATATGATTTTCCTCATCCTTTAGATGTGGCTATCTTACCATTGATTTGGTAAGAAGCCCCATCGTTGGATGTGAAGGGACGGGCGTTAGGTCATCGTATGATCATGGTGGCAATGTTGTGAGATGACTTAGCACTTTTTCTTTTAGGGACTAAAATCATTTTGATAGGAAAATTTCATAGCGTCATCGAGGGACTATGATCTTATACTTTTGTTTGTGCTAAGACAACCCACATGCATACCATGGCCATTTTTTAGGAAACAAGTGGAATTAACCTTAAGGGTGCATGTGTGAATAGTGTGTTTGATTGCATGTATTTAATCTTGATTAAGGTTGTCTATTTTGTTGTTTTCATGTCTCGCCATACATCCTATTTACTAGCAATATATGAAAAAACAAGTAAAGTGCGAAAACATAAAAGCTAAGCTATTACATCGCTTTAGGGGAATGGGGGTACATATTTATGAATGGGGGTTGTAAGTAAAATTAAATCCTAAATTATTATTACAACCATATCGAAGTGGATCAGAATGTGCACGAAATATAAAATGCTTATTTATTTAAGAAAAGAAATAAGTTTTGTTTAGGGAAATATTTTGGTCTTTTGTTTTAAGAAATAATGCAAAACATGAAAAATGCTTTTTGGTGTTTGTTGATTAATGAAATAGAGAGTGATAGAAAAGATAATAAAAAAGGGTAAAAAGGGAATCAACGCGCTGCTAATTTAGGGAGGTCAGAAGTTCTGACCCTGGAGTACTGCAAAACAAAACTCCTGTTATTATAAAAAAACATAAACAGAGTCGGAAGTTCTGAGTCCATCAGGAGCACATTGGCTTTCAGAAGTTCTGTTACCACCAGCAACAAAATAGGTTTCAGAAGTTCTGAGACCACCAACAACAAAATGGATCTCAGAGGTTCTGATATCACTGACAGAACTTGGTCTCTCTCTTCGTGGTAGTCAGAACATCTGCATTTGGTCATTTCTCCATAAAACAGAAGATGTGCATATGACAAATATAGTAGGTTTCATAGCATTTCAGAAACAAGAAATATCAGAACCTTAAATTAGAGGCAAGTGCGAATCTACTAATCCTAAATTCTGAGTTCTAATTTCTTTCAAAAGTTCTGAAACTGATTTGTTCCATACTTAGGAAAGCAAACACGTGAAGTCTCATAATATGTATGATGTCAGAAGCATGATATTTACATTATATTTTTTGGACATGCAAATCTGATAATGCTGAAGCAATGTGATAAGAGTCAGCAGAAACATACCTTTCAGTTGGAAAAGATTCTGCAAGCTGAAGGTTGGTCCTGGACTTTGGTGATATTCTGAGCTGCTTCTTCACGTACTCAGTGAGATGAAGGTTTTAAACTTCTGGAAAAGCCAAGGGGTGATACTCTGACTTCTTTGAGGTGGAGATAAATGGAGAGTGTATGGCAATATGAACACAGAAGTTAAGATAACTTCTAGTATATGAATCAACAAACGTGGGGATGGTTTTAGTCAAGGAACAATGGATTTTTTATGTTTGAATCAAATGCTAAGGTTTTGGTATTTCTGGTGTTTACATCTTTTTGGTTCTTGGAATTTTGCAAAGATTCATGGCCTTTCTCTTTCTTTTTGGTGATTATTTCCCTCTCTCCAAAAACAAACCTCTTCCACGTGTGATGGAACAAACTATTTATAAATGGATTTGCTCTGGTTTTGGGGGGAAAACAAATGAGTTTTTAAACATTTTTGGCATACTGTCCCTTTGTTTTAAAATCACAGTTTTTGTAGGCTAATTGGTGCAAGAAAAACGCAGGCGTGGACTGGATCAGCAGCACCTTGGAGTGTTGTGGCAGTTGGTTGCAGGACTGTGCAATAGCAGGGCTGCAGGTTACTTAAATGAGGTTTGGGATTTGGTGATGTTCTGATCGCATAAAATCATAAGCGTAACCTCTAAATGTTGAAAGGGCATCCTCTGACCGGAGCGTTGAACATAGCCCCCATATGCTGAAGAATCATGTTCTGACTGAAGCATCATGTTCTGACCAAAGATCATCGCTTCTGCATGTTCTGATTGAAGCGTCACGTTCTGAACCGTGTTTGCAACTTCTGACTGCGCTTGCATAGAGGCTGGCTCAAAAGTTCTGAAGTGTCATATTCTTTAGACACTTAGAAAATTTTCTAAATGCTTGAAAAATTTGATTTTCAAAGTAACTTCTGACTTTTGATTTTTTTGATGAACCAATTTCATGCCTTAATGAAATATGATTCTTGGAACTTGATTTTTGATTCCAAAGTCAAAGTTTGACTCCTTTTGTTTGTAAATGACCATTTTTCCCCTGTGAACGATTCTCTTGAAAAATCTATAATTTCAAATTTGCAACTGGATGGAAACAAACTTGAGGGTCCAGGTAGACCCTTTGAGAAATGAGAGGGAAAATTTTGGGGTACAACAGCTGCCCCTGTTCAATCTTCTTAAACTTGAAAAGTGAGATCGACGTGTTTGTCATTCGTGCCTTGAAAGTAGAAGATGATTGAACACTAGAGTGCCCAGAAATTTGCACTTGATGATGCGCTGGTTGACTGTGTAGGGAATGGGCTTAAAGATGCCATTTGGAGAAATGATAGAGAGTTGTCAGAGATAGGCTTATAGATTCCATCCAAAGGTGATTGTTGACAAAAAGTCTGAACTTGATTTTAACAG
Organism: Vicia faba; assembly: GCA_948472305.1. Lineage (NCBI taxonomy): Eukaryota > Viridiplantae > Streptophyta > Magnoliopsida > Fabales > Fabaceae > Vicia > Vicia faba. Next base: position 821,925,564 of record OX451740.1, on the reverse strand, counting down.
AAAATGAATCAGAATAAACTGTTGAGAGATTTATCTGAACCAGTAAGAATATGGAAACAAATCAAAATAAACTGTTGAGAGATTTATCTGAACCAGTAAGAATCTAGAAACGAATCAGAATAAACCGTTGGGAGATTTATCTGAACCAGTGAAATAATCTGGAGACGAATCAGAATAAACCGTTGAGAGATTAATTTGAACCAGTAAGAATCTGGAAACGAATCAGAATAAACCGTTGAGAGATTTATCTGAACCAGTGAAATAATCTGGAGACGAATCAGAATAAACCGTTGAGAGATTTATCTGAACCAGTGAAAATCTGGAGATGAATCAGAATAAACCATTGAGAGATTTATCTAAACCACTGAAATAATCTGGAGACGAATCAGAATAAACCGTTGAGAGATTTATCTGCACCAGTGAAAATCTGGAGACGAATCAGAATAAACCATTGAGAGATTTATCTGAACCAGTAAAACTTATGGAGATGAATCAGAATAAACTGTTGAGAGATTTATCTGAACCAGTGAAATATCTGGAGATGAATCAGAATAAACCGTTGAGAGATTTATCTGAACCAGTGAAATAATCTGGAGATGAATCAGAATAAACCGTTCAGAGATTTATCTGAACCAGTGAAATAATCTGGAGACGAATCAGAATAAACCGTTGAGAGATTTATCTGAACCAGTGAAATAATCTGGAGACGAATCAGAATAAACCGTTGAGAGATTTATCTGAACCAGTGAAATAATCTGGAGACGAATCAGAATAAACCGTTGAGATATTTATCTGAACCAGTGAAATAATCCGGAGACGAATCAGAATAAACCGTTGAGAGATTTATCTGAACCAGCGAAAACCATCCTTTTCTAGGAAACTGATATGTATTTGACTTGTTGAAAATTTGTGTCTGTCGGAAGTTTGTTGATAATAACCGTCCAATGGTTCTTTCCTGTAAAAGGTGAAGAGTTAATTGTATACAATTCTATGATGTATGCGATGCATGGTGTGATGTTTGCCTCTCAAAATAAATGAGATTGCACTGTATGTACTTGAGTTGTCAATGTTATGACGTATGGATGAAAATGTATGGAAATTAAAGATTGTTTGTGCCGTAGCGTTGCTGGAAGCGGGGAAAATAAATCCCTTTTGAAGCACTGGTGGGTGAGTTTCCAAGTATAAACTCTGTTGCAGAAGGGAAAAGCCAGACATTGTTTGTAGTCTTCGTGATATCCTATTGTGGAAATCTGAGAAGTTGGGCAACTTACTGGGGACACTCTGGATCAGTGGTTGGGAAATCTTGCTCTGACTGGAGAAAGTACCTGCGGGGTTTTATGGAATGGCTTACAAATATTATTCTATTTCTTAAAGTCACTAGTAATTGTGTTTCTGTTTTTCTTTTATTTATTTGTAACAGTAATCACGTTCAAATTCATATGTTCAAAAATAAATCATTGGACATTTTTGTAAATAAAACATAGAAATAAAGAAAAACATATGGTTTTGTACTTTCAAAAGGGATATCTTTGTATTAACTTGGATAAGTATTTTTTGTACAATGAGACGAGCATTCTACCGAGAGAATGTCGTCGTAAAAAATGAAAATTGATACAGAGAAAAGATAGCTATGGGAAACAATCCCATGGGGTTCCCATTCTGCTATAGTCTTCATGTCTCTGAATGTCTTGTCCGCTTGTCGCCTCGGTGAAGTCGATTGGATTGATTTAGAGCCAATTGAGTTGACTAGTTGACGCTGAAGAGTGTTTGCCAGATGAACCAACAGGACATAGTCATACACTTTAATCCCTAACTTTGCCTGGACCGTCCTCTCGGGTTTTCAGTCCACCGGGATACCCTTTTTTGCCCAAGCCGCCCTTTCGGGTTTTCGAATTGCCGGGTGTACAGATTTTTATATTTTCATCCCTTATTTTTGGTCGAATCCTTTTGGTTCACCGGGAAGCCCTTATTTTTTCCTAGGCTAGTCGACCTAGCGGGTCTTTGATCATGCGTAGTATCTTTTAACTATATCCGTATTTACAGGGTGGGGGAGGTCGTCGCCATCCATAGTAGTCAAGATCATTGCTCCACCAGAGAAAATGCTTTTGATTACAAACGGCCCTTCATATGTAGGGGTCCATTTTCCCCTGGGATCACCTTGTGGCAAAATGATACGCTTGATTACGAAGTCACCGACCTGATATACCTAACGTTTAATCTTTTTGTTAAAAGCTTTGATCATGCATTTTTGGTACATCTGACCATGATAGATATTTGCAAGCCTCTTCTCATCAATCACATTTAGTTGGTCAAATCGAGTCTGGATCCAATCTTCTTCACTTAAACCAGCGTCCTTCATGATTCTTAGAGAGGGGATCTGGACCTCAATAGGCAAGACAGCTTCCATGTCGTATACGAGAGAAAAAGGTGTTGCCCTAAGTGATGTGCGAGCTATGGTACGATACCCATGGAGAGCGAACAGTAGTATCTCATGCCAGTCTTTGTGTGACTGTCATTTTCTATATGATCCTCTTAATGTTTTTGTTAGCAGCTTCTACAGCACCATTCATCTTTGGCCGGTAAGGGGAAGAATTGTGATGCTGAATCTTGAATTGCTCGCACAAAGCGGTGATCATAGTGTTGTTTAGATTTGTACCATTATCAGTGAGGATTCTCTCTGGGATACCGTACCGATAGATGAGATTTTGCTTGATGAACCGGGCGACCACATTTTTAGTAACAGAAGCAAAGGAAGTTGCCTCAACCCACTTTGTAAGATAGTCGATGGCCACTAAGATAAAGCGGTGTCCATTGGAGGCCGTTGGCTTGATTTCCCCAATCATATCGATTCCCCACATAGGAAAGGGCCAAGGAGCCGTCAAGACATTCATAGGATCCAGAGGTACGTGCACTTTGTCAGCATAGATTTGACATTTATGGCAAGTCCGAGAGTGTTGATAGAAATCTGCCTCCATGGTAGACCAATAATAGACTTCCCATAGAATTTTCTTTGCCATTGTATGCCCACTGGAATGTGTACCAAAAGTTCCTTCATGTAGTTCACCCATGATCCTTTCAGCCTCAGCCTTGTCTACGCACCGAAGCAATACAGAGTCATGACTGTGTTTGTACAAAATTCCGTTACTAAGGAAGAATTTAGCCGAGAACCTTCTCAGGAACTTCTTGTCATTCATCGAAGCTCCTTATGGATATTCCTGAGACTCGAGATACCTCTTGACTTCATGAAACCAAGGCTGGTCCACTACCTCTTCAGTATTAATCTCGTGATAATAGGATGGTTCATCCATCCGCTCAATGGTGATTTGAGGAGCCTCGTTATCCCAATTAAGTTTTAACATAGATGACATTGTAGCTAATGCGCCTGCTAGCTGATTTTCTTCTTGCGGGATATGCTCGAAGGTAATCTTCTCGAAATGCGGCAACAATGTTAACACATGTTCTTTATAAGGGATAAGGTTGGGGTGCTTGGTGTCCCATTCCCCTTTGACTTGACTGATGACCAAAGTTGAATCTCCAAATACATCCAAGTGTTTGATCCCCAAGTCTATAGCAGCTTTGAGACCAAAGATGCACGCTTCGTATTCTGCCATGTTGTTTGTACAGTTCAAGCAAAGTCTGGCAGTAAAGGGAGTATGACATCCTTTTGGAGATATGAGTACAACAACGATACCATTTCCAAGTGCGTTGGATGCTCCATCAAAGAACAGGGTCCATCGGGATCCTTGTTCAGGTCCATCATATGGCCTGATTTCCTCACAGTTGTCTATCGTCATGATGTCTTCGTCCGAGAATTCAAACTTCATGGACTGATAGTCTTCTACAGATTGGTGAGCAAGATGATCAACCAATACACTACCCTTTATAGCTTTCTGGGTAGTATACTGTATGTCATATTCTGTCAGGATCATCTGCCATCTCGCTATTCTCCCAGAAAGAGCGGGCTTCTCAAAGATGTACTTTATCGGATCCATTTTAGATATCAACAAAGTAGTGTGGGTCAGCATATACTGTCTCAGCCAGCGAGCAGCCCATGCCAGAGTATAGCAAGTTTTCTTGAGCAATGAATATCTTGTTTCACAGTCGATAAACTTTTTGCTCAGGTAATAAATAGCATGCTCTTTTCGGCCAGACTCGTCATGCTGCCCCAGCACACACCCCATTGAGTTTTCTAAAACATTTAGATATAAGATCAATGGACTTCCCTCGACAGGTGGCAACAACACATGAGGTTCTAGCAGGTATTCTTTGATTTTGTCAAAAGCAACTTGGCATTCGTCATTCCATCTGACTACTTGATCTTTCTTCAAGAGTTTGAAGATTGGCTGACAATTAGCTGTCAGGTGAGAAATAAACCTAGCTATGTAATTCAGACGTCCCAAGAATCCTCTGACTTCTTTCTCGGTACGAGGAGACGACATTTCTAATATCGCGTTAACCTTGGCAGGATCAACTTCGATACCCTTGTTGCTGACGACAAAACCCAGGAGTTTATCAGACTGTACTCCGAATGTACACTTGTTTGGATTCAATCTCAACTTGTACTTCTTCAGCCTCTCAAACAGTTTCTGTAGGTGATCGAGGTGCTCTTCTTCCGTCTGGGATCTGGCTATCATATCGTCTACGTAGACCTCTATCTCATGATGTATCATGTCATGAAATAAGGCTACCATGGCGCGTTGATAGGTTGCCCCAACATTCTTCAGTCCGAATGGCATGACTTTATAGCAGAAAGTGCCCCGCTGTGTAACAAAGGTCATTTTCTCCATATCCTCAGGCACCATTTTGATTTGGTTGTAGCCCGAGAAATCGTCCATGAAGGAAAACACTTTGTGTTGCGCCGTATTGTCAACTAAGATGTCGATGTGGGGGAGTGGGAAATCATCTTTATGGCTTGCCCTGTTTAAGTCTCTGTAGTCTACACACACCCGCACTTTACCGTCTTTCTTGGGTACAGGAACAACATTGGCCACCCATTGGGGATAAGAGGTGACAGCTAAAAATCCGGCATTGAATTGCTTCATAACTTCTGCTTTGATCATTTCTGACATATCGGGCATCATGCGACAAACCTTTTGCTTTATCGAGGGACAATCTTCCTTTGTAGGCAGACGATGTACCACAATGTCTGCATCCAATCCCAGCATGTCTTCGTACGACCAGGCAAAGATCTCAACATAATCGTGCAATAACTGAATCAGACGCTCCTTGATATTAGGTTCCAAGTTGGCACCCACCTTGACCTCTTTCTTATCTTCCTCAGTTCCCAAGTTAACTGTTTCGACCGGCTCTTCGTGTGGATGAATGGTCCTTTCTTCCTGTTGCAACAACCTGACTAACTCCCCTGGCACTTCATAATCTTCCTCACCTTCGTCGTCGACTTGGTAGATCGGATTTTCAAAGTCACAATTGGCCATAGCAGAACTGTTACCCATGGGATCCTGAGTGGATGTAGATCTGCATTTTTAATATGTGAGTGTGTGTAAGAGCATAGCTACCTTTGAAATAAATTAAATGTAAGAAAGAAAAGACAAAGAAAACAAAATTTGATGCAAAAACGTTCATGATTTATTAATGACATATGAGAATGAAGTGACAACCCTCACAAATGGACCGTTGTGCCTCGGGTAAAACACAAGGTTTTAAAAAGTCTGAATTGTTTAAATATTACAAGCCAGAAAATATTAAAAGACAATTACTCTTGAATAAAAGTAATAGGAATTAAATCCTTGACCTCCCAATTGTTGAGCCCTCCGCCGATGGTTGGAAAAATCCATTCGTCCATGTCACAGCTGCCATCACTGTCTTCTATTGCATTGACTCCTTGATTGTTGATACGCAGAGGTGGTCCCCCAGCGCGAGAACGTCGAACAACTTTCCGAGCCTCTGAAGTGAACCCCAACCCAAATTTGTCAGACTTGTATGGAATATCCGGAAGCTGACCCCAGATAGTACATCCTCCCTCTTCAACTACTGCTCGAGCGTCTTTCAACGAGGCCATCTTTAGTGGAGGTCTGGTAATCTTTGGGACCTTTGGAGTAGACTTGGTTGCTGCGAACGTTGTTGGAACCTCCTCAAAGTTCTGACAGGGAGTCTCTATGAATTCACCATCCATTTCAACATACCTGAAAGAGTTCAAATGGCTAACCATGTATTCCTCTTCTCCGTGAACTATGACAATCTTTCCTCCGATCGGGTATTTTAGCATTTGGTGTAGGGTAGAAGTGACGGCACCAGTACCATGGATCCAGGGTCGACCCAATAGACAAGAGTACGAAGGGCGGATGTCCATCACATAGAAAATTGAGTCAAAAGTCTGAGTCCCAATTTTTATGGGGATGCTAACTTCTTTGTGCACCGTCCTCTTGGAACCATCAAAGGCCCTCACTATGATGTTGCTAGGTTTCAAGATGAGCCCCTCGCAATCCAGTCGGTTGAGAGCATTTTTGGGAAAGACATTCAATGATGAACCGATATCCACCAAAACATGGGCAAGTGTGGTGCCCCTGCATTCAATGGAAATATGTAAGGCATCATTGTGGTTCCTTCCCTTAGAGGTTAAATCAGCATCAGAAAAGCCCAATTTGTTATCAACAGTCAGACTGGCCACACAGTCTTCACATTGGTCGATGGAGGTCTCTTGGGGCACATGAGCGGTCTTAAGAAACTTTACCAAGGCCTTGGCGTGAGTTTCAGAGCACAAAAGTAAGGACAACAATGATATATTTGAGGGGATCTGCCCCAATTGTTCTACAATGTTGTAGTCACTTTTCTTAATTATCTTCAGGATTTCTTCTATTTGTTTTCTAGAAGCTTCAAGGATGACCTCGGGAAATTCTCTTGCTTGGGTCGGCTCAACCAAAGCCTATTTGCCCCTTGTATCGGAAGTAGGGATAACAATAGGAGTATCACTGGGGGTGTCGGTAGGAGTGGCAGTAGTAATGATCACAGGAGTAGAAACGGTCTTTGGAGAAATCTCATGTGAGAATACTCTTCCACTTCTTTTTATTTTGCTAGTTCTAGTGATGTTACCGATATCGGGATCAATATCTCTCGTAACTTCATTCTTGACAACCAACTGATCTTGCTTGACGCTGTAGTAATAAACGTCAGCCTCATAGCTCCAGGGAACAACTTTGTCTGAGGAGTATGGTATTGGTCTTGGCATAGTGATGATTAAGGGTGCAGATCTGGGAGCGGATGTAATCTTGACGGGTCTTTTGGTGGAGACCCCAGGAGGATTGTCGGAAATGGTGATTATCGAAACATCTTGATAAGAGCTTTTGATAAGAGGTATCTTTTCAAATAGGATTTCTTTACTAGTCATCAGGCGCTGGACGCCTATCCTTAGCAACAAACAACCATTCGGTAGAGACTTTCATAGGTGACAATCTTCATCGTAACCTGGGAACAGGCCGACTTGCAGTAGATTCTTTTTAATGGTCAATAGAGGAGTAACCAAGTCATTCACAGAGGAAACAAAACGATCATCGCCAATGGCGTTGATACCTTGGCCATGTCTGGGCATTGGTGCCGTTATTACATTAGGCGTTTATGGGGGCTCAAATGCAATCTCTTTCGCATCGATAAGGTCTTGCACCTTATTCTTTAAGGCCCAACAATCATTTGTATCATGCCCTGAGCTTTCAGAATGATAGGCACATCGGGTGTTCGGGTTGTAGCAAGGAGAAGCAATATTGGGATTCTTGGGAGCTTCCTTTAAAGTTTCCAGATTGGTCTTAAGAAGGTGTGGTAAAACTTGAGACATGGTCATGTTAATCCAGGTGAATCGCCTCATGGGCGCTTCTGTTTGCGCTGATAATTTCGCTGCTGATTTGGCTCAAGATTAGAAATCATAACATCCCCTACTGCCGGACTACAATCGGTTTTATTTTGATTCCTATGGTCATATGCAGCACTGACCTCCTTCTTCCCAACAAAAGGTTTCTTCACCATACTTGAGGATGCATCTCTTTGAATTTTTCCGCTTTTTATACCGGCTTTGACCCGCTCACCAGTTATGATTAATTCGGTAAACCCAGATGAAGAACTCCCAATCAGGTGATTGAAAAATGGTTCTGACAAGGTGCCTAGGAACATATCCACTAATTCTCTGTCGGATAAAGGGGGCTGGACCCTGCCTGCGAGATCCCTCCATTTTTGAGCATAGGTTTTGAAACCCTCACCTGTTCCCATTGACATGCTTCGTAACTGTGTCCTAGTCGGATCCAAATCAGCATTATATTGATACTGTTTGTAGAAAGCGGCGGCCAACTATTCCCAGCTGCGAATATTGGACCCTTCTAATTGGTAGAACCAATCCAACTGAGTCCCCGATAAGCTCTCCTGGAAGAAATGCACCCACAGATTCTTGTCAACCGTGTGGGGTTGAATCTTTCTGACATATGACCTCAGATATAGTTTCGGGCAAGAGACACCATCGTACTTGGCGAAAGTTGGGACCTTGAATTTATGTGGGATGACAACCCCTGAGATGAGTCCCAATTCTTCAAAGTCCAAACCGGGTACCCTCTGAATCTCCATGGTATTCAAACGATCCTCTAGTTGTTTGTATTTATCATCAGCCGGAGGATATTGTTCCTCAGAGTAATCAGGCTCTTCCTCTCCTTCGGATGCTGGGTCATTGTTCACTTCTTAGGTTTGATTATCTCCTTCGCCTGACGATGTTGCAAAGTCTAAAGTTCTCCTGGTTTGTCCTTTAAACCTTCTTCCCATGATTACAACTCCTCCTGTCCTTTTGTCAGAGCCATGAGCATTTGTTGAAACTGGGCATTCTGCACCTGAAGATCTTTCACAGTCTGTTCAACATCCATCTCACTGAAATAAACAGTAGAAGGATAAGGCGACCTGTTATGAGAAACCTGTATGATGTTATGATGAATGAAGATGCAATATGCAAATGATTTCAAGGAAATTTAGAGATTTAAACTTGTCCAAACCAAAAAAGAACACACGTCATTATTAAATAAAACCAAGTTTTGAATACAACATGCCTCCTTGGGCTTACAAGGAAAGAAACAAAATACAGCAAAAAATCCTAATACAAAAAGACCGAACGCATCTTCTTTGGAGCAATATAGGTGTTCAGATTTTTCTCTTCATGAAGTAGTTTGGTGAGCTCCACAACCTTCTTCTCACTGGCGTAGTACTGGGTTTCAAAGGTGTCTCGTTCTTCCTTCAACTGAATCCAAGCTTTCTGAAGGTCTTCGATAGAAGTAGGCATGTCAGGATGAAGAACGGTGTATGGGACGTCTCCTTCAATAACAGGCTCAATGATGACATGAAGGATGGAAGGGTAAGGCATCAAGAGACTCTGGGCACGAGCTCGTACTCACTTAAGGTAAGGCTCGAGAGGGATAGAGTTTTTACGTCCCAAAGTCTTATTGTCCACCTTGTTCACCATTCCCCAAGCACGTGCAAACCTCTGGCGATAACCTTGGTCTTCTTTGTCGTAGTCGAACACCAAAACCTGGATGAGCATCTCATGAGGGTCGTCCCTTCGGGCATACCCGAACTGCCAAAGTGCTAAGCATGGGTTGTAGGTGATACCTCCCCTAATACCTAGCAGAGGTATATTAGGGAACTCCCCACAGTGGTCAATGATAGAAATATCTTCCAATGATCTCGAGAACCAACGAATATCAGAGTGGGTGAGAGACATCATCCTTTGAGACCAAGTCAATCTTTGCTCAATCTTCAATGCTGACTGAGGCAGGTGTGAAGTGAACCACTTAGCGAGTAAGGGGATACAACATAAAAGGGTACCTTTTTTCTTCATGGTGCGGGTGCGAAGGAAATGCAAGATGTCTCCTAGTAAGGAAGATATAGGATTGCGAGAGAGGAAAACTTTGATGGCATTAACGTCTATGAATTGGTCTGAATTGGGAAATAGAACCCAACCATAAATGAGGAGAGCTAGCACGTCTTTAAAATCTTGGAAATTCATGTCATCCCAGAATGAACGAGCTTTTTCCAATAGAAACTTATCTAGAAAGCCTTTAACCCCACTTCTTGTCTCCCAATTGGCTATGACGTCAACCCTCTTCATATGCAAAGCTTCAGCGATGATTTCAGGTTTTGGAATCCCTTCTAGACCGGTGAACGACATTTGATTAAGCATGGGCACCCCTAAGAGTAGAGAGAACTCTTCTAGTGTAGGTACCAACTGATAGTCCGGGAAAGTGAAACAATGATGTACGGGATCAAAGAATTGGAATAGTACACACATCATCTCTTCTTGGAAGTTGGATGTAGCCAAACTGAGGAGTCGACCATATTTCTTGGTAAAAGGAGAATCCCAGGGAACTCTTGAGGCTAGCTCTTGAAGTTGAGGATGTGCTTTTACAAAGCTGATTCAGATGGTGTTTCTTCGGAGAGAATTCATGTCCTACAAAACAAAAACAAAGATAAATTTCTAAATCCTTGAAATGGTTAGTGAGCATGCATATGATGTTGATGATGTTTATGTACAAGAAAATATACAACAAACAAAACCCTATGGTTTAGGCTTGCATGAGTTTTGTAGGTAAGTACCCTCTAGAAGTCTAGTTGGCTCAACCTGTCTTAGAAATAATGACCGGGTTCTAAAGGATCTCAATATCACCGACCTTTCTATTAGGCATTGTCTCAGCACAACAATCTTTTCTTACAGCCGAGATATCCCAAAAGTCTAGCCTCAATGAGTGTAGTATCGAGTATAAACCAATTTTCAGCTTTGCACCGAAACCGGTTACCTCACTACATCCTAATGGCCAAGTTTGTTCAATTAGGGTTCTAAGGTCAATTATTGCTTCATGACACCACTCAGCGGCCCCGTATTTTTCTCGATTCACCATGAGGGATACTGGTACCCACAAATGCGTCACACTAACATAGCCATTGTTTCAACCATATCGGTCTATGCCGTACAGTCTCCACAATCTATTGCTATTTACCTAAAAAGGTGTCCCAGATCCAGGTGGAGGATCAAAGAAAGCCCAATAGGAAGAACTAAATATAAAGCACACAAATCAAATAATGAAAGCGAGTAAAGGTGATCTAACCCTAAGGTAACCCCAATTTTTTTATTGTCCCCAACAGAATCGCCAGTTCTGTGATACAGTTGGAGAACTGACTTGAGGTGTTTGCATCAAAAATGTTACGGTTTAGCAAGAGTCGCCACCGAATTTTCTTTTATCCAATAAGGAAAGGTGAAAAAGCACAAGAAAGACCTTTTAGAGATGTTTTTGAGTTCGGGGGGTAGATTATGAAAAAGGAAGGTATTAGCACCCTTTTCATCCATGGTTTTCCATGGGCTCTTAGTTACTTGCTAGATCACTTACTTTTGTTTGAATGTGTGCTTGTGGTGTAGTTTTTGAAGGTATTTTGAAATATGTAACACTTTAATGGTTCTCATTTCTATAAGAACGCGTACAAAGTGTTTGTTTGGAAAATAGTTCAAAGGGATGTTTGTGAAATGTGTTTTTGAAAGTATTTTGAAAATGTAACTTCGTAATGATTCTCGTTTCTATAAGAACGCATACAAAGTGTTTGTTTCGAAAATAGTTCAAAGATGAAAGTGTAAGTGTAAAAATGTTTTGTTGTGAGCAAGCGAGTAACTGAGAGCGAACCTACCTACTCGAAAGGTCTTAGATATGCTTTTCCTCCTCCTTTATATGTGGCTATCTTACCATTGATTTGGAAAGAAGCCCCATCGTTGGATGTGAAGGGACGGTCGTTGGGTCATCGTATGACCATGGTGGCAAAGTTATGAGATGACTTAGAACTTTTTCTTTTAGGGACTAAAATCATTTTGATAGGCAACTTTGATAGCGTCATCGAGGGACTATGATCTTATACTTTTGTTTGTGCTAAGACATCCCACATGCATACCATGGCCATTTTTTAGACAACAAGTTGAATTAACCTTAAGGGTGCATGTGTAAATAGTGTGTTTGATTGCATGTATTTAATCTTGATTAGGGTTGTCTATTTTGTTGTTTTCATGTCTTGCCATACATCCTATTTACTAGCAATATATGAAAAAACAAGTAAAGTGCGAAAACGTAAAATCTAAGCTATTACATCGCTTTAGGGGAATGGGGATACATATTTATGAATGGGGGTTGCAAGTAAAATTAAATTCTACATTATTATTACAACCATATCGAAGTGGATTAGAATGTGCGAGAAATATAAATTGCTTATTTATTTAAGAAAAGAAATAAGTTTTGTTTAGGGAAATATTTTGGTCTTTTGTTTTAAGAAATAAAGCAAAACATGAAAAATGCTTTTTTGTGTTTGTTGATTAATTAAATAGAGAGTGATAGCAAAGATAATAAAAAAAGGGTAAAAAGGGAATTAGTGCGCTACTGATTAAGGGAGGTCAGAAGTTCTGACCCTGGAGTACTGCAAAACAAAATTCCTGTTAGTAAAAAAAACATAAACAAATTCGGAAGTTCTGAGTCCATCAGGAGCACATTGGCTTTCAGAAGTTTTGTTACCACCAGCAACAGAATAGGTTTCATAAGTTCTGAGACCACCAACAATAAAATAGATCTCAGAGGTTCTGATATCACTGACAGAACTTGGTCTCTCTCTTCGTGGTAGTCAGAACATCTGCATTTGGTCATTTCTCCACAAAACAGAAGATGTGCATATGACAAATATAGAAGGTTTCATAGCATTTCAGAAACAAGAAATATCATAACCTTAAATCAGAGGCAAGTGCGAATCTACTAATCCTAAATTCTGAGTTCTAATTTCTTTCAGAAGTTCTGAAACTGATTTGTTCCATACTTAGGCAAGCAAACATGTGAAGTCTCAGAATATGTATGACGTCACAAGCATGATATTTACATTATATTTTTTGGACATGCAAATCTGATAATGCTGAAACAATGTGATAAGAGTCAGCAGAAACTTACCTTTCAACTGGAAAAGATTCTGCAAGCTGGAGGTTGGTCCTGGATTTTGGTGATATTTTGAGCTGCTTCTTCACGTACTCAGTGAGATGGAGGTTTTCAACTTCTGGAACAGCCAAGGGGTGATACTCTAAATTCTTTGAGGTGGAGATAAATGGAGAGTGTATGGCAATATGAATACAGAAGTTAAGATAACTTCTAGTATATGAATCAACAAATGTGGGGATGGTTTTAGTCAAGGAATAATTGATTTTTGATGTTGGAATCAAATGCTAAGGTTTTGGTATTTCTGGTGTTTACAACTTTTGGGTTCTTGGAATTTTGCAAAGATTCAAGGCCTTTCTCTTTCTTTTTGGTGATTCTTTCCCTCTCTCCAAAAACCAACCTCTTCCACGTGTGATGGAACAAACTATCTATAAATGGATTTGCTGTGGTTTTGGGGGGAAAACAAATGAGTTTTTAAACATTTTTGTCATACTGTCCCTTTGTTTTTAAATCACAGTTTTCGTAGGCTAATTTGGTGCAAGAAAAACGCAGGCGTGGACTGGATCAGCAGCACCTTGGAGTGTTGTGGCAGCTAGTTGCTGGACTTTACCATAGCAGGGCAGCAGGTTACTTAAACGAGGTTTGGGATTTGGTGATGTTCTGATCGCAGAAAATCAGAAGCGTAACCTCTAAATGTTGAAAGGGCATCCTCTGACCGGAGCGTTGACCATAGCCCCCATATGCTGAAGAATTATGTTCTGACTGAAGAATCATGTTCTGACCAAAGAGCATCGCTTCTGCATGTTCTGATTGAAGCGTCATGTTCTAAATCGTGTTTGCAACTTCTGACTGCACTTGCATAGAGGCTGGCTCAGAAGTTCTGAAGTGTCATATTCTTTAGACACTTAGAAAATTTTCTAAATGCTTGAAAAATTTGATTTTCAAAGTAACTTCTGACTTTTGATTTTTTTTTATGAACCAATTTCATGCCTTAATGAAATATGATTCTTGGAACTTGATTTTTGATTCCAAAGTCAAAGTTTGACTCCTTTGGTGTGTAAATGACCATTTTGCCCTTGTGAACGATTCTCTTGAAAAATCTGTAATTTCAAATTTGCAACTGGATGGAAACAAACTTGAGGGTCTAGGTAGATCCTTTGAGAAATGAGAGGGCAAATTTTGGGGTACAACAGTGGGGTTAGAGGTGATTGTTGTCTTGTTCATGAATTGAATGTATATGATGTTGTATGATGAGAATTGATGAATTATAGATGAATAATGATGTCCAAATGCTATTTATTTTAAGTGGAATTATAGGATAACTATAAGTGATGATTATCCATGATTAGATTAAGTTTTTAGGGCTTAATGTATGGAACCCGTAGTGAAAATGCAGAGAAAATCATAGAAATTATGCAAGATAAAATAGTATGCGTCGACCCCACACATGATGTGTCGATACAAGGAGGTTTAGAGACTCAGGATGAGTCGACACGAAGAGGTTTTGCGTCGATACATAAGGACTTTTAGACTCAGGATGAGTCGATATATAGGAGCATGTGTCGATACATGCTGTGTGGAAGACTCAGTATAAGTCGATCCAAGAAAGGATGCGTCGACTCATGTTGCGAGTTCAGTGCAGTACGCGTCGATCCAAGGAGTTATGCATCAATCCATGTTGTATGGTTTTTGGCAGAATCGTTTAGAAAAGGCTATAACTTGAGTTTTCGGATGCCGTTTAAGGTGTCGTTCGAAGTTTTGAATAGCTAACGCGATGAACTTTATTCTTAAGGATTAAAATGAGGAATATGAAGGATAACCATAAGATTTGAATTAGTTATGATGTAGATCGTTGTGTTGGTTTTTATGCAGAATGATGAGGATGAGATGCTTATAGGCTGTTGTTTGATTTGTAACAGTAGGATTAATAATAATAACGATGTAATATTACAAAATAGTAGTATGTAGAGATTTGGTGATTTAGAAGTAAGCCTTAGTTGATTAACTGATTATAGGCAATATCTTGTTGTAGGCCTATGGCCAACGTTGTGAAATTGATGAGTTACTGTCGTATTAACTGAGTTGTTGATGAGATGTTATTAACAAAGTTGTGTTTGATAAATTATGATGAATAAATGATGTTTGATGAATTATTATGATGATATGAGACATTGATGAAGAGATGCTGAGATGATTTTGAGATGTAGGCCTTTGGTCAACGAAGATGGTGTATTGAGATGTTGTTAATTATGGTGTTGTCATTACATTCATGATTGTGTCGCATATATTGCATTTTGAGATGGAGCTTATGCTCGTTGAGATGACCTATATTGGTGAATATTGAGATGAAGGCTATGCCTTGTTGACGCCTCTATTAATTGACAAATTTTTGAGATGGGAGTTCTGGTCCAAATGTTACCACGTGCATTTGCATAGTATTGAATCGCATTATATGACTGCATAAAGATGTGTGTATTGATGTTGTGAATGTGTTTTATTGTTGTGATTATTATTGATTATGAGATGAGAAATGGTGATGTTATGTGATCTAATTTAATATATTAATTATCATGCGCTTTATTATATTATTAGATATCTCACCCATTCTGTTTGAATGTTGCCCTTATGTTGGTAACATGCAGGTAGTCGAGAGTGAAGGCTGTATACCTTCAATAGTTTGAATCGGTGTCATTGCTATGATATGTAACACTCGGGGGGATGAAAGCTTGTTGTTTTTGATTGTTGATTATTCAGTTGTTGAACTTTAAGCTGATTATTATTAAGTATTTGTTGGTTTGAAGTTGTTGTAATGATGGTAAAGATGTTATTAAGAATTCCGCTGCGTAGATGTTGAATTATTTAACTAAAGATGTTATGATGATGGTTCATCTGATGTTTTAAAAGTGTTATATATCCACGATGAATGCAATGTGTTTTGAAAGAAGAATTTGTGATATCCCGATTCGTTTGCATGCATGATTTTATAATTCTGATTTATTTATATAATTGTCGGGTAGAATTGGGATTTTACAGTTTGGACAGTTTTGATGATAAAACTCATCTGAACCGCAAGAGAAAAAACTTGCAGTTTCATTTGATTCGGTTGACTTGTAGAAAAAAATCGAAGCAAATCAAACAAAATAAATGTGGTTTGGTTTGATTCGGTTCGGTTGGTTTGATTTTTTACAAATATTTTATTGAGTCACATACACATATAGATGACAACATAACTTTGTATTTAGTCATTCATACACTACCAAATAACAACAAAACTCATCATATTTGAACAACAGCTTCCTCTTTAATATATAAAAATTAGATTAGACAAAAGTGGAATAATAAGCATAAAGTAATAGCAAAAAACAATATCAAAAGTCTTATAACGAAACAAACAAATAGAAGGGATGAGAGATTAGTAAAGATGAAAAAGAAAGAACATAAGAGATGAGATATTAGAGAAGAAGATGTGCGATGAAAACGAAATTGAAAGAGAGAACATTTGCATAAAAATGAGAAGGTCAAAAAGAAAGAATAAAAGATAGTAGAGATTAGAGAAGAAGAGCAAAATATATGTGACGAAGAAGACGCGATAATGCTATGAGAGATTTGAGAAGACCAAAATTGAAATCATAAGTGTAAGGATGAGAAAATTGTTCGTTAACATAAGGTTAAAGTATAATAGATTTATGTTTGTGTTGGATGCGAGTTAAGTAAAATTTAGGTCGTAATATAACACGGTTAGATTCGGTTTGCAAAATACAAATCGGAAACCAAATCGAACTGTATAATTTTGTTAAAAGATGACTCAAACACGTCTGAATCAAATGTAAATTTTTGCAGTTTTAATTTAATTTAATTTGGTTTATAATTTTCTATTGGATTTGTTTGATTTTAAATACCACTACTTATTTCAAAATCACCGTGAACACCATGACTTTCGTTCATCTCACATTCAATCCATGCACATAGTACAACACTAGCTCTGCCATTACTTCTACTATTGAATATAATTACTCTTCAAATGTGTAGTTGAGGCTTATTGATGGATATCTCGATTGAAGATAACGACATCACCTTATTGTACCATAAGGTACTGTCCTAAAAACTACATGTCTGAATACTAGTTTCATGTTAATGTCAGGGTATGCATCAGGGCCTTGTACGAGAGGCTCCACTCATTCAATACATCTTCTGAATTCTTAGTTGGTGATTTTCCATTAAAAGAGCCACACATGTGTCATATTCTAAACTTTTAATTTATTTCATGAGCCAAAGGGTAAGAGGCCGAGCCATTATTGATTGAAGAAGTTTAACAACACAACTTTATTTACTGCAAATAACCTAAATTACCTCCTTTCTCACACTTTCCTTCTTTGCAATTAATATATGTTCATGCATGGCATATATAGCAATGGTCCCACTCCCACCTCTTCAAGAGGAATGACCTAAGTTAGATTTTAAATGAGTTCTGTAAAGTCCCGATGCTTTAATTAAATAGAAGGTCCCGCCATCAAAAAGCCACTCATAGCGTTTGAGTTTAGAGAAAGAAGTGAAACTCACCATCACCAAGGTTGAGTTTAGCTAAAGAAATTAGACTGAAAACAAAGAATCAACATTGTTTAAATTCAGGCCAAAATAGTTGTTCACATTTAATAAATGCCATTGTCTAGAAATATCTTCAATTGAGTAAGTATATGACATGAAAAAACATTTTTTACTCTAGGGTCTAAAAAGTAAAAAAAACATTATGATATTGTCATAACAACCATGATAAAAATGTATCGGAAATACTACAAGAAAATTATATCTAATAAAGTGATTTTTACGTCACAACATAAAAAATCACATCACAAACATAAATTTTCACGCCGTAGGATTTCGTGTGGCAACTCTATTACGATATAAAAATCACGTTATAAGTTTGCCGCATAATATTTACATCGCTGCAGTTTGCCACATAATATTTATGACACAACATGATGCACAAATTGTCTCTGTTTTAAAAGCTATAATATATATATATATATATATATATATATATATATATATATATATATATATATATATATATATATATATATATATATATATATATATATATATATATATATATATATATATATATATATATATATATATATATATATATATATATATATATATATATATATATATATAATAGAAAAATATAATGTTGTGCTTTTAGTTTTGTGTTTTTAATAATAATATATTGTTTTTAATATTCTGTTTTTAATAAACTTTTTTTAATAAAAATATGATATAACTGAAAATATTCTTTTTTTTAATCTTATATTTTTAATTAAAATATAATATATATTAAAATATAACATAAAATATAAATATATCTTCTATTTTTCATTTTAAATAAAATATAACACAAAATATAATAAAAATTAAACATAACATGAAATCTATTTTTAATAAATCTGTATATTTTAATTTAATAATATATTATCAAAAATAAATATTTATGGATTAATTTTCTTTATAATATATTAAAAATTAAAACAACTACTACATAATTAACACTAGAATAACCAACAACCCAATATATTAAAATATGCAAAAAAATAAAAAAGAAACTGCTAAAATACCTCAAAAAAGTTTTTAAAAAATTGAATCTTGAACCTTGTATCCTGCTATATCTTAAATCTTGAAGAAAAAATCAACAATGTTAAAAAAAAAAATTAACATAACATTTAACATATAAAATTCGAAAATCAAAAGGAAAAATTAGAATATCTTTTAATTTGAAGATGGAAAAATTGAAATTGAGAAATATAATATGTGGATGAAGTTGGAAATGTTGGAGGAAGAAGAGAGGTGGAAGTGAATAAGAGAGTTGAATGAAGAAGAAGTGGATTCTGGAACACTGAACGCGTTTTTTTGGGGATTTATAAAAACTTCAGCGACGTGATACTGGGGGAGTCCAAGCGACGACCGAGGAGTTAAAGGATCCCTTTGATGCCAAAAATCTAGGAAAGGGTGTGGCTGGAGAGGATGAAGTCACTCTCTTTAATATAGATACCAAAGAAGTTTCTCATGGTTTCGCTATCCCTAAGCTTCATACACCGGATCCAAAAACTACAAAGGTGTACATGGATGAGTTGAAGAAGAAGAAGAAATGGGTTCTGGAAAACCCTAGGAGTTTCATCGTTGCAAAATATCTTCAACCTGAAATATCATAAAAAATCTTCCAACTGATATTCATCAAATGTCATTTAGTCAACAAATATTCATTTTTTCAATAGGTTTATTCTTTACTGAAGTAGTTTATATATAACTTTATTTTTTTACTGAAATAGTCTCTTGATCATTTTGCTTAGGTTTTTTATGTTAGTTTGTCTATTGATCACTTTGTTTTTACTGTTTGATTCAGGTTAGTCTCTTGATAGTCATGGCTGATTCGATAAGCATCTCTCATACAACATCTGTTGCAACCTCTGTTAATACAAAACGTAAAAGAAAAACTAGAGGTGTCACGATGTATACCAAGGTGAAAAAAGCCCACGAAACTAGTGTTCGCTATCCGATTAGAGTTGATATAGAAACCGATTGGGCTTCTGGTGAATATGCTGGTGACTTTATGGATTACATTGTGTTATAAGGTAGAAGTAAAGTGGGTATTTTGATAGATAGTTGGCACGAGGTTGATGATGAATTGAAAGACGACATATGGACTGATATTACAGTATTTATTTTGAATTTTATGACTTTTTTTACAAGTATCTTTTTTGTTTAATACTAATTACATCTATATTGTGTAAACATATGATGCGTTCATAGTTAGTCCAAATGATAAGAACGTGAAAAATAAATGCTTTCATATTATGGTGAGCGTTGGAGGGGCTTTAAGACATAACTCACCCATGATTATATTGAACATGGAGAAGATAAAGAACGACCTCCATACAAGGTGTATTCATATATTGATCAAGATGTTTAGGAGAAATTTGTAGAGTCTCACACCACTACTGCCTTCTTGGCAAAGAGCCAAAAAGGAAAGGAAAATTGAGCTAGAAATATCTATCAACATAGGTTGTTTCATGGAGGATATCAAATACTTGAAAAAATATGTTGATCAAAGAAAAAAGAAAACAAAGGGAGGAAGAGCCGAGAGGTTCTATAAGTCTTGATTACACTCTATCTCCACCATCATGCCACTAGAAATAGAAGGGGATATGTCAAAGAAAAGAAAGTGAGTTCACATCAGATGTTATGCGTGATGTAGCTCAAAGGATTATAAGTAGATACTTTTTTCAACAATATTTATTTTTAGTTAAATCAATTTAGTAAAGAAGAAATTTAATATGTGTTTGTAGGATGATCTGGTTGAACAAACCAAAGCCGACCTCTTCACTTCACTAGATCGTCCTGATATCTTGCTAGAAGTGATTGGAACTAAGGAGCAACCTCGACGTGTCCGTGGTCTTAGAAGAGGCGTTGGCTTCAAGGTATTTTTTGGACCCCCTAAATCATCTACAGAGAAAATTAGTAAGAGAGATTAAAGAGATTGTTTATGTTGAGTTGGGGAAGAAAAGGGAGAAGTGGAAAGGGGAGCATGATAGGAAGTTGGAGGAGGAGAGCGAGAGGTGGTTGCAGACGGTGTGAGAGAAGATCTTGGAAGAGGAAAAGGATAGGTTATTGCATACGATATGGGATACTGTCTAGAAAGAGCAAGAGAAACAAGAGAGGATGAATGAGGATGAGCTTGGGAAGGTGTCCGAGAAGTGTACTCACGATGTGCTTGAGGTATATAAGTTGTATGTTTTTGTTATTATTGTATGTGTATTTTAATTTTGAATTGTAATTATGTTGTTTTTATGATGTAGAAATTGAATTCGTTTGGTCTATTCAGCCACATAATTTCAAATCAGTTAGAAATTCAAGAGAATGTAGTTGAGAAAGTTATGAGTGATAACAGCGCGAAAGAAAGTTTTTCTGCCAACCTAGGCAGTATTGAACCTACACCACCAAAAAAAGATAGTGTTAAAAGACTAGAAATGATGATGCAAAGCATTTACAACATATGCTTGGGTATTACATTAAGTCATGATCCAAAGCAGTTATTCGTACTTTATAAGATTTCTTTACATGAACTTTTTAAGGAAACTGTGGACCTAGACAATTTCATATTACAAATTGTATGCTCGTAAGTATAGTTTTTATGTTGGTTTCTATTTCTATTCATATGTTCTTGTACTTTAATATAAAAATTTGATCTTGCAGGTACATCCGTGAGGTATGTGCTAAAAGGAAGCTTCTACAGGACACAATATCAAAGGTTATGTATAAGACAAGTTAAAAGGGAACATCAAATATTTTTATTTGGCCCCGTTTTGTTAGAACAAGATTTGGATTGTACAATTAATCCTTGGATTTTAATGATAACAATACATATATTTTATATGTACAATTTTTTTTATAATAGTTTCTTGAGTGTGCAGATTAAAAGTTCGAATTAATTCAGGACAATTGTCTGGAGAATCATAAGAAATATACTAAGCACACATCATAAAGACTATTGCATCTGCTTCTAAAGAAACATCAGTAGTTTTGAAGAATGTTGAATGCTCACCAGAAAAGGGTTGTGTACTTCTCAATAAGTTGTTGCTTCAGAAGTCACAAGTATTCTAGAAGAAAGGAATTATGTTAGAGCTTCTGCTCCAAGATCAAAAAACAAGATTGCACCAGAAAAAAGCTTTTGTGTCAAAGATCAGAAGTCAATATTTGTTCGTCAGAAAAGATGCTGCTTCTAATTCTCAAGACAAAGTCAAGATTCTGAACACGTCAAAGTAAAGCTTCTACTTTTGAATCAGAAGTCAAGATTTGTTCATTAGAAAACTTGTTGCTTCTAATTCTGAAAAACAAAGTCAATATTCTAAAGACTCGGATACTTTGTGGAATATGCACACATAACTTCACATCAGAAACATTCCATCAGAAGACAGATCAAGGAAATTTAGATCTTCTGGACTCATTACTATTCTACATCATATAGTCCATCAAAAAACAAGATCAAAAGATGATATCTTCTCAAGCCAATCTACTTCATCAGAAGTAATATTCATTAGAAGACTGTATCATCAAAAACATGCGCCAGAAGAGTTAGTACAAAGGTACAATTACACATTCCACTCAAATGGATGTACTGTGTACTATTTGTCTCCCATAATTATTTCTTACGGTTACCGCAACTGGCAATGAAAGTGACGTGTGTACTACTGCAACAGTCTACTCTTCAAAGCCTATATAAAGGATCAATTGTTTCATTTGCAAAATACAAGACTTGAACATTAGAACAGTAACGCTACCAAAATCAAAACAAGAGAAAGAAAAAATCAAAACACAAGAGTTGTTTCTCATTATTGTGTTGATATTATTATTTTTTAGAATACAAGAGTTGTTGCTCATTATTTGTGTCTATTGTAATTTGTTTAAACACAAGAGTTGTTGCTCATATTTGTGTTAAGAAATCTATACTTAAACATTTGTGTAATCCACTTGTAAGAAGCAATCTTGTAAACACATTATTCAACTGTAAGTTGATTGTTCCTTGAGTGACCGGGTAGGTCAGAATACTCAAGAAGATTTAGAGAAGTTGTTGGTGTAAGCCCTAAAAGCCAGTTTTTTTGGTACTTGTATCGAATTATTTATAATTACTAAAAGGCATTTCTTTATTATGTTTGTTTTTCCAAAATAATAAAGTCCCTAGAATAGCTAGTTCATTTAATGAAATATTAAGTGTGATTTAATCATGAAACCTCATTAAACAGAAGGACAATGTTCTTAAAGTATCTGTAGTCGAGATTTATTGTGAAGTGAGATAACATTAAAGCAATAAGACAATTATGAAGATAAACTGATGATCACATCTCATGAATTATGGATAAGGAGTTATCAAGTCTTAACATAAGTATGAATATTAAGAGTAATATTAATACTAGATTGACCCACTATGAGAGTACTACATAGAATGTTATACAAGTGTCATGAGTTACTCTCAGGATGATAGTGGTGTATACCACCCTTCGACCTGAAACCACTATGGACCCCAGATGTAGATTCGATTACTTTGTTAATGATCAAACATTATATGTAACTAGATGACCAAAAAGATAGTTGATGGGTACTCCACAAGGCATGCTAAGGGACATGAGTGACCTAGATAGAATTTCCCCATCCTGCGTAACAGGATTAATGCCTAAGAGCCAAATATTGAACTGGACAAGGGTGACACGGTCTATGTCTTGTGTTCAATATATACATGAGGGAAAAAAGGTAATTATATACATAAACATTATCACATAAAAGGTTTTGTTAGATCACATGTCATCTTCGTAACTCGAATAGCAGTGATGTGTTGCTAGATACCGCTCACTGTTTATTATGTTAAATGTGTGATTTAATATAATTGCCAATGTTACGAGAACCTACCGGATCACTGTCATATCCCAAATTTTCACCACTGATATTAATAGTCAAAATATCTTATTGTACTGTTTTTTAATGTTGTTGTTACTACACATCTATTTTAAATTAGGATATAACTTATAGAATGTTGTTCTAAAGAAAATCATTGTTTCTAAACTAGGACAAGGGGTGTATTTTATATAAAAATGGGTTTTTATTTTGGTTTGAATCTTTTGGCCCATTAAGGATTAGTAAAGAGGCCCGTGTCAATTAAATTAAGTTATTTAGTCTTATTTTTTATATTTAAATAGAGTTGACCGAAGTCAACCTTTCTAATTATTTTGTTTTATTTAATTTTTACCATTGTTAGTATTATCCAGTATTATTAAATTATTATTGCATTATTATTATTTGATTAATGATATTTATTGAAACATTTTTCTATTATTACTATTACTCATTTTATTATTATTTGGAGAAGTTGACTAAGTCAACCAAGGGTTTATAAACCCTAATCTCAGTACTACGCCTTGGACCTTCTTTCTCCCTAAGCGAACAACACAAGCATGTTGTACCCCAAAATCTGCCCTCTCATTTCTCAAGGAATTTCTCACAAGGATTCTCAAAATTCAAACTTGCACAAGTACACTTGGATTTTCCAGCATCAAGTTAAAGAGGAAACTGTTAAAAAGGGCAAAGCAGATGAAAATATTCTTTTTGATAAAATTGAGAAAAAACAAGTTTTCTTCGATTTTACATCTTTCTATTGGGCATTTTGGCTCCTTCGATGCAAGCTTTGGTTCAGAGTTTTCGTTTGAACATTTGAATTCTTTTGAGCAAGATTCCTGCTTCGTTTGGACACTGGTATTCTTTTGGTCAAGTTTGTTTCCTGCTTCGTTTGGGCACTGGACTTCTTTTGGGCAAGTTCATTTCCTGCTTCGTTTGAACATTTTAGTTTCTTTGTGCAAGATTGTTATACATCTTTCATTTGGCCATATGGCCCCTTTCCTGCATGTTTGCCAAATTCACAAGGCAGAACTTCCCACCATGCTACCATGCACAAGGCCAAAGTCTCCCTTTGAAATAACTTGTTGCAAGCTTCAACAGGGAAACACTTATCTTCAACTAGCTTCAATTCACAAGGCAAAAAGCCTCATGCTGATGTCCTTCGATTCAGGAGGCAAAGGCCTCTTCTCTAGTCTCCTTCAATTGCACAATTTTCCTCTTTCATACCTATTTCGTTTGGGGCATGTGGCCCTCCCTTGATGCAAGCCTCGTTTGGGCATTTTTACTTCTTGCATGTCTCTTTCGTTTGGGCATATGGGCCCCTTTGTTGCAAGCTTCGTTTGGGAATTTCGAACTCATACATGCATCTTTGTTTGGGGCGTGTGGCCCCCTTCAATGCAAAGTTTTGGTTACACCCTTCATTTGAGAAAAGGCTTCTTGCATGTTTTCTTGGAGTCATAAAGCAATAGCCTCCTAAAGCTTTTCTTCGATTCAGAGGCCATTTGCCCTTTGCATGATCCCTTCGACTCACAAAAGCCAAGACTCCCTTTAGGCCAGAATGCACAAAGCAAAAACTCCCTCATGGCTAGCATTCATAAGAAAATGGCACCCACAAAGCATTGGCTACTTTCATGCTAGTTTCGATTGGGCAATATCTCCCTTGGAAATAGTTTGCTTCAACATACAATTTCTACACTATGACACATAACTATTGTCTCGTTTGAAGGATGTACCATGGTGGCACATTCGAAGGACTTTCCAGACATACCGGGATATCCAAATCGAATGACATATTTTGGTGATCCATTCCAGGGGCATGCATTTGGTCCATTCGAAGGAACATACAAAAGGCATATTCGAAACGCAACTATTTGGACCCCTTCAAAGAATACACATATGAGCCATTCAAAGAGCACTTTGACTTGAAAAGAAATGTTGTTGTCTGAAAAGGAGAGTCGAAGGATATGGCTAGGGGATCAAAACAAAAGGTTGAAATATCCAAATATACTTGCTGACCAGAGTCCCATGCGCTACCAAGTTCAGGCCTGATACACTGGCCATAACACTCCAAAACTGCTGCACAACAGTCCTGCAACACTCCCCTTGTTCTTGCACCAATTTGGCATACAGATACTTCCCCTTGAAAGCTACAAGAACATCATTCATTTTCTGTTTAAATTTATTTTTGTTTTCCGTCCTAAAACATCAGCCAAAATCACCTATAAATATGAGCCTCCGCCACACATTTTAGGGGCCCCTAGATAGTTGTAAGAAAACTCTTGTTGCGAAAAAGTGATAAATCTCTCAAAAAACTCTCAAACATTATCCAACGTTTTTTCAAATATTCCAAACACTTCTAAAAAACTCAGACCCCTTCACACACTAAGTGAACCCTTCGATTCACTCCTCAAGCTAGCAGATAACTAACCTTTAACCCATTCCTCAACTACAATATAACAATATTTTGATTTACTCCCTTACCTGTTATAGAGTAACCTTCGATCCATCCATATACTCTCCTTCGATTCAGTTACTACTCAAACAAGGTAGTAACTGGACTAGCCTCAGGGAGACTCCAACGAACTTCCATTCACCACCAAGGAAGTCACTTGCATTTCTTTCAATTTAAGCGCTTCAAGAGGTTCTCTGTGTCCTTCGATTGGCTAAATACTCAAGCCTTTCGAATCTCAATATGAGGACCTAGCATTCTTGCAGTCGAAGGAGGAAGCAAGAAGCTTGAGGCGAAGAGTGTACCTCACGTTGACTCCAGGTCCCAGTCAAAAGAAGTAGGAAAAGGATGAAATCGAAAGGGGTGACCTCACTGACTCCAGGAAAAAATCGAAGGATGCCAGGAAGAGAAGAATCAAAGGGTTCTGCTGCCCAAATTGAAGCACTCATTTTTCTTTCTTTTATTTTGTTTTTGTCTTTATATTTTCTTGCTATTAAATATGGTTGTAATAGTGTAGGATTTATTTTCTGCATTTTTATTGCTTTTGTACAAATGTTAGTAATTAGGATGTATGGAAAGATAAAACCAACAAGTTAAATCACATTAATCAAAGACTAAATACATGCAAATCAAACACATTATTCACACACATGAACCCCTAGGGTATCTCACTTGTTGCCTCGTAAAAATAGTCATGTCCCTCAAATATGGGCGTTTTAGCAAAGACCCTCGATAAAAGATTGTAGTCCCTCGATGATCCTTAATGTTGCCTTCGGTAAATGATCTAGTCCCTAAACGAAAATTACTAAAACGTCCCATAAGTTTCCTTCTATGACTATACAAACGTCCCACGCCCGTCCCTTCACATTCAATGATGGGGTTTCTTACCAAATCAATGGTAAGATATCAACATTTAAAGGAGGAGGAAAAGAACGTTAGACCTTTTTGAGTAGGTAGGATGCTCATAGTTGCTCGCTTGCTCACAAGAAAAACATTTTACACACCAACACTTTCATTTGAAACATTTTCTAAAGACAAAGTTCTTCGTACGCATTCTTATAGAAACGAGAACCATTACAAAGAAACTTTCAAAATCAATTTCAAAAACACATTCCACAAACACCTCTTTGAACTATTTTCAAAACCAACACTTTGTACGCGTTCTTATAGAAACGAGAACCATTACAAAGACGGTTTCAAAGTACTTTCAAAACCCACACCACAAGCACATTCTCAAACAAAAGCAAGTGATCTAGTAAGAAACTAAGAGCCCGTAGATAACTACGGATGAAAAGGGTGCTAACACCTTCCCTTTTAATAACCTACCCCCCGAACTCAAGAAATTAATCTCAAAGGTCCTTCATTTTCTTTTCACCCTTTCCTTATTGGATAAAAGAAAAGTCGATGGCAACTCTTGCTATCTGCAACAATTGCAATCAAACGCAAAACAATCAAGTCAGTTCTCTCACCATATTACAGAACTAGCGACTCTGATGGGGAACTACTTAAAAGTTGGGTTACCTTAGGGCTAGATCACCTTTACTTTCTCTTCATTGTTTGACTTGCTTGCTTTACATTATGGTTCCTTGTTTGGGCTTGTTTTGATCCCCTACCCGAATCCGGGGCACCTTTTTAGGTAAGTAGCAATAAGTTGTGGAAACTGTGCAGGGTATATCGATATGGTCAAAGCAATAGTTACGTTAGTGTGACACGTTTGTTGGTACCGATAGCCCTTGAGTAGTCAAGGAGAATACGTGGCCGCTGTGTGGTGTCATGAAGCACTAACTGACTTTAGAACCTTACTTTAACAACTTGGCCATTAGGAAGTAGTGAGTTAGCCGGCTTTGGTGCTGTCTGAAGTTGGTTGATAATCGATGCTATGCTCATTGAGATCAGACTTTCGGGATATTTTGGTCGCCAATAAAGAGGCTTGTGCTGAAACAGTTCCCGATGAAGAAATATCAGGGATAATGAGACTCCCTATAACCCGTTTACTTTCTAGGATAGGTTGAACCAACTAAACTTCAAGAGGGTACTTACCTATGAACCTCATGCAAGCCTAAACCTAAGGACTTGTTTGATTGACTTGTGCATATGCTTGTATATAACATCATGGCATCATACCATATAATTTTAGACTAACCATTTCAAGGATCTTGAGATTCATCTTTGTTCTGTTTTGTAGGACATGACTCTCACTCGCAGGAATACAATCTAAGTCAATCTCGTACGAGTACCTTTTTAGCTCAAAGTATTAGCATCAAGGGTCCCTAAGAATTCTCTGTTCACCAAAAGACATGGGCGACTTCTCAACCTGGTTACCTTAAGCTTTGATGAAGACATGATGAAAGTGCTCTTCCAGTTCTTCGACCCTTTACACCATTGATTTACCTTCCCCGATTACTAACTTGTGCCTACTATGGAAGAATTCTATCAACTCTTGGGAATTCCTATTCTCAATCAATTACCTGTCAATGGTATTGAAAGAGACCCGAGCCCTGAAGAGATTGCCCGAGCTTTACACTTACAACAATCTGACGTCACGGTTAACTAGGAAACAAGAAGTGGCGTCAAAGGGTTCCTAACTTTGAAGAAATCTTGGCTCTTCTCATCTATGGGATGGTACTATTTCCTAATCCTGACCAAGTTATAGATGTGAATGCAGTCAAAATTTTTATATCTTGCAATCCAGTGCATACTTTGTTGGGAGATATCTTGCATTCTCTCCACTCTTGCACCACGAAGAGAAGAGGAGCCCTTATGTGTTGCACTCCTATGTTGGCTAGGTGGTTTATTTCTCACCTACCCCGATCCGTTGTGAAGAACGAGTAAGGTTTGAGATGGTCCAATAGGTTGATGTCACTTAGACATTCAGATATTCACTGGTGTTCTCGATCCTTGGAGGACATTACTATCATCGACCGTTGTGGGGAATTCCATAATATCCCTTTGCTTGGCATTATGGGAGGTATCACTTACAACCCTTGTTTAGCTTTGCGATAGTTTGGGTATGCATGAAGAGATGGTCCTCATGATGCGCTCATCCAAGGTGTGGTGTTCGACTACGAGAGCAATGGCCAAGGCTACCGTCAAAGGTTTATACGAGCTTAGGGGATGGATAACAAAGTGGATAGTAAGACATTGGGACATAAAAATTATATTCCCCTTGAGCCTGACCTTAGGTGGGTACGAACTCGTGCTCACAGTCTCGTAATGCCTTACCCCTCCATCCTACTTGTCATCATGGAGCCCGTTGCTGAAGGAGATGTTCCGTATACTTTCCTTTATCCCAACATGCCTACCTCTCTTGAAGACTTGCAAAAGGATTATATTCAGCTAATAGAAGAGTGAGACACCTTCGAAGCCCAGTTCCACACGAGTGAGAAGAATGTTCTGGAACTCACAAAGAAGCTCCATGAAGAGTGAAGTTTGAACGCCTATATTGCACCAAAGAGGATGCGTTCGACCTTTTTGTATTAGGAGTTTTATTTTTGTATTTTATTTCTTCTATTGTAAGCCCTAAGAGGCATGATGTAATCAAACTTGGATTTATTAATGCAATGTGTGTTTCCTGTTGTCTAAACAAATTTAAATCTCTAAATTTCCTTGAAATCATTTGCATATGCATTTTCATTCATCATGATGCAAACATGTTTTTTACAACAGGTCTCCTTATCTTTCTACTGTTTATTTCAGTGAGATGGATATTTAACAGACAATAAAGGATCTTCAAGCGTAGAATGCTCAATTCCAACAAATATTCCTGACTCTGGCTAAAGGACAAGAGGACCTAAAGGCTCTTATGATCAAAGATAAGAAGAAGAAGGCGAAGAAACCAGTCGGCATTTTGAATTTGGGAAGAAGGTTCAGAAGACCAGCCAAGTGAACTCTAGATTTCGGAACCTCGTTGGGTGAAGGAGATAATCAAGAAGGAAAGAACAAGGAAGGAAATGACAACCTAGAGTTTGAGAAAGATGAAGCTGACTACTCTGAAGAACAATATCCTCCTGTTGATGATAAATACAAACAGCTGGAGGATCGCCTCAATGCTATGGAGATTAAGAGGGTACCCTGGCTGGATTTTGAAGAGCTTGGACTGGTCTCAGGGGTGGTCATCCCGCATAAATTCAAGGTCTCCACATTTGCTAAATATGACGGTGTCTCTTGCCCTAAGCTGCATTTAAGGTCATATGCCAAGAAGATTCAAACCCATACTACTGATAGGAACCTATGGGTACATTTATTCTAAGAAAGTTTGACAGGGACGCAGTTGGATTGGTTATATAAGTTGGAAGGAACCAATATTCGCAATTGGGAAGATTTGGATGCTGCTTTTTACAAGCAATACTAGTATAATGCTGACCTAGCTCTAACTCGAACACAACTGCAAGGCATGTCTATGAGTGCTGGTGAGGGTTTCAAAAATTATGCCCAAAAATGGAGGGATCTCGCAGGAAGAGTCCAGCCACCTTTATCTGATAGAGAGTTGGTGGATATGTTCTTGGGCACGTTGTCTGGTCCATTCTTCAACCATCTAATCGAAAGCTCTTCAGCTGGATTTACTGAGCTAATCATGACTGGTGAGCGGGTAGAAGCCGATATTAAGAGAGGAAAAATTTAAAGGGACGCATCCTCAAGCATGATGAAGAAACCCTTCATTGGAAATAAGGAGGTCAGTGTTGCTTAAAGCCACAGGAATCAAAACAAAACTGAACGCGCCCGACGGTAGGGGCTGTTATAATCTCCAATCCTGTATCAAATAAATAGCGAAACCATTAACGTAGGCCGAAGGCGCCCATAAGACGGTTCACCCGGATCAAAATGATCTTTCCCAGGTTTTTCCATATCTATTAAAGTCCAATCTGGTGACTCTAAAGGAAGCTCCCAAGAACCCAAATACTGCTTCTCCCCACTACAATCCGAATGCTCGATGAACCTATCATTCTGAAAGTCCGGGGCATGATACAAACAGTTGTTGGGCCCTGAAGAATAAGGTACAAGACCTTATGGAGGCGAAAGAGATTGAGTTTGACCCTCCAGAAACACTTAATGTAAAAACAACACCAATGCCCAAACATGGCCAAGGTGTCCATGCTATTGATGATGACCGTTTTGTTTCCTCTATAGATGAATTAACTACTCCCTTTTTGACTGTTAACAAAATCTATTGCGAGCCAGTTTATTTTCGGGCTGTGATGAAAGTTGTCACTTATGTATGTCTCTATCAGATGGCTGTTTGTTACTATAGATGGGCGTCCAACGCCTGATGGTTAACAAAGAAATCATGTTCGAGAAAGTTCCTCTTTCCATAAATTCATGTGAAGATATTTCAATAATCACCATTTTAAACAATCCTCCCAGGGTCTCCACCAAAAGACCCGTCAGGATTACATCTGTTCCAAAGTTTACTCCCCTAATCATCACCATGCCGGGGCTAATACCGTATTCCTCAGATAAAGTTGTCCCTGGAATTATGGGGTCGGTGTCTATTACCATGGTGTCAAGCAAGACCTATTGGCTATTGAAGACAAAGTTGATGAAGATACTTAGCCTGACATTGACAATATTGTCGGGACCAGTAAAATTACGAGAAATGGAAGAGTTTTCTCTCCCGAGATCTCTCCAAAAACTGTTGCTATTCCTATAATTATTCCTGCTACTGCTCCTGTCAGTGTTCCCAGTATTACTCCTATTGTTAATCCTACTGTTATCCCTGCTACCAAGTTGGTCGAGACACGGGGCAAAGAGGTATTGATTGAGCCTGTCCCGACGGAGGCGCATCCATAAGTCACCCTTGAGGTTTCTAAAAGAGAAATGGAAGAGATATTAAAGATAATCAAGAAAAGTGATTACAAAGTTGTGGAGCAGTTGGGGCAAACCCCCTCAAATATATCAATGCTGGCCTTACTTTTGTGCTCTGAGGCCCACGCTAAGGCTTTAGTAAAATTTCTGAAGACCGCCCATGTGCCCCAAGAGACCTTTATTGATCAATTCGAGAATTATGTAGACATTCTAATGGCTGATAATGGACTGGGTTTTTCTGACGCTGATTTAACTCCCAAGGGAAGGAAACACAATGATGCCTTGCATGTCTCCATTGAGTGCAGGGGCACTACATTAGCCCATGTTCTGATGGATACAGGTTTATCGCTAAATGTCTTACCCAAGAATTATCTTGACCGGTTAGATTGCGAATGACTCACATTGAAGCCCAACAACATTGTGGTGAGGGCCTTCGATTGTTCTAAAAGAACGGTGCACGAGGAGGTGAACATCCCTATCAAAGTTAGAACTCAGACTTTTGATTCAACCTTCTATGTGATGGATATCCGCCCATCTTATTCCTGTTTATTGGGTCGACCCTGGGTCCATGGGGCTGGTGCTGTCACTTCTACCCTACATCAGATGTTGAAGTACCCAGTCAAGGGAAAGATTATCACAGTCCATGGGGTCGAGGAATACATGGTTAGCCACCTGAACTCTTTCAGGTATGTTGAAATGGACGACGATTTCATTGAGACCCCCTGTCAGAATTTTGAGGAGGTTCTACAGACGGTTGTTGTGACCAAGACTGCTACCAAGGCTCCAAAGATTACCAGACCTCCATTGAAAATGGCTTCTCTGAAGGATTCTAGAGCAGTAGTTGAGGAAGGTGGATGTACCATTTGGGGCGAACTTCCGGATATTCCCTACAAATATAAAAAATTTGGTTTTGGTTTTACCTCGGAGGCCCAAAGATCTGTTCGATGTACTCGCATTGGGGGACCACCATTACGCATCAACAATCATGGAGTCAACGCGTTGGAAGATAGTGATAGTAGCTGTGACATGGACGAGTGGATTTTTCCAACCATCGGCGGTGGACTCAACAATTGGGAGGCCAAAGATTTTGTTCCTATTAATTTTATTCAAGAGTAATTGTCTTTTAAATTTTCGGACTTGTAATATTTAAACAATTTAAACTTTAAAACCTTGTGTCTTACCCGAGGCACAATGGTCCATCTGTGAGGGTTGTTACTTAATCTTCATATGTCATTAATAAATCATGGGACGTTTTTGCATGCAAATTTTATGCTCTTTGTTTCCTTTTTCTACCTTTTATTTTATCAAAGTTAGCTATGCTCTTACACACACTCACATATCAAAATGCAGATCCACATCCACTCGGGATCCCATTGGTAACGGTTCTGCTATTGCCTATTATGACTTTGAAAATCCGATCTACCAAGCCGAGGACGAAGGTGAGGAATATTTTGAGGTACCAGGGGAACTTGCTAGATTATTACAACAGGAAGAAAGGACCATACAGCCCCACGAAGAGCCGGTTGAAACAGTTAACTTAGGTACTATAGAGGACAAGAAAGAAGTCAAGATAGGTGTCAACCTGGAGCATGGTGTCAAGAAGTGTCTAACTCAGATATTACATGACTATGTTGAGGTCTTTTCCTGGTCATACGAAGACATTCGAGGAATCGACACTGACATCGTGGTCCATCGTGTGCTGACAAAAGAAGAATGCCCTCCAATGAAACAGAAGGTTTGTCGTATGCGGCCAGAAATGTCAGAAAAAATCAAGACTGAAGTCATGAAACAGTTCAACGCTGGATTCTTATTTGTCACCTCTTATCCATAATGGGTTTCCAATGTTGCTCCGGTGCCCAAGAAGGACGGTAAGGTACGTATATGTGTGGATTACAGAGACCTAAATAGGGCAAGCCCCAAGGATGACTTCCCGCTTCCCCACATCGATATTCTAGTTGACAACACCGCACAACATAAAGTATTCTGCTTCATGGATGGTTTCTCCAGATACAATCAGATTAAAATGGCACCCGAGGACATGGAGAAAACGACCTTCGTCACACAATGAGGCACTTTCTGTTACAAAGTTATGCCATTTGGGCTAAAGAACGTTGGGGCAACCTATCAGCGTGCCATGGTAGCTTTGTTTCATGATATGATCCATCACGAGATAGAGGTCTACGTGGACGATAAGATAGCCAGATCTCAAACTGAAGAGGAACACCTGGACCACCTACAGAAGCTATTTGAAAGATTGAAGAAATACAAACTAAGGTTGAACTTGAATAAATGCACCTTTGGAGTAAGGTCCGGTAAGCTCTTAGGCTTCGTTGTTAGCGACAAAGGTATTGAAGTGGACCCTGCAAAGGTAAAAGCAATACAATAAATGCCCACTCCTCGCACTGATAAGGAAGTTAGGGGATTCTTAGGACGGCTAAACTACATCTCCAGATTCATTTTCTATCTAACCGCTACTTGTGAACCAATCTTCAAATTACTGAAGAAAGATCAAGTGATGGAATGGAATGACGACTACTAGGATGCCTTTGACAAGATCAAAGAGTACCTTCAAGAGCCTCCCATTTTGATGCCTCCAGTTGACGGAATACCTCTGATCATGTACCTAACAGTTTTAGAAAATTCAATGGGGTGTGTGCTGGGGCATCATGACGAGTCTGGCCGAAAAGAGCATGCAATATACTACCTGAGAAAAAAGTTTACCGACTGTGAAACCAGATATTCACTGCTCGAGAAAACTTGTTGCGCTCTGGCATGGGCTGCTCGCCGACTAAGACAATGTATGCTGACTCACACTACATTGTTGATATCCAAGATGGATCCTATTAAATACATATTCGAGAAGCCCACCCTCTCTGGAAGAATAGCAAGGTGGCAGATGGTCCTGACCGAATACGACATTTAGTACATTACCCAAAAATTAATAAAGGGAAGTGTACTAGCTGATCATTTGGCTCATCAAGTTGTGGATGACTATCAATCCATGAATATCGAATTCCCGGATGAAGACATCATGTTGGTGAATGATTGTGAAGAACTCGGACCATATGACGGGCCTAAACAAGGATCCCGATGGACCATGGTTTTTGACGGAGCTTCCAACGCACTCGGAAAAGGCATCGGCGTTGTGATCATATCTCCTGAAGGTTTTCATACTCCCTTCACTACCAGGTTGTGTTTCAACTGTAACAATAATATGGCTGAATATGAAGCATGCATTATGGGTCTCAAAGCTGCCATAGATTTGGGGATCAAATCCTTAAGTGTATTTGGAGACTCAGCCTTAGTAATCAGTCAGATCAAAGAAGAATGGGACACAAATAATCCTAATATCATTCCTTACAAAGAACATGTGTTGACACTGATCCCACATTTTAAGGAAATTACCTTTGAGCATTTTCCACGAGAGGAAAATCAACTAGCAAACGCGCTAGCTACTATGTCATCCATGTTCAAAATTAGGTGGGATAATGAGGCTCCTCAGATCACTATCGAGAGGATGGAAGAACCAGTATACTATCACGGGATTGATACTGAAGAAGTAGTGGACAAATCTTGGTTTCATGAAATTAAAAGGTATCTTGAGGCCCAAGAATATTCTGAGGGAGCTTCAGTCAGGGATAAGATGTTCCTAAGAAGGTTCTCTGCTAAATTCATTCTCAATAATGGAATCCTCTATAAGCGCAACCACGACTCTACTTTGCTTCGGTGCATAGACAAGAGTGAGGCAGAAAAGATCATGGTTGTCTTACACGAAGGTACCTTTGGCACCCATTCTAGTGGGCATAAAATGGCTAAAAAGATCCTACGGGAAGGATATTACTGGTCCACCATAGAAGCAGATTGTTTCAGCATTCATGAACTTATTACAAGTGTCAGATCTATGTTGATAAAATACAGGTGCCTCCAGTTCCTCTAAACATCCTGATTGCTCCTTGGCCATTCGCAATGTGGGGCAATGACATGATTGGAGAGATCAGACCTACAACTTCTAATGGACATCGCTTCATCCTGGTTGCCATTTATTACTTTACAAAGTGGTCCGGGGCAACTTTATTTGCTTCTGTTACCAAGAATGTTGTGGCCCAATTCATCAGACATAATGGTACTAATCTCAACAATACTATGATCACCAGACTATGCGCGCAATTCAAAATCCAGCATCATAACTCTTCTCCTTACCAGACAAAGATGAATGGCACTGTAGAAGCCGCTAATAAAAACATCAAAAAGATCATACAGAAGATGACAGTGACTTATAAATACTGGCATGAGATGTTACCATTTTCTCTCCACGGTTACCGTACCACGACACGCACATCAACATGGGCAACTCCTTTCTATTTGGTATATGGTATGGAAGTTGTCCTACCAATTGAAGTCCAGATACCTTCTTTGAGAATCATGAAGGATGTAGGGTTGAATGAAGATGAATGGATTCAAACTCGACTTGACCAATTGAACCTGATTGATGAGAAGAGGCTTACGACTGTCTGTCATGGTCATATGTACCAAAAACTTATGATTAAAGCTTTTAGCAAGAAGGTCAAACGTCAGGTATATCAGGTTGGTGACTTGGTAATCAACCATATCATACTACCACAAGGTGATCCCAGGGGAAAATGGACTCCTACATACGAAGGACCATTTGTGATCAAAAGCATATTTTCTTGTGGGGCCATGATCTTAACCACTATGGCCAACGACGATCTTCCGGATCCTGTAAATGCGAACATAGTTAAAAGATACTACGCATGAAAAAGACCCGCTAGGTTGACTGGCCTAGGCAAAAATTAGGGATATACAAAAAAAAATCTGTACACCCGGCAAGCTGAAAACCTGAAAAGGCGGCTTGGGCAAAAAAGGGTATCCCGGTGGACTGAAAACCTGAAAGGACGATCCAGGAAAAAGTTAGGGATTTAAAGCGTATAACTATGTCCCGTTGGATCCCCTTACAACCAACCTTCAGTATCAATTGTCAAACTCAAATGGTACTGATCAATCCAATCAGCTTCAGACAAAGCAACAACTGGATGAGACGCTCAGAGACATAAAGGCTATAGAAGAATGGGAACCCCATGGGATTATTTCACATAGCTGTCTTTCTTTGAATTAGTTTTCATTCTTATGATGATATTCTCTTACTAGGATGTTAGTCTCTTTGTACAAAAGTGCTTATTCAAGTTAATGAAAAGCTATTCCTTTAAAAGTGCAAACCTATATGCCTTTGTTTTACTTTCCTGTTTTGTTTGCAAAAAAGTCTAGTGATTATTTTGAACATATGCATTTAAACGTAATTCCTGTTTACAAATATACGCATAAGAAAGGAACAGAAAACAGAAAGGCAATTACTAATGGCTTTAATAAACAGGATAATATCTATAGGCCATTCCGTAAAATCCCCGCAGTTACTTTCTCCAACAGGAGCAAAGGCAGAGACATCCTGCTACAGGTTCACTATCGTATCTCCAGTATGTAGCCTAATGGTATCAGGTGCTCTCATAACCCCGAGGGAGCAAAATTTCCAATTAACGCTCCAAAGATTCCCCAGTGAAAGTCAACCAACTTCTCAGGATTCCTCATTAGGATTTCACAAAGTCCACAAACAATGCACGACGTTTCCCTTCCCCAATAGAGTTTATTTCTCTAATAATGGAAACCCATCTATCAAAACTTTAACTTTAACAAAATATGAAGACTTACACTTCTCATTCCCAACAGTAGTTAGGGATTTATTTTCCCCAGTCCAACAACACTGCAGCAAAACAACTAATATGTTCATACATTGCATTCATACACCATAGCATCGATAACACAAATGCATATTGTTGTACCCCAAAATTTGCCCTTTCATGTTTTTCCAAGATTTCCTCTTGCATAGGTGGTTACAAACCTTTTCCTAAAGAAAAGGAAATTTTTCAAATGATGGTTAAGTATCCTTCGATTGGCATCTGCAAAAGGTCCTTCGATTGGCATCTGCAAAAGGTTCTTCGATTGGCATCTGCAAAAGGTCATTCGATTGGCATATGCAAAAGGTCCTTTGATTGGCATCTACAAAAGGTCCTTTGATTGGCATAGGGCCTTTCGATGGGCATTTCCAACAAGGCAGCTTCGACGGGTATCTTAAATAAGGTTGTTTTTCGTTAGAGCATACAAAGTGCCTTTCGACAGGCATGTTAACCAAGTGATGTTTCGATTGGCATATCAACAGGGCGATATTCTGATTTTCCAAGTTAGAGAAAATGAGATAAAAAAGAGCAAGAAATGAGAGGGTTCCAGAAGCTCTGATGACGTGCATTCGAATTCATGCAGATTGGAGAGGATAACTCTGATCCTTTCTGCAAATTATGGTTTAAACGTAGAAGCTCTGATGCTGAGAATATGAGCAATTCGAATCAAGATCCAGAGCCATCAAAGGGAGCAAGGCTTAAGATTTAATCAAATAAGCCATGATAACAAAGTTGGTGCAATTCGAATTCAGAGCCTTCGAAGGAAAACAAATGTTATGATGAGGGAAGTTCTGGGAAATTAGAATCAGGACTTATAGCCATCAAGGAGTGTAGAACAACACTTCGATTAGTCAATAAGATAATGCTTCGATTGGACCAAGTTCAAAGCCATCAAAGAGAGCAAAACTTGATATTTAATCGAAGGAACTATGAGGAAAGCCTTAAGCCAAATTCGAACAAAACACCTATCCTAACCTGTCCAGGTTCACTCAATGTTCAAAATGACATGTTTTCCTTGCAAATATGGCAAGAATTCAATGTTGATCGTTGATTCAATTCCTGAGTTAAAGGCCAGATTCTTGCCTTGTTTGTTCCCAACTCCACAAGGACTGATTTGACCAAGGCGATTCTCTTCAAATCAAGCAATCGAAGCAGAGGGTGGCTCAATCAAAAGAGCCATGACATCGAAGCTGGTGCAATTAGAATTAGAGTTTAGAGCCTCCGAAGAGAACAAATTCGAAGGGAATGGATCTGCAGGGGCATGTTAGCTTTCGATTTCTATCATATTAGAGGCCCAAACAACTCATAACAGGCTAGCAGTAACGCATGAAAATAGATTGGCACCTGATTGAATCAAATACAACAAGTTTTTATGAAGAAATCATATCAAATCTCTTCATCATAATGGATTAAGATTTGATACACAAATGTTAACCTAAAATCCCTTGTCTATATAAACCTCATGATCTCTGAGAAAAAACGGACGGAGACACACGAAGACGGCCTTACAAAAAAAATACAGCCTGCCCCACGAGGTTCCAAGAAGTTGCAGAAAATTTTCAAAGACTGTCAAACTCAAAGCTAATTTTGCAAGCAGCCTACGTCCAGACTAACACCTAAATCGTGTTCCAGGGATTCATGCAGAAGCATCCCTCATAAGATCCCTCTGTTGGTAATTATGTTATTGATTTCAAACTTGTTAAACATGATTTAAATTCATGTCAAACATATATACATATTGTTGCTAATGTTCATGTCTGTTTGAGTGTGTTACATGTGAGAAAAGATGCAGGATTGAGATCGTTCCATTGTTGGGGCACGATCCGAGCTTACCTTCGATTCTTACAACTTTAGTTTATCTTTGATGGGTTGTTGAGGAAGATGCGCTACGACGAAAAGGACATGGGTTCGACACCCAGGTCATACATTTTGTATTTTTCTAACAAACTTCCTTGCAGATCCAGAATCCTAGATCAAAGGATGACATATCCAGATCGAATGCCCCCAGACATGCATCTCTCAGGCACCATCGATCAAGATTCCCTATTGGATCGAAAGGCAACCCAAGCCTCTTCGATCCGGGCCTTACTTCAAAGAATGCACTCTTTTAATTTACTGTTTTTGTCTTTCGATTTTATCCTTTCTTTGGATTGTTTGTCCTTATTTCTTCTAAGCTTTAATTAACATTAAAAAACCACAAAAACATTAGGCTTAGCTTTTTATATTAAATTAATTTTGTCAATTAATTAATTAATCATTTTAATATTTTCTTAAAAAACTAAAATTGAATAGACTTAGGATTTTTAATTCAATTTCTTTTCATAATGTTGTACCCTAAATTTTCCCTCTCATGTTTTCCAAGGTCTTCCCCCTACATGGTTGACCACAAACCCTTGCCTAAGGAAAAAGAAATTTTTTGAGTGGTGTTTTATGTACCTTTCGATTGGCATGGACAATGCCCTTAGATTGGAATGTCACAAGGCCTTTCGATTGGCATTCCAAAAATGTTTCGATTGGCATTGTGGCCAAGCCCTTCAATTGGCATGGACACAAGGCCTTTCGATTGGTTTCATGACAAGCCTTTCAATTGGAATTGTGTCAAGACCTTCAATTGGAATTCTGAAATACCCTTTCGTTTGACACCCAGGGCCAAGCCTTTCGATTGGCATGGCAACGGATCCTTCAATTTTGCATTGTGTCAAGACAACTGCGACTGGCATGTTAACTGCGTCCTTCGATTGGCATGGACAAGACCTTTTGATTGGCATAGCAAAGGACTCTTTGATTGACATTTCAATAAATACCCTTCGACTGGTATTTGGACAAGGGTCATTCGAAGTACTCCTTCCAGGCCATTCGAAAGAGGCCATCAAGAAGAATAATGTTTAGGGGCTAATCGAAGAAACTCTGATGCTGAGAATATGAGCCATTCGAATCAAGTTCAAAGCCTTCGATTGATAGAGAGCTGAAGCAACCTTCGACCAGTTAAAAAGGGAGAGTTGATGTTTTGATTGGTTTGAGTTGAAAGAAAGCCATTCGAAGGAAGTAACAATAGGCCCATTCGAAGAACATGTAAATGAATCATTCGAAGAACATGTAAAGGTCCATTCGAAGAAGCATTCAAAGGGTTTCATTCGAAGAACATGTAAAGGCCCACTCGAAGAAGCATTCAGAAGGCCCATTCGAAGGTTACATAAGAAGTCCATTCGAAGTAGGAAACTCAAGGCCAATCGAAGAGCATGGCCTGAAGGCTTTTGAAAATCAAAGGTGTCCAGGTTCATTCAAGATTCCAAAGAGACATGAATATTTCAAAAAAGAAAACTTTTAATATGTTTGATTCTTGTCTCATAGCTTTAAAGGCCTGATTAAATGGCTATCTCTTGCCGTTACTATGCACCATCACACTCCTATAAATACAAGGCCAAGGACACAGTGCCAGGGGGGACGAAAAACTAGAGAGAGTCACATGAAATTGCAAATACACTCTTAGAGTTCTCCTGAAACTGCGCCAATCATCACCAGCCCCTAAGGAAGCACACGTACTGAAATTCTGGCTGCAGATACTCAATGTCACGTTCAATGTTATGACATCGTATCTGACTTACTATAAGACAGTAAATACAAAAACAGTAAAGAACACAGTCAATTGTTTACCCAGTTCAGTATGCAACAACACCTACTCTGGGGGCTACCAAGCCAGGGAGGAAATCCACTATAAGAGATATTAATTCAGGAATAAACCAACCAGTTTATCTCCTTCACTTAAGACCTACCCAATGCAACTTCAATCTAAGTACAACTTAAACCTGAGTTCCTACTCACTCCCCCTCAATCACAGCAGTGATACATAAAACAATTTGACTAATGAATTGTTGAAGACACTCTTCAAAACATACACTTGATTATGCTTCACAGCTTTTTAATCAAGCAACACAAACACTCTTGCTTCACAGCTTTGAGTGATACACAAACCTGACTTGACTTTGCTTCACAGCTTTAGTCAAGAGACATACAAACACTCTTGCTTCAAAGCTTTGAGTGTTACACAACCCTTATAATTAAAACCTATTCCAAGTCATTTATCACAATGATAATTGCTTGGATTACAATATTTAAAACTATACAGCTTCTAAATGATCTTCTGTCAACAAGGGATACATTCCAAGACAGCAGCTCTGTTGAATATATAGCAGCTGCATCTTCAGTTAGGGTTTCCACAAAAAGCTAGGGTTAAATCTGTTTGACCTTAAGACTAGGTCACAAGACTAGATCAACTAGGTTGGGGTTGAGCTAGGTTAACCCAAAGAAAATGCAGGATTCTGTTCTGGAAAGACTGAGCCATTTTCCTGAAAAAACTCAGAATTTACCAAACTGCATACCTGTTAGTTCAGAACAGGATGTCTTAACATTTGTTATGACATCTGAATTCCTGTTTACTGATTTTGGTAAATGTGATCATTTTGCAAAATGCTCAGATACACACTCATAAACATCAGTACCTGCATGACAATATTTTTCTGCAAAGGTACCTAATAAATCTGTACCTAAGAAACTAGAATGTTATGACATCAGTCATGACATTCATACACCTGGTTTTACCAAAAATGCATGCCAATACCTAAACAACTACACGTACAAATGGGCCAAATCGAAGTAACCCTTTAAGCAAGTGTCCCCATGTCCAGAAGCCAAATTGAAGTAATCCTTAAAAAAGGGTACCCACACCCATCACCATAGATTCATACACCATTGTTGGTAAGAAAAATGTAAGGAATCAAATTCTATACTTTCTTTTCATATCATAGTCATTCGATTTTCATCCATGATCGAAGGGCCTGGGTGTGGTACCCGGGCATGTATTTGTTTCCTTTTGTTTCTAACACTTTTTGCAGATCCAGCATAAATAAGGCCAGTGCGCGCGGAACCGAAGGACCTGGCCTTGGCACCCAAGTCATGCTTTTAGTTTTGCTACCATGTCTTTGCAGATGCATTTCCCTCATAGGTGCTCCACCAGGCCCTCCCAGCAACACCATTTAGATCGAAAGCCATATCTTTCCACTAGATCGAAGGGTAAACCCTTTCACAGAATCGAAAGGCAACATTCTCTGAATCGAAGCCCCCACCTCTCCCTGCAATCGTAGGATACCTCCATTTGTATTTCTACTTTTTTGTTCATTTCTTTATTGACTTCTTTTTATTTTAATATTAAAATAAAAAATCACTGAAAAACATTAGGCTATTTTATTTATTCTAATTAAATTAAAATTTATGAATAAATTAATTTATTATTTTATTATTTTTTCTTAAAATTAAAATTAAATAAACTTAGGCTTTATTTTCTTTTATACTAAAAACAACAAAAAAAGATTTCTTTTCTTTAGGATTTTTAGACGTCTTTTCTATTTCACGCGCGTTTATTTAATTCTGTATTTTTACTATTATTGTATCTGCCTACTGAATATAATAGATTAAAATTAGGACATTTACTGCTTTATTCCCCTCATCCTTGTATAATGTAATTCCCCTCCCCAAAGCATTGTAATAGCTTAGATTTAAATTCCTACACTTTAATTCTGCAAAATGTTAACTGCTAGTAACTAGGCATGTATGAAAAAAATGAAATCAACGTTATCAAACTTAACAAAAAGACAAAAATAATTGAATATAACACACTTGCACATATACACCTCTAAGGTACGCCCACTTTGGATGCCTTTTAAAAACAGTCATGGGGCAGGAACGCTTTAGCAAAGACCCGTAAATCAAAAGATCATAATCCCTCGATGACCCTACAGTTGCCTTCTCGGTAAATGATCTAGTCCCTAAAACACTTTGTATATTTTCTCCACTATCCCGAGAAACATTACAAAGTTCGCCGTACTAAGGCGTTTTCAAAACATTTTCAAACACACAAAGCACAAAGGTATTTCAAAATGAGAAAACCTCTAAGAGCCCTTGGAAAACCATGGATAGAAAGGGTGCTAACACCTTCCCTTTCCATAATCTACCCGCCTTACTCAGAAAAGTCTCGAAAAGTTGTTTTTCTGTTCTTTTCACCCTTTCCTTAATTTGGATAAAAGAAAAGACGGTGACGAATCTTGCTTACTGTAACATTTGCAAACACAAACACAAAACAAGTATAAACAGGTGATTCTACCACCGTATCACAGAACTGGCGAATCTGCTGGGGATTAAGAAAATTGAGGTTTACCCTAGAGATAGTTCATTTTTTAATATGCTTACATTGTGTGTTTTGTTTGCTTTATCTTTGAGGGTTTCTTGGGTTGTTACTAAAAGATCATTCACCCGAATCTGGGGCACCTTATTAGGCAAGTAGCAATAAATCATGGAGGTTGTACGGCATAGACCGATACAGACAATGTGGTGGCTACGTTAGCACGATACTTTGGATTGTACTAATGTTCCTTGAGTAAGCTAAGGATAACATTAGGCTTCCTCATAGTGTCACTAAGCGCTAACTGACCTTTAGAACCTTTAATTGACTCATCCTAGCCATTAGGAAGTAGTGAGATAACCCACTTTGGTTCTGACCAAAGATTGGTTGATACTCGATACTACACTCATTGAGGCTGGACTTTCAGGATTTTTTGGCCGCAATACTTCGGTGCAGAGCTGAAAAAATTTCTGAAGGGAAGGTCACTGATATTGAGGCTCCTTAGAACCCGATTGCTATTAATAGGACATGTTGAGCCAACTGAACATTCAAGAGGGTACATACCTACAAACCCCATGCAAGCCTACACCTAAGGCTACTTGTGTGTTTTGTTTGCTTTCAAATTGAGTTACTTGCATGGTTTTTATCTAACAACATGATCTCCTTGCAGGATTTGTTTACAGTCATTATCCAGTAACCTGGACTTCTTAGAATCACTTGTCTTCATCACCTTACATTTTTACTTAACGCATAACATACACATCATAACATCATGCCACATCATTTCCTTAACCATTTTAAGGATCTCAAGGGTTTGTGATGCAGGTTATGATAAATCAGACATCTAGTAAGGGACAAGGGGATTTATTTTCCTCTAGCCAATGTCGTTAGAAGACCAAAACACGACAACTTGAGTCAGGGGCTATGACCCACTTGATATGGTGAGCTTGACTCTCGTAGAAGGACACTCTACGATACGAAGTTCTTCACTCAAAACAGCAAATTTCAACTTCTGACATTTTCTTGTTTACCCCACGGGATCCTTGAAAACATTGCATGCATGCCATTTCATAACAGGTAGTCTCCAGTACATGTCTCTCATGTTCTCGCTGTTCATTTCAACAATGACTCTTAATTAAGACAACAGAGATCTCCAAACTCAAGAGGCTCAATTCAT
This sequence comes from Vicia faba, assembly GCA_948472305.1. Lineage (NCBI taxonomy): Eukaryota > Viridiplantae > Streptophyta > Magnoliopsida > Fabales > Fabaceae > Vicia > Vicia faba. The sequence goes on along the minus strand of OX451740.1, from coordinate 821,880,848 downwards.
GGAAATGTTCCTAAAACTATACAAGGGGCGGGAAGAATTGAAAGCACTCCTCGCTGGGAATCTGACCAAGAAACGTCTTGACAACAACAAGGATGGCCAGGTTGAACAACTGCAAGCTGAGATGGAAAGGATAAGAACCCATATGCTGGAACAAATGGCTCTTATCGAAGGCCTAGCCCGGGGACAAGAAGAGTTGAGAGCTATTATCAACAAACTTCATCAAGACAGATACAACCGTATGAAGTAAACAATCGAGGCTAGGGATCAAGCAATTCATCAACCCCTGATGGGACAGAAAGTTGGAGTTTTCCAAATTGCTGCTACGTCGCAAGCCCAACAACAAACTCGCAAACCATAACGGGGTAATCAGCAAAGGTAAGACAAGCCCAAAAGGTAATTCACCAAAATCAACATGTCCTTGACTCGGGTATTGCAATACATGTTGGAGGTCAAGATGGTTACGTTAAGGGACCCTCCTCCGAATCCCAACACGGCCTCCCGAAGGTACAATCCAAAGGCAAGGTGTGCGTACCATTCTAATAGTCTTGGACATGATACAAATGACTATTGGGCGTTGAAAAATAAGATTCAGGACATGATCAATGAAGGAGTGTTGGAGTTCACACAAGGTGATCAGACTAAAGTCTTCTTCCATCCCTCCAAGGTACACCATCTGAAGTGACAAGATCATAGATATAGGCTTTTGTTCATTAGAATTTTCAATTTGTAATTTTCTTTTGATTGTTTGAACATTTATTCATATCAAACCTTGTTATTTCATTAATTCATTGCACATGTTTGTCTTGAATTAATTTGTTTTCATTATGCTTAAAATGCTTTCTTTCTTCCTTTTTGTTATATTCAACTCTTGATTAAAAGCTCTAAGCCTTTAGAGGGAGGATAACGAAAATGATACCATAATCTCTACAATATGCTTTTGAACAGACCCTGCTAACGATGTACAAGCATTGTTTCAAATCCTAAACAATGGAGTTATAAGGAAGATAATCCTTAGTCAACCCATTTGAGCCAAAGAAGTAGGAGTTTTTCTTTTCACACAAATTAAAACCCTTAATTATAACCTGGGGCAGGGTAGTTTTCTCAGTTAATTTAGAGGCGCATTCAGTCACAAGCTCATCCTTCATACACGACAAATAGTGTAGAAGATGGTCTCCAAAAGATGGTGATGGTTCAACATAATCATTAAGAACAGGTAGTCATTATCTCTCGAGATAAAATCCCATTAAGTCAAAACCTATGAAGGAGACTTAAGAAAAAAAACGAGGGCATCCCGCTGGCAGTAATCACAAAAGAAACAGTTCAGGCAAAAGAAGGTATAACAAAATCAAAAAAAGAGGTCCTACAAATCCCTAACAAAAAGAAAAGGTTACATAAATGACATCCTTCTCAAACAAACGTTCAATCTCTGAACCATCACCGGAATATCAAGGACATTCCAAAACTCAACTAGGATTCAAAATGCACAATTAACTGAGCATAGGACTGAAGAAAATCATGAAGAACGAGTGGGTACAAATAAACTTTGAGCCTTTATCCTTTGTTTCTTAAACCGTGAACCAGGCCATGTTACAACCCTTAAATGTCCTAGCTTAAGCATGGGTTAGTTCGAGGGCATACTGTTACAATGGTATCCTGACTCCTGTAAGGTTTGCTATAAATTATAAGTTGATATCACATTCTTGCAAATTTTGTTTTATTACAAAAAAAAACGCATTTTCAAAAAACTTCAAGACAGTCATAAGCTTTGCATTCTTTAAATGACATTGTTTGCATATGTTTATTTCTTTAAATGGGAGAGAAATTCACACGAAGAATATTCAGTGAACGAAGACCCCCTCAATGGACAGAATCACCTCAGATGGAAAAAACATTCCCAATAACAAGCCTTTCATAATCAAGGGGAACGACATGATCATTATCCATCATATAGGGAAGTCAAGTCAAGATTTAAGGAATCTCTTAAAGATGCCAAATAGCCAGGGGAAGATCTCCATCTGAATCACTTGGGGCATTAGGCATGAGTTCCAGCAACGAATCATGTACGATCAAACAAACATCTTCTGGAAGTGTGGCAACACTCACTACTATGGACAATGACAATTCTCCGCACCCGATGAACATGGACATAGTCGGAAAATACTACGCATGAACAAAGACCCGCTAGGCTGGCTGGCCTAGGCAAAAATTAGGGATATATACAAAAAAAATGTACACCTGGCAAGTCGAAAACCTGAAAAGGCAGCTTGGGCAAAAAAGGGTATCCCGGTGGATTGAAAACCCGAAAGGGCGGTCCAAGCAAAAGTTAGGGATTAAAGCGTACGGCTACATCCCATCATCTCGTCACTTGTATAATCAGTAGAAGGTTTATTACCCTTATCTGCATTCACCAAGGACTCCAAGAGTTGGGATAACAGTCAAACCATCTACAAAATCCCCGGTTGATATTTTCTCCAGCAGGTACAGAGGCAGGGGCATCTTACTAAAAAGTCGCTGCCATATCCTCAGCTTACAACCTAGTGAGGTCAGGTGTTCTTGTATCCCCAGAAGAACAAGAATTTCCAACTACTGCTCCGACATCAGGTTTTCCCCAATAAAGTTGTCAAACTTCTCAGGATTCCCCAAAGTCCTCACGCAGTGCATAAAGCTTTCCTTCGCCAACAGAGTTTATTTTCTAACAATGAAAGATCATCTCCTAGTAGTTCAGCTTCAACAAAATCTGATGACCTACATTCTTTATTGGCAACTACAATCAAGGATTTATTTTCCCTAATTCAACAGCGCTGCAATAGAACAACTGATACATTCACATATTGGATTCATACATCATTCTACAAACATCATAGCATATGCAATAGAAATGCATACATCCCAATCTCATTTATTTTGAGAACACCATTACACAATGCATTTTATACATCAGGACATCGCATACAGATAACACTTTACCTTTTCAGGAAATATCAATCAACATATATTTATCATCAACAATTTTCAATAGGTCCGGGATTAGCTCCTGAAACAAAACACAGTAATTATCTGCGCGATCGAATACAGCTTTACACGGGCTCATCATGAAGCAATCTTACACGGGTTTCTTCTGACTTCCAAATACAGGTTTATACGGGCTCTTCATGAAGAAATCTTACATGGGTTCCTTCTCCCTCCTTCTTAAGTTTTACACTGACTTATCCTGAAGCAGCCCTACCCAGGCTCCTTCTGAAGTTTTACACGGAATCATCCCGAAGCAGCCCTACCCAGGCTCCTTCTAAAGTTTTACATGGACTTATCCAGAAGCAGACCTACCTAGGCTCCTTCTGATGTTTTACACAGACTTACCCCGAAGTAGCCCTACCCAGGCTACTTCTGAAGTTTTACACAGACTTATCTCGAAGCAGCCCTACCCAGGCTCCTTCTGAAGTTTTACACGGACTTATCCTGAAGCAGCCCCACCCAGGCTCCTTATGAAGTTTTACACGGATTTATCCCAAAGCAGCCCAACCCAGGCTCCTTCTGAAGTTTTACACGGGCTTAACCTGAAGCAGCCCTACCCAGGCTTCTTTTAAAGTTTTACACGGATTTATCCCGAAGCAGCCCTACCCAGGCTCCTTCTGAAGTTTAACACGAACTTATCCCAAAGCAGCCCTACCTAGGCTCCTTCTGAAGTTTTACAGGGACTTATCCCGAAGCAGCCCCACCCAGGCTCCTTCTGAAGTTTTACACGGACTTATCCCGAAGCAGCCCTACCCAGGCTCCTTCTGAAGTTTTACACGGACTTATTCATAAGGAGTCCTACCCAGGCTCCTTCTGATGTTTTACGCGGACTTATCCTGAAGCAGCCCTACCCAAGTTCCTTCTGAAGTTTGACACGGACTTATCCCGAAGCAGCCCCACCCAGGCTCCTTCTGAAGTTTTACACGAATTTATCCCGAAGCAGCCCTACCCATGCTCCTTCTGATGTTTTACACAGTCTTATCCCGAAGCAGCCCTACCCAGGCTCCTTCTGATGTTTTACACAAACTTATCCCGAAGCAGCCCTACCCAGGATCCTTTTGAAGTTTTACATAGACTTATCCCGAAGAAGCCCTATCCAGGCTCCTTCTGATGTTTTACTTGTACTTATCCCGAAGCAGCCCTACCCAGGCTCCTTCTGAAGTTTTACACATACTTATCCTGAAGCAGCCCTACCCAGGCTCCTTCTGAAGTTTTACACGGACTTATCTCGAAGTAGCCCTACCCAGGCTCCTTCTGAGGTTTTACACGGACTTATCCCGAAGCAGCCCTACCCAGGCTCCTTCTGAAGTTTTACACGGACTTATCCCGAAGCAGCCCCACCCAGGCTCCTTCTAAAGTTTTACACGGATTTATCCCGAAGCAGCCCTACCCATGCTCCTTCTGATGTTTTACACAGTCTTATCCCGAAGCAGCCCTACCCAGGCTCCTTCTGATGTTTTACACAAACTTATCCCGAAGCAGCCCTACCCAGGATCCTTTTGAAGTTTTACATAGACTTATCCCGAAGCATCCCTATCCAGGCTCCTTCTGATGTTTTACATGTACTTATCCCGAAGCAGCCCTACCCAGGCTCCTTCTGAAGTTTTACACAGACTTATCCTGAAGCAGCCCTACCCAGGCTCCTTCTGAAGTTTTACACGGACTTATCTCGAAGTAGCCCTACCCAGGCTCCTTCTGAAGTTTTTACACGTACTTATCCCAAAGCAGCCCTACCCAGGCTCCTTCTGAAGTTTTACACGGACTTATCCCGATGCAGCCCTACCCAAGCTCCTTCTGAAGTTTTACATGGACTTATCCCGAAGCAGCCCTACCCAGGATCCTTCTGAAGTTTTACACAGACTTATCCCAAAGTAGCCCTACCGAGGCTCCTTCTGAAGTTTATCACAGACTTATCCCGAAGTAGCCCTACCCAGGCTCCTTCTGAAGTTTTACACGGAATATCCCGAAGTAGCCATACCCAGGATCCTTCTGAAGTTTTACATGGACTCATCCTGAGGCAATCCTACCCAGGTCCCTTCTTACAATTTCCAGATGTAGTTTTACACAAACTCATCCCAAGGCAACCCTACTCGGGTTCCTTCTTACAATTTCCAGATGCAGTTTTACCCAGACTCATCCTGAAGCTGCCATACCTAGGCTCCCTCTCATATATCTCCTAAAATAGCCCTACCCAGGTTCCTTCTCATACACTTCCAAATGAAGTCTTACCCGGACTCATCCTGAAATAGCCCGACACAGATTTCTTCTAATACATTTCCAGATAGCAGTTAATTTCATTCTCCCTGGAAAATTACTGCGAAGCCTAAATTTCAACTAGAAAACAACAAACTTTCATCTCTCCAATCCATAGATAACCCCTCAGTAGAGCCATGGACAACTGAAGTTCCTAGACTCTATTCCCCACAAAGTTTTCCTCAAACAGGAAAACAACATAAATCAACATCCCCCAGTGGACTCCTCCTCAGACAACAGCAACAGGAATCCCCACAAAGAGACCTCTTATGAAGTTAGCATCTACTCTGGATGGAATGTTTAAGCCCATCTCCGACGACTCTTTGTCATCTTCTCCAAATGGCATATGTAAGCCCATTTCCGACATCGTCAACCATCAGTGTTATGTCATGCGAGTGCAAATTTCTGGGCACTCTAGTGTTCAATCATCTTCCACCTTCAGATCACGAAATGCAGACAAGCCAATCTACATCTTTAGGTTTAAGAAAATTGAATAGGGGCAGTTGTTGTACCCCAAATTTACCCTCTCATGTTTTCGAAGGTCTTCCCCCTACATGGTTGACCATAAACCCTTGCCTAAGAAAAAAGAAATTTTTTGAGTGGTGTTTTAAGTACCTTTCGATTGGCATGGACAATGCCCTTCGATTGGCATGTCACAAGGCCTTTCGATTGGCATTCTGAAAATGTTTCGAATGGCATTATGGCCAAGCCCTTCAATTGGAATGAACACTAGGCTTTTTGATTGATCTCATGACAAGCCTTTCAATTGGAATTGTGTAAAGGCCTTCGATTGGCATTCTGAAAGACCCTTTCGTTTGACACCCTGGACCAAGCCTTTCGATTGGCATGGAAAGGGATCCTTTAATTTAGCATTGTGTCAAGGAAGCTTTGACAAGCATGTTAACCGTGTCCTTAGATTGACATGGACAAGATCTTTCGATTAGCGTAGCAAAGGACTCTTCGATTGACCTTTCAATAAACACCCTTCGATTGGTATTTGGACAAGGGTCATTCGAAGAACTCCTTCCATGCCATTCGAAAGAGGCCATCAAGAAGAATAATGTTTAGGGGCTAATCGAAGAAACTCTGATGCTAAGAATATGAGCCATTCGAATCAAAATCAAAGCCTTCGATTGATAGAGAGCTGAATCAAACTTCGACCAGTTAAAAGGGAGAGTTGATGTTTTGATTGGTTTGAGTTGAAAGAAATCCATTCGAAGGAAGTAACAATAGGCCCATTCGATGAACATGTAAATGACTCATTCAAAGAACATGTAAAGGTCCATTCGAAGAAGCATTCAAAGTGTCTCATTCAAAGAACATGTAAAGGTCCATTCGCAGTAGCATTCAAAAGGCCCATTCGAAGGGTACATAAGAAGTCCATTCGAAGGAGGCAACTCAAGGCCAATCGAAAAGCATGGCCTGAAGGCATTCGAAAATCAAAGGTGTTCAGGTTCATTCAAGATTCCAAAGAAACATGAATATTTCAAAAAGGAAATATTTTAATATGTTTGATTCTTGTCTCATAGCTTTAAAGGCCTAGTTAAATGGATGTCTCTTGTCGTTACTATACACCATTACACTCCTATAAATACAAGGCCAAGGACACAGCGCCAGGGGGGACGAAAAACCAGAGAGAGTCACACAAAATTGCAAGCGCACGTCCGGAAGGGCCAAATTGAAGCAACCCTTTAATCAAGTTTCCCCATGTCCAGAAGCTAAATAGAAGTAATCCTTAAACAAGGTTACCCACACCCATCACCATAGATTCATACACCACTGTTGGTAAGAAAAATGTAAGGAATCAAATTATATACTTTCTTTTCAAGAGCAGTTTGATAGAATGCAAAGAGAGATGAAGGCTCTTAGGGGAAAATAGTTATTTGGGCAGAATGTGAATGAGCTGTGTTAGGTCCCGAATGTCAAGGTTCCTGCTAAGTTCAAGGTCCCGGAGTTTGAGAAGTACAAGGGCAACACTTTCCCTCGTGATCACTTGGTGATGTATGTAAGGAGAATGTCTACACACACTGATGATCAACATCTGCTGATTCACTTTTTTCAAGATACTCTGACTGACACAGTGTTGAAATGGTACATGAGTTTAGACAGCGCCAACATCCATACCTTTAATAATTTGGGAGAAGAATTTATAAAACAATACAAGTACAATGTGGACATGGCGCCTGACTGTGACCAGCTTAGGGCCATGGTTCAGAAAGACATTGAGTCATTCAAAGAGTACACCCAGAGATGGCGCGAAGTAGCTGCACAAGTGATCCCTCCCATGGAGGAGAAAGAAATGACTAAATTTTTTCTGAAGACGCTAGGCGCTTTCTACTACGAAAGAATGGTAGCAAGTGCCCTAAGTGATTTTACAGAGATGGTAGGAATGGGTGTCCGCCTAGAAGAGGCAGTAAGAGAAGGCCGTTTGGCAAAGGGTGAAGGATCCGGAGGTGTGAAAAAGCCAGCTTATGGGTTCAAAAAGAAGAAAGAGGGGGATACAAATGTTGTTATACAAGAGAGGAGAGTAAGTGCTCCTAGAAGGAATTATCAGTGTCACCAACAAGTTGCTTCAGTGACTCTTGTTATGAATGCCGCTCCAACTATTGTTGCTTATCAAAGACAGTCCCAAATGGGGAACCAAGGGAATAATCAGAGAAGCGAGAACTATGACCCTATTCCCATGAGTTATGAAGAGCTACTACCAGCATTGATTTAGAAGAAGTTGGTCCAGACATGACCACCTCCAGTTGTACCGTCACCATTGCCTTGGTATTACAAAGCATACCAGACGTGTACCTTTCATCAGGTAGCACTAGGGCATAGTGTTGAAAATTGTTATCCTTTGAGGACTGAAGTGCAAATGTTGGTGAAGTCCGGAATTTTATCTTTCAAAGACATGAGACTTAATGTAAAAGAAAATCCTCTACCCAAGCACGGGGGAGTGAATGCTGTGAATATGGTGGCCAGTTATCCAGGTGACTTCTGGATTTTTGACATTAATTTGGTTAGAGGGAATTTAGTAAAGATGCATGCAGACCTCTGTGAATTCAGTTATTATACGCATGACCACTCCGATTGTGCTATTTACAGTACAAACATACAGGGTTGCGAGAAGATAAGGGCTGATTTATAAGAGATGATTGATGAAGGTCTAATTCATATAATCAGGCCTAGGGCAGAATATGAAGAGGAAGTTAATATGGTTTCTGGATGTCCAGGTGAATTCAAAATTTTTGAAGTAGAGCATTTGAATGAAGATCTCGTACAATTGCATACTACCTTCTACCGTACTGCTGGTCAGGTGGAACACCAATATGGATCATGTGTAGTTTGTTGTCAAGACCCCCGAGGATGTTCTATTATGAGAGAGGGTGTTCAATTGCTGTTGGACAATGGAACTATCAAGATCATAGGTCAGAGAGATGATTATCACGAGATTGATATGGTTGAAGTTTGTTTGATGGGAGAAGGGTCAGAAGAAAAATATGCCTCAGCGGATGAGTATTTCTCTTCAGACGAAGATTTGTTTTCCAGAAATGGTCTTTTGAGGGCTGATTGTGTCGAGGAAGGTGTAAACGTTATTGTACCTTGTTTTGGTGCACCCACTCATCTTGATGTGGAGTACCGTAACAAACCAACTGTTACCCCATTGGTAATTAGTCTGCCAGGACCTATTCCCTATAAATCAGATAAGGCTGCGTTGTACCCCAAAATTTGCCCTCTCATTTTATCAAGATTTCCCCTCACAAGACTCTTTGAACTCCAGACAGGATTAGGGTTTTTCTCTGCTCAAGGCATCTCCTTGCACTGATGACCTAAATTAGGGTTTGAGTTTGCACAGGGATTTTTGGACTTCCAATGCTCAAAGTGACTTTCATACTTCATGTTGGACTTATAAGATTGCCTCTACCAAGTTTCAAGCCTTGAATCAAATTTTTGCCCAGTCAATTGGACAAGTTGACCTAGAAATCAGTTGTATTGGGGAAAAAGTCAACTGTGGCCAATTTACAGTCAAACCTCACAATTTTTGATCCACATCAACATTATAAACTCATATGAACCATTTTATCAAGTTGGGACCACAACTCCTTAAGAAATTTGATTAGATCATCAAAAGGGCAAAATGGTCATTTTTAGGGTTTTGACTGTATAAGGGCAATTTCTGATTTTTCACCTAGCCAATGGCAAATTGGGTTCAATCATGGACTCAAGGACTCAATGGCATCATCTTGACCTATTCACAAGGTTCAAAAGATCTCAAATGCATTAGATTGACAGATGAATTTTCCAGTCAACTGATCAAAATTTGACTGTACACTGAAGAGTCAAACTTTGACTTTTTGGTTAAAATCAAGTGCCAAGGGTCATTTTTCATCAAGATGTGTCAAAACATGAAACTTATTCATCAAGAAACCCAATTTTGCAAATTAGGGTTTAAATTTGAAAATTTTCATAACTTAAAATTTTTCTAAGTTATGGAATTTTCTTATTTTTTCCCAACTTTGCCAAACATTTTCACCATGACGCAATTGGATTAAAAAAAAAAACTCCAACATGAAAGTTTTAGTCCTCCACAAAATCTACAACTTTGATTCACAAAGTTTTCTCAAAAGAATCTTGTATCTCAAGTTATGATTTTTGGAACAAGGGTCCATGAAACTTTTAACTTAGTGAAATTTTGCCCTAGTTTAGGCAGGATTTTGACCTATCTTCTTGGAAAATTTTCACCTAGTTCCACTTGGAATATAAAAATGCATTTCAAAGATGGAATGTAGATCATGTTACAAGATTTCTAAAAAGTCCAAGAACTCCCCAAAATCATTTGTGGTTAGGGAGAATCGAAGACTTGAAGTTGGCAAAAACTCAATTTTGATCCATGGCATTTTCTTAGTGATACAAGTTGCAAACTCTAATCAGCTTTCTTTGTACTTGATTACAGGTCTCAAAACCCTTCCATAATAAATAATTAAATGCAAATCCATTGGTCTAAGGCTTTGTTTTTGTCATTAGAAGATTATACAATAGATTAATCCAAAAATGGTAAAAGGTGCATTACCATTTTTGTCAAAATCTTGCTTTATGTCAAATGGAATCCTTGAGCATTGAACCATATCTTGTACTGCATACAATATCCACCAACTTGAGGGGCCAAGAGCATAGAGTGCAAGAGGATAGATATCCTGTACAGGCCTGTCTTGCATCACTTGTCCACTTTTACTTCATATACAAGAAACTTGTAAAACACAAGGGATCTCACACATCTGTTAGAACCAACTTTGGCAAACATTTGAGACAAGTTTTAAACATTACATTGAACCTAAAACACGAGCCTTTGAGTCCTGAAACCATCCATAGCACAGAATCACCGTCCATTGGCAAAATAGGGCAGCTTCTGCATCTTGAGTTCTATCTCACAAGTTACTCATGTGTTTTGCCTCAAACTTGTTCAAACACCTTCCATTAAACCTATCCAAGCTATCCCAACCCTTAAACACTGATTGTAACTCCATTTGCAAGGTTTACCATTTTTGATTTCAGCTTGTGCAGGTTGAGTTCTACAGGTTTGTTCAATCACATTCAAGGCAAGCTAGACATTGGGGAAGGTCAGGGGAAGTTTAAGCAAGCTCCCAAACATCTCAGGCCTCACTGAAAAGCTCCACATTGCCATACACGAAGTCAACTGAAACAGGTTTTTGTCAACTTCCTATCTCTCTATTTATGAATCTTTAGGCTTAGGTTTGTGAATAAAAAATGTAGTATTCATAGCCATGAAGCTGTACATATGCTCAGTTTTCATTTAAGTTAAGTGTGTTAAGAGAATTTGATCCATGAACTTCCTGAAAAAATTAGGTTAGGATTTAGGGCTAGATAAATTCTCTCTGGTCTTTGAGATTTAGAATGAGTTCTTTACATGGTTGGATTCGTCTCGAAAAATGCTACAACTTTGATGTTTTGAGTTTTTGCATTAGAGCACTTATGCAGGATCTAGCATTTTGTACAGGACGCGCGCAATTTTGAGACAAAGGTTGAAGATGAAGTCTGGTGGGCTGGGCTTGGTTCTTTCTCACTATTGACACCTCCCTGCATTACTGACCGCACCCCCTGGCCCATTTCTTCATATTTTCATATTTTTGATATTTATTTTCATTTCTGATTTTATTTTCTTATTTTTCAAACATAAAAAATATATATATCAAAAAATATTTTATAAATTTTCACATTTATTTTGTATTTTATTTTTATTTTTTCTAACATGAAAATAATTTAATTAGTATATACTTTTATTTAATGAAAACTTGAAAATAATATATAATAATATTATACCTTTATTTTTATTCTTTATTTTATTTATACTCAAAAAATATTGTTCTAAATATATTTTTGTCTTATATATATTTTATTTTATTTTTATTGTATATGACTAATGTAATTAATATATATATATATATATATATATATATATATATATATATATATATATATATATATATATATATATATATATATATATATATATATATATATATATATATATATATATATATATATATATATATATATATATATATATATATATATATATATATATATATATATATATATATATATATATATATATATATATATATATATATATATATATATATATATATATATATATATATATATATATATATATATATATATATATATATATATATATATATATATATATATATATATATATATATATATATATACTTTTATTTTATTTAATGAAAACTTGAGAATAAAAACATAAAAATATTGTACCTTTATTTTTTATAATTTATACTTAAATAATATTTTTTCTAAATATATTTTATTATATATAGTATTTTATTTTATTGTACATAGAAAATATATAATATATATTTACTTTCTTAAAAGAAAATTAGGGTTTTTGCCCTTAATAAAAAATAATAATAATCTTTTTTATTAATCATTATATTTTTACATATATAAAAATAAACAAAACATCTTTTGCATATTCATAATATTTTGCATATTTATTTAATTTGTTTATTTAAATCTTGTTCATTTATTATTGGTACCAATTGTTCAATTTGGATGTAATAGTAAATATTAGGATTTTATTTTATTGCAAATATCCCCCATTCAAAAAATTGTATCCCTCTCCCCATATCAAATGTTGTAATAGTGTAGATTTATTTTACGCATTTATGCTTTCAATTATGCCATGATTAGAGATTAGGGTTTGTATGCCAACAATCCAAAAATCAAACAAATAGCTTGAGTAATACAAAGATAAAAAAGCATGTAAATTGACAACACAATGCACACTTGCACCCCCTAGGGTTTCATCCACTTGTTGCCTTTAAAAATTGGCCATGTTAAGCATGTTGAGTACTCTGGAAAAACAAAAACAAAACAAAAGATCATAGTCCCTCGATGACGCTATCTTGGTTGCCTAAACAAAATGATCTACTCCCTCAAAAATTGATAAAGATACTTAGCACAATTACTATCATGGTCAATACAATGATCCGCGCCTGTCCCATTTAACATCCTAATACAAGGTTATTTACCAAATGCAATGGTAAAACAACATTGTCAAAAGGGTTAAAAATGTGTAGGAAAGATCTTTGAGTAAAATAGGGTAGACAACTATTAGTTACTTGATCAAAACTTGCAAAAAATATCCTTACTATTTTCAATCACACCTCACAACACCATTTCAAAACAATTTCCCAAATCAAACTTTCAAACATTGAAATATATTTTCAAAAGGCAAACACCTTTGTATATATTCAAACAAGAATCATTACAAAGGTTTCCACAATGATGGCCTCTTTTTCAAAATATTTTCAAAACCACACACAAAGCACCATTTCAAACAATTGGAAAAGCAAAGCAAGTGATCTAAAAAAGTAACTAAGAGCCCATGGATAACCATGGATGAAAAGGGTGCTTGCAACTTCCCTCTTCATAATCTACTCCCCGAACCCAAGAAAACATCTCAAAGGTCTTTCCTGTGCTTTTTGACCTTTCCTTTGGATAAAATAAAAAGTCGGTGGCGACTCTTGCTAAACCGAAACATTTGCAAACACAAACGCAAAACCTCAAGTCAGATCTCCCACCGTATCACAGGTTGTGCCTTACAAATACGACGCTAAAATATTAGAAGATGGGGTGGAAGTTCCCATCCAGCCAATGCCAGACGTTGGAAATATAGCTGATAATAACAGAGTGACCCGTAGTGGTCGTGTGTTTGCGCCGGTTATTCGAAGAGACGTTGTTGCTGGAAAGAAAATTGCTGAGAATGATGAGCCTAAGAAGGCTGCATGAGAGACTAGTGGAGCTACATTGGAGAAAGAAGTGGATGATATCTTGAAGATAATTAAAATGATCGACTACAAAATTGTGGACCAGCTATTGCAGACTCCTTCAAAGATATCCATCCTAGATTTATTGATGAATTCCTCCGCTCATAGAGAATCACTGATGAGAGTACTAGACCAAGATTTTGTATAGAATGACATACCGTTAGATCAATTCAGCATCGTAATTGGAAACTTTACATCATGTAACAACTTGAGTTTCTGCGATGATGAGTTACTAGATGAAGGGAGGAATCACAACCTGGCCCTCCACATATCTATGAACTGCAAGAATGATTCGCTATCCAATGTTCTAATTGATAACGGATCCGCGTTGAATGTTATACCGAGGAGTACCCTCATGAAGTTAAAGTATCAGGGAACACCTATGTGCCCGAGTGGCATCATTGTGAAGGGTTTTGATGGGTCGAGGAAATCTGTCATCAATGAGGTGGACTTACCCATCCGTATAGGACCACACTTGTTCTTGATAACTTTCCAGGTAATGGACATTATTCTCGCGTATAGTTGTTTGCTAGGACGACCATGGATACACGAAGCAGGGGCTGTCACTTCAACTCTGCATCAGAAGCTAAAATTTGTGCGTGAAGGGAAGATAGTGATCATAAATGGGGAGCAGGCGTTGTTGATATCCCATCTATCCTATTTCAGTATTATAGAAGCGGATGAGGCTGCTGTTGGAACCCAGTTCTAAGCCTTATCCATTGACAACATAAGGAAGAATGAGAATTCTGTGGTTTCCCTGAAGGATGCACAACAGGTTGTGCGCAATGGTCATAATGCAGTTTGGGGACGACTTGTGGATCCACCTGTGAACAAGAACAAAACTGGTTTGGGTTTCTCTTCGAAGAATGGCAAAGGCAAAAGTTTGAATTCAAAGTCTTCTGTGAATAGTTATCATGATGTTTTTCGCAGTGGAGGCTACCTCCATCCGATTGGTTATGGAATTAATGTTGTTGAAGAGGATGAAGCAGAGCAAGAAGTACCGAATTATATGACGCATGGAGTCTGAGTTTAGAACTGGGTCACCATTGATGTTCCTTCTTGCATACATGTTTCAAAGTAATTTGTTTTGTTAATATTCTTCTTTCTTTTGAAAAGCTTTCACTCTGCCCAAGGTGGAAGTATTAATGTTGTAGGGCTTATCTGTTTGCTATAATTGTTAAGATCATTAATAAAAGTTGTCTTTACTTCCAAAAATTATGTCTTTTATTTTTTCTGCCTTTTTCTTGGGAGATGGTAATAATAAAAAAAACCCTTTCAAAATAAATAATAACTTAAAATTAATCTGCATGATCACTTGTTATATGTGTCAGTTTCTAAAAATAATCATAAATCATATGTGCAGATTAATTAAAAAAAACCGTTGAGTACAATGACCCTGCACCCTCTCCCAACTTTGAATGTCTTGTGTTTGGGGATGAAGAAGAAGATTATGATGATATTCTGGAAGAGGTCTCACGGTTGTTTGAGCATGAGGAAAATACCATTCATCCATATAAGGAGCATTTGGAAGTGGTTAATTTGGGTTCAGAAGAAGATCCGAAGGAAGTCAAGATTGGAGCATCATTGCATCCTGATGTGAAGAGCAGGTTGATTGAGTTGTTGAAAGAGTATATGGATATTGTTTCTTGGTCTTATCAAGATATGCCTGGTCTAGATACAGACATTGTCGAGCATCATTTTCCGTTGAAGCCAGAGTGTCCGCCAGTTAACCAAAAGTTGAGAAGAACCCACCTAGATATGGCAGTAAAGATCAAAGAGGAGGTCCTAAAACAGATTAATGCTGGTTTTCTTGTGACATCAATGTATCCTCAATGGATTGCCAATATTGTCCCAGTACCGAAAAAAGATGGAAAAGTCCGCATGTGCGTAGATTACAGAGATCTAAATAAAGCTAGTCCAAAAGATGATTTCCCATTGCCTCACATTGACATGTTAGTGGACAACACAACAAAATTCAAGGTATTCTCGTTCATGGATGGATTTTCCGGGTATAATCAATGAATAATAGCTCCAGAGGACATGGAAAAAACAACGTTTATCACACCCTGGGGAACATTTTGTTACAGAGTGATGCCCTTCGGGTTGAAGAACGCTGGTGCAACATACCAGAGGGCTATGACAACCCTATTCCATGATCTGATGCACAAAGAAATCGAAGTATATGTTAATGATATGATTTCCAAATCCCAAACTGAAGAAGGGCATATAGAAGATCTGTTGAAGTTGTTTCGGCGTTTGAGGAAGTATCGTCTCTGTCTGAATCCAAATAAATGCACCTTCAGAGTTAGATCGAGGAAATTGTTTGGTTTTATTGTTAGCCAGAAAGGAATTGAAGTTGACCCTGATAAAGTCAAAGAAATTCAAGAAATGCCAACACCAAGAACTGAAAAGCAAGTCAGGGGTTTCCTCGGGTGTTTGAATTATATCTCTAGATTTATTTCCCATATGACTGCAACGTGTGAACCGATCTTTAAGTTGTTAAAGAAAGATCAGGGTTGTGTGTGGACAGATGACTGCCAAAGGGAATTTGAAAGTATTAAAGAGTATCTACGGGAAACTCCTATCTTGCTCCCTCCCGTAGAAGGAAGACCGTTGATTATGTATCTAACAATGTTAGATAAATCCATGGGTTGTATTCTGGGACAACAAGATGAAACGGGATGAAAGAATTCGCCATTTATTATCTCAGCAAAAAGTTCACTGATTGTAAGTCATGGTATTCTATGCTAGAAAAAACATGTTATGCTTTAGTCTGGGCGGAAAAGCGTCTGCGGCAATATATGTTGAATCATACTACTTGGTTGATCTCCAAAATGGATCCAATCAAGTATATTTTTGAAAAGCCTGCTCCTACTGGGAGAATTGCCCGCTGGCAGATGTTGTTATCTGAATATGATATCGAGTACCGCACTCAAAATGCTATAAAAGTAGTGTGTTAGCAGATTACCTTGCTCACCAGCCGATGGAAGATCATCAGTCTGCAGAATATGAATTCCCTGATGAAGATGTGATGTTCTTGAAAGTGAAAGATTGTGATGTACCATTGCCTGAGGAGGGCCCCGACCCTAAATCATGTTGGAGTATTGTATTTGATGGAGCTGTGAATGCTTATGGTTAAGGAATTGGTGTTGTGATTGTTACTCCTCATGGATCACACATTCCTTTTACTGCGAGGATAACATTTGATTGCACTAATAATATGACGGAATATGAGGCTTGCATCATGGGTCTTGAAGAAGCTATTGATCTTAGAATCCAGAATCTAGATGTTTATGGTGATTCAGCCTTGGTAATAAATCGGATTAAAGGAGAATGGGACACTCGTCACCCTGGCTTGATCCCTTACAAAGATTATGCTAGAAGATTATTACCCTTCTTTAATAAAATTGAGTTCCATCACATCCCTAGGGATGAAAATCAAATGGCAGATGCTCTGGAAACTCTGGCTTCCATGTACCAAGTAAATGCTTAGAATGACATACCCCGAATTACAGTTCGATGGCTAGATAGGCCCGTTCATGTGTTTGCGACAGAGGAGGTAGCAGATGAAAAACCTTGGTATTATGATATCAAGCATTTTCTTTACACTCAGGAATACCCGTTTGGTGCGTCAAAGAAAGATAGAAAGACACTGAGAAGATTGGCAGACAGTTTCTTCCTCAGTGAAAATGTGCTATACAAGAGGAATTATGATATGGTCTTGCTCAGATGCGTGGATAGACACAAAGCGGACATGTTGATGCATGAGATCCATGAAGGTTTATTTGGAACTCATGCTAATGGACATTCGATGGCTAAAAGGATGCTAAGGGCAGGTTACTATTGGTTGACAATGGAATCTGATTGTTACAAATTTGCAAAGAAGTGCCATAAATCCCAGATTTACGCAGATAAGATCCATGTGCCTTCGACACTCCTCAATGTGATTTCCTCCCCATGGCCTTTCTCTATGTGGGGTATTGACATGATTGGGATGATAGAACCCAAAGCTTCGAATGGGCACCTTTTTATCTTAGTAGCAATTGACTACCTTACCAAATGGGTAGAGGCTGCTTGGTATGCCAATGTTACCAAGCGGGTAGTTATGCGTTTCATCAAAAACAATCTTATATGCCGGTATGGTGTGCCAAGCAGAATCATCACTGATAATGGCTCGAATTTGAACAACAAGATGATGACTGAACTGTGCGAAGAATTCAAGATTGCCCATCACAATTCATCTCCATACAGGCCAAAGATGAATGGGGCTGTTGAAGCTGCTAATAAGAATATCAAGAGAATTATCCAGAAAATGGTTTTTACTTATAAGGATTGGCATGAAATGCTCCCTTTTGCTCTACATGGATATCGAACATCTGTCCGCACTTCAACAGGAGCAACCCCGTTTTCTCTAGTGTATGGAGTGGAAGCTGTACTCTCTATCGAGGTAGAGATTCCCTCGTTGCATATGATAATGGAAGCCAAATTGACAGAGGCCGAATGGGTAATAGGTTTGACCAATTGAATTTGATTGAAGAGAAGAGAATGACAGCTTTGTGTCATGGGCAGTTATATCAGAAAAGAATGAAGAAAGCATTTGATAAAAAGATCAAACCTCGTGAATTCAGAGAAGGCGACCTCGTGCTCAGGAAGATCATGTCTTTCAACACTGATTCTAGGGGAAAATGGACTCCCAATTTTAAAGGCCCGTATGTTGTCAAGAAAGCCTTCTCTGGTGGTGCATTAATTCTTGAAACTATGGATGGAGAGGATTTCCCACTTTCCATGAATGCTGATGCAGTCAAGAAATACTTCGCCTAAAGAAATATAAGAACAGCTCGCTAAGTTGAAAACCCGAAAGGGCGGCTTAGGCAAAAAAAGAGCGTCTCGGTAGGCCGAAAACCCGAAAGGGTGGTCTAGGCAAATATTAGAGACATAAACAGAATAAATTTCCCGCTAAGTTGAAAACCCGCAAGGGCAGCTTAGGCAAAAGTTAGGGACTTTCTTGGCAAGTAACTACATCAGACGAGACTTGATCGTTGAAGCAACAATCTTCTCAGATCCTCACCATACTTCAACGGAAGCTGCTGCTCAGGATTTCAAAAGTTGTTAGGGGGGATAGTGGTCATTGTATCTCAATGTATCTTTTCCATTATGTATTACCATATCCCAAACTTTGTAATCATCCATGGAGTCTCGCCATTCGCAGACTACCATTCTATTAATGAAATTCGAGCTTTTGCCTAAATCTTCGTGTTCCTATTTTTATTTAGCTTGCAAAGACTTCATTTATTACTGATAATAACTGTCAAAGCAAAAAGATTAAAAAAAAGCAAAATTGACTTAAAAAAAAAAGAGAGATCTTTACAAATTCAATTTACTTTGGGATATGTAATGAAACAATGACAACAAGAATGGTGGTCCCAAGAATGAACAAACTGCGATTGTTTTAAGAATATTTACTCCCTTCATGAAAGTTTTCTCAGGTCATTTTGCTGGTAGGTGCGCAATCTTTGTGTGTTTCTCAGATAGTTAAAGACGATATCAGTGGGTGCAAGGTACAATATTGTGTTTATGATCCCATTATCACCAGTCAAGTCTTGGTTCGATTTTGATTTTGGGTTTGCATGGTCAGAAGCCTTTGTCCCAGATTCCCCAGCAAAGTCTTCCCTCATATAATGAAAGGTTTTATTCCTTTGGTGTGCTGAGATGTCACTCTTTTTGCAGTTTTGGCATTGATATTGACTTCTTGACTTCCCGAAAAGATTATCCCAGGGCATCTCTTGTTGGAATGAGTATTCGTGATGAAAGTTTTCTCCAGGGAGGTAGGCTTGGATCCCCCAATGAGGTTTGGTTGTGTCGGCGTCAGTCTGCTTTATTTGAGGTTGGTCTTGCAATCTCTAGTAGGCATGTTGCTTTTTGGAAAACTATTTTCTTCGATGAAACTGGAAGAAGGATGTTCTATCCCGATATCTATTTGATTTGGCTACGTATGGATTATGTTTCTCCTCAGTAAAGTTAAAGCAGGCAATAGGTTTGGTTTCCGCAGTTGCTTTTACCTTTCTTGGATTGATCTTTCTGGTTGAAGTTTGGCCCAATATTGTTAGTACCTGAGACGATTTTGTTTGTTTGTACTGATCATGTATCCTTTTACCAGCATATGCACGATATCATTCATACATTCATACATACATCATGCATTGCTAAAAATCATCATTCATTGGTTTAGTGTTCTGACTTTTCCTGCAACGCTCTTTGCTTAGTTGAATTTGGTTTTCCCTCTTGAGTTTATTTCTCAAAGGATGAATCTGCATTGGACGTCTTGCTCCAATTTATTTATGATTTGGATTTATGGTTTTCTAAAAACTTTGGGTTTTGGTTTGTGCATTTATTTTGCACAGGAAGACTTTATCTCCTTAGCAGAAATATCGTGGCACTTCCCCGGGAAATCATATTTTCATCCCCAGAAAGTCATCTCTCTTTGCAAATCCCCTTGACAATAAGTGGAAGTCTCTTTATTTGAGACAAATTACGTATTACCCTTTCCAGGCAGATTTCCTTGGTTAAGGAAGAAGTTGAGACCCGTTCTTGGAAAAACACTAGAATCTTGGGGAAACTTGATATATTTTCTTTTTCTACCTTCAGTGAACGTTGGTAGTACATCGGCAGTGAACGTTGATGATTGTTATCTTTTTTCTATCTTCAGTGAACGTTGATAGTTCATCGTCAGTGAAAGGCATTGATATGATATATTTTCTCTTTCTACCTTCAGTGAATGTTGGTAGTACATCGACAGTGAACGTCAGTGTTTGTTATCTTTTTTCTATCTTCAGTGAACGTTGATAGTTCATCATCAGTGAACGGCGGTGATATGATATATTTTCTCTTTCTACCTTCAGTGAACGTTGGTGGTACATTGGCAGTGAACGTAGGTGTTTCTTATCTTTTTGCTATCTTCAGTGAACGTTGATAGTTCATCGTTAGTGAATGGTGGTGATATGATATATTTTCTCTTTCTATCTTCAGTGAATGTTGGTGGTACATCAGCAGTGAACGTTGGTGTTTCTTATCTTTTTGCTATCTTCAGTAAATCTTGATAGTTCATCGTTAGTGAACGGCGGTGGTATCATATATACAGTGAATGTTGGTGGTACATCGGCAGTGAACGTCAGTGTTCTTATCTTTTTGCTATCTTAAGTGAATGTTGATAGTTCATCGTCAGTGAACGGTGGTGGTATGATATATTCAGTGAACGTTGGTAGTACATCGACATTAAACGTCAATGTTTGTTATCTTCTTCTCTGATTCTGTTCTTGTGGTTCACCAGTGATTTATTTTCCTGGTGGGGTTGCTCCTTTGTTTCTACATTTTTTGTTGCATCCCCAATGTTACTTTGCGTCTCTTTTGTTCCATTCATATGCATTCATATGCATAAATGTTTGCATGGCATCTTAGGGCCAAAAACAGGGTTTGTTTTATATTTAAGTGTCTTCAATCACGTCAACACGAAGATTTTTAACCTTCGTATCTCCGGATAGAAGAAACTTAAATAAGGGCAGCTGTTGTACCCCAATTTTTTCCCCTAAGATCCCTTCATCATATCATATTGTTTCAATCACAACAAAATCACATTAGGGCTTTTGGTTCTTCTCCTTATCTTTAGCCTTGCTCTTTGAGGAGTTACCAAGCACCTTGACTTGTTTTCTTTGGTGATCATGGATATTTTGATTTGATTTTCTCTCCAATTAACAAAATACAATATTGGTTTGTCTTACTTGTAAATAATGTAGGTAAAGGCAATAAGGTTTATCAAGTTTCTTCATGGGTTCATGAGTTTATTTCCATGCCCTAATCAAAGTCTTGAGAGATTCAAACCTCACCATTGAAGTTGTTTTGAAGTTGGTATGGAAGTAGTTTTGGTGGCCATGAGTCCTCACCATCATCCTCAACAAATTCTATTCACAAAGGAAGAATATTGGCACAAAAAAGTTTGTTCAAACTTGGCAAAGTTCCTCAAAGCATTCTCTTGATCTAGAGGCTAGGGTTTTGAACTTCAAAGGAGCATATCTTTCTCACCTTTTGGTATTTTTGAGTGATTCCAAAGACATCTTTCTCTTTAAAGAGTTACCAACAAATCACTTCAAAAGTTCCAAGGAGTTTTCATGAGGAAGGAACTTGGTGGAGAAGAAAGATTACAAGTCATCTAGATGAATCCCTCATTTTCCATATGTGACTTCAAATGGTCATAACTTGGTCAATTTTTATCACCTTGAGCCCATTATTTTTTCATGATGACCCTAAGGATGTATAATTCATGCCTTCTTTTATGTTCAAAGTAAGAAAATGGATGGAAGTTGCCTTAAGAATACAAAAGATTATAGGTCATTTCATGATTTTTGGCCAACTTCAACAAGTCATAACTTGCTCAATTTTTGGAGATTTTGAGTGTTTCAAATTGCAAAATGTCATTCAAGAGATCTACTTCATTCCATCTTTTTTGATCAAGAGAAAATTCTA
Organism: Vicia faba; assembly: GCA_948472305.1. Taxonomy (NCBI): domain Eukaryota; kingdom Viridiplantae; phylum Streptophyta; class Magnoliopsida; order Fabales; family Fabaceae; genus Vicia; species Vicia faba. The sequence continues at coordinate 821,858,697 of OX451740.1, read as the reverse complement.
AGTGCAAGGCCATGTTTGGATGCAAGAGATTATAGGTCATTTTTAAAGAAGAATTTGAAATATTTCGAAGTATGGAAAGTCAACTCTTTTTCTTCAACTTTGACTGCATGTAGTTTTCAGCTCAAGCATCCATTTGATTCCATTCTTTTTCCATTGCAAAGCTTGTTACCTCATCTTTCCAAAGCATCAAGAATTTTTCCCTAAGACCCCTTGAGGTGCAAGTGCCATTGGATTAAACTTGGTAACTTGGAACTGAAGTTTCACCATAAGTCATAATTTGAAATCCATGTTTTGGCCTTTAAACATCAAATTAGCACGCGTTTGTGATCTAAACATGTTTAACCAAGTTGCCAAAGTGGATTAGATCCTTGAAACGCAAGGATTTGATGAGTTTTGATGCAAATCAGATCACACTTTGCTCGTGCATCAGGATCACACAATTTCCCTCCAATTTACATCATTCCACACGCTTGAACATTCCATTTGATTCCCTATAAATAGAGGGTCATCCCCCATTCAATTTCCCAAGCTTAGATAGCCAGAATCACCCTGCCAAACTTGCTTCACAACTCATAATTCAGCTACTTCGAATCTTATTCTCAAGCCTTTTTCAATCCATTTTTTCATCAATTCACCTTCCTTGATCTTCCCTGAAGCTAACCATATAATCACATTCAAGAATCGTGCCCTATATTGCTCCATAGAAGTCCAGTTTCAGAGCTCTGTAACTCAACTTCAATAGGTAGATTCCTTCATCAATTCTTTAAAACTTTGGTATCATTGTGTTGCTCTCATTGCCCTGGTTCTAGTCGCAACACATACTTTTATCTGGAAGCACGTTTTGACCATGAATTTTCAAATCCCTTTTCAAAACTTTTTTTCCAAGTTGCTTGAGTTACACTTTATATAAATTAGGCGCGAGGGTGTGGCTGTCTTCGTCTTGAATAGACGAAGCGAATGTCATAGGTCTGAGCTTCTAATTTTACAGTTTGAGAGACCTTCAATTCGTGAAGGCTGGAGGTTGAAGATGACCAACGTGTCATCTTCTAACCAATGAAAGCGTGACATTTGTTATTTTCAAATTCTGATTTTATTAATGATTCTGTTCATTATTCATTAAAGACTATGATATGCACAGCGCGTCAGATCCCTTGGATTTGATTACTAACGCGTTTTGACTCTCATCCAATGGTCCACATCTTTTTTTTTATTTTCTTTTTCTTATTTATATATTTTAATTGTTTTAAATTTCAAAAAATCATAGAAAATTCATTTTTAGTCCAAAAAATCTAAAAAAATTATGAAAAATATTTTTGATTATTCTCTTTCTAATTTTTATTTTTTCACAATTTAATTTTGTGTTTTGATATTTTTTATGAATTTTACACTTATTTGATTTGTTTAAAATGTTTAAAAATACTTTTACACATTTTTAAATTCTGAAAAAATTATGGAATGATCCAATGATATTGTGACAAATATTGGTAACCTTATTTTATTTTTGTTTCTGACTTTGCTATTTTTTTACTATTTTTGTTTATTTTACCCATTTATTTTAATTTTTAAAAATAGTTTCTGACTTTTAAAAATTCCCAAAAATTTTGTAAAATTACTTGGCCTCTTTTCTGATTTTTCTATGGTCTTATTTTTTATTTCTTGATTAATTTGAATTTAATTGGCATTTTCTTCATTATTTTCCATTTTTTAAAAACATTTTTAAAATCCTTTAATGTACATATTAATTATGTTATTATTTTGTGAATATTTTCTGGCTGTCTTGGGTTGATTTTTTGGTCATGGCTTTATTAACATCATTGGATCCATAGTGTTGAGTTTAACTCCACAAAAAATTGATGAATGATTTTAATAATAGTTTGATTAAATATTAATTCAAATGTGGTTTTTCTTTTTACCCTAATTCCTCTTCATCTCATCCCCTTCTCATTGCACTAAATGTTGTTAAAGCATAATCTCTATATCATGTCTTAAAATAAATGGTGCATAGATTGCTATTGACCAGCCTCAAAATAGGTGTGACTTCTATATAAGTCCACTTACGATTGCTTAACATAGCGCTAAATTTTGTCCCGATTCGAATAAATGATCATTCGTGGCCCAAACTTATGATTGCAAGCCCAAGTATGTTAATTTGATCTCTTTGATCCAATAACCTTGAGATTCATTTTGTGGAGGCTTTGGTTCTACCAATCCTCTAATGGATCTACAACACCTTTGGTCAATGCGGATCACTTAAACATCGTTGATCATTAAATGGTACTTGTGAGAATTCCAAATGGATGATTTACTTGACAAAAAGCAAATGCAAATTGTTGTGTGGAGGCTTTGGTTCTACCAATCCTCTAATGAGTTCCAAATGCAAGTTTCAAGATGGCCATCCAACTAACCACTAATTATTGACTTGTTTTATCTTATGCTTTTATTCTTCTTATGCTTTATGTACTATTTATTTTTTAGCATTTTACATTTTATGCCGTTTTCATCTTTGCTCATTTGAGCATTTATTTTCTTGTCATTTTTACTTTGCTCACTTGAGCTTTTCTTTTTCCTCTTCCTAAGATACTTAATAAGCAACTTAAACCCTAAAAAACTCTTAATGGTACTTGGACTATTTAGTTACTATCCTTGGCATGATGGAGCAATGGACTTTTTCTTGGACTTAGGATTAGAAACCTTGGCTTATCTTGAATATGTTTTGATCTTATCTGATTATTTTGTTTGGAGCTCTTGAGGTTTACCTCAAGAGATTGGGTTGCTTGTTTCTTTTTGTGTGCAGGTTTTTTGTGATTACATCCTTTGTTTGTAATTTAGAATTCACCCGTATACAACCGTTACTCTACCCAATTTTTATGAAGACTTAATACATTAGAAGATGTCTAGTATCTTTGCTTGCTTGGTTTCAATCCAAAGAATGGGAATTCTATATTGGCTCATAATGTCAAGTTTTGGCTTCTTGTTGGTTAGATGGTTCTTATCCTTAGCTTTTACATTATGATTTAGGATAGTCTCTTCTTCTCCTCCCATCTTCTTTAATTTCAAAAATCCTCTCCCTCCTTTTGAAACTCTTCTTATTTTAAAACTTAAACCACTTTCATACTAAACTTGGACTTATGTCCATGCATTTTCAAAACATTTTCATCAATTAACTTCAATCAATTTAATAATACTTTGACACTTTTTTTGTGAGAAGACTAAAAGTCAATTAATCTCATTTCAAACCATTTTTGCCACTTTGTTTTTATCTTTAAACTTTTTCTCAAAAGATTAAGGATCTTATCAATCCTTGTAGTGATGCAAACAACTATACTTCTACAATATGTAGTGAAGAGAGATATTTTCCACTTGGGTGTTGAGTGAGGCATTGTTGATTTTTAAAATCCAATCCATATCCTCCACTTTGAGATGATGCAAATTCTCCTTTCTCTTGATTGTGGGTAGTAAGTATGTTTTCCACACGGACAATGACGATGATGTCTTATCTCTTAAAATCAACCAACACACTTGTGTTTCAAACCCTTTTAAAAGAGGAACTACGTGTACCCTGATCCCCTATTGCACGAAAGGTGGTACGTAGGCACTAAAGGTTCGCAACCGCGGCGGGTGCAAATATCATAAAAAATATTTCTTTTCTCACCTCCACTATCCATTTTATATACAACACATTTTTTATAGCCAATATATACATATTTTTCAAAGAGGTTCATGCGGAGTACCGTAGATGTTTAGGATGTTCATATCTCCCCTTTGCATAACCAACCCCCTTACCTTGAATCTTTCCCCCTTTTTGGGTTATTCGCTCTTTTCCCATTCCTTTGGAAACAATAAAGCGCAGTTGAGATTTTTATTTTGATTTGTATAAAGTCTAGTCAATCCAATGGCTTAGTCTTGAACATTTCTACCGCTACAACACTGTCTAAAGGAAAGGAGGAAAATAATAACCTTTTCGAGTATAAAGGTAGATAGATGTTAGAAGTTTTCTCAAAATTTTTGCACTTACACAGAAAACTACTTTTCAAAAACAATTTCAAAACACTTTGTACATTTTCTCCACTATCCCGAGAAACATTACAAAGTACTTTGTACTAAGGTATTTTCAAAGCATTTTCAAACACACAAAGCACAAAGGTATTTCAAAATGAGAAAACCTCTAAGAGCCCATGGAAAACCACGGATGGAAAGGGTGATAACACATTCCCTTTCCATAATCTACCCCCTTACTCAGAAAACTCTCGAAAAGGTATTTTTCTGTTCTTTTCACCTTTTCCTTAATTTGGATAAAATAAAAGACGGTGGCGACTCTTGCTTACCACAACATTTGCGAATCCAAATACAAAACCAGTATAAAAAGTCAGTTCTTCCACCGTATCACACATAACAAAAACAAACAAAAGGAATTCCTCTCAGTTAGGATTTTAGACGTATTTTCAATTCATGTGCGCGTTTATTTACTTTTGCATTTTTTGATTATTTTAACTGCCTACCGGTTTGTAATAGCTTAATTAGGGTTTTAATTCCCGCACTTCATATTTTCAGTCAGATATAATTGAAATTTCCCCAAAGCCTTGTAATAGCTGTAGATTTTACTTTCAGCACTATGTTATATGCCTGTATATAAATTGTTAGTAAATTAGGCGTGTATGGAAAGAACTAATCAATTAATCTTAGATCACTAACATCAAGATAAAAATACCTGAAAAAACACACTATTGCACACTTGCACCCCTAGGGTATCTCCCACTTTTGTTGCCTTCGGAAATGGTCATGTCCCTCGAACGTAGGGATACTCTTAGCAAAGACCCTCAGTTTAAAGTCATCATAAAGATCATAGTCCCCAAATGTCCCTTGAGTTGCCTACGAGAAATGATCTTGTCCCTCGAGTTTCCTACGAATATATGATGATGACAGTCCCTTCGAAATGCTAAGGTATCCTTACATATTGCCTTCAATGACCATAAATGTCCCTTCGAGAGTCCCTCAAACATCCAACGATACGGCTACCTACTCACTAATAATATGATAGCACTATCTAAAGGAAAGGAGGAAAATAACACCTTTTTCGAGTAGGTAGATAGTTCTTAAGTATTTGCTCAAGTTAAATTCATTTTTACACCACACTTTCAAAAATCTTTTAAAAAAACGCTTTATCACATTCTTGAGGACTGATACAAGAGTTATCATAAAGCAAACAAAAACCTTTTCAAAACACACAAAAACGAAAGCAGTTTTAAAAAATGAACAAGTACCGAAGAGCCCGTGGAAAACCATAGATGAAAAGGGTGCTAACACCTTCCCTTTCCATAATCTACCCCCCCCCCCCCCCCCCCTTACTCAGAAAAATCTCGAAAAATGTATGTTTTTGTTCTTTTGACCCTTTCCTTTATTGCATAAAATAAAAGTCGATGGCGACTCTTGCTTACCGGACATTTGCGAATACAAAACGCAAACCAGTATATCAGTCGGTTCTACCACCATATCACAGAACTGGCGACTCTGCTGGGGATAATTATAAAGTGTGGTTTACCTTAGGGTCTAGATCATTTTAAAATTTCTTTCTTTGTTTGCTTTGACTACTTTATCTTTGAGGGTTTGTTGGGATATTCTTCAAAAAGATCCTACACACGGATCTGGGGCACCTTATTAGGTAAGTAGCAATAAATCATGGAGGCTGTACGGCGTAGACCGATACAGACGAAGTGGTGGCTACGTTAGCGCGATACTTTGGATTGTACTAATGTTCCTTGAGTATGTCGAGGATAACATTAGGCTTCCTCATAGTGTTACTAAGCGCTAACTGACCTTTAGAACCTTTAATTGACTCATCCTAGCCATTAGGAAGTAGTGAGATAACCGGCTTTGGTTCTGACCAAAGATTGGTTGATACTCGATACTACACTCATTGAGGATGGACTTTCGGGATTTTTTAGCCGCAATACATCGGTGCGGAGCTGAAACAATTTATGAAGGGATGGTCAGTGATATTGAGGCTCCTTAGAACCAGGTTACTATTACTAGGATAGGTTTAGCCAACTTAAACTTCAAGATGGTACTTACCTACAAACCCCATGCAAGCCTAAACCTAAGGCTGCTTACGTGACTTGTTTACCTTCATTATCTAACAACTTGAACTCATTGCAGGGCTTTTGTTTGTATTCCTTATAGGACCTTGTTTGTATGCATTATCCAGTAAATTGACTTTCTTGCAATACATACTTGTCTTCATCACCTTACACTTTTGCTTAATGCATAGCATACAAATCATAGCATCATACCATAACATCTCCTTAACCATTCAAGGATCTCAAGGGTCTGTGGTGTAGGTTATGATGAACCAGACGTCTAGCAAGGGGAAAAGGGGTTTATTTTCCTCTAGCCAACACTGTCAAAAGACCAAAGTGACAATATGAGTCAGGGGCTATGACCCACATGATATGGTGAGCTTGACTCTTGTAGAAAGACCTTTAACGATATGTAGTGCTTCAATCAAAGCTGTAAAGTTCAACGCCTAACATTTTTCTTGTTTACCCTACGAGATACTTGAAAACATTTGCATATCATACATGTCATTGCATAACATGTAATCTCCAGTACATGTCTCTCATATTCTCGCTGTTTATTTCAGCAATGGCTCTCAAACAAGACAACAGAGATCTCCAAACTCAAGAGGCTCAGTTCTTGGAAATCTTCCTAAACCTATACAAGGGGAAGGAAGAATTTAAAGCATTCCTCGCTGGGAATCTGACCAAGAAGCATTCTGAAAACAACAAGGATGACCAGGTTAAACAACTGCAAGCTGAGATGGAAAGGATGAGGACCAAGATGATCAGCTCGGGGACAAGAGGAGATAAGAATCCTCGTCAGTAAACTTCATCAAGACGGTCGCAACCGTATGAAACAAACGGTCGAGGCTGATGATCAAGTTATTAATCAGCCCCTGATGAGACAAGGAGTTGGCTTGGTGGAGAGTGGACCTTTCCAATTTACTGCTACATCACGAGCCCAACCACAACCTCGCCAACAACCATAGGGTCATCTGCGTAAGCAGGATTCATTCACTAGGCAATATACCAAACTCAGTATACCAATGTTGCAAGTCTTGCAACACATGTTGAAATTGAATTTGTTCACGTTGAGGGATCCTCCTACAAATCCCAATATTGCCTCTCAAATGTATAATCCAAATGCAAGGTATGCATATCACTCCAACAGTCCAAGGTATGATACTGATAGCTGTCGGACATTAAAATACAAAATTCAAGACCTGACCAATGAGGGAGCATTGGAATTCGCACAAGATGGTCAATTGAAATTCTTCTGTTATCCCTCCAAGGCATACCATATGAAGTGACAAGATCAGACAAAGAGGCTTTTGTTCATTAGAATTTTCAATTTGTAATTTTCTTTTGATTGTTTGAACATTTATTCATATCAAACCTTATTATTTCATCAATGCATCACACATATTTGTCGTGAATTAATTTGTTTGCACTATGCTTGTACTGCTTTCTTACTTGCCTTTTGTGATATTCAACTCTTGATTAAAAGCTCTAACCCTTTAGAGGGAGGATGACGAGAACGATACAACAATCTCTACATTATGCTTTTAAACAAACCCCGCAGACGATGTAGAAGTGTGATCGGTGGATTTAGAACTGACTGTTTAACGCTGGTTCGCGAAATGTCGCGGAAGCAAGAGTCGACACCGTCTTTTATTTTCTCCAACATGGACAGGACAAAAGCACAGCAAAATTCCTTATGAGATAGTTTCTCGGTTCGGGAGGTAGATTTATAGAAAGGGAAGGTGTTAGCACCCTTTCTATCCATGGTTATCCATGGGCTCTTAGATACTTGCTCATTGTGTTTTCAAAAGTTTTTGTTTGGTTTGAAAAATTTTCGTTTAAAGATTTCAGAATAACTCTTGTATCAGTCCTCAAGAGTGTTTGAAAAATTGTTTTGAAAGCTTTTTGAAAGTGTCGGTGTGAAAAGAGTTTTGATTTGTTTTTGAATAGAGAAAGTATCCATGAGTCATCTACCTACCCTAAGGAATTAAGCCGTGTAAATGTCCTTAAGGTAGTGCCATCCCACCATTGAGAGATAGGTAGCACCACCGTTGGAGGTGTTTGGGTCAATTCGAGTGTAGGGACAGTGTGGTCACCGAAGCAACGACAAGACACCTTAGAAGCTACCCTTATGTCCTTGATCCTTTTTTAATCCGAGGCAACCGTTTCGAGGCAACTATTCCGAGGCAACCGTTTCGAGGCAACTTTTCTGAGGCAATCGGATCATGGACATAAGGACTTACTAAGACGTCCTATACTTGACGACCACATTTCGAAGGCAACAGGTGAGGCGTACCCTAGAAGTGGTGTGTGAATTTGTGCGTTGTTTTTAGTTTGAGTTTATCTTTGATCAGGGCATTATGAGCTACGCTTGTTTTTAATTAGCCATACATTCTTTCATGCAATTTAGAATTTAAGAGTGCGGAAATTTAAATGCGGAAAGATAAATCCTACGCTATTACAAGGCGCGGGTCTATACATCGCCAAAGTACACAGACCCGTTTTGATAAAATGCGGAAAGTAAAAAGATCTAATTACTATTACAAGCCTTGAGCAGTTACATAATATTCAGAAAGAAAAAAGAATAACGTGCGAAAGAATAAAAGTTAGGACGTCCGAGGGTTTTGACCCTTTTGAAATTAAATTGAAATTAAAAGCTAATTAATTATTTAATTAAAGAAAAGAAGATGTTTTTATGTTTTTTGTATTTATGAAAATAAAGAAAATTAAAATCAAGAGAAACCCTAATTCTAAGTTATTTTAATTATTAATGAAAAATATTAAAGTTGACCTAATTTACTAATTAATTAATGTACATGTGTATTTACAAAAGTAAATAGTAATTAACAATAATAATAAATAATGAGAAAAATGATTTAATTAAGAAAAAGATGAAAATGTCAAAAACCCTAATTCTACCTATTTTATTTATTAAGAAAAGATTAAAGTTTAAACCTAAATTAACTAAATTAATTATTAGAAATTTTTTACAAAAAAAACATTTTAATGGTGAAATAATAATAATTAATCATATTTTAGTTTTTGTTTTTATTATGAAAAGAAAATTATTTGAATTAAAGAACACAATTAAAACAATTAAAACAATTAAAAAAAGGAATTAGAATTGAGAAGAAAATAAAATTAAAAAGTGCAAACCAGGGGGGTATCAGGCCCCAAAGGGAGGTTTGTTTGAAGCAAATTTGGCCCAGGTACACAAAGCCTGTTTGACTTTATACGCCTGTGTGTTCATCCATTGACTGAGGTATATGATAGACCTCCTTTTGTAGCCTTCAGATTGATCCTCATGAGTATGTGGCAAGCCTGAGCGTGAGTGCGTATGGTGAGACGTTGGAGAATACGCTGCACTGGAAAGCATTAGGAGAAAAATTATGAAATATGTGGGGGACCTAGGAATCGAACCCAGGTCCTAGTGGTTACAAGGCGTGTCATCCACCATCTGAACCAAGCAACGCGTTTGTAATGTTAGTGGAAAACAATGATTATATAAAAAGAAACAACATTAGTGGTATAAAACAAAAAGCGCGCTGAATATTTGAACTGTCCAACCATAAGATGACACGCCAGGCTTCTTCTTCGTTTTCTCTGTAAACATAAAGCAAGTAGCGGGGGTTTTAAACCCCCACTAAATGAAACCTGTGAAAATAGCGATTAGAAGCTGGATTAATATAAAAAGGGCGCGAGGTGTTGGTTCGTTTCGTCTGGAGCTCCTGAATTCAATGGCATAGGTCTCAATTTCCAATTTTTCCTCTACATGAAAGCCCTATTTTGGAGCTTCTGAAACCCTAGGTTTCATCAATGGTGGATTTGGCTACAGGCAGTGTTAGTTCAATTAAGTATTACCAATCGCTTCAGAAAGATGTTATTAGTGTAAATCAATGAATAAAATGTATGAATGATGCATAGAAATTGAAATTCGATTATGGAATATTTGTGAAGAAACGTGATTCAGTTCTACAAATTCTTGGAGTATGGGGCCTTGTTCTAGATACCAGTAGTTTCCTAGCAATGTCAGTAAGGCAATGGAAGTATTTTGAAGCCTTGAATCGCCCTGCAAATGTGATTTTAGATTCCAAGTTTTTGATGAAAATTTGCAATTTTGTTCTATGGCCTCAGTAGCTTTTTCGTGTATCTTTTAATAGGGTTTCACTATGCCTTTGTATCTGAACGTGATTAGGTCAAAAAAACAAGCCCAAGGTCCATGAATTGATGATTTGAAGATTTGATTTTCAACATATCAATTTCAATCTTTTTCCATTGAAACTCTTGCCAATCATGGAAAATCTTCCCTTTTTGAATGTGAAACGACTTGCCACCTTGCCCTAGTTTGATTTGCTGCACCAAAAAGATTTAAAAAAGCATGATTTGATATTTTCTCATAATTAAATCTAATTAAATGAATTAATAAGAATAAAAATTCAATAAATTAATTAAAAATAAGAAAGTAAATCCTTTTTATCTCAATGGGTCGTGCATATGCTTTGGGTAATGATTCAAGGAAGAATTTGAGGCCCATTAGCATTTTTGAAGTGTTTTAGGCAAAGTTCACTTTTCAAAATTCCCAAAACTTTCCCAACTTCTCCAATGCATATCTTGCTCACTTTTGAAGATATGAACATGTTCTTGGACATTTTGGAAAGGCCTTGAAGTCCTCTAACCAATGTCTTTGGTCCCATGTCATTTTGATTTACCAATCTCAAGTTATGGTCTTTGACTTAAAGTGCCTTTTTGTTGACTTTTGAAAATGACCTATAATGTTGAAATTGATAACTTTTTGTGAGATCGTTTCTTGGAATTGAAGTGTGAAGATGAGTCGTAGGAAATGTCATTCTCTTCAAAATGAGCTTTGGATGGGATTTTTATGATAAACCATGAAGAAGTTATGCCCTGTTCAATTTGCAGTTAACTTTTCAGCTGTCCAAAAATAGAAACTTTTGCATCTTGAGACTTTTTGAGCCATGCCTTGAGAAATCATGATCAATAATTGATAAAATGATGTTTGTGGCTTCAAGATAAGATGTTGACCAAAAATTTTGACTTTTGACTGTCAAATGACCATTTTGCCCCTGCAGTTGACTGTAGAGCAATTAGGGTTTTCGACTGTGCAATTTGATGCTGTGAGTCTTGAAACTTGACATATGGATGCTTGACAATGTATATAGGCATGTGGGACTTGATTGGACCCTTGGAAACCTCAATTTCTTTGCAATAACCAAAACCCTAATTTTGATTGTGTTAGGAGGCAATTGGACTGTGCAATCCTTGAGGGATTTTGAACCATGATCTTGGCAAATTTTGAAGAATATGGGAGGGCAAATTTTGGGGTACAACAGTTGCCCCTGTTCAATCTTCTTAGACCTGAGGATGTAGATTGGCTTGCGTGTCTTTCGTAATCCGAAGGTGGAAGATGATTGAACACTAGAGTGCCTAGAAATTTGAACTCACATAGTAGAGTATCAGCGGTGTGATGTAGGAAATGGGCTTACAGGTACCATCTGGAGACTGTTGGTAAGTGGAGAGATGGGCTTATAGATGCCATCGGGAGGTTGTCGATCGCGTAAGAGATTCCTTAGCGAGAACTTGCGTACCTGAGAAAGAAAATAATTACCTGGCCTGTTACAGGAGTTGATCTTCAAACTCTTTATGTAGATGTGCCCTGGCTGGATACAGGAATCGAACCTTTAAACTCTTCAGACGTGCCCTGGCAAGATACAGGAATCGAGTCTGGAGAATATAGTCGTCAACAGATACACCCTGGCGAGATAAAGGAATCGGATCTTCGAACTCTTCAGACGTGCCCTGGAAGGATACAGGAATCGAGTCTGGAATTAGTCGTCAACAGATACACCCTGGCAAGATACAGGAATCGGATCTTCAAACTCTTCAAACGTGCCCTGGCAGGATACAGGAATCGAGTCTAGAATTAGTCGTCAACAGATACACTCTGGCAAGATACAGGAATCGGATCTTCAAACTCTTCAAACATGCCCTGGCAGGATACAGGAGTCGAGTCTGGAATAGTCGTCAACAGATATACCCTAGCAAGATACAGGAATCGGATCTTCGAACTCTTCAGACGTGCCCTTGCAAGATACAGGAATCGAGTCTAGAATTAGTCGTCAACAGATACACCCTGGAAAGATACAGGAATCGGATCTTCAAACTCTTCAGACGTGCCCTGGCAGGATACAGGAATCGAGTCTGGAATTAGTCGTCAACAGATACACCCTGGCAAGATACAGGAATCGGATCTTCAAACTCTTCAGACGTGCCCTGGCAGGATACAGGAATCGAGTCTGGAATATAGTCGTCAACATATACACCCTGGCGAGATACAGGAATCAGATCTTCGAACTCTTCAGACGTGCCCTGGCAAGATACAGGAATCGAGTCTGGAATATAGTCGTCAACAGATACACCCTGGCGAGATACAGGAATCAGATCTTCAAACTCTTCAGATGTGCCCTGGCAAGATACAGGAATCGAGTCTGGAATATAGTCGTCAACAGATACACCCTGGCAAGATACAGGAATCAGATCTTTAGTTGCAACCATTGATAGTAATCATCTTTGTACTGACCTTTGTCCTGAAAAGACAAAACGCTAGTTATATGCGATGTCATGATGTATGACATGCGTGATGTTCTCAAAATAAATGAGATTGTATGTTCATGATGTGTATATGCATGCTATAATGTATGAAGATGTGATGTTTATGAATTTATTTTTGTCTAGGAAAGTAAATCCTTGACGGGTGCCAGGAAGTTGAATCCTGGGCTGCTATGGAAGAGTATAGCTTTTGTTTCCGCTGGGGATTGATGGCTCCAAGCATGAACCAGTAGGAGAAGATGACTCCGTTGGTGAATAAACTTGGCGAATAGATTACTCTGCAGGGAGTGAACTCTGTGGGGAAAGAGAGGTACTTTGCTGAGGTTAATGATAACTCCGCCGGGGATACCATGGTTGAGCTTTGTTGGAAGGTCTGATGAACTCCGCTGAGGATAGGAAGACTTCGTCGGAGACTATCTTTCCGTGGCAATTGGCTGAGGATAACCCAGTTATATCCTGTTGGGGAAATAACCTTCTGAATAAAGCCGAGGGAGCGTTCGTGCTCTACAGGGGATAGCTTCCAGAATCTACTGGGGATAAGCTTCTTGCTGGGGAGATTGATTGAACTTTCCTGGGGAGACTTTTGGGATTGGACTGGGGAATGGCTCCGCTGGATGTCTGGTATACCACCGGGGAACAATCTTAGATCAAGACTGTCGGGGATGCTTGTTAAGAATATTTGTATACTCCGCTGGGGAATGTTGAGATCTGCTGGGGATACCCAATTTCCTTAAGGCTGACAGTGGACTAACTCTGCTTGGGGAGAGTGTTGCTGACTTGCTAGAGATATTGTGCCTTGTAGGGTTTACGAGAGACCAACTCTGCTTGAGAGAGAATTGTTGAATCTTGGCTCACTCTCTGGGGAATTAAGGCATCTTGGTTATGTTCTTCAGCTGAACTTACCTTGGTACCTTGGTGGACAGAGCAATTAGATCGCTTAGACAACTCATTATTGTCGAATGCATATATCACAATTGAACATTGGACGTTCTTCGCGAAACAAAACAGAAAAAGGAAAAACAATTGGCAATTGGTCTGAAAAGTGAATTTATATTGATTTTTGAATTTGCCTGTGAATAGGCGTTATGTACAAGAGGCTGACGTCCTAGTAGGAGAACGCCCCGAATAACAGAGTTTATACAATTTTACAAAAAGGGAAAACAAAACAGCTATTTGAAAAGAATAATCCCACTGGGTTCCAACTCTGCTATCGCCTTTATATCTTCGAGCGTCTCATCACTTGGCTGCTCAGTTGAAGATGAAGCTGACTGATCGATGTCGTTTGAACTTGATATTGATACCGGATTCTGGATGCAAGGTAATCCAATGAGACATAACATTACGCTTTAATCCCTAACTTTTGCCTGGACCGCCCTTTCGGGTTTTCAGTCCACCGAGATACCCATTTTTGCCCAAGCCGCCTTTTCAGGTTTTCGACTTGCCGGGTGTACGGATTTTTTTTATTTCATCCCTCATTTTGCCCGAACCCTTTTGGTTCGACGGGAAGCCCTAATTTTTGCCTAGGTATGTCAACCTAGCGGGTCTTTTATCATGCGGAGTATCTTTTTACTATGTTTGCATTGGCGGGGTGAGGAAGGTCGTCACCATCCATGGTGGTTAGAATCATGGCTCCTCCTGAGAACACATGTTTAACCACAAATGGCCCTTCGTATGTGGGGGTCCATTTGCCCCTGGGATCCCTTTAAGGAAGGATGATGCGTTTGATTACCAGGTCCCCAACTTGATACTCTTGTGGTCTAACTTTCTTGTTAAATGCCCTGATCATCCGTTTTTGATACGTTTGACCATGACAAATAGCAGTGAGTCTCTTTTCGTCAATTAGGTTTAACTGATCAAGTCGAGTCTGGATCCAGTCATCTTCGCTCAGATCTGCATCCTTCATTATCCGGAGAGAGGGTATTTAAACTTCGATTGGCAAGACTGCCTCCATACCGTAGATCAAGGAAAATGGAGTTGCCCCGGTTGACGTTCTTGCTGAGGTACGGTACCCATGAAGAGCAAACGGTAACATCTCGTGCCAATCTTTATAGGTCACTGTTATCTTCTGCACAATCTTTTTGATATTCTTATTCACTGCTTCTACAACCCCATTCATCTTCGGCCGGTAAGGAGAAGAGTTGTGGTGCTGTATCTTGAATTGTTCGTAGAGCTCAGTAATCATCTTGTTATTAAGATTGGTACCATTGTCCGTAATGATCCTTTCCGGGATGCTGTATCGACAGATTAGGTTATGTCGAATGAACTGTGCCACGACGTTCTTGGTTACGGTAGCGTAGGAAGCTGCTTCAACCCACTTCGTAAAGTAATCGATCGCCACCAGGATGAAGCGATGCCCATTGGATGCCGTAGGTTTAATCTCGTCGATCATATCAATGCCCCACATTGCAAAGGGCCAAGGTGCAGTCAAGACATTCAGAGGAACTGGAGGAACGTGCACCTTATCTGCATAAATCTGGCACTTATGACATGTCCGAGAATGTTGGTAACAATCAGCTTCCATTGTGGACCAGAAATATCCTGCCCGAAGGATTTTCTTTGCCATGGTATGTCCACTGGAGTGTGTTCCGAAGGTACCTTCATGCAGTTCTGCCATGATCCTTTCTGCTTCAGTCTTATACACACAACGCAGTAAGGTTGAATCATGGTTTCGTTTGTATAGAATGCCATTGCTGAGGAAGAACTTCGCTGCGAACCTTCTCAGAAACTTTTTGTCGTTGACAGATGCACCTTCCGGGTATTCTTGAGCTTCCAAGTACCTCTTCACCTCATGATACCAGGGTTTTTCAGTCACTGTCTCAGCCTCAAGATCACAACAATATGCAGGTTCATCCAGTTTCCAGATAATGATCCAGGGAGCCTCATTGTCCCACCTGACCTTGAACATAGAAGACATTGTAGCCAACACATCCGCTAACTGATTCTCCTCTCTTGGGAAATGTTCAAAAGTTATCTCTGTGAAATGGGGGATCAATGTCAACACACATTCTCTGTAAGGAATAAGATTCGGATGTTTCGTATCCCACTCGCCTTTGATCTGATTGATCACGAGAGCGGAATCTCCGAAGACACTCAGAAACTTGATCCTTAAGTCGATGCAGCTTGAAGACCCATGATGCATGCCTCATACTCCGCCATGTTGTTGGTGTAGTTGAAACATAGCCGGGCAGTGAGTGGAGTATGAGTGCCTTGAGAGGATATGATCACAACGCCGATACCGTTACCCAAAGCATTTGAGGCTCCGCCAAAGTGCATACACCATCGGGATCCTTCCTCAGGTCCTTCATCCGGTCCAAGTACTTCACAATCAGTCACTATCATGATGCTTTCGTCAGGAAATTCAAAGTTCATAGATTGGTAGTCATCTACTGCCTGGTGTGCCAAATGGTCTTCCAATACACTTCCTTTGATTGCTTTCTGAGTCGTGTACTGGATGTCGTATTCTGTTAAGATCATCTGCCATCTTGTTATTCTTCCAGACGATCCATCTTTGAAATCAACAAAGTAGTGTGAGTCAGCATATACTGTCTCAGCCGGCGAGCAGCCCATACCAAAGCGCATCAAGTTTTCTTAAGCAGTGAGTATCGGGTCTCACAGTCGGTAAACTTTTTGCTAAGGTAATAAATGGCGTGCTCTTTTCGGCCAGACTCGTCATGCTGCCCCAGCACACACCCCATTGAGCTGTCAAGTACTATCAAGTATAGTATTAGAGGTCTCCCTTCAACCGGTGGCATAAGGATGGGTGGTTCTTGGAGATACTCTTTGATTATGTCGAAAGCGGCCTGACATTCATCATTCCAACGTACTACCTGATCTTTCTTCAGCAGCTTGAAGATTGGTTCACAGGTAGCAGTTAGGTGCGAGATGAATCGAGCAATGTAATTCAGACGTCCTAAAAAGCCTCTGACTTCTTTCTCTGTCTTAGGAACTGGCATCTCTTGTATGGCTTTAGCCTTGGCAGGGTCCACTTGAATACCCTTGTCACTTACGACGAAGCCTAGCAACTTTCCAGATCTTACCCCAAATGTGAACTTGTTTGGGTTCAACCTCAGCTTGTATAACTTCAGTCGGTCAAACAGCTTTTGCAGATGGTCAAGGTGTTCCTCCTCAGTTTGGGACCTTGCAATCATGTCATCGACATACACTTCAATCTCATGGTGGATCATGTCATGAAATAAAGCAACCATGGCACGTTGGTAGGTTGCCCCAACATTTTTCAACCCAAAAGGCATGACCTTGTAGCAGAAGGTTCCCCACTGAGTAACAAAGGTAGTCTTTTCCATATCTTCAGGAGCCATCTTGATTTGATTATAACCTGAAAAGCCATCCATGAAGGAGAACACCTTGTGCTGAGCGGTATTGTCAACCAGAACATCGATATGAGGCAGAGGGAAGTCATCCTTGGGGCTGGCCCTGTTCAGATCTTTGTAATCGACACACATTCTGACCTTACCATCTTTCTTTGGCACTGGAACCACGTTGGCAACCCACTGAGGGTAAGAAGTCACTGCAAGAAAACCGGCGTCAAATTGCTTCATAACCTCAGCATTGATCTTTTCGGACATCTCTGGACGCATACGGCGGACCTTTTGCTTAACCGGAGGGCATTCTTCCTTGGTAGGCAAGTGATGGACCAGAATGTCGGTATCCAACCCAGGAATGTCTTTGTAGGACCCGGCGAAGATTTACACATAATCATGCAGCATCTGAATCAACCGTTGTTTCACGCTGAGCTCCAGATTGGCACCAATCTTAACTTCCCTTCTGTCTGTCTCAGTACCCAGATTTACCGTTTCCACTGGCTCTTCATGTGGCTGAATGGCCCTCTCTTCCTGGAGTAACAGTCTTGCGAGCTCACCAGGCACTTCGCAATCATCTTCATCTTCGTCTTCGGCTAAGTTGATCGGATTTTCGAAGTCATAACTGACAGTAGCAGAGTCGTTACCAGTGAGATCCAGAGTGGATTGAAACCTGTATGAGTGAGTGTGTGTAAATATAACTGTTTTGCAATATATAAAGAAAGAAAGAAAGGGAGCACAAGATTTGAAATGCGAAAACGTCCAATGTCTTTATTCATGATATATGGAAATGACAAGTAATAAGCCCTCACAAATGAAGCCACAGTGCCCCGGGTAAGACACCGGGCCATAAAGTTTCAATTTATTGTTCATTACATATTAAAGAAACAAAGGAATTCATTATTGCGTAACAAAAGTAACAGGTATGTGGTCTTTAGCAGTCCAATTGTTCAGTCCACCGTCGGTCGTCGGGTAGATCCAGCTGTCAAATTCTGATTCCTCCGCCTCACTTTCAATAGCATTCACTCCCGGGTTGGTGATGAACACGGGAGGTCTTCCGATCCTTGCTTTGCATACAGCCCTCTGAGCCTCTATAGTAAAACTCAGTCCAAACTTGTCAGTTTTAGGAGTAAAATCAGGGAGCCTGCCCCAGTTAGCACATTCACCTTTCTCAATTAAAGCCCGAGCGTCCTTCAAGGAGGCCATCTTCAAAGGAAAGTCTTCTTCGATTACTGTCTCAGCTGACGCCAATGTTGGAGGTACCTCTTCAAAATGTTGAAAGGGGGTTTCAATAAACTCCCTGTCCATCTCTATATACCGGAATGAGTTCAGATGACTAACCATGTATTCTTCCTCCCCCTGCACTATAACGATCTTCCCTCTGACAGGGTACTTGAGCTTCTGGTGTAGAGTGGAGGTCACAGCCCCAGCCTTGTGAATCCAAGGTCGACCCATAAAACAGGAATAAGATGGACGAATGTCCATCACATAGAACGTTGAATCGAAGACTTGGGAACCAACCCGAATCGGAATATCCACTTCACCATGTACCATCCTCTTCGATCCGTCAAAGGCTCGGACAATAATATTACTAGGCTTCAACTCCAGACCTTCACAATCCAACCGGTCTAAGGCCTTCTTGGGCAATACATTCAACGAAGAACCAGTGTCCACCAACACGTGTGCGAGAGTAGTGCCCCTGCATTCTATGGAGACATGCAGGGCATCATTGTGGTTCTTTCCCTTGGCGGTAAGATCAGCATCCGAGAAACCCAACCCATTGTCAGCGGTCAAGTTGGCCACACAATCAGTGAATTGATCCGCAGATGTCTCTTGTGGCACATGGGCCTTCTTCAGAAATGAAATCAGGGCCTTGGCATGGGCCTCTGAGCACAACAACAATGATAACATGGAGATCTTAGAGGGGGTATGCCCCAGCTGTTCAACGAAGTTGAAGTCACTCTTCTTGATGATCTTAAGGATTTCCTCCATCTCTTGCTGGGAGGCTTCAACATTGACAGTCTTCGGTGCCTCCATCCGGGCAGGCACATCAGCAGTCCCTTTGCCCCGATTGTCAGATGACTCGGCAGCAGGGGTAGCAACTTGACCAGAAGGGGAAACAGGTGCACTTGTAGGCGTGATTATAAGAGGTCTTCGGATAACTGGTGGCGCAATGTCAGGCGAGAAGAGCCTGCCACTACGAGTTACTTTAGCGGGACCGGTGATGTTACTGATACCGGTACTGGTGTTGAACTCCTGCTTTACTCCAAGTACATACACATCTGCCCCATAGTGCCATGGGACAACCTTGTCAGATTCATCGGGGAGGGGCCCCAGAACAGTAATAATGATGGGTGCAACAGACATAATTTTGACTGGCTTCCTCGGGGCAGCCTTGGTAGGATTATTGAAGATGGTAACAACGGATACTTCTGCAGTAGGAATAAAAGGAACAACGATCTTCTTGAACAAGATTTCTTTGCTATCCATCAGGCTTTGGATGCCTGACTTCAACAATGGACAACCAGCAGGGGAAACAGCACACAAAAGGCAACCTTTGCTACAACCCGGAAATAAACCGGCCAGAAACAGGTTCCTCTTAACAGTCAACAGAGGAGTAGCTACATCATCCACAGAAACTGCATACAAGTCTTCCTCAATAGCATTTACTCCATGCTGGGGCATAGGAGCAGTCACAACGTTGGGCCTTTCTGGCGCCTCAAACTGTATTTCCTTCGCATCAATAAGGTCTTGAACCTTATTTCTTAGGGCCCAACAATCATCGGTAGAGTTCCCCGGGCTATCAGAGTGATAAGCACAGCGGGCATTGGGATTATACTTCGGAGAGGTCGTGTTCACCACCTTCGGAGCCTCTCTGACGGTTACCAAGTTGGTCGATAGCAATTGCGGCAAGATTTGTGACAAGGTCATAATAAGCCGAGTATATTCTCTTCTGGGTCTCTCAGCCCTTGGTTGGTTAGGTTGCCGAGGAGCGGCAGCAGGCTTTGCAATTACCACCGCGTTGACAGCTTGGCGGCGTTCTGGTTTATTTTGCCTCCTAGGCCCATACACAGCACTGGCTTCCTTCTTGAAAGGCTTTTTCTTAGAACTTGAGGATGCACCTTTCTGAATTTTCCCTGATTTCATACCAGCTTCTATCCTTTCCCCAGTCAGAATGAGGTCTGTGAACCCTGCAGACGAATTGCCAATGAGATGATTGAAGAACGGCCCGGATAGGGTCCCCAAGAACATGTCTACAAGTTCACGATCGGTTAACAGTGGCTGCACCCTGCCAGCCAGGTCCCTCCACTTCTGCGTATACTCTCTAAAACCTTCTCCCGATCCTAGCGACATACCCTAGAGTTGGATACGTGTAGGAGCGAGGTCGGCATTATACTGATACTGCTTGTAGAAAGTAGTAGCCAATTCCTCCCAGTTACGAACCTTGGTTCCATCCAGCTGATAGAACCATTCGAGATGAGTCCCTGAAAGACTCTCCTGGAAGAAATGGATCCACAAGTTCTTGTCCACAATATATGGCTGGATCTTCCGCACATAAGATATGAGATGTAGCTTAGGGCAGGACGCCCCGTCATACTTTGCGAAAGATGGTGCTTTGAACTTGTGCGGGATGACCACACCAGAAGATAGACCCAGGTCTCCAAAATCCAACCCAGGCACTTGTTGAATTTCCATGGCGTTCAGGCGATCCTCTAACTGCTTGTACTTGTCTTCAGCTGGAGGATACTGCTCCTCATTGAAATCAGTCTCGTTGTCAGAGACTACCGGACTAGTAACTCTTCCCCCCTGGGGACTTCCTTTCCCTATAGAAGAACTAGCTTGATCAACCTCATTCTGCAGTGCATTACCAAACCTCCGGCCAGTGTTGAATAGTACAGTTCTCTTCTTCTTCTTCTTGACCAGCAGAGCCTTCAATTCCTCTTGACCTTGAGCCAAACTCATGATCAACTCTTGGAATTGGGCGTTCTGAGCCTGAAGGGCCTTGATGGACTGCTCAGTAGATGATTCAGGATTCATGATGAGATTGCTGAAATAAACAGCGAAGAACATTAAACAACCTGAAAAGAAGAGTACCTGCTATGCACATGATGCATGATATGTGTTTATGCAATGCATTCAAGGGTTCGAAAGTTCAAATTTATTGTAGACAAAAAGGAACACACGTTATCATTAAGAAATAATTGTTCAGTACATCAAGGCCTCATGGGCAAAATATTACAAAATAAATCAATCCCAAAAGACACTGCGCATCCTCTTTGGAGCAATGTAGGTGTTGAGAGTCTTTTCCTCGTGCAGTAGGCGGGTGAGCTCCAAGACCATCTTCTCACTAGCATGTAGACTGGACTCAAGAGAATTTCGTTCTTCTTTAAGCTGGATCCAGCTCTTCTGCATTTCTTCCCAGGATGTAGGCATGTCAGGATGTTGAATGGTGTAGGACACCTCTCCTTCCAAAACTGGCTCTTTGATCACAGGGAGAACATTAGGATATGGCATCACTAATTTCTGGGAGCGGGCTCGTACCCACTTGAGATAAGGCTCCAACGGGATGGAGTTCCTGTGCCCCAGTGTCTTGTTGTCTACCTTGCTGGGCATCCTCCAAGCTCTGATAAACCTCTGGCGAAGTCCTTGCGCATCGTTGTCGAAGTCAAAAACTATGTCAGGAATTAACATGTCATGAGGGCCGTCCCTCCGAGCATAACCAAACTGTCTCCAAGCCAGACACGGATTGTAAGTAATACCACCTCTGATTCCAAGTAAAGGAACATTAAAAAACTCTCCGCAACGATCAATGATAGTGACGTCTTCTCTGGACCGAGAACACCAATGTATATCAGCATGTGTAAGAGTCATCAATCGTTGTGACCATCTCAAACCACGCTCATTCTTCAAAACTGATTGTGGAAGTTGCGAAATAAACCACCTTCCCAAGAGAGGAGTGCAGCACATAAGAACACCTCTTTTTCTCATGGTTCGAGTGTAACATGAGTGAAGGATGTCTCCAAGCAACGTAGGTATAGGATTCCTAGACATGAAGATTCCGACAACACTGATATCTATAAGCTGATCGGGATTCGGGAATAAAACCAATCCATAGACAAGGAGGGCCACAACTTCTTCAAAAGCTTGTAGGTCAAGGGAGTTCCAACACTCTTGGGCCTTCTCAAACAGGAACCTGGCTAAGAACCCTTTGACACCACTTCTTACTTCCCAATGTCCCTTGATGTCAGATGGTTGTAGGCGTAATTCTTTAGCAATCTCTTCAAGTTTGGGTTCCTTTTCCGTACCGTTGTAGGGTAGTTGACTAAGGATAGGGATCTTTAGAAGCCGGGAGAACTCTTCCAATGTAGGCACCAGTTGATAATCCAGGAAAGTAAAGCAGTGATGTAGAGGGTCAAAGAACTGGAAAAGGACCTTTATCATATCTTTCTCAATGTTGGTGTTGACCAAACTGAGGAGTCTTCCATGCCTCTCACTGAAAGAAAAGCTCTTGGGAATCCTGGATATAAGTTCCTTAAGCTGAGGAGGGATCCTTACAAGGCTGATCTGAATTGTTCTTCTGCGGATAGTTTCCATGTCCTACAAAACAAGAACAAAGATGAAGATTCGAACCCCTAAAATGGTTAGTTAATGCATATGATGCTGTATGATGCTATGATTAAACACACCACAAGTATTCACAAAAAGAAAACATGGTAAGGCACACAAGTCACACCACAGCCCTTAGAGTTTAGGCCAGCATGGGGTCTGGGTATTACCCTCTTGAAGTTGGTGGGCTCAAACCTGTCCTATCAGTAACCGGGTTCTAAGGGTCCCAATATCATTGGATTGCTTTCATTGTTCATCGTTTCGATTTAGCCACTGAACTGGCGACCGAAATATTCCAAGAAAACAACCCTCAATTGAGTGTAGTATCGAGTATCAACCAACCTCGGACTGCACCAAAGTCAGTTATCTCACTACCCTAAAGAGGCCAAGATGGTTCAATTAAGGTTCCTAAGGTCAGTTGATGCTTCACGACACCATGCGGCGGCCCCGTACTCTCCTTGACTGGACTCAAGGGTTACCGGTACTCACCAAAGTGCCACATCAACGTAGCAGACTGCTTCAACCATGTCGGTATACCCCGCACAGTTCCCTCACAGCCTTGTTGCTACTTTCTAAGAAGGTATCCCCCAGATCTGGGTTAGGATCTATAGAACTCCCAAAACAGGCCCACAATAATAAAGCAAACAGTTCAGACAATTGAAAACACAAGTGATCTTAGTCCTAAGGTACACCTCACTTTTAAAGATTCCCCAGCAGAGTCTCCAGTTCTGTGATCGGTGGATTTAGAACTGACTGTTTAACGCTGGTTCGCGAAATGTCGCGGAAGCAAGAGTCGCCACCGTCTTTTATTTTCTCCAACATGGACAGGACAAAAGCACAGCAAAATTCCTTATGAGATAGTTTCTCGGTTCGGGAGGTAGATTTATAGAAAGGGAAGGTGTTAGCAACCTTTCTATCCATGGTTATCCATGGGCTCTTAGATACTTGCTCATTGTGTTTTCAAAAGTGTTTGTTTGGTTTGAAAAAGTTTCGTTTAAAGATTTCAGAATAACTCTTGTATCAGTCCTCAAGAGTGTTTAAAAAATTGTTTTGAAAGCTTTTTGAAAGTGTCGGTGTGAAAATAGTTTTGATTTGTTTTTGAATAGCGCAAGTATCCATGAGTCAACTACCTACCCTAAGGAATTAAGCCGTGTAAATGTCCTTAAGGTAGTGCCATCCCACCATTGAGAGATAGGTAGCACCACCGTTGGAGGTGTTCGGGTCAATTCGAGTGTAGGGATAGTGTGGTCATCGAAGCAACGGAAGGACACCTTAGAAGCTACCCTTATGTCCTTGATCCTTTTTTAATCCGAGGCAACCGTTTCGAGGCAACTATTCCGAGGCAACCGTTTCGAGGAAACTTTTCCGAGGCAACCGGATCATGGACATAAGGACTTACTAAGACGTCCTATACTTGACGACCACGTTTCGAAGGCAACAGGTGAGGCGTACCCTAGAAGTGATGTATGAATTTGTGCGTTGTTTTCAGTTTGAGTTTATCTTTGATCAGGGCATTATGAGTTACGCTTGTTTTTAATTAGCCATACATTCTTTCATGCAATTTAGAATTTAAGAGTGCGGAAATTTAAATGCGGAAAGATAAATCCTACGCTATTACAAGGCGCGGGTCTATACATCGCCAAAGTACACAGACCCGTTTTGATAAAATGCGGAAAGTAAAAAGACCTAATTACTATTACAAGCCTTGAGCAGTTACATAATATTCAGAAAGAAAAAAGAATAACGTGCGAAAGAATAAAAGTTAGGACGTCCGAGGGTTTTGACCCTTTTGAAATTAAATTGAAATTAAAAGCTAATTAATTATTTAATTAAAGAAAAGAAGATGTTTTTATGTTTTTTGTATTTATGAAAATAAAGAAAATTAAAATCAAGAGAAACCCTAATTCTAAGTTATTTTAATTATTAATGAAAAATATTAAAGTTGACCTAATTTACTAATTAATTAATGTACATGTGTATTTACAAAAATAAATAGTAATTAACAATAATAATAAATAATGAGAAAAATGATTTAATTAAGAAAAGGATGAAAATGTCAAAAACCCTAATTCTACCTATTTTATTTATTAAGAAAAGATTAAAGTTTAAACCTAAATTAACTAAATTAATTATTAGAAATTTTTTACAAAAAAAACATTTTAATGGTGAAATAATAATAATTAATCATATTTTAGTTTTTGTTTTTATTATGAAAAGAAAATTATTTGAATTAAAGAACACAATTAAAACAATTAAAACAATTAAAAAAAGGAATTAGAATTGAGAAGAAAATAAAATTAAAAAGTGCAAACCAGGGGGGTATCAGGCCCCAAAGGGAGGTTTGTTTGAAGCAAATTTGGCCCAGGTCCACAAAGCCTGTTTGACTTTCTACGCCTGCGTGTTCATCCATTTACTGAGGTATATGATAGACCTCCTTTTGTAGCCTTCAGATTGATCCTCATGAGTATGTGGCAAGCCTGAGCGTGAGTGCGTATGGTGAGACGTTGGAGAATACGCTGCACAGGAAAGCATTAGGAGAAAAATTATGAAATATGTGGGGGACCTGGGAATCGAACCCAGGTCCTAGTGGTTACAAGGCGTGTCATCCACCATCTGAACCAAGCAACGCGTTTGTAATGTTAGTGGAAAACAATGATTATATAAAAAGAAAAAAACTTTAGTGGTATAAAACAAAAAGCACGCTGAATATTTGAACTGTCCAACCATAAGATGACACGCCAGGCTTCTTCTTCGTTTTCTCTGTAAACATAAAGCAAGTAGCGGGGGTTTTAAACCCCCACTAAATGAAACCTGTGAAAATAGCGATTAGAAGCTGGATTAATATAAAAAGGGCGCGAGGTGTTGGTTCGTTTTGTCTGGAGCTTCTGAATTCAATGGCATAGGTCTCAATGTCCAATTTTTCCTCTACATGAAAGCCCTATTTTGGAGCTTCTGAAACCCTAGGTTTCATCAATGGTGGATTTGGCTACAGGCAGTGTTAGTTCAATTAAGTATTACCAATCGCTTCAGAAATATGTTATTAGTGTAAATCAATGAATAAAATGTATGAATGATGCATAGAAATTGAAATTCGATTATGGAATATTTGTGAAGAAACGTGATTCAGTTCTACCAATTCTTGGAGTATGGTGCCTTGTTCTTGATACCAGTAGTTTCCTAGCAATGTCAGTAAGGCAATGGAAGTATTTTGAAGCCTTGAATCGCCCTGCAAATGTGATTTCAGATTCCAAGTTTTTGATGAAAATTTGCAATTTTGTTCTATGGCCTCAACAGCTTTTTCGTGTATCTTTTAATAGGGTTTCACTATGCCTTTGTATCTGAACGTGATTAAGTCAAAAAAACAAGCCCAAGGTCCATGAATTGATGATTTGAAGATTTGATTTTCAACATATCAATTTCAATCTTTTTCCATTGAAACTCTTGCCAATCATGGAAAATCTTCCCTTTTTGAATGTGAAACGACTTGCCACCTTGCCCTAGTTTGATTTGCTGCACAAAAAAGATTTAAAAAAGAATGATTTGATATTTTCTCATAATTAAATCTAATTAAATGAATTAATAAGAATAAAAATTCAATTAATTAATTAAAAATAAGAAAGTAAATCCTTTTTAGCTAAATGGGTCGTGCATATGCTTTGGGTAATGATTCAAGGAAGAATTTGAGGCCCATTAGCTTTTTTGAAGTGTTTTAGGCAAAGTTGACTTTTCAAAATTCCCAAAAATATCCCAACTTCTCCAATGCATATCTTGCTCACTTTTGAAGATATGAACATGTTCTTGGACATTTTGGAAAGGTATTGATGTCCTCTAACCAATGTCTTTGGTCCCATGTCATTTTGATTTACCAATCGCAAGTTATGGTCTTTGACTTAAAGTGCCTTTTTGTTGACTTTTGAAAATGACCTATAATGTTGAAATTGATAACTTTTTGTGAGAGCATTTATTGGACTTGAAGTGTGAAGATGAGTTGTAGGAAATGTCATTCTATTCAAAATGAGCTTTGGATGGGATTTTTATGATAAACCATGAAGAAGTTATGCCCTGGTCAATTTGCAGTTGACTTTTCAACTGTCCAAAAATAGAAACTTTTGCATCTTGAGACTTTTTGAGCCATGCCTTGAGAAATCATGATCAAGAATTGATCAAATGATGTTTGTGGCTTCAAGATAAGATGTTGACCAAATTTTTTGACTTTTGACTGTCAAATGACCATTTTGCCCCTGTAGTTGACTGTAGAGCAATTAGGGTTTTTGACTGTGCAATTTGATGCTGTGAGTCTTGAAACTTGACATATGGATGCTTGACAATGTATATAGGAATGTGGGACTGGATTGGACCCTTGGAAACCTCAATTTCTTTGCAAGAACCAAAACCCTAATTTTGACTGTGTTAGGAGGCAATTAGACTGTGCAATCCTTGAGGGATTTTGAACCATGATCTTGGCAAATTTTGAAGAATATGGGAGGGCAAATTTTGGGGTACAACAACAAGCGTTGTTTCAAATCCTAAACAGTGGAGTTATAAGGAAGATAATCCCTAGTCAACCCCTTTGAGCCTAAGAAGTAGGAGTTTTCTTTTCACACAAATTAAAACCCTTAATCATAACCTGGGGCAGGGTAGTTTTCTCAGTTAATTCAGATGTGCATTAAGTCGCAAGATTTCCCTTCATACACGACAAATAGTGTAGAAGATGTTGATGGTTCCACATAATCATTAAGAACATGTAGTCATTATCTCTCAAAATAAAATCCCATTAAGTCAAAACCTATGAAGGAGAATTAAGAAAAAAAGTAGGGGCATCCCGCTGGCTGTAATCACAAAAGAAACAATTCAGGCAAAAGTCAGGGATAACAAAATCAAAAAAGAAAGAGGTCCTACAAATCCTCAACAAAAAGAAAAGGTCAAAAAAAGACTGCCTTCTCAAACAAACGTTCAATTTCTGAGCCATCACCGGAATATCGGGGCCAACATTCTAAAACTCAACTGGGATTCGAAATGCACAATTAACAGAGCATAAGACTAAATAACATCACAAAGAACGAGTGGGTACAAATAAATTTTGATCCTTTATCATTTGTTTCTTAAACCGTGAACCAGACCATGTTACAACCCTTAAAAGTCCTAGCTGAAGCATGGGTTAGTTCGAGAGCATACTGTTACAAAGGTATCCTGACTCCTGTAAGGTTTGCTATAAATCATGAGTTGGTATCACATTCTTGTAAATTTTGTTTTACTACAAAAAACGCATTTTCAAAAAAAATTCAAATTAGAATAAGCTTAGAATTCTTTAAATGACATTTTTTGCATATGGTTAATTTTTCAAATGGAAGAGAAATTCGCAAAACGAATATTCAGTGAACGAAGACCCCCTCAATGGACAAAATCACCTCAGACGGAAAAAACATTCCCAATAACAAGATTTTCATAATCAAGGGGCATGACATGGTGTCTAATTAATCAGGGGTAGTCAAGCTAATATGCAAAAAATCTCTCAAAAATGGCAAATAGCCAGAGGCAGATCTCTATCTGAATCACTTGGGGCATTAGACATGAATTCCAGCAACGAATCCTATACGATCAAACAAGCATCTTCTAGCAGAGTGGCAACACTTACTACTATGGACAGTGACAATTCTCTGCACCAGGTGAACGCATACATAGTCGGAAAATACTACGCATGAACAAAGACCCGCTAGGTTGACAAGCCTAGGCAAAAATAAGGGCGTCCTGGCGAAGCCAAAATGGTTCAGGAAAAATTAGGGATATACATAAAATATGTACACCCGGCAAGTCGAAAACCTGGAAAGGCGGATTGGGCAAAAAGGGGTATCCTGGTGGACTGAAAACCTTAAAGGGAAATCCATGCAAAAGTTAGGGATTAAAGCATACAATTATGTCCTGTCATCTTTTTCATTTGTATATCAGTATAACACTCTCTGATCAAGACGCACCAAGGACTCCAGGTGTTGGGATAACAGTCAAACCGTCTATAAAATCCTAGCAGATACCTTCTCCAACAGGTACAGAGACAGGGGAATCCTACTAAAAGGTCACCGCCACATCCTCATCTTACAGCCTATTGATGTCAGTTGTTGTCACATCCCCGGAAAAGCAAAAATCTCCAATTACTGCTCCAAAATCCTCTAGTGAAGTCTTCAAGTTTTTCGGATTCCCCAACACGATTTCAACAAAATCACCAAGGAGTTTATGGATTTCACCTTCCGTAATAGAGTTTTATAAATCTCAAGTAGTTTATAAAGTCTTATCCCCAGTAGAGATTATTTCTCTAGCTATAGAAGTTCATCCCCCAACGGAGTTTATTTCTCCAAATTGGTGAAATATTCCAACAGAACTCTTCCCCTCGGCAAAATCATTCTCAAACAGAAGTCGAAGATCCTCGGCAGAGAAAGGGAATCACCAACAAAACTATCTTCATTCATTGTCCCCAGCAGAAATTGAAGAATCACTTTCTTCACTCACCAACAGTAGTTCGGGATTCAGCTTCCCGGTACTCCTCAATAATAATCAAGGATTCATTTTCCCTAGATGAAATGACTGACACGTTCATGCATTACATTCATACATCATTTTACAGATGTCGTAGCATAGGAAGCACGAATGCATATATTACAAATCTCATTCATTTTGAGAACATCATTTGCACTTCATGTATCATGACATTGCATGCAACTAAATCTTTATCTTTTCAGGTAAAGCATGTACACAGACGAATCCTTCATTATCTACCGAGGTAGCAATCGTCAAAGATTCCTTCATTATCTATTGAGGTAGAAATCGTTAAATATTCCTTCATTATCTATTGAGCTAGCAATCGTCCAAGATTCCTTCATCATCCATTGAGGTAGCAATCATCAAAGATTCCTTCATTATCTATTGAGGTAGCAATCGTCCAAGATTCCTTCATCATCCATTGAGTTAGCAATCGTCAAAAATTCCTTCATTATCCATTGAGGTAGCAATCGTTAAATATTCCTTAATTATCCATTAAGGTAGTAATCATCCAAGATTCCTTCATCATCCATTGAGGTAGCAATCGTCAAAGATTCCTTCATTATCTATTGAGGTAGAAATCGTCCAAGATTCCTTCATTATCTATTGAGGTAGCAATCGTCAAAGATTCCTTCATTATCTGTTGAGGTAGAAATCATCAAAGATTCCTTCATTATCTATTGAGGTAGCAATTGTCAAAGATTCCTTCATATAACCCTCCAGAGGCAATCCAACACGGACTCATCCTGAAATAGACCTATACAGGTTTTCTTCTGGTACATCTCCAGATAGAAGTTAATTTCATTCTCCACTAGAGAATTACTGTGAAGCCTAGATTTCAACCAAAAAAACAGCAAACTTTCATCTCTCTAATCCTGAGATAACTCCTCAGTAGAGCCATGGACATTTGAAGTTCCTAGACTCTATTCCCCATAAAGTTTTCCTAAAGCAAGAGAACAGCAGCAAGCAACACTCTCCAAAATTTCCCCCCTCATGTTTTTCAAAGATTTCCTCTTGCATAGGTGGTTACAAACCTTTTCCTAAAGAAAAGGAAAATTTTCAAATGATGGTTAAGTATCCTTCGATTGGAATCTGCAAAAGGTCCTTCGGTTGGCATCTGCAAAAGGTCCTTCGATTGGCATATGTAAAAGGTCCTTCGATTGGCATCTGCAAAAGGTCCTTCGATTGGCATAGGGCCTTTCGATGGGAATTTCCAACAACGCAGCTTTGACGGGCATCTTGAATAAGGTTGTTTTCCGTTAGAGCATACAAAGTGCCTTTCGACATGCATGTTAACCAAGTGATGTTTCGATTGGCATATCAACAGGGCGATATTCTAATTGTCCAAGTTAGAGAAAATGAGATCAAAAAGAGCAAGAACTGAGAGGGTTCCAGAAGCTCTGATGATGGGCGTTCAAATTCATGCAGATTGGAGAGGATAACTCAGAGCCTTTCTGCAAACTATGGTTCAAACGTAGAAGCTCTGATGCTGAGAATATGAGCAATTCGAATCAAGATGTAGAGCCATCAAAGGGAGCAAGGCGTAAGATTTAATCGAAGGAGCCGTGATAATGAAGTTGGTGCAATTTGAATTTAGATCCTTCGAAGGAAAACAAATGTTCTGATGAGGGAAGTTCTAGGAAATTCGAATAAGGACTTAGAGCCATCAAGGAGTGTAGAACAACACTTCGATTAGTCAATAAGATAACGCTTTGATTGGACCAAGTTCAGAGCCATCGAAGAGAGAAAAACTTGAGATTTAATCGAAGGAACCATGATGAAATCCTTAAGCCAAATTCGAACAAATCACCTATCCCAACTTGTCCAGGTTCACCCAAAGTTCAAAATGGCATGTTTTCCTTGCAAATATAGCAAGAATTCAATGTTGATGATGGATTCAATTCCTGAGTTAAAGGCCAAATTCTTGCCTTGTTTGTTCCCAAATCCACAAGAGCTGATTCGACTAGGGTGATTCTCTTCAAATCAAGCAATTGAAGCAGAGGGTGGCTCAATCGAAGGAGCCATGGCATCAAAGCTGGTGCAATTCGAATTAGAGTTTAGAGCCTTCGAAGAGAACAAATTTGAAGGGAAATGGATCTGCAGGGGCATTTCATCTTTCAATTTACATCATATTGGAGGCCCAAACAACTCATAACAGGATAGAAGTAACGCATGAAAATAGATTGGCACCTGATTGAATCAAATGTAACAAGTTTTTTTGAAGAAATCAAATCATATCTCTTCATCATAATGGACCAAGATTTGATACACAAATGTTGACCTAAAATACCTTGTCTATATAAAACTCGTGATCTCAGAGAAAAACCAGATGGAGACACACGGAGACGACCTCACAAAAAAATGCATCCTGCCCCACGAGGTTCCAGAAAGTTGCACAAAATTTCCAAAGGCTGTCAAACTCAAAGCTGATTTTACAAGCAGCCTCCGTCCAGACTAACACCTAAATCGTGTTCCTGGGATTCACGCAGAAGCATCACTCATTCGATCCCTCTGTTGGTAATTTTGTCTTTGATCTCAAACTTGTTAAACATGATTTAAATTCATGTCGAACATATATACATATTGCTGCTAATGTTCATGTCTGTTTGAGTGTCTTACATGTGAGCAAAGATGCAGGATTGAGATCGTGCCATTGTCGGGGAACGATCTAAGCTTACCTTCGATTCTTACAGATTTAGTTTATCTTCAATGGGTTGGTGAGGAAGATGCAATGCAACGAATAGGACTTGAGTTCGACACCTAGGTCATACATTTTGTGTTTTTCTAACAAACTTCCTTGCAGATCCAGAATCCCAGATCGAAGGATGACACATCCAGATCGAACTCCCCCAGACGTGTAGTCTCTCAGGAACCTTCAATCAAGATTCCTCATTGGATCGAAAGGCAACCCAAGCCTCTTCGATCCATGCCTCACTTCCAAGAATGCACTCTTTTCATTTACTGTTTTTGTCTTTTGATTTTATCCTTTCTTTGGATTGTTTGTCCTTATTTCTTCTAATCTTTAATTAACATAAAAAACCACAAAAACATTAGGCTTAGCTTTTAATATTAAATTAATTTTTTCAATTAATTAATTAATTATTTTAATATTTTCTTAAAAAAACTAAAATTGAATAGACATAGGATTTTTAATTCAATTTCTTTTCATAACAAAAACAAACAAAAAGAATTCTTTTCACTTAGGATTTTAGACGTATTTTCAATTCGTGCACGCGTTTATTTACTTTTCCATTTTTTGATTATTGCAACTGCCTACCGTTTTGTAATAGCTTAATTAGGGTCATAATTCCCGCACTTCATATTTTCAGTCAGATATAATTGTAATTTCCCCGAAACCTTGTAATAGATGTAGGTTTTACTTTCAGCACTATGTTATATGCCTGTATATAAACTGTTAGTAAATTAGGAGTGTATGGCAAGAATTACTCAATTAATCTTAGATCACTAACATCAAGATAAAAATATCTGAAAAAACACACTATTGCACACTTGCACACTAGGGTATCCCCAACATTGGTTGCCTTCGGAAATGGTCATGTCCCTCGAACATAGGGATACTCTTAGCAAATACCCTCACTTTAAAGTCATCATAAAGATCATAGTCCCCAAATTTCCCTCGAGTTTCCTACGAGAAATGATCTTGTCCCTCGAGTTGCCAACGAATATATGATGATGACAGTCCCTTCGAAATGTTAAGGTATCCTTACATGTTGCCTTCAATGACCATAAACATACCTTTAATAGTCCCTCAAACATCCAACAATAGGGCTACCTACTCACTAATAGTAGGATAACACTATCTAAAATAAAGGAGGAAAAGAACACCCTTTTCGAGTAGGTAGATAGTTCTTAAGTAATTGCTCAAATTTAATTCATTTTTACACCACACTTTCAAAACTCATTAAAAAAAACGCTTTATCACACTCTTTAGGACTGATACAAGAGTTATCATAAAGCAAACAAAAAACTTTTCAAAACACACAAACATGAAAGAAATTTTCAAAAATGATCAAGTACCTAAGAGCCTGTGGAAAACCATGGATGGAAAGGGTGCTAACACATTCCATTTACATAATCTACCCCCCTTACTAAGAAAAATCTCGAAAAAGGTCTTTTTCTGTTATTTTCACCCTTTCCTTTGTTGGATAAAAGAAAAGCCAGTGATGACTCTTTCTTACCGCACATTTGCGAATACAAAATACAAACCAATATAACAGTCGATTCTACCACCGTATCACACTTATATAACAATCTCATTTATTTTGAGAAACATCATTACGCCATGCATTTCATACATTATGAAATTGCATACAACTAACTCTTTACCTTTTCAGGAAAGATAAATCAACAGAAAATTATTATCAAAAAAGTTTCGACAAGACATGACAACTATCTGTGAACAAATTGATCGTTGATCAATTCTCGAAACTAGACGGGGTGACTATCTACATGAAGAGTACTTCCTTCAAACCTCTGCTGGTTCAGGTTAAATTGGTCAATGGTTTATCCTGATTCCTTTCCGGTAGACACTTTCTATGGTTCAGATAAATCACACCAAAGATTTATCCTGGTTCTTTCCAGTTAAAGATTATTCAAACCTTTGTTGGTTCAGTTTAAATCGATTAATGGTTTATCCTGATTCCTTTCTGGTAGACACTTTCTCTAGTTCAGATAAATCGCACCAAAGATTTATCCTGATTCTTTCCATTTAAAGATTATTCAAACCTCTACTGGTTCAGTTTAAATCGATTAATGGTTTATCCTGATCCGGTAGACACTTTCTCTGGTTCAGATAAATCGCACCAAATATTTATCCTGATTCTTTCCAGTTAAAGATTATTCAAACCTCCGCTGGTTCAGTTTAAATCGATTAATGGTTTATCTTGATTCCTTTCCAATAGACACTTTCTCCGATTCAGATAAATCGCACCAAATATTTATCCTGATTCTTTTCAGTTAAAGATTATTCAAACCTCAGTTGGTTCAGTTTAAATCGATCAATGGTTTATCCTGATTCCTTTCCGGTAGACACTTTCTCTGGTTCAGATAAATCGCTCCAAAGATTTATCCTGATTCTTTCCAGTTAAAGAATATTCAAGACTTCTGCTGGTTCAGTTTAAATTGTACAATGGTTTATCTTGATTCCTTTCCGGTAGACACTTTCTCTGGTTCAGATAAATCACTCCAAAGATTTATCCTGATTCTTTCCAGTTAGAGAATATTCAAGTCTTCCGCTGGTTCAGTTTAAATCAATTAATGGTTTATCCTAATTCCTTTCTGGTAGACACTTTCTCTGGTTCAAATAAATCGCTCCAAAGATTTATCCTGATTCTTTCCAGTTAAAGAATATTCAAGACTTCCGTTTGTTTAGTTTAAATCAATCAATGGTTTATCCTGATTCCTTTCCGGTATACACTTTCTCTGGTTCAGATAAATTGCTCCAAATATTTATCATGATTCTTTCCAATTAAAAGAATATTCAAACCTCTGCTGGTTCAGTTTAAATCGATCAATGGTTTATCCTGATTCCTTTCCGGTAGACACTTTTTCTGGTTCAGACAAATCGCACCAAAGATTTATTCTGATTCATTTCCAGTTGAAGTCAAGTTTAGACTTACTCTAATTTCTGTCAACAATCACCTTTGGATGGCATCTGTAAGCCCATCTCCGACAAATATCCATCATTTCTCCAAATGGAATCCTTAAGCCCATTCCCTACACAATCAACCACCACATCATCAAGTGAAAATTTCGGGGCACTCTATTGTTCAATCATCTTCCACCTTGAAGTTATGGATGGCAGACTCGCCAATCTAACTCTTAAGGTTTAAGAAAATTAAACAGGGGTAGCTTTTGTACCCCAAAATCTTCCCTCTCATTTCTCAAGGCATTTCTCACAAGGATTCTCAAAATTCAAACTTGCACAAGTACAATTGGATTTTCCAGCATCAAGTTAAAGAGGAAATTGTTAAAAAGGGTAAAGCAAATGAAAATTTTTTTTTGACGAAATTGAAGAAAAAACAAATTTTCTTCGATTTTACATCTTTCGATTGGGAATTTTGGATCCTTCGGTGCAAGATTTGGTTCAGAGTTTTCGTTTGAACATTTGACTTCTTTTGAGCAAGATTCCTGCTTCATTTGGACACTGGACTTCTTTTGGGCAAGTCCGTTTCCTGCTTCATTTGGGCACTTGACTTCTTTTGGGAAAGTTCGTTTCCTGCTTCGTTTGAAAATTTTAGTTTCTTTGTGCAAGATTGGTATACATATTTCGTTTGGCCATATGGCCTCTTTCCTGCATGTTTTCCAAATTCACAAGGCAAAACTTCCCACCATTCTAGCATGCACAAGGCCAAAGTCTCCCTTTGAAACAACTTGTTGCAAGCTTCGACAGGGCAACACTTATCTTCAACTAGCTTCAATTCACAAGGAAAAAAGCCTCTTACTGATGTCCTTCGATTCAGGAGGCAAAGGCCTCTTCTATGGTCTCCTTCGATTGCATATTTTGCCTCCTGCATGCCTCTTTCATTTGGGGCATGTGGCCCTCCCTTGATGCAAGCCTCGTTTGGGCATTTTTACTTCATACATGTCTCTTTCGTTTGAGCATATGGCCCCCTTTGTTGCAAGCTTCATTTGGGCATTTTGACCTCATACATACGTCTTTCGTTTGGGGCGTGTGGCCCCCTTCAATGCAAAGTTTTAGTTACACCCTTCATTTGACAAAGGCTCCTTGCATGTTTGCTTGGAGTCATAAAGCAATAGCCTCCTAAAGCTTTTCTTCGATTCAGAGGCCATTTTCCTATGCATGATCCCTTCAACTCACAAAATCTAAGACTCCTTTTAGGCCAGAATGCACAAAGCAAAAACTCCCCCATGGCTAGCATTCACAAGGAAATGGCGCCCAGAAAGCATTGGCTACATTCATGCTAGTTTTGACTGGGAAGTATCTCCCTTGGAAATTGTTTGCTTCAACATACAATTTCTACACTATGATACATAACTATTGTCTCGTTTGAAGGACGTACCATGGTGGCACGTTCGAAGGACTTGCCAGACATACCTGGATGTCGCAATCGAATGACATATTTTTGTGATCCATTCCAGGGGCATGCATTTGGTCCATTCGAAGAGCACTTTGACTTGAAAAGAAATGTTGTTGTCTGAAAAGGATTCTAGTCGAAGGATATGGATAGGGGGTCAAAACAAGAGGTTGGGATATCCAAAGATACTTGTTGACTAGAGTCCCATGCACTACCAAGTTCAAGCCTGATACACCGACCATAACACTCCAAAACTGCTGCACAGCAGTCCTGTGTCACTGCCCTTATTCTTGCACCAATTTGGCATACGAATACTGCCCCTCGAAAGCTACAAGAACAACATGCCTTTTTTGTTGAAATTTCTTTTTTTCCCCTCCTAAAACAACATCTAAAATCACCTATAAATATGAGCCTCCACCACACATTTTAGGGGCCCCTATATAGTTGCAAGAAAACTCTTGTTGTGAAAAAGTGATAAATCTCTCAAAAAACTCTCAAACATTATCCAACGTTTTTTTCAAATATTCCAAACACTTATAAAAAAATAAGACCCCTTCAAACACTAATTGAACCCTTAAGCTACCAGATAAATAACCTTAGACCCATTCCCCAACTACAATATAACAATCTTTTGATTCACTCCCTTACTTGTTATAGAGTAACCTTCGATCCACCCACATACTCTCCTTCGATTCAGTGACTACTCAAACAAGGTAGTAACTGGACTAGCCTCAGGGAGACTCCAACAAAATTCCATTCACCACCAAGGAAGTCACTTGCATTTCTTTCGATTTAAGTGCTTCAATAGGTTCTCTGTGTCCTTCGATTGGCTAAATACTCAAGCCTTTCGAATCTCAATCTGAGGGCCTAGAATTCCTGCAGTCGAAGGAGGCAGAAAGAAGCTTAAGGCGAAGAGTGTACCTCACGCTGACTCCAGGTCCTAGTTGAAAGAAGAAAGAAAAGGATGAAATCGAAAGGGGTGACATCACTGACTCCAGGCCCAAATCGAAGGAAGCCAGAAAGAGCAGAATTGAAGGGTTCTGCTGCCAAATCGAAGCACTCATTTTATTTCTTTTATTTTGTTTTTGTTTTTATATTTTCTTGCTATTCAATATGGTTGTAATGGTGTAGGATTTATTTTCTGCATTTTTATTGTTTTTGTACAAATGTTAGTAATTAGGATGTATGGAAAGATAAAACCAACAAGTTAGATTACCTTAATCAAAGACTAAATGCATGCAAATCAAACACATTATTCACACACATGCACCCCTAGGGTAATCTCACTTGTTGCCTCAAAAAAATAGTCAATTCCCTCAAATATGGGCGTTTTAGGAAAGACCCTCTATAAAAGATCATAGTCCCTCGATGACCCTTAATGTTGCCTTTGATAAACGATCTAGTCCCTAAATGAAAGTTGCTAAAATGTCCCATAGGTTGTCTTCTATGACTATACATACATCCCACACCCGTCCCTTCACATCCAATGATGGGGTTTCTTACCAAATCAATGGTAAGATAACAATATTTAAAGGAGGAGGAAAAGAACGTTATACCTTTTTGAGTAGGTAGTATGCTCATAGTTGCTCGCTTGATCACAACAAAACATTTTACACACCAACACTTTCATTTGAAACATTTTCAAAATACAAAGTTCTTTGTACGCATTCTTATAGAAACGAGAATCATTACAAAGACACTTTTAATTCCCGCATTTACCATTTATAAAAACCAACCCAATTCAATCCCATGTGGAGACGATATGATATAACATATAAAATACTTAGTTTTGATTGCCGCTTTACCACTTCAGCAAAATGGCGCCGTTGCCGGGGATTGGTGTTTTTATTGGATTGCAATGTGGTAGTTTCTTTGTGTTTTAAGTTTTGCACATAATGTCCATACCGTATAAATTCTTGTTTTATAGTTATTTTCTATATTTGTGAATTTGTATGTGTTTTCTTTACTTGTGAATATTGTATACTTGTTTGGTTCCTTTCATGTTTGCTTGTGTGTTTTGGTAAGGAATAGTAAAGCGGAAGCAACTTGGAGGAATGTTCGTAAATATAGGCGTCGAGATAACGACGTAAAACAAGCATATTTTATTATTTTTCATTGTTTTTTAGTATAGGTCATGTGGTGAAATTGACTAAACAAATTTAAATTGGACCAACTCTGAAAATTTCAAATCTTCATTTTTAAATTCGTTTATCAATTTTCACCCAATCTGTTAGTATGTTTATAATCGTTGTTTAATCTGTTTTTTAGTGTGTTTGCCCAAGAGCTTATTTTGAGTAGCTTTAGGAATTTTGTGGTGATAGTCCAAGTTTGATTGTTCCAACATGAGTATGTATGGTAATGATACTTTTCAAAGTTGGTACACGCCAGGTATTCGTTTAACGCTTTCTATAGTATAACATGTTTAGGAAATTTTTCATTTGTACAATTTCATGCCATTCATTCTTTTATATTTTTTGATTATTGATTGAATCACTTTAGTTCCCTTTTTACCCCAAAATGTGAGGAAGCTTTCCATTTTTCATATATGTTGGAAGCCACAATTCTTGTTTTATCTAGATTTTATTATGCTTAATCTTTTGTTTTTGTTGATTATATGAATGCATGAACATGATCGAGACAGTTTTTTCCATTTTGAGCACAACTACCTTGGC
This sequence comes from Vicia faba, assembly GCA_948472305.1. Lineage (NCBI taxonomy): Eukaryota > Viridiplantae > Streptophyta > Magnoliopsida > Fabales > Fabaceae > Vicia > Vicia faba. The sequence goes on along the minus strand of OX451740.1, from coordinate 821,819,812 downwards.
CAAATAGTCAATTCACCTTGTGAGTATGTGAACTTTTGTTAACCCCTTTTAGCTTTTTGTCAATGTCTATGTTATTTTTGCTAAATGCTTGTCTATGAGTATTTGGTTCTCATTTTTAAATGAACATTGATTCTTTGTTTTTTTGAATCCTCAACTATGATTTATAGTTTGAATTTTTGCCTTTCCATAGAAAGTACAGAGTATTCACATTATGATGATCGTTAAATTCAAGGTGGGGACAAGAATATTTATGTGCTTATGTTTTGATTGCTATGAGGTGTTGAAAAAGAAAAGAAAAAATTGAGTAAAAGAAATAAAACAAAAAAAATTATGAAAAGGAAAGAAAAGAAAAAAAAGTGAAAAAGAAAGGAAAGAAAAAGAAAGAAAAAAATTGAAAAAGCTTTGAAAAAGAAAAACAAAAGTGTATGGAGTAATGTTATATTGAATAAGTATTGTGATTGAGTTGACAGTTTGAGATTTGGAAGAAGTTTGATTGAAATTGTGTTGCTTGAGTCTTTGGTGAATTGATCACTCCCTTAGGTTTAGGAAAGATTTTGTTTCCATTAGCTTTAGGAATTATCCCTTGTTTGTTAACCAAGCCACATTACATTCTTGAAAAACACTTGTGATTCTTGCCTTTTTATTTTCAATGTGAATTTTTGGATGAAAACATAATTTAGTCTTTTGTTTTCAAGATTGTGGGTGAGTGTTTTTAGTCCCTCACTTTTATGTGTTCTTCATCTACCGATAAATTTTTACTAGGTGTGATTCATGGTTGAGCTTGTTTTGTTTTAGAATGTTTTGTATGATTTTTTTTGTAATTAGGATTCGTTTCATTTACATGTTGTTGTTGTAGGATTGTGGTAAGTATTTACCTTGCGTGTGCATTTTTGTTTGAACCCTACATTTGTTTTTTGTTTTCAAAACTGGTTGATCTATGATTCTTTGGTTGATTACTTTGGTTCCTTTACGTTGTTTGACTTTGTTTGAAGATAAACAATGTTTTAAGTTGGGGAGAGTTTTATGAGTTCTAAATTATTGTGTTTTTGAGTGTGAATAATTAGCACACATCGGCTTAATTTGCTTGCTTTTTGTCAATAAACCTCAACTTTAGCATATATTTGGTATAGTTTACGTTATTGTATATATATATATTGCGATATCGTGTAAATATTATTGAGTTTATTTGATTTTATCTCATATTTTTTGTATTCGAGCAATTGTATTTAGGAATTTATATATATATATATATATATATATATATATATATATATATATATATATATATATATATATATATATATATATATATATATATATATATATATATATATATATATATATATATATATATATATATATATATCCTTGAATAAGCTTTCATGCGCTTCAAAATGGGCGTAAATTAGAGTTACGTTTCTCAAGTTATGGCGAAAACAAGTGCTGATTTTTTTCATGACAACACAGAGCGTGCAAAGTGCCCGGTTTGGGGCTAAGTGGGGTCTGTGATTTTCAGACTCATTAAATAGGTGAAAAAACACATTTTTAAGTTATGGGTTGGGTATTTTTAAGTCCCAACACCATCAACTTCATTTTTTTGGTAAAAAGAGGCTTAGAAACAACATTTGGAGGTTGCAATCGGATGATTCGAATTCAAATTTCTCATCGATTTGTGTTGACAAACCAAAAAAATTTTGGTTCCTCTTCTTGTCTTCTCTTTGTTATCTCTATTTGTTGAATTTTTTATGTATATTTATCTTGATTATATGTAAATTTATTGCTCATGTGTTGTATGAAATCTCATTTACGAATTAATATCAGTGTTTGTTCTTGATTTTTGCTTTAGCGCAAAAGTTTGGTTTTTCATAGACATATGCTTTATGAATCTCTATCTTGAAAGAATATCTATTGTGTTTTGATTCTATAAATATATTAGGACCTATTATTCACATGAGCATCGACTCTTAATACCTCCATTTTGCTTGAGTTACGCGCGAAATCGCCTCCGCAAGTGATACGGTTGATTTCTCAATTTGCATTAGAGAAAACCTCTGTGTGAGTGGTACGTAATGGTGTTGACGAGTAATTTAGGTTAATTTTAGCTTGTTAGTAAGTTTAAGTATTTAACAGGTATGTGAAATTCAATTCCGAGAATCTCTACTTTCCGAAGAATGAATTCTTTTTCTGTTAATAACTTTTAATTCCCGTATTTACCATTTATACAAACCAACCCAATTCAACCCCAAACTCATAAATACAAGAAATTGTCGAACGAAAATTCAGTAGCACTAATCCATGTAGAGACGATATGATATAACCTACAAAATAGTTAGTTTTGACTTCCGCTTTACCACTTTAGCAAAATGGCACCGTTACCGGGGATTGGTGTTTTTATTGGATTGCAATGTGATAGTTTCTTTGTTTTTAAGTTTTGCACATAATGTCCATACTGTATAAATTCTTGTTTTATAGTTATTTTCTATATTTATGAATTTGTATGTGTTTTCTTTACTTGTGAATGTTGTATACTTGTTTAGTTGCTTTCGCGTTTGCTTGTGTGTTTTGGTATGGAATAGCAAGGCATAAGCAACTTGGAGGAATGTTTCTATATATAGGCGTCGAGCTAACGACGTAAAACAAGCATGTTTTATTATTTTTAATTGTTTTTTAGTATAGGTAGTATGGTGAAATTGACTAAACAAATTTAAATCGGACCAACTCTGAAAATTTCAAATCATCATTTTTAAATTCGTTTATCAATTTTCACCCAGTCCGTTAGTATGTTTATAATCGTTGTTTAATCTGTTTTTTAGTGTGTTTGCCCAAGAGCTTATTTTGAGTAGCTTTAGGAAATTTTTGGTGATAGTCCAAGTTTGATTGTTCCAACTTGAGGATGTATGGTAATGATAGTTTTCAAAGTTGGCACACGCCAGGTACTCGTTTATCGCTTTCTATAGTATAACATGTTTAGGAAACTTTTCATTTGTACAAATTTCATGCCATTCATTCTTTTACATTGATTGCTTATTGATTGAATCACTTTAGTTCCCTTTTTACCCTAAATACGAGGAGGCTTTCCATTTTTCATATATGTTGGAGGCCACAATTCTTGTTTTAACTAGATTTTATTATGCTTAATCTTTTTTTTTGTGTTGGTTATATGAATGCATGAACATGATCGAGGCATTTTTTTTCACTTTGAGCATAACTGCTTTGGTCAAATAGTCAATTCACCTTGTGATTGTGTGAAGTTTTGTTAACCCCTTTGAACTTTTTGTCGATGTATATGTTATTTTTGCTAAATGCTTGTCTATGAGTATTTCGTTCTCATTTTTGAATGGATATTGATTCTTTGTTTTCTTGAACCCTTAATGATGATTTATAGTTTAAATTTTTGCCTTCCCTTAGAAAGGAGGGAGTATTCATATTATGATGATCGTTGAATTCAAGTTGGGGAGAAGAATGTTTATGTGCTTATGTTTTGGTTGCTTTGAGGTGTTGAAAAAGAAAAGAAAAAAATTGAGTAAAAGAAAGAAAAGAAAAGAAATTATGAAAAAGAAAGAAAAAAAAAGAAAAGTGAAAAAGAAAGGAAAGAAAAAGAAAGAAAAAAATGGAAAAGCTATGAAAAAGAAAAACAAAAGTGTATGGAGTAATGTTGTATTAAATAACTATTGTAATTGAGTTGACAATTTGGGATTTGGAAGAAGTTTGATTGAAATTGTGTTGCTTAAGTATTTGGTGAATTGATCACTCCCTTAGGTTTAAACAAGTTTTTTATTTCAATTAGCTTTAGGAATTATCCCTTGTTTGTTAACCAAGGCACATTATATTCTTGAAAAGCCCTTGTGATTCTTGCCTTTTTATTTTCAATGGGAATTTTTGGATGAAAGCATAATTTAGTCTTTTGTTTTCAAGATTGTGGATGAGTGTTTTTAGTCCCTCACTTTTGTGTGTTCTTCATCTACCGATAAATTTTTACTAGGTGTGATTCATGGTTGAGTTTGTTTTGTTTTAGAATGTTTTGTATGATTTTTTATACTTAGGATTCGTTTCATTTACATGTTGTTGTTGTAGTATTGTTGTAATTATTTCCCTTTCGTGTGTGTTTTTCTTTGAACCCTACATTTGTTTTCCGTTTTCAAAACTTGTTGATCTATGATTCTTTGGTTGATTACTTCAGTTTCTTTACGTTGTTTGACTTTGTTTGAAGACAAATAATGTTATAAATTGGGGAGAGTTTTATGAGTTCTAAATTATTGTGTTTTTGAGTGTGAATAATTAGCACTCGTCGGCTTAATTCGTTTTCTTTTTGTCAATAAACCTCAACTTTAGTATATATTAAGTATAGTTTATGTTATTGTGTATATATTATAATATCGTGTAAATATCATTGAGTTTAATTGATTTTATCTCATTTTTTAGGTATTCGAGCAATTGTATTTAGGCATTTTTAGATATATCCTTGAATAAGCTTTCCAGCGCTTTAAAATGGGCGTAAATCAGAGTTACGGTTCTCAAGTTTTGGCGAAAACAAGTGCTGATTTTTTTCAATACAGCACAGAGCGCGCAAAGTGCCCAATTTTGGGCTAAGTGCAGTATGTGATTTTCAGACTCATTAAATAGGGGAAAAAACACATTTTTAAGTTATGGGTTGAGCATTTTTAAGTCCCAACACCAGCAATTTCATTTTTGGTAAAAAGAGGCTTAAAAACAACATTTATAGGTTGCAATCGGATGATTCGAATTCGAATTTCTCATCGATTGGTGTTAACAAACCAAGAAATTTTTGGTTCCTCTTCTTCTCTTCTCTTTGTCATCTCTATTTGTTGGATTTTGTATGTATATTTATCTTTATTATATGTATATTTATTTCTCATGGTGTTGTATGAAATCTCTTTTACGAATTAACATCAGTGTTTGTTCTTGATTTTTTCTTTATCGCGGAAGTTTGGTTTGTCATAGACATATGCTTTCTGAATCTCTATCTTGAAATAATATCTATTAGTTTTTTATTCTAGGAATAGATTAGGACCTAGTACTCACTTGAGTATCGACTCATAATGCCCCCATTTTGGTTGTGTTACGCGGGAAATTGCCTCCACGAGTGACACGGTTGATTTCTCAATTTGCGTTAGAGTAAACCTCTATGTGAGTGGCACATGGTGGTGTTGACGAGTAATTTAGGTTGATTGCAACTGGGTAGTAAGTTTAAGTATTTAACAGGTATGTGAAACTTAATCCCGAGAGTCTCTACTTTCCAAAGAAGGAATTAGTTTTTTGTTAATAACTTTTAATTCCCGCATTTACCATTTATACAAACCAACCCAATTCAACCCCAAACTCATAAAAGCGAGAAATTTTCGAACAAAAATTCAGTAGTACTAATCCCTGTGGAGATGATATGATATAACCTATAAAAATACTTACTTTTGCTTGTCGCTTTACCATTTTAGCAAAATTGCGTCGTTGCCGGGGATTAGTGTTTTTATTAGATTGCATTGCGATAGTTCTTTTGTTTTTAAGTTTTGCACACAATGTCCATATTGTATAAATTCTTGTTTTATAGTTATTTTATGTACTTTTCAATTTGTATGTGTTTTCTTTACTTGTGAATATCGTATACTTGTTTGGTTCCTTTCATGTTTTCTTGTGTGTTTTGGTAAGGAATAGCAAGGCGGAAGCAACTTGGAGGAATATTCACAAATATAGGCGTCAAGCTAACAACGTAAAACAAAAATGTTTTATTGTTTTTCATATTTTTTTAGTATAGGTAGTGTGGTGAAATTGACTAAATAAATTTAAATCGGATCATCTCTGAAAATTTCAAATCTTCACTTTTAAATTCATTTAACAATTTTCACCCGGTATGTTAGTATGTTTATAATCGTTGTTTAATCTGTTTTTTGTGTGTTTGTCCAAGAGCTTATTTTGAGAAGCTTTAGGAATTTTTTGGTGATAGTTCAAGTTTGATCATTCTAACTTGAGGATGTATGATAATGATAGTTTTCAAAGTTGATACACGCCAGGTACTCATTTATCACTTTCTATAATATAACATGTTTAAGAAACTTTCCATTTGTACAAATTTCATGCCATTCCTTCTTTTACATTGTTTGCTTATTGATATAATCACTTTAGTTCCCTTTTTACCCCTAAAAGTGAAGAAGCTTTCCTTTTTTCATATATGTTGGATGCCACAATTCTTGTTTTAACTAGATTTTATTATACTTAATCTTTTGTTTGTGTTGACTATATGAATACATGAACATGATTAAGGCATTTTTTGTTTCACTTTTAGCACAACTACCTTGGCCAAATAGTCAATTCACCTTGAGAGTGTGTGAACTTTTGTTAACCCCTTTGAGCTTTTTGTCGATGTCAATGTTGTTTTTGCTAAATTCTTGTCTATGAGTATTTGTTTCTCATTTTTGAATGGACATTGATTCTTTGTTTTCTTTAACCCTCAACTATGATTTATAGTTTGAATTTTTGTCCTGCCTTATAAATTAGGGAGTATTCACATTATGATGAAAGTTGAATTCAAGTTTGGGAGAGGAATGTTTATGTGCTTATGTTGTGGTTGCTTTGAGGTGTTGAAAAAGAAAAGAAAAAAATTATGAAAAAGAAAGAAAATTAAAAAAGTGAAAAAGAAAGGAAATAAAAAGAAAGAAAAATTGAAAAAGCTTTGAAAAAGAAAAACAAAAAGAATATGGAGTAATGTTGGGTTGAATAAGTATTGTGATTGACTTGACAATTTTGGATTTGGGAGAAGTTTGATTGAAATTGTGTTGCTTGAGTATTTGGTGAATTGATCACATCCTTAGGTTTAGACAAGTTTTTGTTTCGATTAGCTTTAGGAATTATCCCTTGTTTGTTAACAAATCCACATTACATCCTTGAAAATCCCTTGTGATTATTGCCTTTGTATTTTTAATGTGAATTTTTTATGAACACATAATTTAATGTTTTGTTTGCAAGATTGTGGATGAGAGTTTCTAGTCCCTCACTTTAGTGTGTTCTTCATCTACCGATAAATTTTTACTAGGTGTGATTAATGATTAAGCTTATTTTGTTTTATAATGTTTTGTATGATTTTTTGTTCTTAGGATTCATTTCATTTACATGTTATTATTGTACGATTGTGGTAAGTATTTACCTTGCATGTGTATTTTTGTTTGAACCCTATATTTTTTTTTTGTGTTTTAAAAACTTGTTGATCTATGATTCTTTGGTTGATTAATTCTGTTTCTTTATGTTGTTTTACTTTGTTTGAGGACAAAAAATGTTTTAAGTTGGGGATAGTTTGATGAGTGCTAAATTATTGTGTGTTTGAGTGTAAATAATTAGCACTCATCGGCTTAGTTCATTTTCTTTTTGTCAATAAACCTCAACTTTAGTATATATTTGGTATAGTTTACGTTATAGTGTATATATTGTGTTATCGTTTAAATATCATTGAGGTTAATTTATTTTATCTCATTTTAGTAGGTATTCAAGCTATTTTATTTAGGAATTTTTAGATATATCATTGAATAAGATTTCCATCGCTTCAATCGGGGCGTAAATCGGAGTTACGTTTCTCAAGTTATGGCGAAAACAAGTTCTATTTTTTTCTCATAACAACACATAGCGAGCAGAGCCCCCGATTTGGGGCTAAGCGCAGTCTGCGATTTTCAGACTCATTAATTAGGTGAAAAAACACATTTTTAGGTTATGTGTTGGGTATTTTTGTGTCCCAGCACCATTAACTTCATTTTTTGGTAGAAAGAGGCTTAGAAACAACATTTGGAGATTCCAATCGGATGATCCAAAGTCGAATTTCTGATCGATTGGTGTTGACAAACCAAGAAATGTTTGGTTCTTATTCTTCTCTTCTCTTTGTAATCTCTATTTCTTGGAGTTTGTATGTATATTTATCTTGATTATATGTATATCTATTTCTCATGGTGTTGTATGAAATTTCTTTTACGAATTAATAACAGTGTTTGTTCTTGATTTTGTCTTTATCGCAGAGGTTTGGTTTGTCATAGACATATGCTTTCCAAATCTCTATCTTGAAAGAATATATATAGGGTTTTGATTCTAGAAATAGATTAGGACCTAATATTCACTTGAGTATCGAATCTTAATGCCTCCGTAATGTTTGAGTTGCGTGCGAAATCGCCTCTGCGAGTGATACAGTTGATTTCTCGCTTTGCGTTAGAGATAACCTTTGTGTGAATGGTATGTGATGGTGTTGATGAGTAATTTAGGTTGATTGCAACTGGGTAGTAAGTTTAAGTATTTAACATGTATGTAAAATTGAATCTCGAGAGTCTCTACCTTCCGAAGAATGAATTCTTTTTCTGTTAATAACTTTTAGTTCTCACATTTACCTTTTATACAAACCAACCCAATTCAACCCCAAACTCATAAACGCAAGAAATTGTCGAATGAAAATTCAGTAGCACTAATCCCTGTGGAGATCATATGATATAACCTATAAAAATACTTACTTTTTCTTTCCGCTTTACCAATTCAGTAAAATGGCGCCATTGTCGGAGATTGGTTTTTTTATTTGGATCGCATTATGATAGTTTCTTTGTTTTTAAGTTTTGTACATAATATCCATATTGTACAAATTCTTGTTTTATAGTTATTTTCTATACTTGTGAATTTGTATGTGTTTTCTTTTCTTGTGAATATTGCATACTTTTTTGGTTCCTTTCATGTTTTCTTGTGTGTTTTGGTAAGGAATAGCCAGAAAAAAGCAACTTGGGGTAATGTTCATAAATATAGGCGTCGAGCTAACGACGTAAAGCATGTTTTATTATTTTTCATTGTTTTTTAGAATAGGTAGTATGGTGAAATTGACTAAACAAATTTAAATCGGACCAACTATGAAAATTTCAAATCTTCACTTTTGAATTTGTTTATCATTTTTCACCCGGTCTGTTAGTATGTTTGTAATTGTTTTTTAATCTGATTTTTGGTCGTTTGTCTATGATACAGTGGGAGAATCAACTTGGTGTTTTGCGTTTTATCGCAAATGTTGCAGATAGCAAGAGTCATCACCGAGTTTTCTTTTATCCTATAAAGGAATGGGTGAAAAGAACATGAAAGACCTTCTGAGAATTTTTCTTGAGTTTGGGGGGTACGTTATGAAAAGGGAAAGTGTTAGCATCCTTTTCTTCCGTAGTTATCTACAGGCTCTTAATTGCTAGCTCATTCTGAAATGCTTTATGTTTTGTGTAAGTTTAGAAAATATTTTGAAAACTCTTTCGTTCGGTAAACTTTGTAATGATTCTCGTATCGTTGAGAATGTATACAAATTGTTGGTTTTGAAAATATTTGTTATTTGTAAAGCGTTTGAAAGATGTTTTGAAAGTGTGAGGTGTGACGATTGTTTTGATTTATGAGCAAGCAATTACGAGCGATCTACCTACTCAAAATTTCTTTGTTCTTTTCCTCCTCCTTTAGATAATTCTACTTTACCATTGGTTGGCAGGGAGCCATGTCATTGGACGTGAGGGACAAGCGCGGTCATCGTACAGTCATAAAAGGCAACTTGTAAGACGCTTTAGCAATTTTCGTAAGGGACCGAGATCGTTTTATCAAAGTCAACATCGAAGGGTCATCGAGGGATTGTGATCTTTTTTAATCGAGGGTCTTTTCTAAAGCGTCCCAAATTCGAGGGACATGACTGTTTTTCTGAGGTAACAAGCGAGGTTACCCTAGAGGTGCGCATGTGAAAAGTGTTTTGATTCAAGTTTAATTTGTCTTGATTAGGGTTATCTAGCAGTTGATTTTAAATCTTGCCATACATGCCTAATTACTATACAATGATTAGTAAATGCAATAAAATGCGGAAAATAAAGTTTTATGCTATTACAACGCTTCGGGAGTGGGGCTACAAATTTATGAATGAGGATGAGTCGAATCGACAATACAATTTAAAAGTCTAATAACAATCAATACAACCTAATAGAATTAAAAATAACAATTAGTTAAACTAAAAAAAATCTATTTTAATAAAAATTAATTAACAAAATAATTAATAATAAAAATAATATTTTTGGCATTTTGTTTGGGAGAAAATTCGAAAAGAAAATAAAGACATATTCTACTATTTTTGGAATTTTTGTTTATCATGAAGAAAATAAAACAATTAGAAGAGATCAACTAAAAAATATTAAAAATAGAATAAAATGACTAACTAACAAAATTTATTATTCACAAAATTATTGAACAATTTTTTAAAACTAAGAAAAATAAGAAATTATTTAGTTAAGAAAAACTTGAATTTAAAATCTAAACTAAGCTAAGAAAATTATGAAAAATAATAATAATAATAATAATAATAATAATAATAATAATAATAATAATAATAATAATAATAATAATAATAATAATAATAATAAAAATGTGCAAACAGAAAATACCAGGGGGTGAATGGTGAATTTCGCTCATGGGAGTGTGAGATAGGATATTAGGGGGTGATAAGCATTGGGAATTCGAATGGGCTTGTTGAAGATGCCCAAAATACCTAATCCTAAAACAAATATAAAATAAATAAATAAATAAAAATAGACTGGGCTAGATCGGGTCAGATAAGTCCAAACCCAGCGGGTTGTAAACGGGAATGGGTTGAGAAACCCTAGAAACAGAAATCAACCTCTTTCTTGCTCAAATCACGATCTGTTCCCAAATTAACACAACAACCATTCCTTTCCTCAACGAAATCGCGTTTCAAAATTCAATCTCTCATGGTCTCTTCTTCAAACCGATTTCCATTCCTCTCTTCTTCTTACTGCTCTCTAACGAAATCTCCCTGTTTACAAATCTCTCTAAATGAGCCTCTCTTCAAACGATTTACTCTGTTCTCACATCATTACTTCTCATGCGGTCATGTAATGAAATGATAACAAATAACTTTGGGAATCACGATGGTAAAAAATGAATTTGAGGACAGAAAAGAAAACTTACTGACTTGGAGCTTAGTCCGAGGATTCCGACGACGACGATGCGAGGGTATTCAGATAAGTCTTTTATTCTTTCCTTTTGCTTTTTGTTTTCTACTTCTTAGGTCTCGAAAATTGTTGGTGCTGCTTCAGTTAAGTTGTATGTACTTGAGTCACTGGTGTTATTCTGTTGAGTTGAGATCGTGATGTTATTGTTGTTGGCTTGTTGTTTCTTTTTATGAGATTTAATTGTTGTGAGTTTCTAATTACAAGTATGTTGGTTCAGTGAAACATGAAGGTCACAGTTACAGTGGAGCGTTTGTAAATGGTGGTGATGGGTTACAGATTTGAATAGAGGGTGATGAAGGTTTTGACAGGGAAGTTTTTTTTGGTGTATTTTTCTCTCTTTCTCTCTTTGCCTACGATTTATGAAGGGTTTGTTTAAAGAAAATGATGAACCGAGCTAGGGTTTGCATGGTAGTTTTCTTTGCTATGATTTTTGAACAAAAGTATTATTCTGGCTTGATGGATTCTGGTTCCGTTTTTCTGTGTTATTTTGTCAGTTCTATAGTGAATGAAAATAAAGTTTTAGGGGGAAAAAGATTGGAGTTTTAATAATTTAGTATATTGTTTTTGTTGTTTTTCTGATGCAGAAATGTTTTGCTGAATTTGGGGCTGTTTTTTGTATGTATGTGGAAGTGTTTGTGGGCATCAAGTCTGATCATCTGATATTGAAATTGTTTTTCTCACTTTCTTGATGTAGATTTGTTTTTTAGTCATTTTGGCATATGGACATTATAACAATATATATCGGGTTTTTTTTGGGGTTTGTTTTGACATGTTTTATGCAGGATTTTGGACTGTATTAGCTTTCTGTTATATTTGTGACAACTGTGATGGAATTCTGAGTGTAATTTCTGTCTATTCCCCATTTTAGCCTTTGTAAACCAAATCATTTGTGATTTGCAAATGTTTCCCATGATTAAAACCTTGAAATTATGATTTTATGATGCTTTAATGTATGCTTCAACATGATTGAGAAACCCTTTTTTCTGATTCCTTCAAACAAACCCTAATGATGAAATTTGTGAAGAACTTCCTAAAAATCTCTTCTTGTTCATGAGTTGTGAATTGGTTCTATAACCTGATTGCTTTTGTTGTGGTTGTGTAGGGTCAGCAGGGCTGGTTTTGAAGCAGGCCTTGGCATGCTGTTTTTTTTGGAGTGGACAACAAGTTATAAAGCAGTCCTAGCAGAGTTTTTGGACTCATTGTGCGAGGGCAGCATGTCTGGTTTTACCTAGCAGGCCTTTGGACTCTTTTTTGGACATAGAGAGATAGGTTTAGGATTAGTTTAGGAAGATTAGGATTTGGAATTTTTCTTGTATTTGGAAGAAAACATGTAACTTTGAAACTTTGATTAGAAAATTGATATGAGAACTTGAATAATGAATGAATTAGATTTGAATGAAATTTGTGAACTATGAATGAATATTGGAGATGAAATTGAATAAAATCGTGTCTTTGCTTGAAAAACTTGAATGGATTTGAAACTTGAGTATCTTGAGAGAATTGAAGCATGGAACTTAAATTCTTGACATGCTTGAAGATAAATGAAAAATCACGAACTTTGAATTAGCCTTGTGTGATATTGGCATCCTTTGTAGCGAATTGTTCTTGTAAAGAACTTGAAAGAACTAAGTCTTGTGATAAATACAACGTGTGTCGTTTAGAAGAATAACCTTTACATACTTGAATTATTCCTCTGAAATCAAGATTCACATTTGACTTTATGTAAGATAATCCACATGAATAGATTTTAATGAATTTTGACTTTTGATAACTTATATTCAAAATAATTCACATGAATGAACTTTGAACTCGTATCTTGAATTCCAAGTAATTCTCTCGCATTATCATTTGCTCTCGACATGAATCCAACTCTTTGAACAAAATATGTGCTTAAGAACTTTTGGTAAAAAATCCATTGTAATCCGATAATTATGAGGAAATTGCGATCCTTGAGAGTTGGACAAGACTTCCTTGAAATTAGGTCAAATTCATAAAAGGACTTCTAAAGTATTCAAATTTTTGATGATTTTTTGCACATAATCATCTATTGACTTGTAAAGAGAAGTTGGAGATGATGTCAAGGAGAGTCATACGTAAAAAGAACCACTAAAAAATATTGAGAAATGAAGAAGTTACAATTGTTTGAACTTGATTTTGAAAATGATAAATTTTTGCCCAATACAGTTTATTTTCAGTTGTCTGAACCATTGACTGAGAAAACTTGTGATGAAAGGCTTGAAACTTGACATGAGAATCCTTGAATACATATGAAGCACCATGAAAGCCACTTGAGACCTTGGAAACCCAATCTTTCTTTAGAAATACCAAACCCTAGTTGTGGACCCAAAGTTTAGCAGGAGAATTTGTCTGATAAATTCTTGAGCCACCTTGAGCATTTGAGAAACCCTAGGAGAATGTCTTGAATGAAAAAAAGGAGGGAAAATTTTAGGGTACAACAGCTACCCCTGTTAAATCTTCTTAAACCTAAAAAGTTAGATTGGCATGTCCGCCATTCATAACTTGAAGGTAGAAGATGCTTAAACACTTAAGTGCATAGAAATTTTCACTCGCCTATGCATGAAATAACATTGTTGGTTGATTATATCAGGAATGGGCTTAAAGATTCCATTTGGAGAGATGACAGAGAATCGTCGGAGATGGGCTTATAGATTCCATCCAGGATAATGACAAAATATTGTCAGAGATGGGATTATAGACGCCATCTAGAGGCGATTGTTGATATAAGTATCAAAATGAGTCTACGCTCGACTGTATCTGAAGAAGTATCAAAATAAAGCTACATTTGATTTAATCTGAGCCATAAAATGTCTACCAGAAGAAGTATCAGAATAAATCTTTGGTCAATTTAATCTGAGCCAGAAGTATCTACTGGATGAAGTATCAAGAGAAATCTTTGGTCGATTTAAACTGATCCAGAAGATGTCAGTGTTTGTCTTTAACTGGGAGAAGTATCAAAATAAATCTTTGGTCGATTTAATCTGAGCCATAAAAAGTATCTACTGGAAGAAGTATCAGGATAAATCTTTGGTCGATTTAAACTAGCCAGAAGATGTTTGTGTCTGTCTTTAACTGGGAGAAGTATCAGAATAAATCTTTGGTTGATTTAATATGAGCCAAAAAAGTATCTAATGGAAGAAGTATCAGAATAAATATTTGGTCAATTTAGTCTGAGCCAACAGAAGCTTGAAAGAAAAGTTTGTCATGTAGATAGTCGCCCCATCCTGTTTCAGTAATTGATCAATTGGTTTGTTGGTAATCCTGTCATGCTTTGGGAGTTCATACCATTGGTGATAAAGATAGCTTTCTCGTCTTGTTTCTGGAATTGATCTTTATTTGACCAAAGAGAAAGAAAGATAGTTTCCCCGTCCTATTTCGGGAGTTAATCTTCAATCTGTTCATGTTAGCCGTCGAGATAGTTGCCCTCTCTTATTTTAGGAATTAATCTCTTACCTGGTCAAATAGATAGTTACCCCGTCCTGTTTCAGGAATTAATCTTAGACCTGTTTGAGAATTGTTGATGATATTCGTCTGTTGATTGATCTTTCATGAAAAGGTAAAGAGTTAGATGTATTCAATGTCATTGTGATACGGTGGGAGAACTGACTTGGATGTTTTGCGTTTGATCTCAATTGTTGCGGATAGCAAGAGCCGCCACCAATTTTTATTTTATCCAATAAGGAAAGGGTGAAAAGAACAAGAAAGACCTTTGAGATATTTTCTTGAGTTCGGGGGGTAGGTTATGAAAAGGGAAGGTGTTAGCACCATTTTCATCCATAGTTATCTATGGGCTCTTTGTTGCTTGCTAGATCACTTTTGAAATTGCTTTGTTTGAAATGTGTTTGTGGTGGTTTTTGAAAGTATTTTTGAAAAGCGCCTTCGTTTAGGCAAACTTTGTAATGATTCTCGCCTCTATAAGAATGCATACAAAGTGTTGGACTTTTGTTTTGAAAATATTTCATGTTTTGAAAGTGTTTGGTGTATTTTGGAAATATGTCTTGTTTTGAAGATGGATTGTGAGCAAGCAACTAAGAACGTTCTACCTACTCAAAAGTCTTTTATTCATTTCTCTCTTCCATTGACATTTTTATCTTACCAATGATTGGTAAGAAGCTCTATCTTTGTATGTGAAGGGACAAGCGCGGGTCAATCATATAATCATGAACAACAATGTTGTGAGATGTCTTAGCATTTCTCTTGAGGGTCTAAGATCATTTATAAGGCAACATTCGAAGCGTCATCGAGGGACTATGATCTTGTATTTTTTGATTGTTTTTGCTAAGGAATCTCATATGCATAACATGACCATTTTTTAAGGCAACAAGTGGAGTTAAACCTAGAGGTGAAAGTGTGCAAAATGTTTATTTTTCAATGCATTGTTATGTCTTGGTTAGGGTTGTCTAAGATTGATTTTTATCTTGCCATACACACCCTTGTTAGTAGAATTTATATTTGAAAGCCGTAAATTGGGGAAAATAAAGTCATATGCTATTACATCGTTTAGGGGGATGGGGTAAAATTTACAAATGAGGATGGATAGGAGCTTAAATATTACACCCATATTGAATAGCCATGAAGAAACTATGTGGAACATCTAAAAACAAAGGAAAATGTAAGAAAAATGCATTTTTGAACATTATGTGTCGACACATGCTCTTTTGCATCTACACATAACTTTTCCTTGCCCTTGTATTGCCAAATCAACTCAGTATGAGTCGATGCATAGTGGTATGTATCGACTCATACCCTGAATGTGTCGACTCATACATGCTTTGTGTCGACTCATACTCCCTTTTTCCTTCTGTTTTAGGCATGTATAGCAGTATGTGTCGACTTATAAGGCTATGTATCGACTCATAACCTATTTTTCCACTAAGATGTGTAGACTCATAAGGCTATGTGTCGACTCATACTGTTATTTTTTCACTCTATCTTTGTTTTTCTACATACATGGGTTAGTTCTCAACACATAAATGACAAGAATGGAAGATAAACAAAGGTTAGCTTCAAGGGGAATGGTTATTACATTTTTATCTTCGAAGATGAATCAACTAATGATGCTTGAAATGAAGTGTTTAAAGTCAAGGAGACTTACCTTGAAACTGGAATTTGTGTCTTGAGCTTGAGTTGCTGCCTTGAGTGTTCTTGAGCTTGGAAAACGGAGATGTTATAAAAACTTGTTCTTAAGTTTGAACAACTTCTAAGTAATGTATGTGAGGTGCTTAGATGTTTGGACAGAGTTTTCAAAGTATGAGAGGTTCAAAGGTTTCGACTTTAAAACTCAAGAGTGGAAGCTTTGTGGATTGTTATGGCTTTTGTAAATATGAGATTTTTTTAGGGTTTATCAACAAAACTTATGGTTTTTCTCTCTATTTTTTTGAGCTCCTTCTCTTGCAAATGCTCCCTCTATTCATAGGAAAAGGGTTTTTGAATAAGTTGATTTGGTTTACAAACTATGGAGTTATGGCTAGGTTGGATTACAAACATCAAGTTATGTCATAGTCCCAAGATGAAGTACCAAAGTTGCTGATTTATAGGGGATAATTTCCATGATTTATGGTGGAGTAAAATCAGAAACAAACAAAGTATGGGCTCAAGACAAACTTTGTACAAAAATCTTGCTTTTCAAGAATAATAATGGTGCCTTTATGCCATAAATGGAAAGATCTTTTGGACAATGGCTTAAACACTTAGGTAATAGTTCAAGAGTGGGTGTAAGCATTAAATTATGGTGATATTGTCAAGTAAGAAGGAATGAAACACAATATTATGCATCATAGCATAAGGGTTTCATTATGTGTTCTTCACTAAAATGTCTTGCAATTCAAAAATGGATGCTCAACTTCATTCCCTTGAATCTCCTAGCTGAAGTATGATAAATTCATGCTGTTGGATGTTTTGGAAATCTTGAAACATCCTCTATAACTTTCATTTTAGACATTTTGACAAAACCATCTTGGAACTATGTGAAAAAATGCCAAGAAGTTGGGATAAATCCTGACCAAAATATGTTGAAAATTTCTCTAAGTGTTAGATGAAAATGTCATGACTTTATAAATTTATAACTTAAAATCCAAAAATTTCTAGAAAAAGTCCTACCCTACAATGTTTTAGATCTCATTGAGATCTACAACTTTCGTGCTGTAAGTTTTCCTTGAATTATCTTGCATCATGATGAAAAGTTGGCATGAAGAAATGAAATTATCATGTATAAATAACACTTAGAAAAATTTATAAGTCTTGAAAAGTTTGACTTTTCACATTGACTTTTGACTTTCTTGATTTCTTGATGATCAAGTTTGATATTCTTGAATGTCTTGATGAATTTTAATCTTTGAAACTTAATGTTGACCAAAAAGTCAAAAATTGACTTTTTGGTGTACGATTGACTTTTTCATCAATTGACCAAATTTCATCTACCAATACACTAATCTTGAGAAACGTTTTGAGATATGCAAATAGGTGAAAATGATGCATTTGAATTCTTGGAATCATTTTTCAAACCAATAAGTCATGTATTAGGTCAAAAGCCAGTGATCAGTCGCTTTCAGTCAAAACACTAATTTGTGGTCTCAATGTTTCAAAGGTGATTTTGTCAGATCAATTCTTTAGAATCCTTGATCATTGGAGACCCTTTGTGAAATGTCTTGAGAAAAGAGAGGGAAAATTTTGGGGTACAACAGCTGCCCCTGTTCAATCTTCTTAAACCTGAAGAGTTAGACTGGCGGATCCGCCATTCGTGACTTAAAGGTGGAAGATGATTGAACACTTAAGTGCCCAGAAATTTGCAATCGCTTGTATATAAGGTGAACTGTTTGTGGATTATCGGGATGGGCTTAGAGATGCCATTTGGAGAAGTGATGAAGATTTTGTCGGAGATGGGCTTACGGATGCCATCCACAGTGACTATTGGTAGAAAATGGAAGAAGTATCACAATAAATCTTTTGGTCAATTTATACTGAAATAGCGTATGTCTTTTGCCTATTTTTTAACTAGAAGAAATAAATCTAACCAGAAGAGGTCTTTGATCCGCCTGTCTTTAATTGGAAGAAATAAATCTAACCAGAAGAGGTCTTTGTTTCGCCTGTTTTTAATTGGAAGAAATAAATCTAACCAGAAGAGGTCTTTGTTTCACTTGTCTTTAACTGGAAGAAATAAATCTAACCAGAAGAGGTCTTTGATTCGCCTGTCTTTAACTGGAAGAAATAAATCTAACCAGAAGAGGTCTTTGTTTCGCCTGTCTTTAATTGGAAGAAATAAATCTAACTAGAAGAGGTCTTTGTTTCGCCTGTTTTTCACTCGAAGAAATAAATATAACCAGAAGAGGTATTTGATTCGCCTGCCTTTAAATGGAAGAAATAAATCTAACCAGAAGAGGTCTTTGAATCACCGTTCTTTAACTGGAAAAAATAAATCTAACTAGAAGAGGTATTTGATTCGCCTGTCTTTAACTGGAAGAAATAAATCTAACCAGAAGAGGTCTTTGATTCGCCTATCTTTAACTGGAAGAAATAAATCTAACCAGAAGAGGTCTTTGATTTTCCTGTATTTAACTGGAAGAAATAAATCTAACCAGAAGAGGTCTTTGTTTCTCCTGTCTTTAACTGGAAGAAATAAATCTAACCATAAGAGGTCTTTGTTTCGCCTGTCTTTAAGTGGAAGAAATAAATCTAACCAGAAGAGGTATTTGATTCGCCTGTCTTTAATTGGAAGAAATAGATCTAACCAGAAGAGGTCTTTGATTCAATTGACTTTTCCTGCAAGGAAGAGGGTTAGTTGCATGCAGAAGTATGCACGGTGTGATGATGTTCTCAAAATAAATGAGATTATGCTATATGTATTTGTCATGTATACAATATGGTGTATGAATGCGATATGCTTATTGAAGTATATTTTTCTAGGAAAATAAATCTTTGAAAAATGCTGGGAGAGTTTTGGGAAGTTAAATCCCTGAATGTTGTTGGAGATGAAGAGTACGTGTCTCTTCAAACTTGTTTAGGATGTTTCCGTTGGGATTCCTATTTTTCTTGTTTGAGGAGAACTCCGCTGGGGGACATTGACTTTGCTTGAGAAAAAAAATCTACGGGGAGTGTTGATTTCTGCTTGGGGAATAGAGTTCAGGAGTTTTGGTTATCTATTACTCTACTGGGGAATTAACACTTGGTTGGGAGAATGAAAGTTAGTTTTTATTTGGTCGGGATCCAGGCTTCGCAACAACTTGCTGGGGGAATAAAGTTAACTGTTATCTGGTCGGATTCCAGGCTTCGCAGTAACTCAATGGGGATAGTGGTAAACTCTAATGGGGAAGAGGAGTTTTGTTAGTGATTTTAAGAAGTTAAACTATTATCTGGTCGGGTCCAGGTTTTGTAGTAACTTTCAGGGATAATAAGGACTCCGTTGGGGATTGTAATGACTCTACCGGGGATCAAGGGGTTTCTTCCATTGGTTTATAACAGTCTGAAAATGAGCTCGAGCTGGGGAATTTGTAGTTTGTTGGGGAAATAAACCCTGTTTATTTGACGATCTACTGGGGAGGTGTTTTCTTTTGACAGAAATCCTCGAGGCTTCTTCTTACGACCAACTCAGCTAGGAAGAGGGTTTTCTGGAGATTGAAACTCTGGCTGGAGATTGCATGAATCCGACTTGGTGGAGATAATGTTATTGAAATAACTCTGTGGGGATATCTCAAATGCATTTAAAGAGATGCTTGTTATTGTTTGCAAGAACGCACTTGCTAAATAGTTTAATCATGTTCATAAGCATATGTTCATTCAATTTTAGTCATTGGACGTTTTTTGCACTTAAAACATAAAAAAACAAAAAAGTTTTACACTTCAAAGTATATTTTATATTGATGTTTTGCCCATGAATAGGCGTTTTTTTACAAAGAGACAGAGATCCTAGTAAGAGGCAATCGTCGAAAAGAACACAAAGTGGAAACAAAAATAAATAGTCATGTGGAAGTGATCTCATTATGTTCCAATTCTGCTATTTCTCTTATGTCTTTGAACATCATCCTTGTCATTGAAAGAGATTGATTGGAATGATCTTGGACCATTGAACTTGGACCTTGGTAATAAAGTTGGTTGTAGAGGTTTTGCGAGACATAGTCATACGCTTTATTCCTTAACTTTTTCCTGGACCGCCCTTTCGGGTTTTCAGTCCACCAAGATACCCTTTTTTGCCAAAATTGCCCTTTAGAGTTTTTGAATTGCTAGGTGTATAATTTTTTTAGCATATATCCTTAACTTTTGCCCGAACCTCTTTGGTTCGCCAGGATGCCCTTATTTTTGCCTAGGTATGTCAACCTAGCGGGTCATTTTATGCGTAGTATGTTTTAACTATGTCCGCGTTCATAGGATGTGGGAAGTCTTTGCCATCCATAATAGTCAGCATCATGGCACCTCCAGAGAAAACTTTCTTTACAACAAATTGTCCTTCGTAAGTGGGAGTCCATTTGCCCCTGGGGTCGGCTTGTGGAAGAATGATGTGATTTATTACCAGCTCGCCAATCTGATATACTCGAGGCTTGATCTTTTTGTTGAAAGCCTTGATCATACGTTTTTGGTACATCTAACCATGACAAACAATATCCAGTCGCTTCTCGTTAATCAAGTTCAACTAATCCAACCTAGCCTGAATCCATTGGTCTTCACCTAAATCTTCTTCTTTCATTATCCTTAGAGAAGGAATCTGAACTTCGACATATAGGACAACCTCCATGCCATAGACCAAGGGGAACGGGGTTGCCCTAGTTGATGTTCGAGCAGAAGTACGGTAGCCATGGAGAGCAAATGGTAACATCTGATCCCAGTCTTTATATGTCACCACCATATTTTGCACAATTTTCTTGATGTTTTTATTGGCAGCTTCCACTGCGCCATTCATCTTTGGTCTGTATAGAGAAGAGTTGTGATGCTTGATTTTGAACTAAGTACAAAGTTTCGTAATCATAGCATTATTGAGGTTGGTTCCATTGTCAATGATGATCCTTTCGGGGATACCGTAACGGCAGATGAGGTTGTCCTTGATAAACCTGGATACAATGTTCTTAGTGACTGACGCATATGAGGCAGCTTCGACCCACTTGGTAAAGTAATCAATAACAACAAGGATGAAATAGTGTCCATTGGAAGTAGTAGGTTTGATCTCTCCAATCATATTAATTCCCCATATTGCAAACGACCACATAGCAGTCATGACATTTAGAGGAATAGGATATACATGGACCTTGTCAGCATAGATTTAACACTTATGGCAAGTCCTTGAGTGATGATGACAATCAGCTTCCATTATGGACCAATAGTAACCAGCCCTCAGGATTTTCTTGGCCATAGTGTATCCACTAGAGTGGGTCCCAAAGAGGCCATTATGCATGTCTTCCTTAATTTTCTCTACCACCTTCTTGTCCACACACCAGAGTAGAGTAGAATCATGGTTGCGCTTTTACGAGATTCTGTTGCTTAGAAAGAATTTGGCTGAAAATCTTCGGAAGAACTTCTTATCATTGATGGAAGCTCCTTCAGGATACTCTTGTGCTTCAAGATATCTCCTCACTTCATGGTACCATGGTTTCTCTTCGTCAGTTTCAAGATCATAGCAGTGCGCAAGTTCGCCGAATCTTTCTATTATAATCATGGGAGCTTCGTTGTCCCATTTGAATCTAAACATGGAAGACATTGTTTCCAAGGCGTCAGCTTACTGATTTGCTTCTTTAGGGAAATGTTCAAAGGTGATCTCCTCGAAGTATGATATCAGGGTTAACACAAGCTCCTTGTAAAGAATAAGGTTAGGGTGCTTAGTGTCCCAATCTTCTTTGACTTGACTGATCACTAGAGAAAAGTCTCTGAATACATCCAAGTGCTTGATCCTTAAGTCAATGGAGGCCTTCAAACCCAATATACACGCCTCATATTCAACCATGTTGCTCATACAATCGAATCACAATCTAGTAGTGAAAGGAGTATGGCAACCCTCAAGAGAAATAATCATAACACCAATTCCATTGCCCAAAGTGTTAGAAGCCCCATTGAAAACCATAGTCCATCGGGATCCTAGTTCAGGGCCGTCATACGATCCGGGTTTTGCACAGTCAGTCACTAACATGATATTCTCATTCGAGAAGTCAAAGTTCATAGATTGATAATCATAAACAGCTTGATGGGCCAAATGATCTTCCAATACACTTCCTTTTATGGCCTTTTGTGTTGTATATTTAATATCGTATTCAGTCAGAATCATTTGCCATCTAGCTATCTATCTGGAGAGGGCGGGTTTCTCAAAGATGTACTTGATAGGGTCTATCTTAGAAATCATTAAAGTGGTGTGAGTCAAGATATACTGTCTTAGCCGGCGAGCAGCCCATTCCAGAGCGCAACAAGTTTTCTCGAGCAGTGAATATCTGGTTTCACAGTCGTTAAACTTTTTGCTCAGGTAGTATATTGCATGCTCTTTTCGGTCAGACTCGTCATGTTGGCCCAACACACACCCCATAGAATTCTCTAGTACAGTCGAATACATGATCAAGGTTCTTCCTTCAACTGGAGGTATGAGGATATGTGGTTCTTGTAAATATTACTTGATCTTATCAAAGGAAACTTGGCAGTCGTTGTTCTATTTGACTATTTGGTCTTTCTTCAGGAGTTTGAAGATTGGCTCACAAGTAGCAGTTAGATGATATATGAAATGGGCAATATAATTAAGATGACCAAGAATCCTCTAACCTCCTTTTCAGAACGGGGAACTGTCATTTCTTGAATTGCTTTTACCTTTGTAGGATCAACTTCGATGCCTTTACCACTGATGACAAAACCTAGAAGCTTTCCATACCTTACTCCGAATGTGCACTTATTAGGGTTCAACCTCAACTTGTACTTCTTAAGCCTCTCAAATAGCTTGTGTAGGTGATCGAGATGCTCTTCTTCAGTTTGCAACCTTGCAATCATATCATCCACATATACCTCTATTTCATGATGGATCATATCATGAAATAAAGCTACCATAGCTCTTTGATATGTTTCCCTGACATTCTTTAATCCGAACGGCATGACCTTGTAACAAAAGGTGCCCCCATTGTGTAACAAAGGTGGTCTTTTCCATGTCTTCGGGAGCCATCTTGATTTGGTTGTAGCCAGAAAATCCATCCATGAAGGAGAAGACTTTATGTTGAGCGGTGTTGTCAACCAAGACATCAATATGAGGTAGAGGGAAATCATATTTTGGGCTTTCCCTATTTAAATCCCTGTAGTCTACACACATACGAACTTTTCCACCCTTCTTCGGCACGGCAACCACGTTTTCAATCCATTGAAGATAAGATGTCACTGCTAGGAAAATTGTATTGAATTGTTTTATCACTTCAGCTTTTATCTTTTCAGACATGTCAGGATGCATGCGACGAACCTTTTGCTTAACAGGAGGGAAATCTTCCTTTGTTGGCAGACGATGAACCACAATATCGGTATCCAACCCTGGCATATCTTCATACGACCAAGCAAACACTTCAACATAGTCATGTAGCATCTGAACCAAACTGCTCTTGATACCGTCTTCTAGGTTGGTGCCGATCTTGACTTCTTTCCTGTCTGTTTCGGTACCTAGGTTGATAACTTCGACCAGATCTTCCTAAGGTTGAATAGCTTTCTCCTCTTGCATCAACAGTCTGGCTAGTTCCCCTAGTATTTCACAATCTTCCTCACCTTCGGCTTGGTTAATTGGATGTTCGAAGTCATAACTGGGAATAGTAGAGTCATTGGCAATGAGATCTGGAGTGGATGGGGATTTGCAAGTGTGTGTCTGTGTGTATGTACGACACATGGCTATTGAAAAACGCGATAAAGAAAAAGAAAGACAGTGAACACAAAATTTGAATGAAAAAGGCTCAATGGTTTATATCAAATGATCATATGATAAATGAACATGAACAAAACCCTTAACAAATGGACCATAGTTCCCCGAACAAGGCACATGGCTTAAAAGTCCTTGTTTGGAATTTAAAATTACAGACAAAAGTTCTTGAATTGACATAAAACAATAAACAGTAATTACTCCTCAATGAAGGAGATGGGAGTGAAATCCTTTGCATGCTAGTTATTGAGCTTTCCCCCGGCAGTAGGATAGATCCATTCTTCAAAAGCACATTCATCATCAAAGTCTTCAACAACATTTACTTCAGAATTTCCGATGCAAAGAGGTGGCTTTCCCACACGAGTGAGCCTGACCTCTCTTTGAGCCTTGATGGTGAAACCCAGTCCAAATTTGTCTACTTTAAACGGAATCTCGGGGAGTTCCCCCAGGTAGTACAACTCTTGTCTTCGACTGCGGTACGGGCATCCTTAAGTGAAACTATTCTTGGCACAACTTTATCAGCTTTTGGTATTTCATAGGAGATTTTGGTGATGGCAACCATAGGAAGAACAACTTCGAAAGCCTGGAACGTAGTTTCTATAAACTCACCATCCATTTCCACATACTTGAAGGAATTAAGGTGGCTCACCATGAATTCCTCTTCACCACAAACAATGACCATCTTCCCCTTGACTGGGTATTTTAACTTTTGATGAAGGGTGGATGTTACTGCCCTTGCCTCATGGATCCAAGGATGCCCCAATAAACAAGAGTAAGCGGGACGCATGTCCATTATGTATAAGGTAGAGTTAAAAATCTGTGAGCCAACTTTAATTGGGAGATCCACCTCTCCACGAACCATCCTTTTAGACCCATGAAAATCCCTTACAACAATATCACTTGGTTTTAACACCAGACCTTCGCAATCTAACCGGTCTAAAGCACCTTTGGGTAACACATTTAGAGATGAGCCAGTATCAATTAAGACATGTGCCAGGGTGGTTCCCTTGCATTCGATAATGACATGAAAGGCTTTGTTGTGGTTCCTTCCCATGGGAGTCAAATCAACGTCAGAGAAACCTAATCCATTGTCAGTCGTTAAACTTGCTACGCTGTTCTCAAACTGGTCAGTTGTGGTTTCTTGGGGAACATGGGCTTTCTTCAAGAACTTAATTAGAGCTTGGGCATGAGCGTCCGAATAGAGTAACAATGACAACATGGAGATTTTGGAGGGGGTTTGCCCTAGTTTCTCCACTATTTTGAAGTCGCTCTTCTTTATGATTTTCAGGATTTCCTCCATCTCTCGGGTGGAGGGCTCTTCAACATCAGTATCTTTGGTAGGTGCCTCTATCCAAGCAGGCTCACCTTCTTTTTCTCTGCCTCTAGTGTTGGCACTAGACTTGTCATTGGTTATGCGGGTGGGAGTTTTTGTAGTAATGGGCGGTGAAATATCAGGGGGAAATATCCTCCATGTTCTTGTTACTTTACTAGAACCTGCAATATTAGTAACATCAGCTTTGTTTTTGTTGATCCAAGAATCTTGTTTTATCCCACGATAATAATCCTCGGCACCATAGTTCCATTGAACCGCTTTGTCAGAGGAGTAGGGAATAGGCCCAGCGGAAGTGATTATTAAAGGAGAAATGATTGGTTCATTTGAAATCCTAATAAGACCTTTTGAGGAGATCCTAAGACGTTTTTTGGAAATTTTTATGATGGAAAGGTCTTCAGCTTTATTGGTTAAACTTTTGATGGTAGGAATCTTCTAAAAAAAAATCATGCGACTATTTATCAGGTGTTGCACACCTTCCTTTAGCCGCTTACACCCATTTACTTGTTGACCACTATAGCGGTAGAAATGTTTATGACTAAGCCATTGGATTGACTAGACTTACACAGATCAAAATAAAAATCTCCATCGCGCTTTATTGTTTCCAGAGGAATGGGAGAAGAGCGAGTAACCCAAAAGAGGGGGAAAAGATTAAAGGTAAGGGGGTTGGTTATGCAAAGGGAAGGCATTAGCACCCTAAAAATGTACGGTACTCCGTAGGAACCTCTTTGAAAAATCTGTATGTTTTGGCTATAAAATGTTGTATGAAAAATAGATGGTGGAGGTGAGAAAAGAAGTATTTTTTTATGATTTTTGCATCCGCCGCGGTTGCAAACCTTTAGTGCCTACGTGCCACCTTTCGTGCAATAGGGGATCAGGGTACACGTAGTTCCTCTTTTAAAATTTTAAAACACAAGTGTGTTGGTTGATTTTATGAGATAAGACATCATCGTCATTGTCCATATGGAAAACATACTTACTACCCACAATCATGAGAAAGGAGAAATTGCATCATCTCAAAGTGGAAGATATGGCTTGGATTTTAAAATCAACAATGCCTCACTCAACACCCAAGTGGAAAATATCTCTCTTCACTACATATTGTAGAAGTATAGTTGTTTTCATCACTACAAGGATTTACAAGAGTCCTATCTTTTGAGAAAAGTTTTAAAATAAAAAGCCAAAGTTGAAAAAATCTTTGAAATGAGATTTATTGACTTTTAGTCTTCTCACAAAAATGTCAAGGCATTATTAAGTTGATTGAAGTTTATTTATGAAAATATTTTGAAAATGCATGGACATGAGTCCAAGTTTACTATGAAAGTATTTCAAGTTTAAAAACAAGAAATTTTTCAAAAGGTGGGAGAAGATTTTTGAAATTAAAGAAGATGGGGGGAGAAGAAGAGACTATCCTAAAGCATAAGGTAAAAGCTAGGGATAAGAACCATCTAACCAACAAGAAGCCAATACTGGACATTATGGGTCAAGATATAATTCCCATTCTTTAGATTGAAACCAAACAAGCAAAGATACTAGACCTCTTGAGAATCAAACTTCAAGTGTATTAAGTCTTCACAAAAAAAAAATGGGCAGAGTAACGGCTGTATGCGGGTGAATTCCAGATTACAAAGAAAGAGTGTAATCACAATAACCTGCACATAAAACAAACAAACAACCCAATGTCTTGAGGTAAACCTCAAGAACTCCAGACAAAATATTAATTAAGGTCACAAAGTCTCCAACATAGGCTAGTGGTTTCTAATCCTAAGTCAAAGAAGTCCAATGCTCCATAATGCCAAGGATAGTAACCAAATATTCCAAGTATCATTAAAACATTTTTTAGGGTTCATGTTGATTATTAGGTGTCTTGAAAAAGAATAGAAAGGCTTAAGTGAGCAAAACAAAGATAACAAGGATATAAATGCTCAAGTGAGCAAAATACAAATAACAAGAAATGTAATGCTTAAAGTAAATGGTACATAAGGCATACAAAATAAAAGCATAAAGTGAAACAAATTAATAATTAGTGGTTAGTTGAATGACCATCTTGAAACTTGCATTCGGAACTCATTAGAGGATTGGTAGAACCAAAGCCTCCACACAACAAGTTGCATTTTCTTTTTGTCAAGTATATCATCCATTTGTAATCCTCACAAGTATCATTTAATGATCAACGATGTTTAAGTGATCCGCGTTGACCAAAAGTGTTGTAGATCCATTAGAGGATTGGTAGAACCAAAGCCTCCACACAATGAATCTCAAAGTTATTGGATCAAAGGGATCAAATTAACATACTTGGGCTTGCAAACATAATTTTGGGTCACGAATGATCATTTATTCGAATCAGGACAAAATTTAGGTCTATATTAAGCAATCGTAAGTGGACTTATATAGCAGTCGCACCAATTTTGAGGCCGGTCAATAGCAATCTATGCACTATTTGTTTTGAGACATGCTATAGAGATCATGCTCCAATAACACTTAGTGCAATAAGAAAGGGATGAGATGAATAGGGGAGAGAAAGAATACAAACCACATTTGAATTAAATTTTAATTAAACTATTATTAAAATCATTCATCCGTTTTTATGGAGTTAGACTCAACACTATGGATCCAATGATGTTAACATAGTTCATAATAAAAAATTCAACCCAAGATCAGCCAGAAAATAATCACAAAATAATATTGCATTTAATATATACATTAAAAAAGTTTTAAAATATTTTAAAATAGAAATAAAAGAGAATAAATATCAACTATGTTCAAATTAATCAAGAAATAAAAAGTACGACCATAGAAAAATTAGAAAAGGACTCAAATATTTTTATAAATATTTTGGTAAATTTTTAAAGTTAGAAACAATTTTTTTTAATTAAAAGAAATGAGTAAAATAACTAAAAATGATTAAAAAAAATACCAAATTCAGAAATAAAAAATAAATGAGGTCACCAATATTTGTCACAATATCATTGGATCATTCCATAATTTTTTCAGAATTTAAAAATGCATAAAAGTATTTTTAAACATTTAAAACAATTCAAATAAAGTGAAAATTTATAAAAAATATCAAAACACAAAATAAAATTGTGAAAAAATAAACACCAGAAAGAGAAAAAATCAAAAATAAGTTTCATATTATTTTTCAGATTTTTCGGACTAAAAATGATTTTTCTGTGAGTTTTTGAAGTTTAAAACTATTAAATATAAAAATCAGAAAATAAAATAAAAACCAAAAAGATGTGGACCAACAGATGAGAGTCAAAATGCATTAGTAATCACATTCAAGGGATTTGGCGCGTTGTGCATATCATGGTCATTAGTGAATAAAACACTGGATCACTTATTAAATCAGAAATTCAAAAAAACAAGTGGCGCGTCTTCATTGGTTGGAAGATGATACGTTGGTCATCTTCAACCTCCAGCCAACATGAATTGCAGGTCTCTCAAACTGTAAAATCATAAGCTCAAACCTATGTCATTCGCTTCGTCTCTTCAAGACGAAGACAACCACACTTTCGCGACAAACTTATATAAACTGTAGCTCAAGCAATTTGGAAGGAAAGTTTTGAAAAGGGATATGAAATTTCATGGTCAAAACGTGTTTCCAGATAAAAGTAAGTGTTGCAACTAGAACCAGGGCAATGAGAGCATCACAATGACATCAAAGTTTTGAAGAATTAATGGAGAAATCTACCTATTGAAGTTGAGTTGCAGAGCTCCGAAACTGGACTTCTATGGAGAAATATAGGGCACGATTCTTGAAAGTAATTGTATGGTTAGCTTCAGGGAAGATCAATGAAGGTGAATTGATAGAAAAATTGGATTAAAAAAAGGCTTGAATACTGATTACAAAGTTACAGAA
The DNA here is from genome assembly GCA_948472305.1 of Vicia faba. Taxonomy (NCBI): domain Eukaryota; kingdom Viridiplantae; phylum Streptophyta; class Magnoliopsida; order Fabales; family Fabaceae; genus Vicia; species Vicia faba. The sequence continues at coordinate 821,790,746 of OX451740.1, read as the reverse complement.
AATTAAGTTATGGAGCAAGTTTGGCAGGGTGATTCTGGCTATTCAAGCTTGAGGAAATGAATGGGGGATGACCCTCTATTTATAGGAGAATGAATGGGATCCTCAAGCGTGTGAAATGATGAAGTTTGGAGGGAAATCGTGGGAGGTCTGCAGTATGAACAAAGTGTGACTTGTTTAGCATCAAAACTCAACCAAAACGTACGTTTCATGATGCTAAATACCTTTGGAAAGTTTCTAAATATGATTAGAAGCAAAAAGGCGTGGAAAACTTGTGATTAGAAACCAAAATAAATATTTCAAAATCTGACTTGTGATGAAACTTCAGTTTCAAGCTACCAATTTCAAAACAATGGCATTTTCAACTCAAGGGGTCTTAGGGCATGATTCTTGATGCTTTAGAAAGTCGAGGTTACAATATTTGCAATGGAAAAAGAATGGAGTTAAATGGATGCTTGAGCTGAAAGTTGCATTGAGTCAAAGTTGGGGAAAAAGGGTTGACTTTCCATACTTAGAAATATTTCAAATTTTTCTTCAAAAGAGACCTATAATGTCTTGTATCCAAACATGGACTTCCACTTGGAATTTGCTCTTGACCAAATAAGATGGCATGAAATAGACCTTTTGAATGACATTTTGAAACTTTAACCATTCAAAACCTCCAAAAATTGAGAGAGTTATGAATTGTTGAAGTTGGCAAAAAATCATGAAATGACCTATAATCTTTTGCATACTTAGGGAATCTTATATCAATTTTCTCACTTTGCACATGAAAGAAGGAATAAAGTTCACATCCTTAATTATATTAAGGAAAAATAGTGGGCTCAAGGTGATAAAAATTGACCAAGTTATGATCATTTGAAGTCATACCTGAGAAATTGGGGGTTCATCTAGAGGACTTGTAATATTTCTTCATCATCAAGTTTCTTCCACATGAAAACTCCTTCTAACTTTTGAAGTGATTTATTAATAACCCTTTTAAGAGAAGGATTTTTTTGGAATTACTCAAAAATACCAAAAGATGAGTAAGATGTACTTATTTGAAGTTCAAAACCCTAGCTTATAGATCAAGAAAATGCTTTAAGGAACTTTGACAATTTTGAACAACCTTCTTGTACCAACACTGTTGCTTTGTAAATAGAAGTTGTTGAGGATGATAATGAGAACTCATAGCCACCAAAACCACTTCCATATCTTGACAATTTAGAGAAATATTCACTTGTGATCAATGGGAATAAGACCTTGTCCAACCATGACAACTTCTTCTATCAACCCCTTGTTCTTTTGAATCAATTTCATAACATTGAAATGTGATGAACTAAAATAAACCTTGCCATGCCATTTATTCCAAAACAACTTCAATGGTGAGGTTTGAAGTTCTCAAGCTTTATGAACTAGGGCATGGAAATAAACTCATGAACCCATGGATCAACTTGCTAAGCCACATTGCCTTTACCTACATTATTAATAAGTAAGACAAACCAACATTGTATTTTATTAATTAAAAGGAAAATCAAGACAAAACATTCATGATTACAAAAGAAAACAAGTCAAAGTGCTTGGTGATTCCTCAAAGAGGAAAGCTAAAGATAGGGAGGAGAACCAAAAGCCCTAATATGATCTTGTTGTGATTGAATCAACATGGTATGATAAAGGGATCTTTGGGGGGAAAATTGGGGTACAACAAAAACAACGAACACAATCTTTAGAATAGACAAGGAATACCCCGACTCTCAACAAATTATCCTTCACAGTAGTTAATGGAGTTGTTAAATCCTCAATGGAGGAAACAAAAGTAGTATTGTCAATCGCATTGACACGTTTGCCATGGTTCAACATTGGTGCAGTCATCACATTTGAAGCGGAAGGTGGATTGAGTTCAATCATCTTATTTTCTATCAGATCTTGAATCTTGGTCTTCAGTGCCCAACATTGATCGGTCTCATGCCCATGATTGTTTGAATGATATGCGCACTTGGCATTAGGATTGTATTTTGGTGACGAAATGTTTGGATTGGATGGTGGATCACGCAATGTCACTAAGTTGGCCTTCAACAGATGTTGCAAGGCTTGGGATAGTGACATGCTAATCCTTGTTAACTGTATTTGAGGAACTTTGGATCGTTGATTGTTGGATGATTGTCTTTGAGCAGATGGAGGGTTGAAGATCAAAACAACATTAACAGATGGACGATGATCCTTCTTGGTATGGGCCCTTTCCCCATACCCAAAATTTTTCCTTCTTTCCAGTGAAGGGCTTCTTTATAGAGTAGGATGTGGAAGAAAATTCCATGGGAATTTTTCCGCTCTTAACGCCGCTTTCGACCCTTTCACCAGTTAGGATCAACTCGGTGAAGCCAGACGAAGAACTTCCAATTAACAGGTTGAAAAATGGGCCAGATAATGTACCCATGAACATATCAACTAGTTCTCTTTCAGTTAGGGGTGGTTGGACTCTACCATCAAGATCCTTCCACTTTTGGGCGTACTCTTTAAACCCTTCATTAGTACCCATTGTCATACCTTGAAGTTGAACTCTTGTTGGTGCTAAATTAGTGTTATATTGACATTGATGATAAAACGCATTGGCCAGATCTTCCCATGTGTGAATGCGGGAACCCTCCAACTGATAGAACCATTCTAGTTGAGTCCCAGCTAGACTCTCCTGGAAAAAATGGACCCATAGCTTTTTGTCGGTAGTGTGCGGTTGTATCTTGCGCACATAAGACCTTAGATGAAGTTTCGGGCAAGAAACCCCGTTATACTTGGTGAAGATCAGTATCTTGAACTTATGGGGAATGACGACCCCATTTATTAAGCCCAAATCACTAAAATCCAAGCCAGGCACGACTTGAATTTCAACAACCTTTAGTCTATCCTCTAACTGCTTGTATTTATCATCGGTAGGTGGGTACTGTTCATCAAAGTAGTCTTCGTCCTCAGAAGCTTGATCATTTTCACCCCCAGTACTGGTGCTCTTTGCCTCTTCCACCTGGTTCTCGTCTTCCTCGGATGAGTCTTCAAATATCTACACCTGATGAGGGCCTTATTTTTAGTCTTCTTTTTGGCTGCCAGCAGCATCATCATCTCTTGTTGTCCCTTAGCCAGGGTTAGCAAGGTTGCTTGGAATTGGTAATTTTGTGATTGCAAGTCCTTCACTGCTTGTTCGATATCTATCTTACTGAATAAACAGTAGAAAGATAAGGAAACCTATTGTGGAAAACATGTTCATGTTATGATGCATGAAAATGCATATGCAAATGATTTCGAGGACTTAGAAGATTTAAATTTGTTTAGACAAAATGGAAAAAACATTAATTGTATTGATAAGTTCAAATTGATTACAACATGCCTCTTGGGCTTACACTGAAACAAAAGAAACAAAATGCACTAAAATACAATAAAAATGGCTCAAGTTTCCTATGGATGCTTCCTCTTTGGAGCAATATAGGCATTCAGACTCCTCTCCTCATGAATTTGTCTCGTGAGCTCCAATGTCTGTTGGATTAAAATATCCAGCGTCAACCTTAGGTATTCGAAATGGCTTAACATCCCACCCATGGGCGCTTAGTAAACTAGGTGCAGCCCCTGAAAATGCTCGTACTATATGGAAATAAAGTTGCACGTTGTCTACAAGCAATTGCTTTTATCTCAGTGGTAAGCGCTTGATCCTACAAGTGGTATCAAAGCATGTTCATGGGTTCAAATCCCCCCGGCTGACACTAGGGGGAAGATTGTTGTATTAAAATATCCAGCATCAACCTTAGGGATTCGAAAGGGCTTAACATCCCACCCATGGGGGCTTAGTAAACTAGGTGCAGCCCCTAAAAATGCTCGTACAATACGAAAATAAAGTTGCACCTTGGCTACAAGCAATTGCTTTTAGCTTAGTGGTAAGCGCTTGATCCTACAAGTGGTATCAGAGCATGGTCATGGGTTTGAATCCCCCCGGCTGACACTGGGAGGGGGGGAGATTGTTGGATTAAAATATCCAGCGTCAACCTTAGGGATTCAAAAGGGCTTAACATCCCACCCATGGGCGCTTAGTAAACTAGGCGCATCCCCTGAAAATGCTCGTACTATATGGAAATAAAGTTGCACCTTGGCTACAAGCAATTGATTTTAGCTCAGTGGTAAGTAGGCATATCAGGATAAAGGACAATATATGGAACATCTCCTTCAGTAACGAACCTTACCATCTTTCTTCGGAACTAGAACACCATTTGCAACCCACTGGGGATACGACGTCACTGCTAAGAAACCTGCATCAAATTATTTCATTACCTCAACCTTGATTTTCTCTGACATATCAGGGCGCATGCGACGAACCTTTTGTTTGATTGGAGAATAACCCTCTTTCATTGGTAGACGATGAACCACGATATTAATATCGATCCTTGGCATGTCTTTGTATGACCAAGAAAATACCTCAACATAGTCATGCAGCATCTGAACCAATCTGCTCTTGACACTGTCTTCCAAGTTGGCTCCAATCTTGACCTCTTTCTTATCTACCTCAGTACCCAAATTTATCAGTTCGACTGGTTCTTCATGCGGTTGGATAAACTTTTTCTCTTGTATCAAGAGTCTGGCGAGTTCTCCAGGTATCTCACAATCTTCTTCACCTTTGTCTTCATCTTGATAGATAGGATTTTCAAAGTCATAGACGACAATAGTAGAATTGTTGTCAATGGGATCTGAAATGGATGTGGATCTGAAAATATGTGTGTGTGCATGTAAGGTCACATGGCTATTTGAAAATGTAGTAAAGTAAAAGAAAGACAAAGAGCACAAAATTTGAATGCAAAATCATCTAATGTTTTCATTAATTGAGCATATGATATATGAAATGACAACCCTTAACAAAAGGACCATTGTGCCCCGAGCAAGGCACATGGTTTAAAGTCATTGTTTTGAAGGAAATTATACAAACTAAGTTCTGAAAGCAAATAAAAATAAGAAATAACAATTACTCATGGCTGAAGGAGATTGAGATGAAGTCTTTAGCTTTCCAGTTGTTGAGTCTGCCATCAGTAGTTGGGAATATCCAGTCGTCCAGGTCACCATCACTGTCAATTTCCTCCAAAGCAAAGACTTCATTGTTGCTGATACGGAGAGGGGATCCCCCAGCACGAGCACGTCGAACCTCTTTATGAGCCTTTGAAGTGAAACCGAACCCCAATTTGTCGGATTTGTATGGGATGTCTGGGAGTTGTCTTCAGATAGTGCAACCTCCATCTTCTATAACAACCCTAGCATCCTTCAGAGAAGCCATTTTTTGTGTGCCCTTAGAGATCTCAGGAATAGTAGCTTTAGCAACCACAATCGTTGGAGGGATTACTTCAAATGCTTGGCAGGGGGTTTCAATGAATTCACCATCCATTTCCATATATTTGAAAGAATTTAAATGACTGACCATATATTCTTCCTCTCCACGGACTGTGACGATCTTCCCTTTCACTGGGTACTTGAGTTTTTGATGTAATGTAGAGGTAACTGCATCTTCTCTATGAATCAATGGGCATCCAATCAAGCAAGAATAGGCCAGGAAGATATCCATTAAATAAAAATTTTAATTGAAGACTTGAGATTCCACCTTGATCGGAAGATATACCTCTCTGTGGACCATTCTTTTTGAACCATCGAAGGATCTTACAATAATATCGTTGGGTTTCACCACCATCCCTTCACAATCCAATCTATCCAAAGCACCTTTGGGTAAAACATTTAGGGAGGACCCAATATCTACCAACATATGTGCCAGGGTTGTGCCCTTACACCTAATAGAAATGTGTAGAGCCTTGTTATTATTCTTCCCCACCGGAGTTAAATCTGCATCAGAAAATCCCAAACCATTATCAGCGGTTAGGCTTGCAACACGATTCTCAAATTGATCAGCAGTGGTTTCTTGTGGGACATGGGCATTCTTCAGGAATATCAGAAAAGCTTGGGCATGTGCCTCATAGCATAATAACAAGGACAACATGGATATCTTTGAGGGTGTCTGCCCCAATTGTTCAACTATTTTGTAGTCACTTTTTTGGATGATCTTCAGAATTTCTTCCATCTCTTTTCTAGATGGGTCTTCAATTGTCACATCTTTTGAGGGTGCCTCTGTCACGTCATGCTCAGTAACTTTCTCTTTACCTCAAGCACTGGAAGTTGGCCTAGGAACAGGAATTCAAACAGGTGTTGTAGTAGTTGTTGGAGGAGAGATCTATGGAGAAAAGACCCTTCATATCCTTGTGACCTTACTAGTTCCAGTAATGTTTGTAATTTCAGGATCTTCATTTTCATTAATCCATGGCTCTTGCTTGACGCCATGATAATAAACTTCTACCCCATAGTTCCATGGCACGACCTTGTCAGAGGTATAAAGGATTGGCCCTGATGTAGTGATGATCAGAGGAGTCAGTCTTGGTTCACCAGGGATCCTTATAGGGCCTTTAGAAGTGATCCTAATAGGAGTATTTGAAATGGTTATTGTGGAAACATCTTAAAGTATACTTTCAGGCAAACTCTTTATGGAAGAAGTTTTTTCAAACAAAATTTCATAGCTGTCAATCAGGCATTAAATACCTTTCTTCAGCCACATACATCCATTGGTTTGAGAAGCATAATTATTAAAAAATTTCAAGGAAGCTAGGAAATAATCCGGCTCCCAGTAGGTTCTTCTTAACAGTCATTAAGGGAGTAGTCTAATCATTGATGGAGGAGACAAAGGACACATCATCGATGGGATTTACACCTTTACCATGACTGAGAATGGGTGCGGTAATCACATTAGGGGTTTATGAAGGGTCAAACTCAATCACTTTGTTATCAATCAAATCTTGGATATTGTTCTTCAGTGCCCAACAATTGTTGCTGTCATGGCCAGGACTATTTGAATGATAGGCGCGTTTCATTTTCGGATTATATTTGGAAGAGGAAGTATTTGGGTTAGGAGGGGGATCTTGCAGCATTACCAAATCTGCTTTCAATAGATGTTATAAAACTTCATACAGTGGCATGTTGATCTTAGTGAACTGCTTCCTCGGGGCATCAGGCCTTTGTTGATTGTTTGATTTTTATGGTCGTTGAACTGGGGTCAGGTGAGAAATCAATATTTCTCCTACCGACTGATGACGATCATTCTTGATACGTATCCCTTGTCAATAAACAACATTAATTTACTTCTTACCAACAAAGGTTTCTTTACAACATTAGAGTTTGAGGCCATTGGGACCTTCATACTTTTTGTTCCATTTTCAACTTGCTCGCCAGTCAAAATCAACTCAATAAAACCCGATGAAGAACTCCTAATAAGCAAGTTAAAGAATGGACCTGTCAAGGGGCCCATGAACATGTCCACTAATTATCTCTCAGTTAATGGTGGTTGCACCCTTCCAGCCAGGTCCCTCTATTTCTGGGCATACTCTTTAAATCCTTCGTTCGAGCCTGTTGTACCCCAAAATTTGCCCTCTCATGTTTTCTAAGACCTTCTCTTACATGGGTGGTTACAAACACTTTCTTAGATAAAAATGATTTTTTTTGAAGATGGTCAAGTGTCCTTCGATTCGCATATCAGAATGAGGTGTACTTCTAAGGTAGGTCAACCAAGTGTCCTTCGATTGGAATATTAGAATGAGGTATGCTCCGAAGGCAGGTCAACAAGGTGTCCTTCGATTGGCATATAAACAAGGTACTTCGATTAGGCATTTGGCACTCTTCGATCATGCATTGATTAGTAAGTTTGAATTGGGTATTTGGCACCCTTCAAGAAAGCTTTGGTCCATAAGCTTCACTCTAGCAGTAGCTCTCTACAGGTTTGCTTCGATTCACCAGCAGTGGCCTGTTCAATTTGCCTTCGACCCACAAGGAAAAATGCCCCTTCAATTTGCCTTCAACTCACTGAGCAAAAAGGCTCCTTCAACTTACCTTCGATCAACAAGGCAAAAGGCCTATTCATGCTTGCCTTGGGTTCACAAGGCAAAAGGCTTCTTCATGCTTTCCTTGGACTCACAATGGCAAAGACTCCTTCAGTCTTTCCTTAGATCAACAAGGCCAAGGCCCTTTCAACTGGACTTCGATTTATAAAGCAATGGCTATCTAACTTCGACTAGGCAATTTCTCTTCATGTTTGCCTTTGATCCACTAGGAAAAAGTTTCCTCATGATGTTGTACCCTAATTTTTGCCCCTAAGATCCCTTCATCATACCACATTGATTCAATCACAACAAGATCACATTAGGGCTTTTGGTTCTCCTCCCTATCTTTAGCTTTGCTCTTTGAGGAATCACCAAGCGCCTTGACTTGTTTTTCTTTTGTGATCATGCATGTTTTGTTACTTTCCTTTTAATTAATAAAATTCAATGTTGGTTTGTCTTACTTTTTAATTATGTAGGCATAAGCAATGTGGCTTAGCAAGTTGATCCATGGGTTCATGAGTTTATTTCCATGCCCTAGTCATTAAATCTTGAGAAATTCAAACCTCACCATTGAAGTTGTTTTGGAAGAAATGGCAAGGCAAGGTGTATTTTGGTTCACCATATTTCAAAGTTATCAAGATTGATTCAAAAGTACAAGGGGTTGGTTGAAGAAGTTGTCATGGTTGGACAAGGCATTGTTCCTATTGGTCACAACTGCATATTTCTCTCAATTCTCAAGATATGGCAGTGGTTTCGTTGCTATGAGTTCTCATTATCATCTTCAACAACTTCTATCTAGAAAGCAAAAGTGTTGGTACAGGAAGGTTATTTAAAATTGTCAAAGTTCCTCAAAGCATTTTCTTGATCTATGAGATAGGGTTTTGGACTTCAAAGAAGTATATCTTGCTCATATTTTTGTATTTTTGAATGATTCCAAAAAACATCCTTCTCTTCAAAGGGTTATTAACAAATCACTTCAAAATTTTCAAGGAGTTTTCATGTGGAAGAAACTTGATGATAAAGAAAGATTACAAGTCCTCTAGATAAACCCTCAAATATCTTCATGTGACTTCAAATGATCATAAATTGATCCATTTTTATCACCTTGAGCCCATTCTTTTTCCATAATGATCTTGAATATGTTAGCTTCAACCTTTCTTTTATATGCAAAGTGAGAAAATGGATGGAAGATGCCCTAAGGATACAAAAGATTATAGGTCATTTTATGATTTTTTGCCAACTTCAACAATTCATAACTCTCTCAATTTTTGTATATTTTGAATGGTTCAAGTTTCAAAATGAAATTAAAGAGGTCTATTTCATGCCATCTTTTTTGGTCAAGAGCAAATTCCAAGAGGAAGGCCATGTTTGGATGCAAAACATTATAGGTCACTTTTGAAGGAAAACTTAGAAATTTTCTAAGTATGAAAAGTCATCCCTTTTCTTCCAACTTTGACTCAACACAACTGATTGCTCAAACATCCAATTGATCTCACTCCTTGCACATTGTAAAGCTTTTGACTTTATCTTTCAAATGCTTTAAAAATCACATCATATGGTGCCCTACATTGTTGGCACCTCGGTTATGAAAGTAGCATCATAAAATGGAAATTCCAAGTTCAGGCAGATTTAAAAATTAGTTTAAATACAATTACAAGCTTGTTTAAGGATCAATTTCACGTCTAATCATGTTTAGGAACTTGCCATAACAAAAAAAAACCTTAAACCATTCATTTTGCTGCAGTTTAAGTCATGTGAAGTCACACTTTTAACACTTAGCAGGTCCACATGATTTCACTGACTTTGCCTCCAATTCACACGCTTGAGCCTTGTATCATGATCAACTATAAATAAGGATCATCCCTCACTCATTTTGGCAAGATTTTGATAGCCAATTGACCCCTGTTAAGATCCCACACGAACTCTGAATTTGAAATTCTGATTTCTTACATTCTCACCTTCAAACAACAAAAGCTTTATTCAGTTAGCTTCATTGAACTTCTCTGAAGCTAACCATACGGTTACTTTCAAGAATTGTGACCTATATTGATCTGTAGAAGTCCATTTTTAGAGCAACTTCTCACTACTTTGCTCAGGTAGATTTCTTGGCCAAATTAATTTTAAAAAAAAAGACTAATCCACTCCTTGTATTCTTCTGATCCTCGTGCTCTTTATAATTTGTAATTTCATTGAGAATTGAGTGAGATATCCCAGATTTTCGTGCTCGCTATTTTTTCTGGTTTTCTTCAAACGCAGTTGTGATATGGTGGGAGAACTGACTTGGGTGTTTTGCATTTTATCGCAAATGTTGTGGTTAGCAAGAGTCGCCGCCGACTTTTCTTTTATCCAAAAGGAAAGGCTGAAAAGAACAGGAAATACCTTTGAGATTATTTCTTGAGTTCGGGGGGTAGATTATGAAAAGGGAAGCTGTTAGCACCCTTTTCATCCATAGTTATCTCTGGGATCTTAGTTGCTCGCTTTTGTTTGAAAATGTTCTTTGTTTAGTTTTTGAAAGTATGTTGAAAAGGCGCCTTCGTTTAGGCAAACTTTGTAATAGTTCTCGTTCGTAAGAACGTATACAAAGTGTTGAGCTTTTGAAAATGTTTCAAGTTTGGAAAATGTTTTGAAAGTGTTTGTTTTGAAAATAAGCAAGGGTGTTTGATTTGAAAGTGAGCAAGCAACTAGGAGCGATCTACCTACTCAAAAGTCTTTGTTCATTTCTTCCTTCCTTTGATATTGCTATCTTATCATTGATTTGGTAAGAAGCCTTATCTTTGGATGTAAAGGGACGGGAGTGGGTCATCGTATAGCCATGATAGCAATGTTGTGAGATATCTTAGCATTTATCTTTGAGGGACTAAGATCATTTTGAAAGGCAACATTGATAGCGTCATCGAGGGACTATGATCATATATTTTTTATTGCTTTTTGCTAAGACATCTCACATGTATAACATGGCCATTTTTGTAAGGCAACAAGTGGAATTACCCTAATGGTGCAAGTGTGTAAATGTGTTTGATTTACATGCATTGTTTATCTTGAATTAGGGTTTGCTACTTGTTGATTTTAGTCTTTCCATACAAACCCTAATTTACTAACATTTATATAAAGCGATAAATTGCGGAAGGTAAAATTACTATGCTATTACATCATTAGGGGATGGGGCTATACAAATTTACAAATGTGGATGAATAGTAAAGTAAACCCTAATAACTATTACAAGGCTTTGACAATTACATAATTTATAATGCAAAAAATAGTAAAATATGCAAGAAGATGTAAAGTGAGAGAAATTGTTTTTTAGGGTTTTTTATAGAAAAAGTTTTGTAATTAATTTCATTGAAGAAAAACCTAAGTCAAAGTTAACATTAAAAAAAATTGTTTATAAAAATGTTTTTTGAGGTTTCACTTGAAAACAAAAGTTTTCTAATGTTAGGTCATTTCAAAGCAATGCAATATGTCCAAAATAAACTAAAAAAATCACCAAAATCAAGAAATTTTGTGCCTGAACTGACACAGAACGTGTCAGTGGACATAGGCACCCGTGTCAGGATCTGTCCATGACTCTTATGCATTTATTTTGTTCCAGCCAATCTGACACGGTCGTGTCATGTGACACGGGCACCCGTGTTAGTCCATGTCCATCTTTTTTCTGCTCGTGTCTGAACCAATAACATTGACACGGGTTGTGTCGTTTGACACGGGCACCTGTGTCATCCCCTGTCCCTGCATTTTGTTATGTTTTTAACCTAACTAAGCTGATACCGGTCGTGTCATGTGACACGGGCACCTGTGTCAGCCTCTGGTCTGGCTTTTTGCTAGTTTTTTTTCTCTCTTTGATCTGTCTTGTTATATCTTTTAAATGCAAAAGAAAATGATGTATGAACAATGATATCATAGTTTAAGAAAGTTTACCTCTCGAAGAGGAAGCTTTAGAACACATACAGATGTTCTTGGGTGCAATGTGGTGATTGATCGAGCTCCTTTGAACCTTCTTGAAGTAACTTCAACCTTCCCTTTCTGGTGAAAATGGTTGAACCTCTCCAACCAAGTCAAGTTGCAATGTATGTTTTTTTTTAGTTTGGAAGATGGTGATAGTGATGTTACATAAGTTATTCTTATGTTTTAACAACTTCTATATGGTGTATGTGAAGTTTTTGAATGGTTTGTTTGGAGAAAACTTGCAAGGTATGAGATTCAAAGTTTGGACTTCAAAGCTCAAAAATGGAGGTTTTGTGGACAAATCTGGTTTTTGACAACAAAAATGATTTTGAGTGGTAGTTTCTCCTTCTATTTTTATGGCCCCTTTCTCTTGAAATTGGCCTCTCTATTATAGAGAAGGTTTGATACCTGAAACAAATTCAGATTTTGAATCACATGTCATGGCTAGGTTAGATTGTACATGAAGCAAGCTTGAAGATCATAGTTCTAATGCCTTGTAATTTATTGCGTAGAGTTGTTGGACACTTTAAGCACGCCCTTATGATTTTGTATGATGAGTGCGTGTAGAAGAAAAAATTTAGAGGCTCAAGGAAAGATGACTTTGTGATTAAAGCTACTTTGCAAGAATGGCAATGTCAACTTTGTGCCAAAAATGGAAAGATCAATTGGAGAATGCTTAAACCAAATGGACCATAGCTTAAAATTTTGTGTAAACATTAAATTATGGTAAGAATTGCAAGTCACAATGCCTGCAAAGTACGATTAGGCAGCACATCATGCTAATTGGATTATGTGTTCTTCAACAAAAATGGCTTGCAATTCAAGAATGAATGCCCAACTTCAGGACCTTGAATCTCCTAGCTCAAATATCATAAATTCATGCTATTGGATGATTTGGAAACCTTGAAACACCCTCTACAACTTTCATGTTTACCACTTTTGTTAAATCAAACTGGAACTTGATGAAAATTGGCCAAGAAGTTGGGATAAAAACCTGACCAAAACTGCTGGAAATTTCTCTAAGTGTTTATTAAAAAATGCCATGACTTCATGAATTTATAACTTCAAATCCAAGCATTTCTAGAAAATGTCCTGCTATACATTGTTTTAGATCTCATTGAGATCTACAACTTTCAATTTGGAAGTTTTCCTTGAATCATCTTGCATCTTGGTGAAAGAATGGCATGAAGTAATGAAATTATCATGTAAAAGACACTTAGAAAAATTTGACTTTTCAAAATGAATTTTGACTTTATTGATTTCTTGATGAACAAGTTTCACATTTTGACATGTCTTGATGAATTGTGATATTTGGAACTTGATTTTGATCAAAAAGTGAAAGTTTGACTTTTCAGTGTACAATTGACTTTTCCATCAGTTGACCAAATTTCAATTATCAATCAATTGATCTTGAGAAATGTTTTGAGCCATGCCATTAGGTAAAAATGATGTATTTGAATTCTTGATATCATGTTTTGAACCAAAAAGTCATTTGTGAGGTCAAAAGTCCAAAATTGAACCTCCTCTGTCAAAACCCTAATTTTGACCATTTTGCCCTTTTGATGATTTGATCAAATTTCTTGAGGAATTATGATCCAAACTTGATCAATTGACATATATGATTTCACCATGTTGATATGGATAAAAAATTATGTAGTTTGACTGCAAATTGACCATAGTTGACTTTTTATCTAGTATAGTTGATTTTAGGTCAACTGATCAATTGACTGAGCAAAAATGTGATCCAAGACTTGAAACTTGACATGAGAAATATTAAGGGTCCAAAATGATTCATGAAAGTCATATGGGGCATTAAAAGTCCATTTGTCTTTGTGCAAACTCAAACCCTAATTTTCAGTCATCAGTGCTTAAGGAGGTGTATTGAGCTGATCAAACCTTGTGTAGTCTTGAATCAAAGGAGATCTTGTGAGAGATTAATTTAGAAATGAGAGGGGAAATTTTGGGGTACAATAGCTGCCCCTGTTCAATCTTCTTAAACCTGAAGAGTTAGATTGGAGGATCCACCATTCGTGACTTGAAGGTGGAAGATGATTGAACACTAGAGTGCCCAGAAATTTGCACTCGAAGATGGATTGGGAATGGGCTTATAGATTCCATTTGGAGGAATGTTGGTAAACACTGGAAGAAGTATCAGCATAAATCTTTGGTCGATTTATACTAACACTTGATGTTTTACCTATGGGAAAAAAGGTTAGTTAAATGCAGATGTATGCATGATGTTCACAAGATGAATGAGATTGTGCTAAATGTATTTCGTATGTACATGATGATGTATGAATGTGAGATGCATGTTTGTCCAGGAAAATAAATTCCTGACTACTGTTGAGGAGTTCCTGGGAAGTTGAATCCCGGATTGCTTTTGGGGATGAAGAATATACATATCTTTAAACTTTGTTGACAGAATGCTTCCGCGAGGGAATATCTCTTGAATGCTAGTTGTTATCTGGTCGAGTCCAGGCTTCACAACTTGCTGAGGATGAGGAAATCAACTTCTAACTAGTCGGATCCAGGCTTCACGAGAGCTTACTGGGGAAGAAATAATTAACTGTTATCTGGTCAGATTCCAGGCTTCACAGAAGATTTCATGGGGAGAGTGAAGTTAGGCTGTTATCTGGTTGGATTCCCATATTCACAACAACTTGTTGAGGATAAGGAAGTTAATTGTTATCTGGTTGGAATCCATACTTCGCAGTAACTGGCTAAAAAGGATGAAGTTAAACTGATATCTGGTCGGATCCAGGCTTTATAGTAACTTGAAGTGGTAACTACTATCTAGTCGGGTCCAGGCTTCATAGTTTTTGAAAAGTTATACTATTATCTGGTCGGGCCCAGGTTTCACAGTGTCTTGCTGGAGATTGTAGCTAGTTGTTATCTGGTCGGATCCCAGGTTTCACAATAACTTGCTTGAATAGACGAAGTTGAACTCATATCTGGTCGGATCCAGGCTTCATATTAACTTGCTTGGAGCTTAGTTATTATCTGGTCGGATTCCAGGTTTCATAACAAACTTTTGAGGGGAATTGCTATCTGGTCAGATCTAGGCTTTACAATAACTTTCTTGAAAAGATGAAGTTGAAAACTAATATCTGGTCGGATCCAGGCTTCACAGTAACTTGTTGGGGTAAAGCCAAACTCTATTGGGGGAAAAGAAGTTAAACCCTGGTTTGGTTGAATCCAGTTTCTTCTATATCTTGAAGAGTTAAACTAGTATCTGGTCAAATCCAGGCTTCGTAGTATTTTGCGAAGTTAACCATTATCTGGTCGGATCCAGTCTTCATAATTAGTTGAAAGGTTACACTATTATCTGGTCGGATCCAGGCTCTATAGTGACTTGAGAAGTTGACTACTATCTGGTCAGGTCCAGGCTTCATAGTATCTTTTGGAGATAGTAAAGGTTTTGTTGATGACTTTACTGGGGATTAGGGGTTATGGCCCTTTGATTTGTAGTGGTCTGAAAGGAAAACTTCAGCTGGAGAGTGTGGACTCAGTCGGGGAGGAAAGACTCAACTTGGGGAGGATAGACTCAGCTGGGAATAACAGGCTCAGTTGGGGAAGATAGACTATGCCGGGGGAATTTGCTGATTGTTGTATGTTGTTTGTTGGGGAAATAAACCATGTTGGGGAAATAAACCCTGTTGATGAGTACTTGATGAACTAATGACGAGATAAGTTCTTTGAGAAAGTGATCCACAAGGATTCTTCTTGTAGGATCCACTTAGCTAGTGAGAGAGCTGCCAAGGGATTGACACATTGGTTGGAGATTAACCTATGCAAAGAAAACTTCATGGGTAACTTTGTTGAGGGTTGGTTTATTGTAGTCGTCTTTGTGGGGATAATTCTAATGAAATAACTTGTGGGAATATATCATATACATTAAAAAGGTGCTGGCTACTGCTTAGCCGGACACATGTTCCAAATAATTTAATTATGTTCATATGCATATGTTCGTTCAATTTTAGTCATTGGACAAGTTTGCATTCAAAGCAAAGACAGAAAGTTTGCACTTCAAAGTATATTCATATTGATATTTTTCCCATGAATAGGCATCTTTTGTACAAAGAGACGGAGATCCTAATAAGAGGAAATCGTCGAAAGGAAAACAAGAATTGAAAACAAAACAAATAGCCATGTGAAATGATCTCATTGCATTCCAACTCTATTATTGCCCCAATGTCTTCGAATTCCCCTTGCCATTGATAAAAGTTGATTGGATTGATGTTGGACCGTTTGAACTCGGACCTTGGTGATAAAGTTGATTGTGGTAATTCCATGGGACATAGTCATACGCTTTTAATCCTTAACTTTTGCCTGGACCGCCCTTTCGGGTTTTCAACCCACCAGGATACCCATTTTTTCCCAAGTCGCCCATTCGGGTTTTCAACTTGTCGGGTGTACAATCTTTTGCATATATCCCTAATTTTTGCCCAAACCTTTTGGTTTACCGGGATGCCCTTATTTTTCCTAGGTGTGTCAACCTAGCGGGTCTCTTATGCGTAGTATTTTTTAACTATGTCCGCGTTTATAGGATGTGGGAAGTCTTCACCATCCATGGTAGTCAGCATCATGGCACCGCCAGAGAACACTCTCTTGACAACAAATGGCCCTTCATAGGTACGAGTCCATTTTCCCCTAGGATTTCCTTGTGGCAGAATAATGCGCTTTATCACCAAGTCACCAGTTTGATATACTCGAGGCTTAATCTTTTTGTTGAAAGCCTTGATCATACGTTTTTGCTACGTCTGACCATGACAAGCAGCAACCAGTCGCTTCTCATCGATCAAGTTCAACTGATTCAATCTTGTATGAATCCACTAGTCTTCGCCTAGGCCTGCGTCATTCATAATCCTTAGTGAGGGAATCTGAACTTCCACTGGCAAAATAACTTCCATTCCATAGAATAAGGAAAAGGGAGTTCCCTAGTTGACGTTCTAGCTGAAGTAAGGTAGCCATATAGAGCGAATGGTAACATCTCATTTCAGTCCTTATAGGTCACTACCATCTTCTACATAATCTTCTTAATGTTTTTGTTGGCGGCTTCGACTGCGCCATTCATTTTAGGTCTATAGGGAGAAGAATTATGATTCTTGATCTTGAACTGAGTGCAAAGTTCGGTAATCATAACATTGTTGAGGTTGGTCCCATTGTCGGTGATGATCCTTTCGGGGATACCATAGTGTGATCGGTGGAAATAGAACTGACTGTTTTTTAAGCTGGTTCCGTGAAATGTCGCGGTAAGCAAGAGTCGCACCGTCTTTTATGTTCTCCAACATGGAAAGGACAAAAGCACAGCAAAATTCCTTATTCGAGATGTTTCTCGGTTCGGGAGGTAGATTTATAGAAAGGGAAGGTGTTAGCACCCTTTCTATCCATGGTTATCCATGGGCTCTTAGGTACTTGCTCTTATGTTTTCAAAATTTGTTTGCTTTTCAAGTGTGTGTGGGTTTTGAAAAAAAAGTTTCTTTGAAAGATTTCTGAATAACTCTTGTATCTGTCCTCAAGAGTGTTTGAAAAATTTGTTTTAAAAGCTTTTGAAAGTGTAAGGTGTGAAAAGTATTTTGTTTGTTTTTGAAAAGAGCAAGTACCCATGAGTCATCTACCTACCCTAAGGAATTAAGTTGTGTAAGTGTCCTTTAGGTAGTGCCATCCCACCATTGAGAGGTAGGTAGCACCACCGTTGGAGGTGTTCGGGTCAATTCGATTATCGGGATAATGTGGTCACCGAAGCAACAGTTAGGACACCTTAGAAACTACCCTTATATCCTTGATCCTTTTTTAATCCGAGGCAACCATTTTGAGGCAACTGGATCATGGACATAAGGACCGCTAAGACGTCCTATACTTGACGACCACGTTTCGAAGGCAACGAGTGAGGCGTACCCTAGAAGTGGTGTGTGCATTGTGTGTTGTTTTCAGTTAATGTTTGTCTTTGTAATTAGTGAGCTACGAGTTGTTTTTATTTACATACATTCTTTCATGCAAGTTTAGCAGTTAAGGGGTGCGGAAAGTAAATTGCGGAAACATAAATCCTACGCTATTACAAGGCGCGGGTCTATACATCGCCAAAAATTACAAAGACCCATTTTTAGTAAATAAGTACGGAAAGTAAATAAAAACAGTAAAAGTCCTAATTACTATTACATCCGGATGCAATTACATAATAATCCAAAATAAGGAATTAAAATTAAAATGCGCGCGAAAGAAGAATCGGGAATGTTCTAAGGGTGTTGACCCCTTTATAGAAAAGAAGTTGATTTTTTTTGTCTTTTTGTAATTAAAATGAAATTAAAATTAATTGTTAAACTAATTAATTAATTTAATTAAAAAGAAAATATATTTTTTGTGTTTTTTATGTTTTTATGAAATAAAAATAAAAAGAAATAAAATTAAAAGTTAACTTAATTCTAAATTATTTTAATTGTTAAAAGAAAATTCAAAATTTGCCTAATTAAACTATTTCAATTAATGTTTATTTACAAAATAAAATAATAATAATAATAATGTTGTTAATTCTTTTTTGGATTTTTCATGAAAATGTTAGTTGGTTAATTAATTGTTAATAATAAATAAATAAAATAAAGCAAGTAAATAAAAAAAATGTCAAAACAAAGTAAAAAGAAGAGCAAAAACCCAAGGGGTGTGGGCTGAAATGGAGGGTGTATTGAAGCAATTCGGGCCCACTAAAATCTAAGCCACGTGTGACTTTCTTGATTGCCTGCAGCACGCTTGACTCCAGAGTATGGTGTGCTAGCCTTTTGGACCTTTGGATCTATGCTGGTGAACACATGGAGCGCTGGGATATGAGGTTTATGGTGTTCCTCCTTTGAGAATCTTCACATGAAAGTAATGAAAAAAATGATATGGAAATTATAGGGGACCTGGGAAGAACTTACAGCGCGGTATGAGCCTCAGGACTTGCAAAGGTTTCTTTAGCTTCAGGATGTGGCAAGGAATAGAACCACGTGCTGGTTTTGCTCTGAAGATGCTCGCAACTATGTTTTAGAACTCTCACTTTTTGAATAATTTTTGGTTTTGCTCTTGGCCGTTTCTGCACACACTCTTTTTTTGAATGAGGTTGGGAAGGCTCTTATATATAGTAATGAAATGTGTATCAATCCAAATAATGGTCATTAAGCCTTTGCATTGAAGTTCTTGATTTCCTCCATAACCAACATTGAACCATTTTCCATATTTGTGAAATTTTGAATTTTTATGCCCATAATAGGCCATGCACGAATTTGGAATGTGTTTTAAGGTGTATCAAAGTTAATCATCACAAAATATATCCCTCCATTAATTTCTTTGATTTTTATTTGAATTTTAAAGATTTAAAATGAATTAAATCAAATAAAATTAAATAAAAATGGAAAAATTGATTTTAAATCTTGAAATAAATTGTGGGACACGTGGGAAGCATGGCCAAGCTGAATCAAGTGGAAAAAGTGGGCCCCTTTTGTCAAAAATGAAGTTTCAAGGATAATTGACTTTGGCCATTTCACAAAAATTTCCCAACTTCTCCAATGCATATCTTGCTCAATTTTGAAGCTATGAACATGTTCTTGGACATTTTGGAAAGGTCTTGAAGTCCTCTAACCAATTCCTTTGGTCCCATGTCATTTTGATTTACCAATATCAAGTTATGGTCTTTGACTTAAAGTCCCTTTTTGTTGACTTTTGAAAATGACCTATAATGTTGAAATTGATAACATTTTGTGAGAGCATTTCTTGGACTTGGAATGTGAAGATGAGTTGTATGAAATGTATTCCCCTTCAAGATGAGCATTGGATGGGATTTTTCTGATGAACCATGAAAAAGTTATGCCTTGGTCAAGTTACAGTTGACTTTTTCAACTGTCCAAAAATGGAAACTTTTGCATCTTGATGATTTTTGAGCCATTCTTGTGAAATCATGGTCAAGATTTGACCAAATGATGATTGTGGCTTCAAAATGAGATGTTGACCAAAAATTTTGACTTTTGACTGCCAAATGACCATTTTGCCCCTACAGTTGATTGTGAAGCAATTAGGGTTTTTGACTGTGCAACTTGACCTTGTGAGCCTTGAAACTTGACATGTAGGTGCTTGACAACGTGTATGAGCATATGGGACTTGATTGAGCCCTTGAAAACCTCAACTTCCTTGAAAGAACCAAAACCCTAATTTGCATGGCTTAGGAGGATGGTTTGACTGTGTAGCCCTTGAGTAGACTTTGAACCCTTTGAGGCAAAACTTTGAAGATTATGGGAGGGCAAATTTTGGGGTACAAAAGTTGCCCCTGTTCAATCTTCTTAGACCTGAGGATGTAGATTGGCTTGTGTGCCTTTCGTGATCCGAGGGTAGAAGATGATTGAACACTAGAGTGCCCAGAAATTTGCACTCACATAGTAGAGTATCGGCAGTGTGATGTCGGGAACGGGCTTACAGATGCCGTTTGGAGAGATGATGGATGGGAGGATGGGCTTAAAGATGCCATCTGAAGGTGTGACAGAACCTTGTCGGGAATGGGCTTATAGATGCCATTTGGAAAGATGGTGGATAGATGAATCTGAATAAGAAATAGAATAGCTTCCGCGTCTGGAGCATATCTAGTCTGTGTCTAATTGCTGACGTCTGAATAAATGGTAGAATGACCGCCGTGTCTTGGGTATATCCATACTGCATGAGTAACAGAATGTCATCCGAATCTGGATCGTATCTGGACTGAACAATAGAAGAGCATCCGGGATGGAGCATCTCTAAGTTGTCTTTTAGAAGTTTGAATCTGAATAAGCAATAGAACGGCGTCCAGATCTGGAGCATCTCTAGGCTATATCTGAAAGGGAATCTGAATAAGTATCAGAACGTCACCATGCCTGGGTCACATCTGAACTATCTCTAGAAGGAGTCTTGAATAAGCAAAGGAACAACATCCATATCGGGAGCATTTCCAAGCTACCTCTGAAAGGAAATCTGGAATAAGTATCAGAACGTCGCCATGCCTGGGTCACATCTGAACTATATCTAGAAGGAGTCTTGAATAAGCAAAAGAACATCATCCATATCTGGAGCATTTCCAAGCTATCTCTGAAAGGAAATCTGGAATAAGTATCAGAACATCGCCATGCCTGGGTCACATCTGAACTATATCTAGAAGGAGTCTTGAATAAGCAAAAGAACAGCATCCATATCTGGAGCATTTCCAAGCTATCTCTGAAAGGAAATCTGGAATAAGTATCAGAACGTCGCCATGCCTGGGTCACATCTGAACTATATCTAGAAGGAGTCTTGAATAAGCAAAAGAACAACATCCATATCTGGAGCATTTCCAAGCTATCTCTGAAAGGAAATCTGGAATAAGTATCAGAACGTCGCCATGTCTGGGTCACATCTGAACTATATCTAGAAGGAATCTCTGAATAAACAATAGAATAGCATTCGTGGTTGGAGCATCTCTAAGTTATCTCTGAAAAGAAGCCCTGAATAAGCAACAGAATAGCGTCCATCTGGAGCATCTCTGAACTATTTATGAACAAGTAACTCTGAATAAGCAACAAAATAGCGTCCATCTCTGGAGCATTTCTAAGCCATCTCTGAAGAGAAAATCTAAATAAGTAAAAGAACCGCATCCATATCTGGAGCATTTCCCAGCTATCTCTTTAATCTCTTTAATGTAGATATGCCCTGGCTAGATACAGGTATCGAATCCATAATCAATCGCTCACAGATATGCCCTGGCTAGATGCAGGTATCGAATCTGGAATTGCAACAGTTGATAGTAATCGTCTTTGGATTGACCTTTTTCCTGAAAAAGGCAAAACATCAGTTGTGCAATGCATGATGTCATGATGCTCTCAGGGAGAAATGAGATTGTGTGATATGATGCGTATGTGCATGCATTGTGTATGTAAGCAAGATGTATGAAAGGTGATATGTTTATGAATGTATTTTTGTCTAGGAAAATAAACCCTTGACGAATGCCGGGAAGTTGAATCCTGGGCTGATGTTGAAGAACATAGTTCTTCGTTTCCGCTGGGGATGATGGTTGCAAGAATAAACTGGTAGGAGAAGATGACTCCGTTGGGGAATAAACTTGTTGGAGAGATTACTCTGCGGGGAATTACTCTGCGGGGAAGAGATACTTCGTTGAGGTTTTAATGAGAACTCTGCTGGGAATTCCGTTGATATGTTATGTTGGAAGCTTTGATGAACTCCGCTGGGGGGTAGGAAGAACTTCGTCGAGGACGATCTTTCTGTGGTTTTTAGCTGAGGGTAACCCAGTTATATCTTGGTGGGGAATAACCTTTGAATAAAGCTCGGGAGACGCGTTCGTGCTCTGTAGGGGATAAGCTTCCAGAATCTACTAGGGATAAGCTTCCTACTGGGGGGGATTGATTCACCTCTCATGGGGAAACTTTTGAACTGTACTGGGGAAGTGGCTCCACTTGATGTTCGGTATACCGCCAGGGAACAATCTTAGATCAAGACTGTCGGGGATGCTTGTTAGGAATGTTTGTGTACTCCGTTGGGGAATATTGAGATTTTCTGGGGATACCCAACTTCCTTAAGGCTGACAGTAGACTAACTCTGCTTGGGGAAGAGCATTACTGACTTACTGGAGAATACTGTTCCATTTTAGGGCTGATGGGAAACCAACTCTGCTTGGGGAGTGAATTGTTGAACCTTGTCTTACTTCCGGGGAGTGGAGGTATCTTTGTCAAATCCTTCAACAGAATCTAACTTGTACCTGGAGGAAAGCAGCTGTACAGTTTGGGCAACTCTTATTGCCCCAGCTTCTGTGGGAGAAGGTACCTGTAGAGGTGCTGGAGGACTGCCGATTCGACAAATCTTCTTCTGGTAGGCAAGTGACAAGATGCCGGGACATAGTCGTACGCTTTAATCCCTAACTTTTACCTGGACCTCCCTTTCGGGTTTTTAGTCCACCGGGATACCCATTTTTACCCAAGCCGCCTTTTCAGGTTTTCAACTTGCCGGGTGTACAGATTTTTTTTTCATTTCTTATTTTTGCCCGAAACCTTTTGGTTCGCCGGGAAGCCCTTATTTTTGCCTAGGCGTGTCAACCTAGCGGGTCTTTGATTATGCGCAGTATTTTTTCGACTATGTCCATACTCTCGGAATGTAGGGAGGTTCCCCTGTCAGTAGTGTTGCGTTGCCCTACTACCAGAAGATCTTCGTTTGATCGTCCAATGCTCCAAGTGATCCAGATGGAGATTTGCCCCAAGTTGGTTGGCCTTTTGAGAGATTCTCCGATTCTTGACTTAACCGCCCCAGATGATGGACAATGATCATGCCATGCCCCTTGATTGGAGGTGCTTTTGTTCATTAGACATTCGTCGTGCGAATTTCTCTGCTGTTCGAACAAATAGTCATATGCAAACAATGTTATATTAAAAATGCAAAGCTTATGTCTGTCTTGAAGATTTTGAAAATGCATTTTTTTCATAAAACAAGTGAATGTTTGTAAAACGTGATGTCAACTCCGTATTTACCGTAGGCCTTAAGGAGTCAGGATACCTTTCGTAACATTATGCTTTCAAACTAACCCATGCTTCAGCTAGGACTCTTAAGGGTTATAACGTGGCCTGGTTCACGGTTTAAGAAACAAAGGAAAAGGCTCAAATTTTATTTGTACCCACCCGCTCTTCGTGATGTTCTTCAAACCTAAATTCAGCTGATCGTGCGTTAGACCTTGTTTGAGTCTTCGCTTTGATATACCAGTGATGGTTCGGATACTGACAATTTATTTTTGAACAGGCGGTCAGTTCTTTTGTTGAGGGTTTGTAGGACCTCTTTCTTTTTTGATTTCGTTATCCCTGTTTTTTGCCTGAACTGTTTCTTTTGTGATTACAGTCAGTGGGATGCCCCAGTTTTGTAAGTCTCCTTCATAGGTTTTGACTTAATGGGCGTTTATTTTGAGGGATAATGACTGCCTGTCTTTATGATTATTCTGAATCATCACTGTCTTTTGTTTTGTGAGGACCTCTTTGGTGCTATTCGTTGTGCACTTGGATTAACTGAGAGAACTACCCTGCCCCAGGTTATGATTAAGGGTTTTAATTTTCGAAAAGAAAAACTCCAACTTCTTTGGCTCGAAGGGGTTGACGAGGGATTATCTTCCTTATAACTCCAGTGTTTAGGAATTGAAACAATGCCTGTACCTCATCAGCGGGGTCTGTTCAAAAGCATACTGTAGATTGTGGTATCGTTTTCGTCATCCTCCCTCAAGAGGCTTAGAATTATTAATTGAGAGTTGATCATCAAAAAATGAAAGCAATTTGAATATAATGAAAATAATTGGATTAATTCAAAAACAGACATATGCAGTGCATTAGTGAAATAAAAGAGTTTGCTATGACATTAATTGTTTGTTTAAGCAAAAAATTACAACTCGGAAATTCAAATAAACAAAAGCCTTCAATGATTGGGCAAAGGAGCATTGATTATGTTTGGAGTCTCTGACGCTTCAAACTGAATCTCTCCAGTGTCGATCATGTATTGAATCTTGTTCTTCAAAGGCCAGCAGTTGTCCGTAGTATGACCCGGGCTATCAGAGTGGTAAGAGCACCTCTCATTAGGATGGTAGTTGGGAGCAGAGGTGTTTGGATTCTGGAGAGGAGCCCTCAAGGTAATCAGCCCTGCCTTCAACATTTGTTGTAGCGCTTGATCCAGTGACATATTGATCTTAGTGAACTGTCTCTTGGGTGTGACCTCCTTACGTTGATGCCCCTGTCCTTGTTGAGCAAGCCTAGGATTAGTGATCTGGATTGCCCCTACATGTTGATCATGGCGACCCTTTTGGTTGTACGCAGCATTGGCTTCTTTCTTCCCACTGTAAGGCTTTTTATGAGCATCAGCAGGTGCAGCTTCTTGAATCTTTCCAGCCTTGATACCAGCTTCAATCCTCTCCCCGGTCAAGATCAAATCTGTAAACCCAGCAGAAGAATTCCCAATCAGATGGTTGAAGAAGGGACCAGACAGGGTCCCCAAGAACATGTCAACGAGCTCACGGTCAGTCAAGGGCGACTGCACCCTTCCAGCCAGATCTCTCCACCTTTTCACATACTCCTTAAAACCTTCACTCGTCCCAAGTGACATACTCTGGAGTTGGGTACGCGTAGGAGCGAGGTCGGCATTATACTGATACTGCTTATAAAAAGCAGTTGCCAAGTCCTCCCAGTTACGAATACTGGTTCCATCCAACTGATAGAACCAATCGAGTTGAGTCCCTGAAAGACTCTCCTGGAAGAAATGGATCCATAGATTCTTGTCTGTCGTTTAGGGCTGGATCTTCCTTGCGTATGAACGGAGGTGCAGCTTAGGACAGGAAACCCCGTCGTACTTTACAAAGGCAGGTGCCTTGAACTTGTGAGGGATCACCACCCCAGAAGATAAACCTAGGTCCCCAAAGTCCAACCCAGACACACGTTGGATATCCATAGCATTTAACCGGTCCTCCAACTGTTTGTACCTGTCTTCAGCAGGGGGTACTGTTCATCATTGAAGTCTGTCTCGGTGTCGGAGACCACAGGGCTAGGAACCTCTCTCCCTTGGTGACTGCCTTCCCCCACAGATGGAGTAGTCCTCTCAGCTTCATTCTGTAGTGTGTTCCCAGGTCTGCGTCTAGGGTTGAACAAAACAGTCCTCTTCTTCTTCTTCTTCTGAATCAGAGTCTTCAATTCCTTTTGACCCTGGTCTAGGCTCATAATCAACTCCTGGAACTGGGCATTATGGGCCTGGAGGGCCTTGATAGCTTGTTCATTGGATGATTCAGGATTCAAGATGACTGCTGAAATAAACAGCGAATAAGATAAGTGACCTGTAACAAAAGGGCACCTGTGATGCAATGATATGTATGCATGCAATGTTTCCAAGGATCTCGCGGGATAAACAAAGAAGCTTGTTAGAATTTGAATCCGGTGGCTTGATTGAAGTTACTGCATATTGTTGAGAGTCCTTCTTCAAGAGTCAAGGCTCACCATATCGAGTGGGTCATAGCCCCTGACTCAAGTTGTTAACCTTTGCTAGAGGAAAATAAATCCCCTTTGCCCCTTGCTAGACATTTGATTCATCATGACCTGCATCACAAGCCCTTGAGATCCTTGAAATGGATTAGTCCTTATGTAGGATGTATGCAATGGTATGATGGTATGATGTTATGCTGTGGAGTAATGTAGGTAAACCCTGTTATGAGTCCAGATTAAGGACTGTAAACAAAACCTGCAAGAAACTCAAGTGTCAGATAACAAGTATGCAAGTAGTCAAGTTTTGAAGGCATACAAGTCACACAAAGAGCCCTTAGAGTTTAGGCCAACATGAAGTTTGGGGTACTACCCTCTTGAAGTTGGTGGGCTCAAACCTGTCCTATGAAACTAATCGGGTTCTAAGGAGCTCAATATCATTGGATTGTTTTCTGTGTTCATCGTTTCAATTTAGCCACTAAACTGGCAATCAAAATATCCCAAGAAAACAACCCTCAACTGAGTGTAGTATCGAGTATCAACCAACTTCGGACTACACCATAGTCAGTTATCTCACTACCCTAAAGAGGCCAAGATGGTTCAATTAAGGTTCCTAAGGTCAGTTGATGCTTCACGACACCACGTGGCGGCCCCATACTCTCCTTGACTTGACTCAAGGGTTACCGGTACTCACCAAAGTGCCACATCAACGTAGCAGACTGCTTCAACCGTGTCGGTATACCCCGCACAATTCCTTTACAGTCTTGTTGCTATTTTCTAAGAAGGTATTCCCCAGATCCGGGTTAGGATCTATAGAACTCCTAAGACAGTACCCACAATAATAAAGCAAACAATTCAGAAAATTGAAAACACAAGTATGAGCTATCCTAAGGTACACCTCACTTTAAGTTTCCCCAGTAGAGTCGCCAGTTCTGTGATCAGTGGAAATAGAACTGACTATTTTTTAAGCTGGTTCCGCGAAATGTCGCAGTAAGCAAGAGTCGCACCGTCTTTTATGTTCTCCAACATGCAAAGGACAAAAGCACAACAAAATTCCTTATTCGAGATGTTTCTCGGTTCGGGAGGTAGATTTATAGAAAGGGAAGGTGTTAGCACCCTTTCTATCCATGGTTATCCATGGGCTCTTAGGTACTTGCTCTTATGTTTTCAAAATTTGTTTGCTTTTCAAGTGTGTGTGGGTTTTGAAAAAAAGTTTCTTTGAAAGATTTCTGAATAACTCTTGTATCTGTCCTCAAGAGTGTTTGGAAAATTTGTTTTGAAAGCTTTTGAAAGTGTAAGGTGTGAAAAGTATTTTGTTTGTTTTTGAAAAGAGCAAGTACCCATGAGTCATCTACCTACCCTAAGGAATTAAGTTGTGTAAGTGTCCTTTAGGTAGTGCCATCCCACCATTGAGAGGTTGGTAGCACCACCGTTGGAGGTGTTCGGGTCAATTCGATTATCGGGACAGTATGGTCACCGAAGCAACAGTTAGGACACCTTAGAAACTACCCTTATGTCCTTGATCCTTTTTTAATCCGAGGCAATCATTTCGAGGAAACTGGATCATGGACATAAGGACCGCTAAGACGTCCTATACTTGTCGACCACGTTTCGAAGGCAACGAGTGAGGCGTACCCTAGAAGTGGTGTGTGCATTGTGTGTTGTTTTCAGTTAATGTTTGTCTTTGTAATTAGTGAGCTACGAGTTGTTTTTATTTACATACATTCTTTCATGCAAGTTTAGCAGTTAAGGGGTGCGGAAAGTAAATTGCGGAAACATAAATCCTACGCTATTACAAGGCACGGGTCTATACATCGCCAAAAATTACAATGACCCGTTTTTAGTAAATAAGTACAGAAAGTAAATAAAAACAGTAAAAGTCCTAATTACTATTACATCCGGAGGCAATTACATAATAATCCAAAATAAGGAATTAAAATTAAAATGCGCGCGAAAGAAGAATCGGGAATGTTCTAAGGGTGTTGACCCCTTTTTAGAAAAGAAGTTGATTTTTTTTGTCTTTTTGTAATTAAAATGAAATTAAAATTAATTGTTAAACTAATTAATTAATTTAATTAAAAAGAAAATATATTTTTGTGTTTTTTATGTTTTTATGAAATAAAAATAAAAAGAAATAAAATTAAAAGTTAACTTAATTCTAAATTATTTTAATTGTTAAAAGAAAAGTCAAAATTTGCCTAATTAAACTATTTCAATTAATGTTTATTTACAAAATAAAATAATAATAATAATAATGTTGTTAATTCTTTTTTGGATTTTTTATGAAAATGTTAGTTGGTTAATTAAATGTTAATAATAAATAAATAAAATAAAGCAAGTAAATAAAAAAAAATGTCAAAACAAAGTAAAAAGAAGAGCAAAAACCCAAGGGGTGTGGGCTGAAATGGAGGGTGTATTGAAGCAATTCAGGCCCACTGAAATCTTATCCACGTTTGACTTTCCTGATTGCCTGCAGCACGCTTGACTCCAGAGTATGGTGTGCTAGCCTTTTGGACCTTTGGATCTATGCTGGTGAACACTTGGAGCGCTGGGATATGAGGTTTATGGTGTTCCTCCTTTGAGAATCTGCACATGAAAGTAATGAAAAAATGATATGGAAATTATAGGGGACCTGGGAAGAACTTACAGCGCGGTATGAGCCTCAGAACTTGGAAAAGGTTGCTTTAGCTTCAGGGTGTGGCAAGGAATAGAACCACGTGCTGGTTTTGCTCTGAAGATGCTCGCAACTATGTTTTAGAACTCTCACTTTTTGAATAATTTTAGGTTTTGCTCTTGGCCGTTTCTGCACACACTCTTTTTTTGAATGAGGTTGGGAAGGCTTGTATATATAGTAATGAAATGTGTATCAATCCAAATAATGGTCATTAAGCCTTTGCATTGAAGTTCTTGATTTCCTCCATAACCAACATTGAACCATTTTCCATATTTGTGAAATTTTGAATTTTTATGCCCATAATAGGCCATGCACGAATTTGGAATGTGTTTTAAGGTGTATCAAAGTTAATCATCACAAAATATATCCCTCCATTAATTTCTTTGATTTTTATTTGAATTTTAAAGATTTAAAATGAATTAAATCAAATAAAATTAAATAATAATGGAAAAATTGATTTTAAATCTTGAAATAAATTGTGGGACACGTGGGAAGCATGGCCAAGCTGAATCAAGTGGAAAAAGTGGGGCCCTTTTGTCAAAAATGAAGTTTCAAGGATAATTGACTTTGGCCATTTCACAAAAATTTCCCAACTTCTCCAATGCATATCTTGCTCAATGTTGAAGCTATGAACATGTTCTTGGACATTTTGGAAAGGTCTTGAAGTCCTCTAACCAATGCCTTTGGTCCCATGTCATTTTTATTTACCAATATCAAGTTATGGTCTTTGACTTAAAGTCCCTTTTTGTTGACTTTTGAAAATGACCTATAATGTTGAAATTGAGAACTTTTTGTGAGAGCATTTCTTGGACTTGGAATGTGAATATGAGTTGTAGGAAATGTCTTCCCCTTCAAGATGAGCATTGGATGGGATTTTTCTGATGAACCATTAAAAAGTTATGCCTTGGTCAAGTTACAGTTGACTTTTTCAACTGTCCAAAAATGGAAACTTTTGCATCTTGATGATTTTTGAGCC
Organism: Vicia faba; assembly: GCA_948472305.1. Taxonomy (NCBI): domain Eukaryota; kingdom Viridiplantae; phylum Streptophyta; class Magnoliopsida; order Fabales; family Fabaceae; genus Vicia; species Vicia faba. The sequence continues at coordinate 821,761,274 of OX451740.1, read as the reverse complement.
ATTCTTGTGAAATCATGGTCAAGATTTGACCAAATGATGATTGTGGCTTCAAAATGAGATGTTGACCAAAAATTTTGACTTTTGACTACCAAATGACCATTTTGCCCCTACAGTTGATTGTGATGCAATTAGGGTTTTTGACTGTGCAACTTGACCTTATGAGCCTTGAAACTTGACATATAGGTGCTTGATAATGTGTATGAGCATATGGGACTTGATTGAGCCCTTGAAAACCTCAACTTCCTTGCAAGAACCAAAACCCTAATTTACATGGCTTAGGAGGATGGTTTGACTGTGTAGCCCTTGAGTAGACTTTGAACCCTTTGAGGCAAAACTTTGAAGATTATGGGAGGGAAAATTTTGGGGTACAACACATAGTGGCAGATAAGGTTATGTTTGATGAATATGGCTACCACATTATTTGTGACTGAGGAAAAAGAGGAGGCTTCAACCCATTTGGTGAAATAATCAATAGCGACCAAAATGAAGCGATGTTCATTGGAAGCAGTGGGCTTGATTTCTCCAATCATGTCAATGTCCCACATTGCAAATGGTCACGGCGCGGTCAAGACTTTCAGAGGGATAGGAGGCACATGGACCTTGTCAGCATAGATTTGGCATTTGTGACAAGTCCTAGAGTGTTGATGGCAATCAGTCTCCATTGTTGACTAGTAGTAGCCAGCTCTTAGGATTTTCTTGGCCATCGTATGTCCGCTTGAGTGAGTGCCAAAGAGACCATCGTGCATGTCTTCCATAATTTCCTCTGCCTCCTTCTTGTCCATACATCGGAGTAGAGTAGAATCATGGTTGCGCTTGTATAATATTCTTTTTCTTAGGAAGAATTTGGCTGAAAATCTTCGTAAGAACTTTCTGTCATTAACGGATGCTCCCTCGGGATACTCTTGTGCTTCAAGGTATCTCCTCACCTCATGATACCATGGATGTGTCATTTTCAAGCTCACAGCAATGTGCAGGTTCGTTGAATCTTTCAATTGTAATCATAGGGGCTCCGTTGTCCCATATGACCTTGAACATTGAAGACTTGGTTGCCAAGGCGTCAGCCAACTGATTTTCTTCCCTAGGGAAATGCTCAAAGGTGATTTCTTCGAAGTAAGGAATTAGCAATATCACAATTTTCTTATAATTGATAAGATTAGGGTGCTTAGTGTCCCAATCTCCTTTTACTTGGCTAATCACTAGAGTGGAATCCCCAAACTCATTCAAATGCTTGATCCTCAAATCAATGGCAGTGAAAGGAGTGTGGCAACCTTCAGGGGAGATGATCACAAAACCAATTACGTTATCCAAGGTGTTAGAAGCCTCATCAAAGACCATAGTCCATCGGGATCCTTGTTCAGGTCCGTCATATGGTCCAGGTTTCGCACAGTCGGTCACCAGCATGATGTTCTCATCAGGGAAGTCGAAGGTCATGGACTGATAATCATCAACAGCTTTATGGGCCAAATGATCCGCTAGTACGCTTCCTTTGATTGCATTTTTTGTCGTGTATTAAATGTCGTACTCAATCAAAATCATTTGCCATCTGGATATCCTTCCGGAGAGAACAGGTTTCTCGAAGATGTACTTGATTTGGTCCATCTTAGAAATCAACAGAGTGGTATGAGTTAACATATACTGTCTTAGCATGTGAGCATCCCATGCCAGTGCACAACAAGTTTTCTCGAGGAGTGAATATCTGGTTTCACAGTCAATATAATTTTTGCTCAGGTAATAAATAGCATGCTCTTTTCGGCCAGACTCGTCATGTTGGCCCAAAATACACCCCATGGAGTTCTCTAGTACTATCGAGTACATGATCAAGGGTTTTCCTTCAACTGGAGGCATGAGAATAGGAGGCTTTTGTAGATATTCTTTGATTTTGTCGAAGGAAGCTTGGCATTCATCATTCCATCTAACTACTTGATCTTTCTTCAAGAGTTTGAAGATCGGCTTACAAGTAGCAGTCAAGTGTGATATGAAGCGGGCGATGTAATTTAGACGATGCAAGAATCCTCTGACTTCTTTTTCAGAGTGGGGGACTGGAATTTCTTGGATGGCCTTTACCTTGGCAGGATCAACTTCAATACCTTTATTGCTGACAACAAAACCTAGAAGCTTTCCAGATCGTACTCCGAACATGCACTTGTTAGGGTTTAACCTCAACTTGTACTTTTTCATCCTCTCAAATAGTTTGTACAGGTGATCAAGATGTTCCTCTTCAATTTGTGCTCTGGAAATCATATCATCCAGATAGACCTCTATTTCATGATGAATCATGTCATTAAACAAAGCTACCATAGCTCTTTGATATGTTGCCCCTGCATTCTTCAATCCGAACGGCATGACCTTGTAGCAGAAGGTTCCCCATTGCGTAACGAAAGTGGTCTTCTCCATGTCTTTGGGGGCCATCCTTATCTGATTATAGCTAGAGAAGCCATCCATGAAAGAGAAGACTTTATGTTGAGCAGTGTTATCGACCAAGACATCAATGTATGGTAGAGGGAAGTTATCCTTGGGGCTTGCCCTAAAAAGATACCTATAGTCTACGGACACGCGAACTTTTCCGTCTTTCTTCGGTACTGGAACCACATTGTCAACCCATTGGGGATAGGATGTCATAGCTAGGAACCCTGCATCAAATTTTTTCATCACTTCAGCTTTTATCTTCTCAGACATATCATGCCTCATGCGAAGAACTTTTTGTTTGACAGGAGGACAATCTTCTTTTGTCGGCAGACGATGAACTACAATGTCGGTATCCAACCGTGGCATATCTTCATACGACCAGGCAAACACTTCCACAAAGTCTTGCAACATTTGAACCAACCTACTCTTGACATTGTCTTCTAAGTTAGCACCGATCTTAACTTCTCTCTTGCTTGTCTCAGTACCCAGATTGATGACTTCAACTGACTCTTCGTGTAGCTGAATAGCTTTTTCCTCTTGTAATAGAAGTATGGCTAGTTCTCCCTATATTACACAATCTTCCTCGCCTTCGTCTTCGGCTTGGTTAATTGGACATCCGAAGTCATAGTCAGCAATAGTAGAGTCATTGGCAATAAGATCCAGAGTGGATGAGGACCTCAAGAGTGTGTGTGTGTGTGTGCATGTAAGATACATGGCTATTTTGAAAAATGTATTTGAAGGAAAGGGAAGACAATGAGCATAAATATTTGAAAGGAAAAGAGTCCAATGGTTCGTATTGAATGATCATATGATTAGATGAACATAAATAAAACCCTTGAGAAATGGACCAAAGTACCCTGGGCCAGGCACATGGCTTAAAATTCATTGTTAAATATTACAGACAAAATGTTCTTGAATTGAAAGAAAAGCAATAACAAGTAGATTACTCCTCAATGAAGGAGATGGGCACGAAGTCCTTTGCATGCCAATTCTTTAGCTCCGTTGTAGTAGGATACACCCAAATTCAAATGCAGTTTCTTCATCATAATCACCTATAGCGTTAACTTCATTGACACCCTTGTCATGTTTCGGCATAGGCGCGGTGATTACGTTTAGAATTGGAGGAGGATCAAATTAAACAGTCTTGTTATCGATCAAATTATGAATTTTGTTCTTCAAGGCCCAACATTGGTCAGTCTCATGCCCGGGGCTACTTGAATGGTAAGCAAATTTACCGTTCGGATTATACTTTGGCAAAGAGGTATATGGGTTGGCAGTAGGATCGCTCAATGTAACAAAATTATCCTTTAGTAAGTGTTTTAAGGCTTGAGATAGTGACATGCCTATCCTAGTGAACTGACTTCTCGGAGTTTTAAACCGTTGGTGATTAGCAGATGGTCTTTGAGTAGGAGTTGGATTGCAGATTCAGACATCATTAACATACGAATGATCATTCTTCTTGGTACGGGCCCTTGCCCAGTACACAACATTGATTTCATTCTTTGCAACAAAAGGTTTCTTTACAGGATTTGAAGTGGAGACCGATTCCATAAGAATCTTCCCATTTTTGATGTCGCTTTCAACTCTTTCACCAGTTAAGAGTAACTCGGTGAATCGAGAAGAAGAACAGCCAACCAACCAGTTAAAGAATGGACCAGATAAAGTGCCCTTAAACATGTCAATGTGCTCCTTATCAGTCAAAGGTGGTTGAACCCTACTTGCAAGGTCTCTCCACTTTTGTGCATATTCCTTGAATCCTTCATTCTTCCCCATTGTCATATCTTGCAACTAAAATCTTGTTGGTGCCAAGTCGACATTATACTTGTACTGATGGTAGAAAGCGGTAGATAAGTCTTCCCAAGTATTGATGTGGGACCCATCCAACTGGTAGAACCACTCAAGCCGCGTTCTGGCCAAGCTCTCTTGAAAAAAGTGAACCCAAAGTTTTTTATCTGCCGTGTGCGGCTGTATCTTGCGCACATAAGATTTCAGGTTAAGTTTTGGACAAGAAACTCCATCGTAATTGGCAAAGACTGGTATTTTTAATTTGTGGGGAATGACAACCCCAGAGATCAAACCCAAATCATCAAAATTTAAATTAAGGACGGTTTGGATCTCGACGGCCTTCAATCTGTCTTCTAACTTCTTGTATTTGACATCGGCGGGTGGATACTGCTCGTCAAAATAATCATCATCAGACACTTGATCATTAATATATTCATCCTTGGTACTCTTAACCTCACCAATCTGATTCTCGTCTTCTTCAGATGAGTCTTCCACTACCGAGATCTGATGAACCGACTCTTTGAACCTTCTGCCCATGTTGACCAGAGCTCTCTTCTTAGGTTTCTTATTAACGACCAACAATGCCATCATATCTTTCTTCCCTTTGGTTAGGGCCAGTAGAGTCTCTTGGAATTGACAGTTTTGTGCCTGAAGATCCTTTACAGTTTTCTCTAGATCCATCTTGCTGAATGAAACAGCAGAAAGATAAGGAAACCTGTTATAAAAAACCTGTCATGTTATGATGCATGGAAGATGTATATGCAAATGATTTCAAGGATTTATGAAGTTTAAATTTGTATAGACAAAAGAATGAATAAAAGTCAATTTTTATTAATTAGTTCAAAAGATTACAACATGCCTCTTAGGCTTACAAAATAACTTTCTAAGATAAAAATACTGAACGCATCCTCTTCGGCGCAAGGTAGGCGTTCATACTTTGCTCTTCATGTACCTAATTTGTAAGCTCAAAGACCCTCTTCTCGCTAGCGTAGAATTGAGCTTCGAAAGTATCTCTTTCTTCCTTTAGCTGAATTCATCCTTTTTGCAAGTCTTCAAGAGAAGTAGGCATGTCAGGATGGAGGATAATGTAGGGGACATCTCCCTCAACCACATGTTCCATGATAACTGGTAAGATGGAGGGATAAGGCATCACAAGTTTCTAAGCACGAGCTCATACCCACTTAAGGTAAGGCTCAAAGGGAACAAAATTATTGTGTCCCAGCATCTTACTATTCACTTTTCTTACCGTCCTCCAAGCTCGTATAAACCTCTGGCGGTAGCTTTGATCGTCGCTCTCGTAGTTGAATACCACTCCTTGGATGAGCATCTCACTTTTCCCCATAACGGTCGATGATAGTAACATTCTCCAAGGATTGAGAACACCAATGAACATCTGAATGTCTGGGCATCATCATCCTATGAGACCACCTCAAACCTTGCTCGTTCTTCAACATAGATTAGTGAAGATGCGAAATAAACCATCTTGCCAAGATAGGAGTGCAACACATGAGGATACCTCTCTTCCTCATAGTGCGAGAGTGGAAAGAATGGAGGATATATCCCAACAAAGTATGCGCTAGATTGTGAGACATGAAGATTTTGACAGCATTTACATCTATGAGTTGGTCAGGGTTTGGAAACAAAACCATCCCATAGACGAGAAGGGCCATAATTTCTTTAAAAGCTTGTAAGTCCAAAGAGTTCCAACAATCTTGGTCTTTCTCGAACAAGAACTTGGATAAGAAACATTTGACACCACCCATTGTTTTCCAGTTAGTTGTGATATCAGATTGTTGCAAGTGTAATGCTTGGGCAATCTCTTCAGGTTTTGGATCTCTTTCTGTACCATTGAAGGTTAGTTGGTTGAGAATGGGAATCCTCAAGAGTTGAGATAATTCTTCCAAAGTTGGTATAAGATGATAATCGGGAAAAGTGAAGCAATGGTGTAGAGGATCAAAGAATTGGAAAATCACCTTTATCATATATTCATCAGTGTTGGAGGTAACCAAGCATAGTAGGTGATGATGTCTTTTGGTGAATGGAGAATTCTCAGGAACCCTTGATGCTAACTCTTTGAGTTAAGGAGGAATTCTTACAAGATTGACTTGGATAGTATTCCTGCGGATAGAAGCCATGTCCTACAAAACAGAACAAAGATAAATCCCAATAATCCTTGAAATGGTTAGTGATAATGAGTATGATGTTATGATGTTTATGATGTCATGTACAAGTAAGTATATACAAACAAGGCAAAAAAGTCCTTAGGTTTAGGCTTGCATGGAGTCTCATAGGTAAGTACCCTCTTGAATTTTAGTTGGCTCAAACCCGTCCTAGAAATAGTAACTGGGTTCTAAGGGATCTCAATATCACTGATCTGTCTTATCGGGCATTGTTTCAGCACAAGCCTCTTTCACAACGACCAAAATATCTTGAGAAGTCAAATATCAATGAGTGTAGTATCGAGTATCAACCAACTTCGGACTACACCACATGGCCATTTTTGTAAGGCAACAAGTGGAATTACCCTAAGGGAGCAAGTGTATAAATGTGTTTTATTTACATGTATTGTGTATCTTGAATTAGGGTATGCTACTTGTTGATTTTAGTCTTTCCATACAAACCCTAATTAATAGCATTTAAATAAAGCGATAAATTGCGGAAGACACGGGAACCCATGTCAGGATCTGTCCATTAATTTTCTGCATTTTTTTGTTCTAGCCAATCTGACACGACCATGTCATGTGACACGGGCACCCGTGTCAGCCCCTGTCCATCTATTTTCTTCTCGTGTCTGAACCAGTAACATTGACACGGGCCGTGTCATCCCCTGTCCCTGCATTTTGTTATGTTTTTAACCCAACTAAGCTGACACGGGCCGTGTCGTGTGACATGGGCACCCGTGTCAGCCTCTGGTCTGGCTTTTTGCTAGTTTTTTTCTCTTTGATCTGTCTTGTTATATCTTTTGAATGCAAAAGAAAATGATGTATGAACAATGATATCACAGTTTGAGAAATTTTACCTCTCGAAGTTGAAGCTTTAGAACATGTACGGATGTTTACGGCTGCAAAGTGGTGATTGATCGAGCTCCTTTGAACCTTCTTGAAGTAGCTCCAACCTTCCCTTTGTGCTGAAAATTGTTGAACCTCTCCAACCAAGTCAAGTTGCAATGTATGTTTTTTTTAGTTTGGAAGATGGTGATAGTGATGTTAAAGAAGTTATTCTTATGTTTGAACAACTTCTATATGGTGAATGTGAAGTGTTTGAATGGTTTCTTTGGAGAAAACTTGCAAGGTATGAGATTCAAAGATTTGGACTTCAAAGCTCAAATATGGAGGTTTTATGGACAAATTTGGTTTTTGACAGCAAAAATGAATTTGAGTGTTAGTTTCTCCTTCTATTTTTCTGGCCCCTTTCTCTTGCAATTGGCCTCTCTATTATAGAGAAGGTTTGAGACTCGAATCAAACTCAGATTTTGAATCACATGTCAAGGCTATGTTAGATTACACATGAAGTAAGCTTGAAGATCATAGTTCCAATGCTTTGTACTTTGTTGCGTAGAGTTGTTGGACACTTTAAGCATGCCCTTCTGATTTTGTATGTTGAGTTTGTGTAGAAGAAATAATTTAGAGACGCAAGGAGAGCTGACTTTGTGATTAAAGCTACTTTATAAGAATGGCAATGTCAACTATGTGCCAAATATGCAAAGATCAATTAGACAATGCTTAAACCAAATGGACCATAGCTCAAATGTTTGTGTAAACATTAAATTATGGTAATATTTGAAAGTTACAAGGCCTGAAAAGTAAGATTATGCAGCACATCATGCCAATTGGATTATGTGTTCTTCAACAAAAACGGCTTGCAATTCAAGAATGAATGCCCAACTTCAGGCCCTTGAATCTCCTAGCTGAAATATGATAAATTCATGCTCTTGGATGATTCAGAAATCTTGTAACACCCTCTACAACATTCATGTTGACCACTTTTGTTAAATCAAACTAGAACTTTATGAAAATTGGCCAAGAAGTTGATATAAAAACCTGACCAAAACTGCTGAAAATTTCACTAAGTGTTTATTCAAAAATGCCATGACTTCATAAATTTATACCATAAAATCCAAGCATTTCTAGAAAAAGTCCTGCTCTACATTGTTTTAGATCTCATTGAGATCTATAACTTTCAAGTTGGAAGTTTTCCTTGAATCATCTTGCATCTTGGTGAAAGAATGGCAAGAATTAATGAAATTGTCATGTAAAAGACACTTAGAAAAATTTCTAAGTCTTGAAAAGTTTTACTTTTCAAGATGAATTTTGACTTTCTTGATTTCTGGATGAACAAGTTTCACATTTTGACATACCTTGATGAATTGTGATCTTTGGAACTTGATTTTGATCAAAAATTGAAAGTTTGACTTGTCAGTGTACAATTGACTTTTCCATCAGTTGACCAAGTTTAAATTATCAATCAATTGATATTGATAAATTTTTTGAGCCATGCCATTAGGTAAAAATGATGTATTTGAATCCTTGATATCATGTCTTGAACTAATAAGTCATTTGTTAGGTCAAAAGTCCAAAATTGAACCTCCTTAGTCAAAACCCAAATTTTGACCATTTTGCCCTTTTGATGATCTGATCAAATTTCTTGAGGAATTATGATCCAAACTTTATCAATTGACATATATGAATTCACCATGTTGATATGGATAAAAAATTATGAAGTTTGACTGCAAATTGACCATAGTTGACTTTTTATCCAGTACAGTTGATTTTAGGTCAACTCATCAATTGACTGAGCAAAAATGTGATCCAATACTTGAAACTTGACATGAGCAATCTTAAGGGTCCAAAATGATCCATGAAAGTCATATAGGGAAATAAAAGTCCATTTGTCTTTGTGCAAACTCAAACCCTAATTTCAGTCATCAGTGCTTAAGGAGGTGCCTTGAGCTGATCAAACCTTGTGTAATCTTGAATTAAAGGAGATCTTGTGAGAGATTAATTGAGAAATGAGAGGGAAAATTTTGGGTTACAACAACAGCCTTGCATAATTTATATAAATTTGGCGCGATGGTACCATTAGAATCGTCTTGAAGAGACAAATTTAATGGTACTGGTCTGGTTTGCTAATTTTACAGTTTGAAGGATTCAATTTGGGGATGGCTAGAGGTTAAAGACGATGACATGTCCGTCTTCAACCAATGACATGAATCCATGTTTTTTTTGAAAAGGATATAATATGCTTACCTTACCATGCGCGTGCCTCGGGAGCCCTTGGACCTGATTACTTTTATGAGTCAGACTTCATCCAACGCGCCACATTTTTTGTTTTATTTTAAAAATGTTGGATCTGGTGTGATATTTAATAAAGACCATGATATCCATAATGCGTCTGATCTATTGGATTATCTTACTAATGCGTTTTGACTCTCATCCATTGGTCCACATTTTTTTTGACTTTGTTTTATTTTCTGATTTTTATATTTAAATTGTTTTAAACTTCAAAAAATCATAGAAAATTCATTCTAAGTCCAAAAAATCTAAAAAATTTATGAAATATATTTTTGATTTTTCTCTTTCTGATTTTTATTTTTTTACAATTTTATTTTGTGTTTTGACATTTTTTTATAAATCTTCACTTTATTTGAATTGTTTTAAATGTTTAAAAATACTTTTATGCATTTTTAAATTCTAAAAAAAAATATGGAATGATACAATTATATTGTGACAAATATTGGTGACCTCATTTATTTTTTATTTCTGACTTTGTTATTTTTATCATTTTTGGTTAATTTTACTCACTTCTTTTAATTTTAAAAATAGTTTCTGACTTTAAAAAATTACCAAAAATTTAACAAAAATATTTGAGTCTATTTCTGATTTTTCTATGACCTTATTTATTTTTTATGAATCAATTTTATTATAGTTGATATTTTTTTCCTTTATTTTCATTTTTATTCATTTTTAAACCCTTTTCAACATATATATTAAATGTAATATTATTTTGTGATTATTTTGCTGGCTGATCTTGGGTTGAATTTTTGATCATGAACTTTGTTAACATCATTGGATATATGGTGTTGAGTCTAACTCCATAAAAATGGATGAATGATTTTAATAATAGTTTGATTAAATTTTAATTCAAATGTGGTTTATATATTCTTTCCCACCCCTCTTCATCTTATCCCTTTCTTATTGCACTAAGTGTTATTGGAGCATGATCTCTATATCATGTCTCAAAATAAATGGTGCATAGATTGCTACCAACCTCAAAATAGGTGCGACTTCTATATAAGTCCACTTATGATTGCTTAACATAGCGTTAAATTTTGTCCCGATTCAAATAAATGATCATTCGTGGCCCAAACCTATGTTTGCAAACTCAAGTATGTTAATTTGATCTCTTTGATCCAATAACCTTGAGTTTCATTGTGTGGAGGATTTGGTTCTACCAATCCTCTAATGGATCTACATCACTTTTGGTCAACGAGGATCACTTAAACATCATTGATCATTAAATTTTATTTTTGAGGATTCCAAAATGGATGATATACTTGACAAAAAGAAAATGAAACTTGTTGTGTGGAGGCTTTGGTTCTACCAATCCTCTAATGAGTTCCGAATGCAAGTTTCAAGATGGTCATCCAACTAACCACTAGTTACTAATAATTGATTTTATTTTGTGTTTTTATTTTATGTTCTTTTATTTTATGCACCATTTATTTTTAGCATTTTCATTTCATGTTATTTTTCATCTTTACTCACTTGAGCCCCTTTATATTCTTGTCATTTTTATTTTGCTCACTTGAGCTTTTCTTTTCTTTTTGAAGATACCTAATAATCAACATGAACCATAAAAAGCTTTAATGATACTTGGACTATTTGGTTACTATCTTTGGCATTATGGAGTATTGGACTTCTTGGCCTATGTTGGAGACCTTGTGACCTCAATTGATATTTTGTCTGGAGGTCTTGGGGTTTACCTCAATACATTGGGTTGTTTGTTTGTTTTGTGTGCGGGTTATTGTGATTACATACTTTATATGTAATCTGGAATTCACCTGTATACAACCGTTACTGTGCCCAATTTTTTTGAAGACTTAATACACTTGAAGTTTGGTTTTCTAAAGAGGTCTAGTATCTTTACTTGTTTGGTTTCAATCCAAAGAATGGGAATCCTATCTTGGCTCATAATGTCAAGTATTGGCTTCTTGTTGGTTAAATGGTTCTTATCCCTAACTTTTCTCAAAAGATTAGACTCTTGTCAATCCTTGTAGAGATGAAAATAACTATACTTCTACAATATGTAGTGAAGTGAGATATTTTCCACTTTGGTATTGAGTGAGGCATTGTTGATTTTAAAATCCAAGCCATATCCTCCAGTTTGAGATGTTGCAAATTCTCCTTTCTCATGATTGTGGGTAGTAAGTATGTTTTCCACACGGACAATAACGATGATGTCTTATCTCATAAAATTAACCAACACACTTGTGTTTTAAAATTTTTAAAGGTGAACTACGTGTACTCTGATCCCCTATTGCATGAAAGGTGGTACGTAAGCACTAAAGATTCGCAACCGCGACGGGTGCAAAAATCATTAAAAAAATACTTCTTTTCTCACCTTCACCATCTATTTTTTATACAACATTTTATAGTCAAAATATACAGATTTTACAAAGAGGTACCTGTGGAGTACCGTAGATGTTTATGGTGATAATACTTTCCCTTTGCATAACCAACCCCCTTATCTTGAATCTTTCCCCCTCTTTTGGGTTACTCGCTCTTTTCCCATTTCTTTGGAAACAATAAAGCATACTGGCGATTTTTATTTTGATCTGTATAAGTCTAGTCAATCTAATGGCTTAGTCTTAAACATTTCTACCGCTACACATGCTTGCCTTGGATTCACAATGCAAAGGCCCATCAGCTTGCCTTTGATCTATAAGGAAAAAGGCCCTTTTCAACTGACCTTTGATTCATAAGGCAGAGGCTTCCTCAGATTTTCCTTCGAACCACTAGGAAAATACTCCCTCTATACTTGCCTTCAGCGTACAAGGAAAAAGTTTCCTCTTCATGCCTACCTCCATTTAACAAAGCACATGATTGCTACATTATGAACACATTGGTGGCCCATTCGAAGAATGCGCAAGGGGTGCATGTAGGCTATTCAAAGGACACACAAATGGTGCCTTGAAGGGGAATACATTTGGTCGATTCGAAGGACATATAAATGGTGCCTTCGAAGGACCTACAATGGGTCCATTCAAAGGACATATAATCGTGGAAAACAATTTTGTTTTGTCTTATGACGGATCTTGGTCCAAGATGCTTAATGGCCAAGGTCCTACAAGCTGTCAGGCTCAAGCCTCCTACACAAGTACATTCATGTCAAAGGAAGCTTGACTGGCCAGAATGAAGTCTTTCGATTGGGATAGTTGGGTATTTTCAGAGCCAATCAAGAACAAGGAAAATAGGGACTCAATCGAAAAGGCCACCGTGATGAGGCTTGGAGCCATTCGAAGGAGGAAACTCAGGGCCAATCGAAGAGCAAGGCTTGAGGGCATTCGAAGGAGCCAAATGTGTCCAGGTTCATCCCAAGACCCAAAAGGGTAGGAATCCCTCAAAAATGGAAATATTTTAATGTCTCTGATTTTGCCTTCAAATCCTAGATAATGGTTGTCCCTTGCCATTTTCATGCATATCACATCCCTATAAATTCAGACCTAAGGATACATTATCAGGGGCGGAGGAAAAAACCATAAAAAATAAAGAAACACTCTTGCCACACTCACACCACCATCCAGCTGCAGGCTGACCGCCGACAAAAACATTTTGGCCTATATATGCATCAGCCAGGCGAAAATCATTCCTCTAAGTACACACACATTTCCCCGTACAAGCCACACGAAGGTTGCAAGAAATACACCAAAGCTGCAAACTCGAAGCACACTTTGCAAGCCATATCCATCCAAAACAAAGAATCCCATTGGTAACAAACCTTTGATCTTAAATTCATCTCATGTGTGATTTAATTTTGATTATTGCATGATGTTTGTGATTGTTAAGTAACAGGATACCTTTGTTAAGGCATGTGAAAAAGATTCCTTCGAATCTCAATCCAGGCATCCATGTCCTTCTGGCTTGTGCAACATGCATGTGGGGATTTCGAATTATATATATATATATGATTCATTTTCTAATGGAATGTTATGATTTTATTTGTACTAACGATTGACCAACAACTCAGATGGCAAAAGGGAATATATGGAATCGAAAGGACCTGGGTTCGATACCCAAGTCATGTATTATGTTTTTCTAACATGGCATATGCAAATCCAGTACTGGTAGTTCCTACGCATGCTCACCACACACCATCAATTCCATGTCATAAGATGCATATCTGATCTGGATCCAATGCCCTGAGCATACAGCCAAACCATGGAATCTCCTGAGGACCTCCCCACTAAATCCAACGGCAGATCTGGGATTCTCTCACTTGGGCCAAGCGAATTTCACTTCATACCCTTTTACTTCTTTTGCAATTAGGCCCGTTTATATTTTTGTTTTGTCTTTATTATCTACTTCTTTTAATTTTGTTTAATTTTTCTTAATCAGTAAAAACAAATAAAATCACAAAAAACATTAGGTTAGTTTCTTTTTTAATTAAGTTAATTTTGTAAATAAATAAATTAATTATTTTAACCTTTTCTTTAAATTAAAATTAAGTAGACTTAGGCTTTGTTTTCTTTGATAAATAAAACAACAAAAATATTTCCTTTCACCTAAGACTTAGACGTTATTTTCAATTCTCGCGTATTTATTTATTTTCGCACTTTTCATATTATTGTAAATTCTCATGGGTTTTAATAGAATAACTAGGACATTTACTGCTTTTATCCCCCCATTTTGGACTTGTAATAACCCCCTCCTCGAAGCCTTGTAATAACGTAGATTTAAATTCCCTCACTTTAAATTCATGTACATATATTATCTTCTTAGGTGTATGCCTAATAGGATTTCATGGCAAGAGCATAAAAGTTAAACGTTAGCAAACCTAACATCAAAGACAAAAATGACTGAATACAACACACTTGCACATATACATCTCTAGGGTATTCCCACTTTGGTAGCCTTAGGAAAACAAAACAGTCATGTCCCTCGAAAGTAGTGACGCTTTAGCAAAGACCCTCGAATCAAAAGATCATAGTCCCTCGATGACCCTACAGTGTTGCCTTTCGGTAAATGATCTAGTCCGTTAAACAAAATTGCTAAAATGTCTCTATATGTTATCTTCATGATTGTACAATGACCCACGAATGTCCCTCATACATCCAAAAGACTATGGCTACCTACTCACTAATAGTAGGCTAGCCTTGTCTAAAGGAAAGGAGGAAAATAACGACTCTTTCGAGTAAAGTAGATAGTTCCTAGATGCTGTGCTAAAAAACAAATTTTCACACTTACATAAAAACAATTTTCAAAAACATTTTCAAATGCTTTATCAACACTCTTGAGGACTGATACAAGAGTTATCATAAAGAAACTCGCCACACTATGGCATTTCAAAAAATACTTTTCAAAACATACGAAGCACAAGGTATTTAAAAAAAAAAAGAGCTAAGCATCTAAGAGCCCGTAAATAACTACAGATGGAAAGGGTGCTAATACCTTCCCTTTCCATAATCTATCCCCCTTACTCAGAAATAATATCGAAAGGTCTTTTTCTATTATTTTCACCCTTTCCTTTTTTGGATAAAAGAAAAGTCGGTGGTGACTCTTGCTTACCACAACATTTGTAAACACAAACACAAAACCAATATAACATTCGGTTCTGCCACCGTATCACATAACTGGTGACTCTGCTGGGGAATTTAAAAAGTGGGGTTACCTTAGAGTTTAGTTAATTCTTCATTTTTATTTACATTGTGTGTTTTGATTGCTTTATCTTTAAGGGTTTTTGCTTGTGTTTTCTTGTAAAGATCCTACACTCGGATCTGGGGGCACCTTTTAGGTAAGTAGCAATAAATCGTGGGGACTGTGCGGGGTATATCGACACAGTTGAAACGATAGCTACGTTGGTGTGACACATTTGTTGGTACCGGTAGCCCTTGAGTAGTCATGGAGAATACAGGGCTGCTGTGTGGTGTCACGAAGCACCAATTGACCTTAGAACCTTTAATTGAACAACTTGGCCATTAAGAAGTAGTGAGATATTCGACTTTGGTGCAGTCTGAAGTTGGTTGATACTCGACACTACACTCATTGAGATCTGACTTCTGGGATATTTTGGTCGCCAATAAAGAGGCTTGTGCTGAAACAATACCAGGTGAAGAAAGATCAGTGATATTGATATTTCCTAGAACCCAGTTACTATTAATAGGACAGCTTGAACCAACTAAATCTTCAAGAGGGTACTTACCTACAAACTCCAAGAAAACCTGAACCTAAGGCTACTTGTGTGACTTGTTTGCTTTCATTTCCTAACAACTTGAACTCATTGCAGGGCTTTATTTGTACTCCTTACAGGACTTTTTTGTAGTCATTGTCCAAATGATTTGGATTTCCTGCAAGACATACTTGTCTTCATCACCCTACATTTTTTCTTGACACAGAGTACACATCATAGAATCATACCATAGCATTTCCTTAACCATTTTAAGGATCTCAAGGGTATGTGATGCAGATTATGATGAACTAGACGTCTACCAAGGGCCAAGGGAAATTATTTTCCTCTAGCCAATGCCGTCAAAAGATCCAGGCACGATAACTTAAGTTAGAGGATATGACCCACTCGACAAGGTGAGCTTGATTCTCGTAGAAGGACATTCAACAATATGAAGTTCTTCAATCAAAGTTGTAGTCAACTCCTAACATCTTCTTGTGTTTACCCCATGAGATCCTTGAAAACATCGCATAAGCATACCATACATGTCATTGCATAGCAAGTATTTCAAGACAGGTTTCTTATCTTTTCACTATTTATTTCAGCAAAAGAAATGGCTCTTGAACAGACAGTGAAAGACTTTCAAGCTCAAAACGCTCAGTTCCAACAAATGTTCTTGGCTCTGGATAAGAAGTGGGAAGAATTGAAAGCTCTCGTCATCAAAGAGAAGAAGAAAAAGGCAAATAAATTGGCTGGCGTCTTAAATATAGGAAGAAGACTTAGAGGACCAGCCAAGAGAGCTCTAGATCTCTCAACTCCATTAAATGAGGGGGATAATCATGAAGATGATAACAACCCGAGGACTGATGAAGATGAAGCTGATTACTCTAAGGAACAATATCCTCCTGCTGATGATAAATACAAACAACTGGAGGATCGTCTCAGTGCTTTGGAGATTCAGCACGTACCTGGCTTGGACATTGAAGAGTTAGGGCTGGTTTCTGGAGTGGTCATACCACCAAAGTTCAAAGTCCCTACATTTTCTAAGTATGATGGTATCTCCTGTCCTAAGTTGCACTTGAGGTCATATGTCAGGAAGATTCAACCTCACACTGCTGACCGGAAGTTATGGGTCCATTTCTTCAAAGAAAATTTGGTTGGAACTCAAATTGAGTGGTTCTATTAGTTAGAAGGAACCCACATTCATACCTGGGAGGACTTGGCTGCTGCTTTTTACAAGAAGTACCAATACAATGCTGACCTGGCACCAACTCGAGTTCAATTGTAGAATATCTCCATAGGCTCAAGAGAAGGGTTCAAGGAATATGCACAAAAATGGAGAGATTTAGCTGGCAGGGTGCAACCTCCTCTAATTGATCGGGAAATGGTAGACATGTTCATGGGTACTCTGACAGGCTCGTTCTTCAATCTGCTGATTGGGAGTTCTTCATCCGGTTTTATAGAGATAGTTTTGATTGGGGAGAGGATCGAAAGCGGTATCAAGAGTGGGAAAATTCCGATGGCCGCATCTTCTATTGCTGAGAAGAGGCCATTTTGGGGTAGAAAGGAAATTAATGTTGTCCACGGTCATAGGGGCCATAGTAAAAAGGACTGCCATCAGTCAGTGGGAGTGGTGCTAATCTCTAATCTTACACCTGTTCAATAATGACAGGGCAATAGGTGTAGGGTAAAGTACCAAGAAAGGAAGTACGCTAAGATTAATATTCCATTGTCTCAAGCGTTACAACATTTGATGAAAGTGGAACTGATTACACTAAAGGATCCTCCTCAAAACCCCGATACCTCCTCTCTTAAATACAATCCAAATGTAAGATGTGCCTATCATTCTGATAGTCCTGGACACGACACTAACAACTGTTAGACTTTGAAGAACAAGATTCAAGATTTGATCGACAACAGAGAGATTGAATTTGACCCTCCTAAGGCTCCCAATGTGATCATTGCTCCCATGCCAAATCATGGCCAAAATTGAGAGCGTCTATTTCATTTGAATTATCAGTTGTAATTTCTTTGTTTGCTTAAAACATTTATCTTTATATCAGACTTTGGTTATTCATATTAATGCATCACATATGTTTTGTCTTGAATTATTTCATTCATTATATTCAAACTGTGTTTTTACTTCCTTTTTGTGATATTCAATTATTGATTAAAAGCTATAAGCCTTTAGAGGGAGGATGACAAAAACGATACCACAATCTCATACAATGTGCTTTTGAACAGACCTTGCTGATGATGTACATGCGTTATTTCAAATCCTAAACATTGGAGTTATAAGGAAGATAATCCCTAGTCAACCCCGTTGAGCCTAAGAAGCAAGAGTTTTTCTTTTCACACAAAATTAAAACCCTGAATCATAACCTGGGGCAGGGTAGTTTTATCAGTTAATTCAGATGTGCATTCATTCGCAAGCTCTACCTTCATACACGATAAATAGTGTAGAATATTCCCTCTAAAAGATGGTGATGGTTCCACATAATCGTCAAGACAGGAAGTCATTATCTCTCAAAAGAAAAAGCCCGCTAAGTCGAAACCTATGAAGGACACTTAATAAAAAAATTGGGGTATCCCGCTGACTGTAATCACAAAAGAAACAGTTCAGGAAAAAGTAGGGATAACAGAATAAATATAAATAGGTCCTACAAATCCTCAAGAAAAAAGGAAAAGGTTACAAAAATGACTGTCTTCTCAAACAAGCGTTCAATTTCCGAACAATCACCAAGTATTAGAGCAAAGAGTCCAGACTCAACTTAGATCCAAACACACAATAAACTGAGCTTAGGACCGAAGAACACCACGAAGAACGAGATGGGTACAAATAAATTTCAAACCTTTATTCTTTGTTTCTTAAACCGTGAACCAGTCCATGTTACAACCCTTAAAAGTCCTAGCTGAAGTATGGGTTAGTTCGAAAGCATACTGTTACAAAAGGTATCCTAACTCCTGTAGGACTTGCTACAAATCCTGAGTTCATATCACAGTCTTACAAAAAAAATTTATTTTACTAAAAAAATAATTTTCAAACTTCAAGACAAACATAAGCTTTGCATTCTTCTATATCATTGTTTCAATATGACTATTTGTTCAAGCAGCAGAGAAGTTCGCACAATGGATATTCGATGAACAGAAATCCTCTCAGTGGACAGAATCACCTCAGATGGAAGGACATTCCAGTAATAGGTGTTGTACCCCAAAATTTGCCCTCCCATATTCTTCAGAAATTGCCAAGTCAAGCTTCAAAATCTCCCTAGAGGTTGCACAGTTCAAGGGCCTCCAAACAGTCAAAATTAGGGTTTTAGTTCTGATCAAGAAAATGAAGTTTCCAAGGGTCCAATCAAGTCTCACATGCCTACAAATATGGTCAAGTATCCTCATATCAAGTTTCAAGACTTACAACACAAAATTGCACAGTCAAAACCTTAATTGCACTACAGTCAACTGTAGGGGCAAAATGGTCATTTGACAGTCAAAAGTTCAAATTTTTGGTCAACATCTCTTTTTGAAGCCACAAACATCATTTGATCAATGCTTGATCATGATTCTCAAAGCTAGGCTCAAAAATCATCAAGATGCAAAAGTTTCCTTATTTGGACAGCTGAAAAGTCAACTGTAAATTGACCAGGGCATAACTTTCACATGGATTATCAGAAAAATTCCATCCAAAGCTCATTTTGAAGAGAAAGACATTTCCTACAACCCATATTCATACTTCAAGTCCAAGAAATGCTCTCACAAAAAGTTATCAATTTCAACATTATAGGTCATTTTCAAAAGTCAACAAAAAGGGACTTTAAGTCAAAGGCCATAACTTGAGATTGGTAAATAAAAATGACATGGGACCAAAGGAATTGGTTAGGGGACTCAAATACCTTTCCAAAATGTCACAGAACATGAGCAAATCTTAAAAATTGAGCAAGTTATGCCTTGTGGAAGTTGGGAAATTTTTGGATATTTTGAAAAGTCAACATTGATTCAAATGACCTAAAATTGCTAATGGGCCTCTTTTTCTTCCACAATTCATCATCCAAGGCATGTGCACGACCACTTGGCCCAAAGGGAAGTTTTTCTTCATTTATTTATTTATTTATTTGGATTTTATTATTAATAATTCATTTAAATTAATTAAATACATGGAAAATACTAAACCTAATTTATCAAATCTTTTTGTACATGTAATAGGTTCAAAAATTCGTGCATAATCAAATATGGAAAGAATTGAAGAGAATTGGTCATGATTGGTACAAAATAGCATGGAAAATATTGAAAAAAGATCTTGAAAAATCAAATCTTCCAAACCATGAATGCAAAGGTTTTGGATCAAGTTTTCAACCCTAAATCATTCATACATAAGTACCAAACGCAACCCTAATGCCATGGACCAAAAAAGCTGCGCAAAACCCCATTATCAAACTCAAGCTTTTTTGCAAAAAATTCCAATTCTGAAAACCTAGTTCTAGGGTGATTCAAGGCCAAATAGTGGTTCCATTAGCTTCCTTAAGGATCACAGAACGTGTTCCAATCATTCCCTAAGTCCCATACTCAAGAAAACGCGAAATCACCATTGAAGTTGGTAAGGAAAATTTCAGAATCGTTTTCCATCATTCATGCATTTTTAACATGTTTCATTATTGTTTTTGTGTTTAGAGTGATGTTTGCAAGCTAACTGCATAGTTTGATTGAAGTTTCATACCAAAACGAAGAATCCACCATGGCCGTATCTTAGGGTTTGCAGAACTGTGAATTAGGGGTTTTAAAATATGGAAAAATTGGAGCTCGAAACCTAGGCCATTCAATTCAGTGCGCTTGGACGGAGAGAATGAGGCCATCACGCTCAATTTATGGAGCCCCAGGGGCTATTCGCTATTTTCTCTAATGATGCCTTTTAGAACGGTGTAAAAACCGTTGCCTATGTTTGTTATATTTTCAGGAAAAATAAACCAAGGAAGAAGAAGGATGCGTGGCCATCAGCAATTGGCTGGTTTAAAAATCGCGCGCTAAAACATCATTAATGTTTGGTTTTATTTTATATTAGTTGTTTGATATCAAATGTACAAACGCGTTGAGTGGAACAGTTGGTAGAATGCATCGCTGGTAATCTCTAGGACCTGGGTTCGAGCCCCAAGTCCTCACTCCCTTTCATATTTTTCTTCACATAATGTTCATATGCAGTTTCAGTAGTGGTGTCCACCATGCACCTACAAAATCAAACTGTCCACGCGTCATAGGGCATTCAATCAAAGGCCAGGATCTGGGGGAACATGATGCACTCTAGTCAACGCGTATACACGCTAGTGTCAGAGTCAACGAGGCCATGCTGATTTGGGCTCAAAATTGATGGGCTTCACCTCCAAAATTAGGGGCAGACCCCCTAGGTTTGCAATCTTTTCATTCCTTTATTTTTTTATTATGTTTATTTTCTTTTAATTATTGTTTTATTTATTAAATTAATATTTTTATAATATATAAAAAACACCATAAAAAACCAGAAAAGATCAAAAAATAATAAATATTTTATTTTAGTATTTTTATAAATAAATTGCATTAATTAATTTTAGTTTTAATTTAGGGTTTAATTGTAATATTTTCATAATAAAAATCTAAAATTGATAGAATTAGGGTTTATGATAATTTTTATTCCTTTTTATTTTTCTTTCATAATAATTAAAATATTAAATATTTATTTTTGTAATTAAATTGCATGTAAATTAATTAGGGTAATTTTAGGTTAAAATTTAATCTTCTTTTTAATAAATTAAAAACAACTAGAATTAGGGTTAGCATTTATTTTAATTAATTCTTTTTTCATTAAAATCATAAAATACCAAAAAAATACCAAAAAAAAAAACAATTTCTTTTCTTTTCTTAATTAATTAATTTCATCATTTAATTTAATTTTGCAAAAAGGGTCCAACGCCCTCGTCTTAGTTCTTATTTAATTCGCATATTTATTTTATTTCTTATAATTTTGATGTATCTCTCCCAAGGCCTTGTAAATTAATTTGTTGCACTTTTAATTCTTTATTTTTCTGTCAAATCGGGTTCTGGAAATTTTGGCGATGTGGACCCGCGCCTTTTGTAATAGCTTTAGAACTTTTACTTTTCGCAATTTTTAACTGTTAATCAAGGCATGAAAGAATGTATGGACAAAAATAAAAACAAACGCTAGATCACCAATAACATGACAAAAGACAAAAATATCTGAAAACGACACACAAATCACACACCACCCCTAGGGTACGCTTCACTGTTGCCTTGCCTCTCGAAAGGTGATCGTCGAGTAGAGGATGTCTTAGTAAGTCCTCATGATCCGGGAACCTGGCATGAGGGTAGCTTCTAAGGTGTCTTCCTATTGCTCCGGTGATCACCATGTCCCGAACCTCGAATTGACCCGAACACCTCCAACGGTGGTGCTACCTACCTCTCAATGGTGGGATGGCACTACTTTAAAGGACATTTACACAGACGAATTCCTTAGGGTAGGTAGGTTCTCATAGATACTTGCTCTAAATTTCAAACAAAATTCAAAAGTACTTTTCACACCGACACCTTTTCAAAAGCTTTCGAAAGCAATTTTTCAAACACTCTTGAGGACCGATACAAGAGTCGAACTGGAATTTTCAAAGAAACTTTTTTTAAAACCCACAGTTGAAAAGCAAACAAACCATTTTGAAAACACAATGAGCAAGTATCTAAGAGCCCATGGATAACCATGGATAGAAAGGGTGCTAACACCTTCCCTTTCTATAACCTACCTCCCGAACCGAGAGCAATCTCTATAAGGAATTTTTCTGTGCTTTTGTACTTTCCATTTGGAGAAAATAAAAGACGGTGGCGACTCTTGCTTACCGCGACATTTCGCGAACCAGCTTTAAACAGTCAGTTCCAGATCCACCGATCACAGAACTGGCGACTCTGCTGGGGAAATTTATAAAGTGAGGTGTACCTTAGGGTTAGTTCATAACTGTGTTTTCAATTGTATTGATTTGTGTGCTTTAAATTGTGGGTTGCTTGGGAGTTCTATAGATCCTAACCCGGATCTGGGGGATACCTTCTTAGAAAGTAGCAACAAGGTTGTGAGGGAACTGTGTGGGGTATACCAACATGGTTGAAACAGTCTGCTACGTTGATGTGGCACTTTGGTGTGTACCAGTAACCCTTGAGTTCAGTCAAGGAGAGTACGGGGCCTCTGCGTGGTGTCGTGAAGCATCAACAGACCTTAGGAACCTTAATTAAACTATCTTGGCCTCTTTAGGGTAGTGAGATAACTGACTTTGGTGCAGTCTGAGGTTGGTTGATACTCGATACTACACTCAATTGAGGGTTGCTTTCCTGGAATATTTCGGTCGCCAGTTCAGTGGCTAAATCGAAACGATGAACAATGAAAGCAATCACGTGATATTGGGATCCTTAGAACCCGGTTACTTTGATAGGACAGGTTGAACCCACCAACTTCAAGAGGGTACTGCCCAGACCCCATGCTGGCCTAAACTCTAAGGGTTTCTCTTGTGTGACTTGTGTGCCTTCGTACTTGACTATTTGCATGCTTGTTGTCTGACACTTGAGCTTCTTGCAGGTTTTGTTTATATTCCTTAACTAGGACTCATAACAGGGTTTACTGAATTTCCTACAGGTTCTATTCATAGTCCTTAACTAGGACTCTTAACAAGGCTTACTAGGTTTCTTGCAGGTTTTGTTTATAGTCCTTAACTAGGACTCATAACAAGGTTTACTTGAGTTTCTTGCAGGTTTCTGTTTATAGTCCTTAATAAGGGCTCATAACAGGGTTTATTCATATTACCCCATGCATCATGACATCATACCATTGCATACATCCTAACCCATTTCAAGGATCTCAAGGGCTTGTGATGCAGGTCATGATGAATCAAACATCTAGCAAGGGGCAAAGAGGATTTATTTTCCTCTAGCCAAAGTTGTCAGGGGCTATGACCCACTGGATATGGTGAGCCTTTGACCCTTGGAAGAAAGACTCTCAACAAATACGAAGTTCTTTCAATCAAGCTACCGGATCCAGATGCTAACCAATTTTCTTGTTTACCCCGCGAGGTCCTTGAAAACATTGCATGCATGTCATACACACCATTACATAACAGGTATCTTTGTTGCAGGTCACTTACCTTTCTCGCTGTTTATTTCAGCAATGGCCTTCCAACCAGATAACCAGGACCTTCTCGCTCAAGAGACTCAGTTCAGGGAAATCCTCCTGAATCTATCCAAGGGGCAGAAGGAGCTAAGGACACTTCTCATGGAGACTTTTGTCAGGAACAGTGCTGAGGATGAAAGGCTGAAACACCTACAAGCTGAGGTGGATGCATTGAAGGTCCAGATGCTGGGGCAGGTGACTGCCATTCAAGGGTTAGCTCAAAGACAAGATGAGCTCTGGTTTCTCGTCAACCAACTGCTTCAGGGAAACCAACTGGGGCAAAAGTCTAAGGGTAAAAAGCCAGTCATCGTTCAACCACCTTTGAGACAAGGAGGTAAGGGGAGAGCTCCTCAAATGGCTCCAGTGTCACAAATTCAACATCATAACCAACAAAAGAGCGAGAGAAGGCAGTTCACTCGGCTCAACAGGACCTTATCCCAGATATTGCCACAGTTGCTGGAGACCAAGCTGGTAACTCTAAAAGAAGCTCCGAAGAGCCAAAATACAACGTCACCGAAGTATAACCCCAACGCCCGCTGCGCTTATCACTCTGACAGCCCGGGGCATACTACAGATGATTGTTGGAGCTTGAAAAATAAGATCCAAGACATGATCGACGCTGGAGAGATTCAGTTTAAAGTACCCAAGACTCCCTACGTGATCACCGCTCCCTTGCCTAAACATGGCTAAGATTGAGAAATTTTTGTTCATTCGAATGTTCAAGTTGCAATTTTCTTTTGTTCAAACATTTACTCATGTTAAACATTGTTATTTCATTAATGCATCGCATATGTCTGTTCTGAAACAATATATTCGTATTCACTAAATGCAAATTATTTTCATATTTTTTCTGATGTCAACTCTTGATCTAAAATTCTAAGCCTCTTGAGGGAGGATGACGAAAACGATATCGCGATCATTACAGTATGCTTTTGAATAGACCCCGCTGATGAGGTACAGGCATTGTTTCAATCCCTAAACACTAGAGTTATAAGGATGATAATCCCTCGTCAACCCCTCTGAGCCAAAGAAGTAGGAGTTTTTCTTTTCGAAAATTTGAAACCCTTAATCATAACCTGGGGCAGGGTAGTCTCTCAGCTGATCCAAGTGCATAACGAATGGCACCAAAGAGGTCCTTACAAAACGAAGAAAGACAGTGATGGTTCCGAATAATCAATAAAGAAAGGCAGTCATTATCTCAAAAAATAAAAAACCCATTAAGTCAAAACCCATGAAGGAGACTTACAAAACTGGGGCATCCCGCTGACTGTAATTCCAAAAAAGGAAACAGTTCAGGCAAAAAAGAAAGGGATAACAAAAATAAATAAAAAAGAGGTCATACAAACCCTCAACAAAAAAGGAAGGACTGCCTATTCAAAATAAGTTATCAATATCCGAATCATCACCGCAAAATCAGAGCAAAGACTCAAACAAGGTCTAACGTATGATCAGCTGAGTTTAGGTTTGGAGAACATCACGAAGAGCGGGTGGGTACAAATAATTTGAGCCTTTATCCTTTGTTTCTTAAACCGTGAACCAGGCCACGTTATAACCCATAAAAGTCCTAGCTGAAGCATGGGTTGGTTCGAAAGCATATTGTGACGAAAGGTATCCTGACTCCTTAAGGCTCGCAATAAAATAACGAGTTGACATCACGTTTTACAAACAATCACTTGTTTTATGAAAAAAGAATGCATTTTCAAAATCTTCAAGACAGACATAGGTTTTTCATTTTTAACATAACTTTGTTTGCATATGACTTTTTGTTTGAACAGTATAGAAGTTCGCACGACGAATGCCTAATGAACAGAAGTACCTCCAATCAAGGGGGCAGACATGACCGTGGTCCATTATCTGGGGCAGTCCAATCAAGATTCGGAGAATCTCTCAAAGGCCAAATATCCTGGGGCAAGTCTCCGCCTGAGTCACTTGGGGCATTCCAACAATAAATCTTGCCTGATCAAACACTCTCTGGTGGCATGACAAAACACCTCTAACAGGGGCAACTCCCTACATTCTGAGAACATGGACATAGTCGAAAAGATACTACGCAAAATCAAAGACCCGCTAGGTTGACATACCTAGGCAAAAATAAAGGGCTTCCCGGCGAACCAAAAGGGTTCGGGCAAAAGTAAAGGATGAAATAAAAAAAATCTGTACACCCGGCAAGTCGAAAACCTGAAAAGGCGGCTTGGGCAAAAATGGGTATCCCGGTGGACCGAAAACCCGAAAGGGCAGTCCAGGCAAAAATTAGGGATCAAAGCGTACGACTATGTCCCGTCATCTTGTCATCTGCCTACTTGAAGAAGGCTTGACCCTCAACAACTATCAGCACCTCACAGGTCCTCCTCTCCCACTTCAGAAACTGGGGAAATAAGGAGTTGTCCAAGCAATCTAATTGTTCTATCCTCCAAGGTACCAAGGTAGGTTCGGCTAAAGAACATAACCAGTACATCCCAATTCCCCAGAGAGTGAGCCAGCAAGTTAGTACACTCTCTCCAAGTTATACAATCAAACCTTAAGAAAGTTGGGTATCCTCCAGCAAATCTTAACATTCCCCGGCAGTATATATTCTTAACAAGCATCCCCGGCAATCTTGGTCTAAAGATTGTTCCCCGGCGGCATACCAAACAGTCAAAGGAATCACTTCCCCCGCAGTTCAAAACTTCCCCAGGAGTGTCCAATCCAGTTCCCCGGGAAGGTTGGAATCCATCTCCTCAAGCAGTAAGCTTATCCCCAGTAGATTCTGGAAGCTTATCCCTCGCAGAGCACGAACGCGTCTCCCGGATTTATTCAAAGAGTTATTTCCTTACCAGGATATAACTGGGTTATCCTCAGCCAAAAGCCACGGAAAGAGCGTCCTCGACGAAGTTCTCTTACCCCCAGCGAAGTCTATCAGCACTTCCAACACAACAAGAGTATCCCCAGCAAGTTATTATCAACAACCCAGAAAAGTATCTCCCTCCCCACAGATTATTGCTTCCCAGCAAGATCGTCAGGGTACTTTTCTCCCCGCAGAGCATTCCATTCGCCAAGTTTATTCCTCAATGGAGTTATCTTCTCCTACCGGTATTCTTGCAGTTATCATCCCCAGCGGAAGTAAAATCTATTCTCCAACATCAGCCCAGGATATGACTTCCCGGCACCCGACAAGGATTTACTTTCCTAGACGAAAACATACGTTCCTAAACATCACATACATCATTATAGCATGCATAGACGCATCATATCTTACAAATCTCATCTATGTTGAGAACATCATTGCTTGGTCCATATCATGCATTGCATATGACTGACCTTTACCTTTCAGGAAAGATTCAGCTAAATTCTCAATCATATTTCAAAACTCTAAGACCTTATCTGGTTCAGTTAATCGACCCCAAACAGATTTTTCTGATGAAGACTCAGCAGAAGTTATCAAAGGTTTTTCTCAATGAATGTTATTGAGATTATAATTTCCTATGGTTCTCTCCCCAATGTTGCGGAGATGATAATTCCATTCCAGGTTTTTCTCAATGAATGTTATTGAGATTATAATTTCCTATGGTTCTCTCCCCAATGCTGCGGAGATGATAATTCCATTCCAGGTTTTTCTCAAACGTCCGCTTTTGAGATTATAATTTCCTATGGTTCTCTCCCCAATCCTGCGGAGACGATAATTCAATTCCAGGTTTTTCTCAAACGTCCGCTTTTGAGATTATAATTTCCTATGGTTCTCTCCCCAATCCTGCGGAGACGATAATTCCATTCCAGGTTTTTCTCAAACGTCCGCTTTTGAGATTATAATTTCCTATGGTTCTCTCCCCGATCCTGCGGAGACGATAATTCCATTCCAGGTTTTTCTCAAACGTCCGCTTTTGAGATTATAATTTCCTATGGTTCTCTCCCCGATCCTGCGGAGACGATAATTCCATTCCAGGTTTTTCTCAAACGTCCGCTTTTGAGATTATAATTTCCTATGGTTCTCTCCCCAATCCTGCGGAGACGATAATTCCATTCCAGGTTTTTCTCAAACGTCCGCTTTTGAGATTATAATTTCCTATGGTTCTCTCCCCAATCCTGCGGAGACGATAATTCCATTCCAGGTTTTTCTCAAACGTCCGTTTTTGAGATTATAATTTCCTATGGTTCTCTCTCCAATCCTGCGGAGACGATAATTCCATTCCAGGTTTTTCTCAAACGTCCGCTTTTGAGATTATAATTTCCTATGGTTCTCTCCCCGATCCTGCGGAGACGATAATTCCATTCCAGGTTTTTTTCAAACGTCCGCTTTTGAGATTATAATTTCCTATGGTTCTCTTCCCGATTCTGCGGAGACGATAATTCCACTCCAGGTTTTTCTCAATGTTTGCCTTTGAGATTATAATTGCCTATGGTTCTCTTCCCGATCCTGCGGAGGTGGTAATCCCAAGATTTTCTCAACGATTGCTGTTGAGGTTAAAGTCACCCAAGGTTCTCTCACCGTTACCGTTGAGGTAGTAACCATCCCTGGTTCATTCATCATCTTTTGAAACTCCAGATCCAGCTCCTGTAACCAGTCAGGACACATCTATACAAAGAATTTGAAAACCAGATCCTGCAACATGTCAGGTACTCATTTTTCTTTTGCAGGTACGCAAGTTCTCGCTAAGGAATCTCTTACGCGATCAACCTCCAGATGGCATCTATAAGCCCATCATCCTATCCATCAATCTCCAAATGGCATCTATAAGCCCATTCCCATCATCACACTCCTACTATGTGAGCGCAAATTTTTGGGCACTCTAGTGTTCAATCATCTTCTACCCTCGGATTACGAAAGGCACGTCAGCCAATCTGCATCCTCAGGTCTAAGAAGATTGAACAGGGGCAACTGTTGTACCCAAAAATTTTCCCTCTCATATTCTTCAGAAATTGCCAAGTCAAGCTTCAAAATCTCCCTAGAGGTTGCACAGTTCAAGGGCCTCCAAACAGTCAAAATTAGGGTTTTGGTTCTGATCAAGAAAATGAAGTTTCCAAGGGTCCAATCAAGTCTCACATGCCTACAAATATGGTCAAGTATCCTCATATCAAGTTTCAAGACTTACAGCACAAAATTGCACAGTCAAAACCCTAATTGCTCTACAGTCAACTGTAGGGGTAAAATGGTCATTTGACAGTCAAAAGTTCAAATTTTTGGTCAACATCTCTTTTTGAAGCCACAAACATCATTTGATCAATGCTTGATCATGATTCTCAAAGCTAGGCTCAAAAATCATCAAGATGCAAAAGTTTCCTTATTTGGACAGCTGAAAAGTCAACTGTAAATTGACCAGGGCATAACTTTCACATGGATTATCAGAAAAATTCCATCCAAAGCTCATTTTGAAGAGAAAGACATTTCCTACAACTCATCTTCATACTTAAAGTCCAAGAAATGCTCTCACAAAAAGTTATCAATTTCAACATTATAGGTCATTCTCAAAAGTCAACAAAAAGGGACTTTAAGTCAAAGGCCATTACTTGAGATTGGTAAATCCAAATGACATGGGACCAAAGGCATTGGTTAGGGGACTAAAATACCTTTCCAAAATGTCCAAGAACATGAGAAAAGCTTAAAAATTGAGCAAGTTATGCCTTGTGGAAGTTGGGAAATTTTTGGATATTTTGAAAAGTCAACATTGATTCAAATGACCTAAAATTGCTAATGGGCCTCTATTTCTTCCACAATTCATCATCCAAGGCATGTGCACGACCACTTGGCCCAAAGGGAAGTTTTTCTTTATTTATTTATTTATTTATTTGGATTTTATTATTAATAATTCATTTAAATTAATTAAATACATGGAAAATACTAAACCTAGTTTATCAAATCTTTTTGTACATGTAATAGGTTCAAAAATTCGTGCATAATCAAATATGGAAAGAATTGAAGAGAATTGGTCATGATTGGTACAAAATAGCATGGAAAATATTGAAAAAAGATCTTGAAAAATCAAATCTTCCAAACCATGAATGCAAAGGTTTTGGATCAAGTTTTCAACCCTAAATCATTCATACATAAGTACCAAACGCAACCCTAATGCCATGGACCAAAAAAGCTGCGCAAAACCCCATTATCAAACTCAAGCTTTTTTGCAAAAAATTCCAATTCTGAAAACCTAGTTCTAGGGTGATTCAAGGCCAAATAGTGGTTCCATTAGCTTCCTTAAGGATCACATTACGTGTTCCAATCATTCCCTAAGTCCCATACTCAAGAAAACGCGAAATCACCATTGAAGTTGGTAAGGAAAATTTCAGAATCGTTTTCCATCATTCATGCATTTTTAACATGTTTCATTATTGTTTTTGTGTTTAGAGTGATGTTTGCAAGCTAACTGCATAGTTTGATTGAAGTTTCATACCAAAACGAAGAATCCACCATGGTCGTATCTTAGGGTTTGCAGAACTGTGAATTAGGGGTTTTAAAATATGGAAAAATTGGAGCTCGAAACCTAGGCCATTCAATTCAGTGCGCTTGGACGGAGAGAATGAGGCCATCGCGCTCAATTTATGGAGCCCCAGGGGCTATTCGCTATTTTCTCTAATGATGCCTTTTAGAACGGTGTAAAAACCGTTGCCTATGTTTGTTATATTTTCAGGAAAAATAAACCAAGGAAGAAGAAGGATGCGTGGCCATCAACAATTGGCTGGTTTAAAAATCGCGCGCTAAAACATCATTAATGTTTGGTTTTATTTTATATTAGTTGTTTGATATCAAATGTACAAACGCGTTGAGTGGAGCAGTTGGTAGAATGCATCGCTGGTAATCTCTAGGACCTGGGTTCGAGCCCCAGGTCCTCACTCCCTTTCATATTTTTCTTCACATAATGTTCATATGCAGTTTCAGTAGTGGTGTCCACCATGCACCTACAAAATCAAACTGTCTACGCGTCATAGGGCATTCAATCAAAGGCCAGGATCTGGGGGAACATGATGCACTCTAGTCAACGCGTATACACGCTAGTGTCAGAGTCAACGAGGCCATGCTGATTTGGGCTCAAAATTGATGGGCTTCACCTCCAAAATTAGGGGCAGACCCCCTAGGTTTGCAATCTTTTCATTCCTTTATTTTTTTATTATGTTTATTTTCTTTTAATTATTGTTTTATTTATTAAATTAATATTTTTATAATATATAAAAAACACCATAAAAAACCAGAAAAGATCAAAAAATAATAAATATTTTATTTTAGTATTTTTATAAATAAATTGCATTAATTAATTTTAGTTTTAATTTAGGGTTTAATTGTAATATTTTCATAATAAAAATCTAAAATTGATAGAATTAGGGTTTATGATAATTTTTATTCCTTTTTATTTTTCTTTCATAATAATTAAAATATTAAATATTTATTTTTGTAATTAAATTGCATGTAAATTAATTAGGGTTAATTTTAGGTTAAAGTTTAATCTTCTTTTTAATAAATTAAAAACAACTAGAATTAGGGTTAGCATTTATTTTAATTAATTCTTTTTTCATTAAAATCATAAAATACCAAAAAAATACCAACAAAAAAAAAACAATTTCTTTTCTTTTCTTAATTAATTAATTTCATCATTTAATTTAATTTTGCAAAAAGGGTCCAACGCCCTCGTCTTAGTTCTTATTTAATTCGCATATTTATTTTATTTCTTATAATTTTGATGTATCTCTCCCAAGGCCTTGTAAATTAATTTGTTGCACGTTTAATTCTTTATTTTTCTGTCAAATCGGGTTCTGGAAATTTTGGCGATGTGGACCCGCGCCTTTTGTGATAGCTTTAGAACTTTTACTTTTCGCAATTTTTAACTGTTAATCAAGGCATGAAAGAATGTATGGACAAAAATAAAAACAAACGCTAGATCACCAATAACATGACAAAAGACAAAAATATCTGAAAACGACACACAAATCACACACCACCCCTAGGGTACGCTTCACTGTTGCCTTGCCTTTCGAAAGGTGATCGTCGAGTAGAGGATGTCTTAGTAAGTCCTCATGATCCGGGAACCTGGCATGAGGGTAGCTTCTAAGGTGTCTTCCTATTGCTCCGGTGATCACCATGTCCCGAACCTCGAATTGACCCGAACACCTCCAACGGTGGTGCTACCTACCTCTCAATGGTGGGATGGCACTACTTTAAAGGACATTTACACATACGAATTCCTTAGGGTACGTAGGTTCTCATAGATACTTGCTCTAAATTTCAAACAAAATTCAAAAGTACTTTTCACACCGACACCTTTTCAAAAGCTTTCGAAAGCAATTTTTCAAACACTCTTGAGGACCGATACAAGAGTCGAACTGGAATTTTCAAAGAAACTTTTTTTAAAACCCACAGTTGAAAAACAAACAAACCATTTTGAAAACACAATGAGCAAGTATCTAAGAGCCCATGGATAACCATGGATAGAAAGGGTGCTAACACCTTCCCTTTCTATAACCTACCTCCCGAACCGAGAGCAATCTCTATAAGGAATTTTTCTGTGCTTTTGTCCTTTCCATTTGGAGAAAATAAAAGACGGTGGCGACTCTTGCTTACCGCGACATTTCGCGAACCAGCTTTAAACAGTCAGTTCCAGATCCACCGATCACAATAGGCCTTTCATATTCAAGGGGAATAGCATGGTGTCCAGCTGATATGGGGAAGTCAAATCAAGATTTGAGGAGTCTCTCAAAAATGCCAAATAGCCAGGGGAAGATATCCATCTGAATCACTTGGGGTATTGGACATGAAATAGAGTAATGAATCATGTGTGATCAAGCAAACATTTTCTGGCAGTGTGGCAACACTTACTACTATAGACAGTGACAATTTTCAACACCCCGTGAACACGGACATAGTCCGAAAATACTACACATGAATAAAGATCCGTTAGGTTGACTGGCGTAGGCAAAACTAAGGGCATCTCGGCGAACCAAAAGGGTTCGGGCAAAAATTAAGGATATACATGTGAAAAATATGTGCACCCGGCAAGTTAAAAACCTGAAAAGGCGGCTTGGGCCAAAAAGGGTATCCCGATGGACTGAAAATATGAAAAGACAGTCCAGGCAAAAGTTAGGGATTAAAGCATACGACTATGTCCCATCATATCGTCACTTGTCTATCAGTAGAAGACTTATCACCCTGATTAACATCTACTCGAGACTCCATGATTTGGGATAAAATTCAAACCATCCATAAAATCCCGCAGATAATTTCTTCAGCAAATACAGAAGCAGGGGCATCCTACTATAAGATCACTACTATATTCTCAGCATACATCCCAATGAGGTAAAGTGTTCTTATATCCCCAACAGAGCAAAAATATCCAATTACTGCTCCAAAAAAAAATCCACCAATGAAGTCGCCAAGCTTCTTAGGATTTCCCAGTAGGATTTCACAAAATCCCCAAACAGTGCACTGAGTTTTCCTTCCCCAACAGAGTTTCTTTCTCTAATAACGGAAATTCGTCTCCTGGCATTTCAACTTCAAACAAAATTTGAAGACCTACATTCTTTATCCCCAACAACAATCGGGGATTTAATTTCCCTAATTCTATAGCACTGTAATAGAACAGCTGATACGTTCGTACATTACATTCATGCATCATTCTACAAACATCATATCACATGCAACACAAATGCATATATCATAATCTCCTTTATTTTGAGAGCATCATGCAATTCATACATCATGACATCACATGAAACTGTCTTTACCTTTTCACGTTGAATTTGCAGACAGACAAATACTATCAACTTGTGCATAGCATGTCAAAGATTAATGCCCGAAACCAGACGGGGAAACGATCTACAAGACCAAGTGGTATGAACTCCCAGAGCAGGACGGGTTTACCAACAAATATAAAAGTCAAAGATTAATTCCCGAAACTAGACGGGGAAACCATTTATACGACCAAGTGGTATGAAATCTAGGAGCAAGACGGGTTTACCAATAAATGTAGCAGGCCACAGATTAATGCCCGAAACTAGACGGGGAAATTATCTATGTAAGCAACATTTCCAAGTTCCAGATTAATACTTGTAATAATCTAGGACAACTATCTGTGGATGACTGATTGTAGATTAACAACTGTAACAAGCCAGGAAAACTATCTACGTGAGCAAATTGAAGATTAATACCTATAACAAGCCAGTAAAACTATATTTCTTTCTAAGGTCAGAGGTTAATACCTGAAACCATCCAGGGCAACTATCTCAACGATCGACAAAAACAAGTTCCATATTAATACCTGTAACAAGCCAGGATAACTATTTATGGACGAATGATTGTATTTTAATACTTGTAACAAGCCAGGAAAACTATCTACATGAGAAGATTGAAGATTAATACCCGAAACCAGACGGGAAAACTATCTTTCTTGCTAAGGTAAGAGATTAATACCTGAAACTAGCCAAGATAACTATCTCAACGAATGGAAAAAACAAGTTCCAGATTAATACCTATAACAAGCCAGGACAACTATCTGTGGACAACTAATTGTAGATTAATACCCGTAACAAGTCAGGAAAACTATCAACATGAGCAGATTGAAGATTAATACCTGAAACTAGATGGGAAAACTATCTTTCTTTCTAAGGTCAGAGATTAATACCTGAAACTAGCCAGGACAACTATCGCAACGACCGACAAAAGTAAGTTATGGATTAATACCTGAAATAAGACAGGACAACTATCTGTGTACAATCGATTGTAGATTAATACGTGTAACATCTAGGAAAACTATCTACATGACCAGATTGAAGATTAATGCCCGAAACCAGACGGGAAAACTATATTTCTTTCTAAGGTCAAAGATTAATACTTGAAACTAGCTATGACAACTATCTCAAGGACCGACAAAAGCAAGTTCCAGATTAATACCTAAAACAAGACAGGACAACTATCTGTGAAGGACTGATTATAGATTAATACCTGAAACCAGACAGGAAAACTATCTACATGACCAGATGAAGCAACCTTACACGGGTTCCTTCTCATGATCTCCAAATGCAGTCTAACACGGACTCATCCTGAAGCAATCTTACACGGGTTCCTTCTCATGATCTCTAGATGCAGTCTAACATTGAATCATCCTGAAGCAATCTTACATGGGTTTCTTCTCATGATTTCCAGATGCAGTCTAACACGGACTCATCCTGAAGCAGCCCTACACATGCTCCTTCTAATACATTTCCAGACAACATTTAATTTCATCCTCCCTAGCAAGTTACTGTGAAGCCTAAAGTTCAACTAGAAAAAAATCAAACTTTGATCTCTCCAGTACAGAGATAACTTCACAGTAGAGCCTTGAACAACTTAAGTTCCTAGACTTTATTCCCCGTAGAGTTTTCCTCAAGTAGGAGAACAACATAAATCAACCTTCTCCAGTGGACTCTTCCTCAGACAGCAGGAATAGGAATTCCCCATAAAGAGACCTCTTATGAAGTTAGCATCTACGTTGGATGGTGTTGTACCCCAAAATTTCCCCTCCCATATTTCTCAAAATATTTCAAGAAAAATATCAAAGTTGCTCAAGATAGCCCAAGAGGTGGTCAAACAAGCTCTCTCCTAAGGCAGTCTTCCCCAAACTAGGGTTTCACATTGCATAAAGATCCTTGAGTCCAAGTGACCCCAAGTGCTAACCAATATCCTAATATGTTCTCAAGATCATCCATGTCAAGTTTCAAGCCTTGCAGAGGAAGTTTGCTCAGTCAATTGCTCAAAGGTCCAAAAATCGACTGTGTTAGGGCAAAAGTCAACTGTGGCCCACATACAGTCGAAACTCAAGATTCTTGGTCAAAATTCTAATTTTGAAGTATATTTCATCATTTGATCAAGGGTTGATAATTATTCATCAAGGATTGTTCACAATTCATCAAGATTCAAAAGTTTCTAAATTAGGATTTTGCAGGAAAAGTCAACTCAACTTTGACCAAGCATAACATTCTCATACTTTATGCGAAATGACCCATCCAAAGCTCATTTTGAAGATGATGCAATTCCATACAATCCATCTTCATATCCCAAGATCAAAATATGCACTCACAAGAAGTTATGAATTTGGACATTATAGGTCATTTTGAAAAGTCAACAAAAACACCTTTTTTTTGTCAAAGCTTCATACATGAGGATGGAATATCAAATTGAGATGAGACCAAAAGGGTTAATTATAGGACATCTCAAGCTTTCTAAAGAGTCCAAGAATACCTCCAAAGGTTCAAAATTGAGGAATTTATGTATGATTGATGTTTGACTTTTTTGCAAAATTGCCAAAAGTCAACTATGCTCAAAACTTCAAATTTTCCCAAATGGGCCCATTCTTTTTTACTTGTTTTGAGTTTGCATTATAGCCCACGTGCTTTAGCCTTGGCCATGTGTCCATATCATATTTTTATTAATTGTTTTGATTTTTATTTGAATTAATTTGAATTAAATCAAAACAAATCAAATAAAATCAAAAAAACTGAAAACCAAAGATCTTTTGATGATTTCAGGTTTCATTGGACAACTAAAACCATTCCCAATTCGTATCAAAGCTTGTGTGCACAAAAAGATTTAAATCAAGCCAAATTTGGAAGGTTGTAAAAGAGAATCAAATCAAATATCAAAGCATTGAAAGGGAGATATTTGGACTGAGTTTGCAACCCTAATACATTGTGCAATACATAAGGGTCGTGTGCATATCAAAATAAGGGTTGGAGATCAAGCATAGAGCAAAAACAAAATTTGCAAAAACAAGAAAAAGTGTGAATTCTAAATCACTCCTAGAGGCATTTTCAAGGCTTGATACTTGTCTCAATCATTTCCTGGAAACCTCCACAAGCGAAAGCAAGCAAAACCACACGTTTTCAGACCCTCCCAAGCACTATAAGTCATTCACGAAGCCGCCTTGTTCTTGATTTCGTATTTTGAAAATTAGGCATTGTTAACATGAAATAATTGGATATTCTGGATCACCATACCATTTGCAAGCTTTTTGAAATAACAAATTTCATTTATATGACCTATATCATGGATCACCATTGCTAGGGTTTTGTGTTTGGTTTTAGGGCTTTTCGTTTCTGGAAAAATTGGCCCTAATAATGGGCATGGCTGCATTCAGAAGAAGGAGACGACCTCAACCATGGTCTTAGAATCCATTTTCATGGTCTGTAGGAGATTTTGGAATAAGCCTGACTTGTAGCAACAGACAACATCTGTGGGTATATGCCTTTGCATTTTTAGCTACGGAAGGGAGGACAGGGATGATGCGTTGGCACTCCCCCATTTGTCCATTCAAACAGCGCGTGCGTTTTTATTTTATTTTTCAGGCCATTAGCTTTTGGTTTTTATATTATTATTGATTTGCATTATACTAACAATAAGAAGCAAGTGGTGTAGTGGGAAGTGTGGCATAGATTTCCCTTCAGGACCTGGGTTCGAATCCCAGGTCCCCTTATTTTCTCCATATTATTTGTTTTCAGGCAATTCAGTACAAGCAAGGCCAGGAAGTCCATCATACACTCTCACTATCCAACGCACCAGATGGCCAGATGGCCAGATCTGGTGGCCAGCGTTGAAGGTGTACCATATGCCAAGTCAATGCACGCGCGCTGGATTGAAAAAAGTCAATGTGGACATCACAATTGGGCCCAGAATTTCTGGTATTGACACCCTGGCAAATCAGGCCCAATCCCTATCTCTCTTTATATTTTCTTTTTTTTTTTCATTTAGTTATTTTATTTTATTTATTTTAATTACTAACCAAATTATTTCCTTTTTTTATCAAAAAATCACAAAAATGTTTTTACCCAATTAAAATTTAGAAAATTTTTTTTATTAATAAATATTAATTAATTTAGTTAGGTAGATTAATTAGGTAACTTAAATTTATTTTGAAAATATTAAAAATCAATTAGAATAATTAGGTTTTTAATACTAATTTTAATTTTTTTATTTTCTTTCCTAAAATAACAAAAACTCCAAAAATATGTCATTTATTATTTTTCATTAATTAATTTATTTAATAATAAATTTAGCATTTAATGTTAGGATTTAATTTCTTTTCTTAAAAATAAATAAAAACAACAAAAACATTTTCTTTAATTAAAAGGGTCAAAACCCTAATTTTGCTTTCGATTTAATTATGCATCGCGCGCTTTATTTTTCTTTATCAAATTAATGTATCTGCTCCCGGTTTGTAATGTATTTAATTAGGATATTTATTTTTCTGCTTTTATTTTATTTTCAAAGGGTTATTTTTGGTGATGTAAATACCCGACGCCTTGTAATAATTTAGTTTAAATTCCGCATTTTAATTCTGCAAATTATACAACTGCTAGATGTTTGATAATAGGGCTCGCATGACAAGAATGAATGTTTAATCTTAAAACAATTAGATCACCCTAAACATGTGCAAAGATAAAAATAACTGAAATCAACACACTCACACATGCGCACTCCTAGGGTACACCCGACTTGGTTGCCTTCGTAAACGGTCATTAAGTATAGGTTGTTGCCTCAAAATGGTTGCCTTGGAAATTGTTGCCTCGAATACATGATCTAAGACACTAGGGTTACCGCTAAGATGTCCTAAAGTTGCTTTAGTGACTGTATGTCCCTCTTTCGAAATGACCCTAAAACTCCAACGACGGTGCTACCTACTCACTAATAGTGGGATAGCATTGTCTAAAGAAAATTAGCATAGAACGATTCCTTTTTCGAGTAGGTAGATTAGTTCTTAGATACTTGCTCATCCAAAACAAATTTCTCACACTAACACTCCTTTTCAAACAAAGTTTTCAAAAACACATCATTACACTCTTGAAGACAGACGCAAGAGTTAAATCGAAGTTAAAACAAAAACTTTTCAAAACCCACAAGCACAAAGAAAACATTTTTGAAAATGATGAGAAAGTACCTAAGAGCCCGTAGATAACTACAGATAGAAAGGGTGCTAATACCTTCCCTTTCTATAATCTACCCCCCGTACTCAGAAATATCTCGAAAAAAGAATTTTTCTGTGGTTTTTTCCTTTCCTTGTTGGATAAAAAAAAATCAGTGGCGACTCTTGCTTACCGCGACATTTTGCAAAAACAAACGCAAAATGCAAACCAGCATTTCAACAACAGTCACTTCTGGCCACCGTATCACAGAACTGGCGACTCGGCTAGGGATGATATAAGAGGGGTGTACCTTAGGAATAGTTCATCATAATATTTTCAATTGCTTGATTTGTATGCTTTATCTTTGTGGGTTTGAATCGGAGTTACTATAGATCCTAACCCGAGTCTGGGGATACCTTTTAGGTAAGTAGAAATAGACTGTGAGGGAACTGTACGGCATAGATCGATACAGTTGAAGAAATAACTACATTGGTGTGGAACTTTAGTTTGTACCGATATCCCTTGTGGTGGAACAAGGAGAATATGGGTCAGCTAAGGGGTCATTAAGCACCAACTAACCTTAGAACCTATAATTGACCAACTTGGCCAAAGAAAAGTAGCAGTATGCTACACTCATTGAGACCAAACTCTCGCGATGATTCCGGCTGCAAGAAAAGGTTGCCAAACTAGAATTATGACCGATCGAGGGTGGTCAGTAATATTGAGATCCTCTAGAACCCGATTACTATTACTAGGATAGGTTGAACCAACTAAACTGAAAGAGGGTAATACTTAAACTCCATGCCAGCCTGAAATCTAAGGGCTACTGTGTGACTTGCTTGCCCTTACCATGTTTGCTATCTGTGAATACTTGTGGTGTGTTTCTATCATAACATCATGCATCATGACATTGCATGCATCTTGCATCAGACTAACCCATTTCAAAGACAGAGGGGATTCATCTTTATTCTGTTTTGTAAGTCATGGCCTCTATGCCTAGAAACACTATCCGGATCAGCTTTGTACAGATTCCTACTCAACTTAGAGATTTGGTTTCCAAAGTTCCAGATACTTATTCCTTTATCAGAAGACATGGTCACCTCCTTGGTTTGGTCACTTCTAAGATGGATGAGCAGATGATGAGTGTCTTGTGCCAGTTCTTTAACGTTTTGCACCACTGTTTCACCTTCCCGGACTATCAATTGGTCCCTACTTTGGAGGAGTTCTCTGATCTACTCGGTATTTCTATTCTAGAGCAGACGCTGTTTACAGGTTGGGAGAAAGCTCTTAGGCCAGAAGATGTTTCTACAACCCTACATCTGACAAAAGTTGAGATAATGTCTAACTGGGAGACCCGGAGTGGGACAAAAGGCTTCTTGGCTAGGTTCTTGATTGATCAGGCTAATCAGTTTTGGGACAGTTTAGATTTTCAAGCATTCAAAGACATCCTAGCTCTTCTCATATATGGTTTGGTGTTGTTTCCTAATTCAGATTCTTTTATCGACGTGAATGCGGTGAAGATCTTCATGTCCCGCAATCCAGTGCCTACTCTCTTAGGTGACATTCTGCATGCTCTTTATGCCCGTACTGCTCGGAAACGGGGAACTCTTATGTGTTATGCACCATTGCTAGCGAGGTGGTTTATTTCTCACCTCCCCAAATCTATTTTGAAGAACAAGGAAGGTATGGGTTGGGCTTACAGAATTATGTCCCTTGCTCACACGGACATCATCTAGAGCACTAAAGACATGGAAGAAGTAGCTATTATTGACCGTTGCGGAGAATACCCCAATGTTCCTTTACTTGGAATTAGGGGAGGGATCACCTATAATCCTCGTCTGGCTTTATGACAGTTTGGGCGAGCTAGAAAGGACGGTCCTCATGAGTTGCTGATTCCGAGCATTGTCTTTTACTTCCAAGGGGATAGTGAGGGACATCGTCGCAGATTCATACGAGCTTGGAATAGGGTTAACAGGTTTGATCTGCATGAGCTAGGAGTAAAGACTTCTCTTCCAATGGAGCCGTATCTCCAGTAGGTTCGGGCCCGTGCCCAAAAGCCGGGGATGCCATACAAAGTTGTCTTACCGGTAATTGTTGAGAGTACTGATGAAGAAGGAGTTCCTCATACTGTCCTCCATCCATACATGCCTACTGACATTGGGGCATTAAAGAGGTCTTAGATCCAATTGAGAGAAGAGCAGGATACTTACAGAGAAAAGTATCATGAGCAGGAGCGGAAGATCCTAAAGCTTACAAGGCAGCTGGAAAATGAGAAGGCCCTCAATGACTATGTCAGCACCAACGGAAGACGACCATGGGAGCGCTGATGTCTTTTTTTATTTTTAGTTTTGATTTACTTTTCATATTTTCCCTTGGTAATTCCTTAAAGGCATTTTTCAAACATTGTTTCAAGTTTTTAATCTAATAAAAGTGTGTTTCCTTTTGGTTTACGAACTTGAATCCCTAAAGTCTATGAAATCATATCATATGCATTCCATTCCCATGCACCTCATTACAGGTACTCTTATA
Source organism: Vicia faba (assembly GCA_948472305.1). Lineage (NCBI taxonomy): Eukaryota > Viridiplantae > Streptophyta > Magnoliopsida > Fabales > Fabaceae > Vicia > Vicia faba. Next base: position 821,720,161 of record OX451740.1, on the reverse strand, counting down.
GGTCTCTTATCTTCTTTGCTGTTTATTTCAGCATCATGTCTGTTGAAACATCCACTGATCAAGCTATCAAGGCTCTACAAGCTCAAAACGCTCAGTTCCAGGAAATGTTCATGAACCTGGCCAAGGGGCAGAAAGATCTGAAGACTCTTATCTTGAAGGATAAGAAGACGAAGAAGAAGAAGACGGTCCTTCTGAACATGGGTCATAGGTTTGGAAACAGGTTGCGAGACGAAGTTGATCTGTCCCACTCATCTGGAGGGGGGGAGAACCAAGAATAAAGGAGGGCTCCTAGCCCTATGGTTTCTGACAACGAGACTGACTTTGACGAAGACCAGTATCCTCCTACTGAGGATAGGTATAAACAACTTGAAGACCGGTTAAGTGCGATGGAGATCCAGAAGATACCTGGATTGGACTTTGGTGAGTTGGGTCTGGCATCTGGGGTGGTGATTCCCCACAAGTTCAAAGCGCCAGTCTTTGCTAAATACGACAGGGTCTCCTGCCCAAAGCTACACCTCCGTTCGTATGTTAGAAAGATTCAACCATATACCGCTAACAGGAACCTCTGGATCCACTTCTTTCAAGATAGTCTTTCAGGGACTCAACTTGATTGGTTCTATCAGCTAGAAGGAGCTAGAGTTCATAATTGGGAGGACCTGCTGCTGCTTTTTACAAGCAGTACCAATATAATGCCGACCTTGCTCCCATGCGTACCCATCTTTAGGGTATATCTATGGGTGCGAGCGAAGGTTTTAAAGATTACGCTCAAAAGTGGAGAGATCTTGCAGGTAGAGTCCAACCCCCGCTGGCTGACAGGGAGTTGGTGGATATGTTTCTGGGGACCCTGTCTGGTTCATATTTCAACCATTTGATCGGAATTTCATCGTCAGGTTTTACTGAGTTAATTATGATTGGGGAGAGAATTGAAGCCGGTATCAAGAGTGGAAAGTTACAGAAAGGTGCTTCGTCAAGTACCGAGAAGAAGCCCTTCAAGAAGGAGTCTAGTGCAGTTTACAGCTCTAGGAACCAAAGTCGACCCGAGTGCCGCCAAGCAGTTAATGCGATAGTTATTTCAAGACCAACTGTTTCCCCACAACACAACAACCAGCCAAGGGCAGAGAGGCCTCAAAGACAGTTTACTCGACTCAACATGACTTTATCTCAAATCCTGCCGTAGTTGTTGAAGACTAACTTGGTGATTCCTAGGGAAGCTCCGAAGAATCCCAACACCACCTCACCGCTGTACAATCCAAACGCCCGTTGTGCTTATCACTCTGATAGCCCGGGGCATGATACGAATAATTACTGGGTCTTGAAGAAGAAAGTAAAGGATCTGATTGACGCTAAGGAGATTGAGTTCGAAGTTCCAGAAAAGCCTAATGTCATAACGGCTCCTATGCCGAAACATGATGCGGGAGTAAATGCTATTGGGGAAGATGATGATGAAGAGTTTGATATTGACAGCTGGATATACCCCACTACCAACGGTGGCTTGAGCAATTGGACGACAAAGGATTCCATGCCAGTTTCTTATATTACACAGTAATGAGACTTTTGTTTTAAGTTTGTAGTAAACAATTTTAAACTTTACGGCCCGGTGCCTTACCCGAGAGATCGTGGCTTTGTTTGAGGGCTTTATGTGTGTCATTTCCATATATCATTAATAAAAGCATTGGACGTTTTCTTGCATTACGAATTTTGCGCTCCTTGTTTTTTCTTTTCTATCTTACAAAACAGCTATTTTACACACACTCATATATACAGGTCTACATCCACTCTGGATCCCACTGATAACGATTCTGCTACTGCCGGTTATGACTTCGAAAGTCCGATCAACCAAGCCGAGGACGAAGGTGAGGATGATTGCGAAGTGCCTGGTGAACTTGCTAGACTGTTACTTCAGGGAGAGAGGGTCATACAACCACATGAAGAGCCAGTGGAAATAGTAAATCTGGGTACAAAGGAAGACAAGAAAGAGGTCAAGATCGGTACAAATCTGGAGTCTAGTGTTAAGCAACGGTTGATTCAGATGTTGCGTGACTATGTTGAGATCTTTGCCTGGTCTTATGAAGATATGTCTGGGTTGGATACCGATATTGTGGTTCATCGATTTCCTACCAAGGAAGACTGTCCTCCAGTGAAACAGAAAGTTCACCGAATGCGCTCGGAGATGTCTGAGAAAATCAAGGCTGAAGTTATGAAACAATTTGACGCCGATTTTCTAGCGGTTACTTCTTACCCACAGTGGGCGGCCAACGTGGTTCCAGTGCCAAAGAAGGATGGTAAGGTTTGGATGTGTGTTGACTATAGGGATTTGAACAGGGCAAGCCCCAAGGATGATTTCCCTCTTCCTCATATCGACGTTCTGGTTGACAACACTGCATAGCACAAGGTCTTTTCCTTTATGGGTGGTTTCTCCGGTTATAATCAGATTAAAATGGCTCCCAAAGACATGGAGAAGACAACCTTTGTTACTCAATAGGGTACCTTTTTCTACAAGGTCATGCCTTTCGGATTGAAGAATGGTGGGGCAACGTATCAAGGCGCCATGGTCGCTCTATTCCACGACATGATCCATCATGAGATTGAGGTATACGTTGATGCCATGATTGCAAGATCCCAGACTGAGGAAGAACACCTTGACCATCTTCAGAAGCTATTTGACAGGTTGAAATTGTACAGGCTGAGGCTAAACCCGAACAAGTGCAGCTTCGGGGTGAGATCTGGTAAGCTGCTGGGTTTCTTCGTAAGTGATAAAGGTATTCAAGTGGATCCTGCAAAGGTGAAGGCTATACAGGAAATGCCAGCTCCCAAAACAGAAAAAGAAGTCAGAGGCTTTTTGGGATGTCTGAACTATATTGCCCGATTCATCTCACACATGACTTCTACTTGTGAGCCAATCTTCAAGTTACTGAAGAAAGATCAAGTGGTAAGATGGAACGATGAATGTCAGGCCGCTTTCGAAAGGATCAAAGAATATCTCCAAGAGCCACCTATTCTGATGCCTCCAGTTGAAGGGAGACCGTTAATCTTATACTTGACAGTACTTGATAATTCAATGGGGTGCATGCTGGGGCAGCATGAAGAGTCTGGCCGAAAAGAGCATGCTATTTACTACCTTAGCAAAAAGTTTACCGACTGCAAGACCCGATACTCGGTGCTTGAGAAAACTTGTTGCGCTTTGGCATGGGCTGCTCGCCGGCTAAGACAGTATATGTTGACTCACACTACTCTGTTGATATCAAAGATGGACCCAATCAAGTATATCTTAGAAAAGCCCGCCTTGTCCGAAAGAATAGCAAGAAGGCAGATGATCTTGACTAAGTATGACATCCAATACACGACCCAAAAGGCAATTAAGGGAAGTGTGTTAGCAGATCATTTGGCACATCAGGCAGTGGACTATTACCAGTCTATGAACTTTGAATTCCCGAATGAGAACATCATGTTGGTAACTGACTGTGAGACACCTGGACCGGATGAAGGACCTGAGGAAGGATCCCGATGGTCTATGTACTTTGATGAAGCTTCAAACGCTTTAGGTAATGGTATTGGTGCTGTGATCATATCTCCTGAAGGCTCTCATACTCTGTTTACCGCCCGACTATGTTTCAACTGCACCAACAACATGGCGGAGTATGAAGCGTGCATCATGGGTCTTCGAGCAGCTATTGACCTAAGGATAAAGTTCTGAAGTGTATTCAGAGATTCTGCTCTCGTGATCAGTCAAATCAAAGACGAGTGGGATACGAAACACCCTAATCTTATTCCTTACAAAGAGCATGTGTTGACATTGCTTCCACACTTCGAGGAGATGACCTTTGAACACTTTCCTAGAGAGGAGAATCAGTTGGCGGACGCACTAGCTACGATGTATTCTATGTTCAAGGTCAGATGGGACAATGAGGCTCCCCAGATCACTATTGAGAGGTTGGACGAACCTGCACATTGCTGTGACATCGAGACTGAAGAGGTAACAGATAAACCCTGGTTCCATGAGGTAAAAAGGTATCTTGAAGCTCAGGAGTACCTCGAGGGTGCATCTGTTAATGATAAGAAGTTTCTGAGGAGGTTCGCAGCGAAGTTCTTCATCAGCAATGGTATTCTTTACAAGCGTAATCACGACTCAACCTTGATGCGTTGTGTGGATAAGAACGAAGCAGAAAGGATTATGGTGGAGTTGCATGAAGGTAATTTCGGAACTTATTCCAGTGGACACACCATGGAAAAGAAAATCCTTCGGGCAGGATACTATTGGTCCACAATGGAGGCCGACTATTATGAGCATTCTCGGACATGTCATAAGTGCCAAGTCTATGCTGAGAAGGTGCACATACCTTCAGTACCTCTGAATGTCTTGACAGCTCCTTGGCCTTTTGCAATGTGGGGCATCGACATGATCGGCTAGATCAGACCTACTGCATCCAATGGGCATCGCTTCATCTTGGTAGTTATTGATTACTTTACGAAGTGGGTAGAAGCAACTTTTTTTTCTACTGTGACCAAGAACGTCGTGGCACGGTTCATTCGGCATAATCTGATCTGTCGATATGGTGTACCATAGAGGATCATTATGGACAATGGTACAAATCTCAATAATAAGATGATCACTGAGCTTTGCAAACAGTTCAAGATACAGCATCACAACTCTTCTCCTTACCGGCCTAAGATGAATGGGGCTGTAGAAGCGGCTAATAAAAATATCAAGAAGATTGTTTAGAAGATGACAGTGACATACAAAGATTGGCACGAGATGTTACCATTTTCTCTTCATGGGTATCATACCTCAGCACAGACATCAACAGGGGCAACACCCTATTCCTTGGTATATGGCATGGAGGCAGTCTTTCCCATTGAAGTTCAGATACCCTCTCTTCGGATTATGAAGGATGCAGGTTTGAGCGAAGATGACTGGATTCAGACCCGACTTGATCAGCTGAACTTAATCGAAGAAAAGAGACTTACTGCTATTTGTCATGGTCAAATGTATCAAAAACGGATGACCAAGGCATTTAAAAAGAAAGTTAGACGATAAGAGTATCAAGTTGGGGACCTGGTTATCAAGCGCATAATACTGCCTCAAGATGATCCCAGGGGCAAATGGACTCCTACGTACGAAGGGCCAGTTGTGGTTAAGAACATATTCTCAGGAGGAGCAATAATTCTAACCACCATGGATGGTGACGACCTTCCTCACCCCGTCAATGCAGACATAGTGAAAAGATACTACGCATAATCAAAGACCCGCTAGGTTGACTGGCCTAGGAAAAAATAAGGGCTTACCGGCGAACCAAAAGGGTTCGGGCAAAACTAAGGGATGAAAATAAAAAAATATGTACACCTGGCAAGTCGAAAACCTGAAAAGACGGCTTGGGCAAAAATGGGTATCCTGGTGGACTGAAAACCCGAAAGGGCGGTCCAGGCAAAAATTAGGGATCAAAACGTAACACTATGTTTCATTGGATCACCTTACGACCAGACTTCAGTATCGACTACCAAGCTCGGACGAAATTAACCAATATGATCTACCTTCAACCAAGTTAGCAAAGTGATGAGATGCTCAAGGATATAAAGGCAATAGCAGAGTTAGAACCCAGTGGGATTATTCACATAGCTGTTTTTCTTTGTTTTTCACAAATTGTATAAATTCTATTTGTTCGGCGGTGTTCTCTTACTAAGACCTCAGCCTCTTGTACAAAAACGCATATTTACAGGCCAAACTTCAAAATCAATACAAGTCATCTTTACAAATAAATTTCAAACTATTTTCCTTTTTCTATTTTGTTTTGCGAGAACGTCCAATGTTCAGTTTTTTATATATGCATTTGACATTGATTACTGCTCATAAAAATTTACATACGAAACAAAAGATGATTACTTGTAATATCAGAAACAGGGGCAAACGAGAAATCTCCAAACCGTGCAGTTGCTCTGTCCACAAGGTATAGGGATAGACCTAGCTGGAGGAAATGATTGACAATACATTTATTCCCCGCAGAGTAAGGGAAAGTTAATGGTGTTAGCTCTCCCCAGCTTAGACTCGCAATTATGAATGAATCGGTAATATTCTCCCCAAGCAGAGTTTATCTACTATTAACACTAAAAATTCTTATCATCCCCAGCGGAGTATAGAAATATCCCCAGTAGACTCCGGAAGATTATCCCCAGTAAAGTCTAAAAGGGCTATCCCCAGTAAGGTCGCTACTGGAAAGTCATCCCCAGCAAAGTTCTTTCCTTTCACAAAACAGGAATTCAATCCCCAACAAGGTTCATTATCACCAGCAACGGTAATTTATCCCCAACTGAATTTATCAACGGAATCCTCCAGCAGAGCATCTCTCCCCCATAGAGCCATTCTCTCATCAGTTTATTCCCCAGCGGGATTATCTTCTCCTGCAGATTTATTCTCACAATCATCATCGTTCACTATCCCCGGCGGAAACTAAGAATCCAATTCTTTTCTCCAGCAGTAATACGAGATTTATTTTCCGCAGCTCGAAACATCACATTTTCATACAGTCATGACACATGCATATACGCATCATACAAACACAGTCTAATTTATTTTGAGAACATCATTGCTTGATACATATCATGCATTACATACAACTAACCTTTACCTTTCAGGAAAGATTTTCACAAAATTCAAGCTATGAAGCTTCTACCTCATTCGAATTATGGGCAGGCTCTTAAATCTCGACAGATATTTCCTCAGTCGAATTACGGACGAGTTCCTAAATCTCGACAGATATTTCCTCAGTTGAATTACGGACAAGTTCCTAAATCTCGACAGATATTTCATCAGTTGAATTACGAACAAGCTCCTAAATCTCAACGAAGTTGTTGAATTATGGACAAGCTCCTAAATCTCAGCAAAGTAGTTGAATTACGGACAGGCTCCTAAATCTCAGCGAAATTATTTCCTCAGTCGAATTACGGACAAGTTCCTAAATCTCGACAAAAGTATTTCCTCAGTTGAATTACAGACGATGTTCCTAAATCTAAGCAAAGTAGTTGAATTACGGACAGGCTCCTAAATCTCAGCAAAGTAGTTGAATTACGGACAGGCTCCTAAATCTCAGCGAAATTATTTCCTCAGTCGAATTACGGACAAGTTCCTAAATCTCGACAGATACTTCATCAGTTGAATTACAGACAGGCTCCTAAATCTCGGCAGAGTTGTTGAATTACGGACAAGTTCCTAAATCTCGACAAAAGTATTTCCTCAGTTGAAGTACGGACGATGTTCTTAAATCTCAGCAATGTTGTTGAATTACGGACAAGTTCCTATATCTCGACAGATATGTTCCTCAGTTGAATTACGAACGAGTTCCTAAATCTCAGCATAGATGTTTACCTCGATTGAATTACGGACAAGTTCCTAAATCTCAGCAGAGATGGTTTCTTAGTTGAATTACAGACGAGCTCCTAAATCTCATCGAAGATGTTTTCTTCAGTCGAATTACGGACAAGTTCCTAAATCTCGACAAAAGATATTACCTCAGTTGAATTACGGACGAGCTCCTAAATCTCAGCAAAAGTTGTTCCCTCAGTTGAGTACGGACGATTGAAGTTCCTAAATATCAACAGAGACGACTCACCAGCAGAATGACGGACAACGAAGCTCCTAAATTTCTATCTCTCACCACGAAAGATCAAACTTCCCCAGCAGAATCTTCCTCAACAACAAGTATACAAGCTCTCGCTAAGGAATCTCTTATGCGATTGACACTTCTCCAAATGGAATCTGTAAGCCAATTCCCGACATCACAAGACAATTACCACTTCATGCGAGTGAAAAATTCTGGGCACTCTACTGTTCAATCCACTTCCACCTTCGGATTACGAAAGGCACGAAAGCCAATCTGCATCCTCAGGTTTAAGAAGATTGAAAAGGGGAAGCTGTTGTACCCCAAAATTTTCCCTCCCATATTTCTCAAAATATTTCAAGAAAAATCTCCAAGTTGCTCAAGATAGCCCAAGAGGTGGTCAGACAAGCTCTCTCCTAAGGCAGTCTTCCCCAAACTAGGGTTTCACATTGCATCAAGATCCTTGATTCCAAGTGATCCCAAGTGCTCACCAATGTCCTAATATGTTCTCAAGATCATCCATGTCAAGTTTCAAGCCTTGCAGAGGAAGTTTGCTCAGTCAATTGATCAAAGGTCCAAAAATTGACTATGCTAGGGCAAAAGTCAACTGTGGCCCACATACAGTCTAAACTCAAGATTCTTGGTCAACATTCTCATTTTTAAGTATATTTCATCATTTGATCAATGGTTGATCATGATTCATCAAGGATTGTTCATAATTCATCAAGATTCAAAAGTTGCTAAATTAGGGTTTTGTAGGAAAAGTCAACTCAACTTTGACCAAGCATAACATTCTCTTACTTTATGAGAAATGACCCATACAAAGCTCATTTTGAATAGGATGCAATTTCCTACAATCCATCTTCATATCCCAAGATCAAAATATGCACTCACAAGAAGTTATGAATTTGGACATTATAGGTCATTTTGAAAAGTCAACAAAAACACCTTTTTTGTCAAAGCTTCATACATGAGTATGGAATATCAAATTGAGATGAGACAAACAGGTTTGATTAGAGGACATCTCAAGCTTTCTAAAGAGTCCAAGAACACCTCCAAAGGTTAAAAATTGAGGAAGTTATGCATGGTTGAAGTTGGACTTTTTTGCAAAATTGCCAAAAGTCAACTATGCCTAAAACTTCAAATTTTGCCAAATGGGCCCATTCTTTTTCACTTGTTTTGAGTTTGCATTATAGCCCACGTTCTTTAGCCTTGGCCATGTGTCCATATCATATTTTTATTAATTGTTTTGATTTTTATTTGAATTAACTTGAATTAAATCAAAACAAATCATATAAAATCAAAACAATTGAAAACCAAAGATCTTTTGATTATTCCAGGTTTCATTGGACAACTAGAACCATTCCCAATTCGTATCAAAGCTTTTGTGCACAAAAAGATTCAAATCAAGCCAAATTTGGAAGGTTGTAAAAGAGAATCAAATCATATATCAAAGCATTGAAAGGGAGAGATTTGGACTGAGTTTGCAACCCTAATACATTGTGCAATACATAAGGGTCGTGTGCATATCAAAATAAGGGTTGGAGATCAAGCATAGAGAACAAATAGAATTTGCAAAAATCAAGAAAAATTATGAATTCGAAATCACTCTAGAGGTAGTTTCAAGGCTTGATACTTGTCTCAATCGTTTCCTGGCAACCTCCACAAGCGAAAGCAAGCAAAACCACACATTTTCAGACCCTCCCAAGCGCTGTAAGTCATTCACGAAGTCGCCCTGTTCTTGATTTCGTATTTTGAAAATTAGGCATTATTAACATGAAATAATTGCATATTCTGGATCACCATATCATTTTCAAGCTTTTTGCAATAACCAATTTCATTTATATGACCTATATCATGGATCACCATTGCTAGGGTTTTGTGTTTGGTTTTAGGGCTTTTCGTTTCAGGAAAAATTGGCCTTAATAATGGGCATGGTTGCGTTCAAAAGAAGGAGACGACCTTAACCATGGTCTTAGAATCCATTTTCATGGCCTGTAGGAGATTTTGGAATAAGCCTGACTTGTAGCAACGGACAACGACCGTGGGTATAGGCCTTTGCATTTTTAGCTACGAAAGGGAGGACAGGGATGATGCGTGGGACAGCGTCCATGGGTATAGGCCTTTGCATTTCTGGCCATTAGCTTTTTTTATATTATTATTGATTTGCATTATACTAACAATAAGAAGCAAATGGTGTAGTGGCAAGCGTGGCATATATTTCCCTTCAATACCTGGGTTCGAACCCCAGGTCCCCCTATTTTCTCCATATTATTTGTTTTCAGGAAATTCAGTACAAGCAAGGCCAGGAATTCCATCATACACTCTCACTATCAAATGCACCAGATGGCCAGATGGCCAGATCTGGTGGCCAGCATTGAAGGTGTACTATATGCCAAGTCAATGCACGCGCGCTGGATTGAAAAAAGTCAATGTGGACATCACAATTGGGCCTAGAATTTCTGCTATTGTCACCCTTGCAAATCAGGCCCAATCCCTATCTCTCTTTATATTTTCTTTTTTTTTCATTTAGTTATTTTATTTTATTTATTTTAATTACTAACCAAATTAATTCCTTTTTTTATCAAAAAATTACAAAAATGTTTTTACCCAATTAAAATTCAGAAATTTTTATTTTTATTAATAAATATTAATTAACTTAATTAGGTAGATTAATTAGGTAACTTAAATTTATTTTGTAAATATTAAAAATCAATTAGAATAATTAGGTTTTTAATACTAATTTTAATTTCTTTTTATTTTCTTTCCTAAAATAACAAAAACTCCAAAAACATGTCATTTATTATTTTTCATTAATTAATTTATTTAATAATTAATTTATTTAATAATTAATTTATCATTTAATGTTAGGATTTAATTTCTTTTCTTAAAAATAAATAAAAACAACAAAAACATTTTCTTTAATTAAAAGGGTTAAAACCCTAATTTCGCTTTCGATTTAATTCCGCATCGCGCGCTTTATTTTTCTTTATCCAATTAATGTATCTTCTCCCGGTTTGTAATTTATTTAATTAGGATATTTATTTTTCTGATTTTATTTTATTTTTAAAGGGTTGTTTTTAGCGATGTAAATACATGACGCCTTGTAATAATTTAGTTTAAATTCCGCATTTTAATTCTGCAAATTATACAACTGCTAGATGTTTGATAATAGGGCTCGCATGACAAGAATGAATGTTTAATCTTAAAACGGTTATATCACCCTAAACATGTGCAAAGATAAAAATAACTGAAATCAACACACTCGCACATGCACACTCCTAGGGTACACCCCACTTGGTTGCCTTTGTAAACGGTCATTGAGTATAGGTTGTTTTAGAGGTCGCCCTCTTGTCTAAAAGATCATAGTCACCTCAAAATGGTTGCCTCAGAAATTGTTGCCTCGAATACATGATCTAAGACACTAGGGTTACCGCTAAGACGTCCTAACGTTGCTTTAGTGACTGTATGTACCTCTTTCAAATTGACCCTAAAACTCCAACGACGGTGCTACCTACTCACTAATAGTGGGATAGCATTGTCTAAAGGAAATTAGCATAGAACGATTCCTTTTTCGAGTAGGTAGATTAGTTCTTAGATACTTGCTCATCCAAAACAAATTTCTCACACTTACACTCCTTTTCAAACAAAGTTTTCAAAAACACTTCATTACACTCTTGAAGACAGACGCAGGAGTTAAATCGAAGTTAAAACAAAAACTTTTCAAAACCCACAAGCACAAAGAAAACATTTTTGAAAATGATGAGCAAGTACCTAAGATCCCGTAGATAACTACGGATAGAAAGGGTGTTAATACCTTCCCTTTCTATAATCTACCCCCCGTACTCAAAAATATCTCGAAAAAGGAATTTTTCTGTGCTTTTTTCCTTTCCTTGTTGGATAAAATAAAAGTCGGTGGCGACTCTTGCTTACCGCGACATTTTGCAAAAACAAACGCAAACCAGCATTTCAAAAACAGTCAGTTCTTGCCACCGTATCACAAATGACATCTTTAAGCCTATCCCCGACAACTCCCAGCCATCTTTTCCAAATGGCATCTTTAAGCCCATTCCCTACACATTCATCCATCACATCATACGAGTGCAAATTTATGGGCACTCTAGTGTTCCATCATCTTCCACCTTCAGATTGCGAAAGGCAAACAAGCCAATCTAAATCTTCAGGTTTAAGAAGATTGAATAGGGGCAGCTATTGTACCCCAAAATTTTCCCTCTCATGTTTTCCAAGATCTTCTCTTACATGGGTGGTTACAAACACTTGCTTAGAGAAAAATAAAATTTTTTTTGAAGATGGTCAAGTGTCCTTCGATTCGCATATCAGAATGAGGTGTACTTTGAAGGTAAGTCAACCAAGTGTCCTTCATTTGGCATATTAAAATGAGGTGTGCTTCGAAGGCAGGTCAACAAGGTGTCATTCGATTAGCATACAGACAAGGTACTTCGATTGGGCATTTGGAACTCTTTGATCATGCATTGATTAGTAAGTTTCGATTGGGTATTTGGCACCCTTCAAGCAAGCTTTGGTCCACTAGCTTCACTCCAGTAGTAGCTCTCTACAGGTTTTCTTTGATTCACCAGTAATGGCCTCTTCAATTTGCCTTCAACCCACAAGGCAAAAGGCCCCTTAAATTTTCCTTCGACTCACTGAGAAAAAGGATCCTTCAACTTGCATTCGATCAACAAGGCAAAAGGCCTCTTCATGCTTGCCTTGGGTTCACAAGGAAAAAGGCTTCTTCATGCTTGCCTTGGACTCATAATGGCAAAGACTCCTTCAGACTTGCTTCGATCCACAAGGCCAAGGCCCTTTCAACTGGTCTTCGATTTAAAAAGCAATGGCTATCTTGCTTCGACTAGGAAATGTCTCTTCATGTTTGCTATTGATCAAATAGGAAAAATTTTCCTCATGCTTTCCTTTGATTCACACGGCAAAGGCCTACCAGCTTGCCTTCGATCTACAAGGAAAAAGGCCATTTTCAATTGACCTTCGATTCACAAGGCATAGGCTTCCTCATATTTGCCTTCAATCCACTAGGAAAATACTCCTTCTATGCTTGCCTTCAGCGCATAAGGAAAAAGTTTTCTCTTCATGCCTACCTTCATTTCACAAAGCACAGGATTGCTACATTATGAACACATTGGTGGCCCATTTGAAGAATGCACAAGGGGTGCATATAGGCTATTCAAAGGACACACAAATGGTTCCTTCAAGGGGCTTACATTTGGTCCATTCGAAGGACACACAAATGGTGCCTTCGGAGGACCTACAATGGGTCCATTCGAAGAACACATAATCGTGGGAAACAATTTAGTTTTATCTTCTGATGGGTCTTGGTCCAAGATTCTTATTAGTCAATGTCTTACATGCTGCCAGGCTCAAGCCTTCTGCACAAGTACATTCATGTCAAAGGAAGCTTCGATTGGCCAGAATGAAGTCTTTCGATTGGGCTAGTTGGGTAGTTTCAGAGCCGATCGAAGAACAAGGCAAATAGGGACTCAATCAAAAAGGCCACCATGATGAGGCTTGGAGCCATTCGAAGGAGGCAACTCAAGGCCAATCGAAGAGTAAGGCTTGAGGGCTTTCGAAGGAGCCAAATATGTCCAGGTTCATCCCAAGACCCGAAAGGGTAGGTATCCCTAAAAAATGGTAATATTTTGATGTGTCTGATTTTGTCTTCAAAGCCTAGTTAATGGTTGTCCTTTTCCATTTCCATGCATATCACATCCCTATAAATACAGGCCTAAGGATACATTGTCAGGGACGGAGGAAAAACCCATAAAAAAGGAAAAAACACTCTTGCCACACTCACATCACCAGATGCTGCATCACACACAATACTTATTACCAATCGAAGCTGCAGGCTGACTACCGAAAGAAATATTTGGGCCTATTTACGCATCAGCCAGGCAAAAATCTTGCCTCTAGGTACACACACATTGCCCCATACGAGCCACACGAAGGCTGCAAGAAATACACCAAAGCTGCCAAAATTGAAGCACACTTTGCAAGCCATCTCCATCCAAAACAAAGAATTCCATTGGCAACAAACCTTCGATCTTAAATTCATCTCATGTGTGATTTAATTTTGATTGTTGCATGATGTTTGTGACTGTTAAGTAACATGATACCTTTGTTAAGGCATGTGAAACAAATTCCTTCGAATCTCAATCCAGGTATCCTTGTCCTTCTGACTTGTGCAACATGCATGTGAGGATTTTGAATTATATATTATATATCTTATTTGTTTGCTAATGGAATGTTATGATTTTATTTGTACTAACGATTGACCAACAACTTAGATGGTAAAAGGGAATATATAGAATCGAAAGGACCTAGGTTCGATTCCCAAGTCATGTATTATATTTTTCTAACATGGCATATGTAGATCCAATACTTGTAGGTCCTATGCATGCTCACCATACACCATCAATTCCATGCCATCAGATGCATATCTGATTCAGATCCAACGCCCTGAGCACATAGCCTCACCATGGACTCTCTTGAGGACCTTCCCACTGAATCCCAGGGTAGATCTAGGCTTTTCTCACTTGGGCCCATCGGATTTCACTTAATACCTGTTGTACCCCAAAATTTGCCCTCCCATATTCTTCAAGGTTTGTTAAGATCATGCTTCAAAATCTCCCAAGAGTTGCACAGTCCAATGGCCTCCTAACAGTCAAAAATTAGGGTTTTGGTTCTGGCAAAGAAATTGAAGTTTCCAAGGGTCCAAACAAGTCCCACATGCCTATAAACATTGTCAAGCATCCATATGTCAAGTTTCAAGACTCACAGCACAAAATTGCACAGTCAAAAACCCTAATTGCTCAACAGTCAACTGCAGGGGCAAAATGGTCATTTGACAATCAAAAGTCCAAATTTTTGGTCAACATCTTATTTTGAAGCCACAAACATCATTTTATAAATTCTTGATCATGATTCTCAAGGCATGGCTCAAAAAGCCTCAAGATGCAAAAGTTTCTATTTTTGGACAGTTGGAAAAGTCAACTGCAAATTGACCAGGGAATAACTTCCACATGGTTTATCAGAAAAATTCCATCCAAAGCTCATTTTGAAGAGAATGACATTTCCTACAACTCATCTTCACACTTCAAGTCCAATAAATGCTCTCACAAAACGTTATCAATCTCAACATTATAGGTCATTTTTAAAAATCAACAAAAAGGCACTTTAAGTCAAAGACCATAACTTGAGATTGGTAAATCAAAATGACATGGGACCAAAGGCATTGGTTAGAGGACTTCAAGAACTTTCCAAAATGTCCAAGAACATGATTAAAGCTTATAAATTGAGCAAGATATGCTTTGTGGAAGTTGGGAAAGTTTTGGGAATTTTGAAAAGTCAACTTTGCTTCAAATGCCTCAAAATTGCTAATGGGCCTCAATTTCTTCCATGAATCATCACCCAAAAGCTATGCACGACCCATTGACATCCAAGGGAGTTATTTTATCATTTTTGATTAATTATTTGAATTATTATTATTATTAATTCACTTAATTAAAATTAAATATGACAAAAATAGCAAAACATGTTTTCCAAATCTTTTTGTGCAGCATATTCCCTCATCATGACCTAGAGATTTAGTGTACCACATCAAGAGGCAAGATCTTCCAAAATAAGCAAGTTTCATGGCAAAAAAAGATTGAAAAAGATCATGGAAAATCAAAAATTCAAAAGCATTGAATACATGGATCATGGGCTTGTTTTGTTTGACCTAATCATGCTACATACATATACAAACATAACCTAAGGCTCAAGAACAAGAAAGCTGCGCTGAAACAAAGAAACAAAACTTGCATTTTTCACAAAAAAAGTTGAAACTGAAAACATAGTTCCAGTGTGATTCAAAGCCTACAATCCATTCCAAAGGCTTGCTGGGACTTTCTTGAACGTGTCTCAATCCTTTTCCACTCTCCACACACAAAGAATTGGTAGAATGAAGCCTCCCTGTTCATAGAATTTTCCATATTCGTATTTCAATTTACATGCATTTTCCATTTGTTTTTAATGTTGATTTACACTAATATGATGATTCTGAAGCTATTGATATTCCCCAATTGGATTAATACCGCTTGTATGCAAAGTTGCCATTAAAATTTTCTAGGGTTCTTGAAGCTCCAAAAGAGGGGTTTACGTATCTGGAAAAATTGGACCATGAAACTAGTACCACTAAAATCGCGACCTTCTGACAAATTGAATCCATACCTCACGCTCAATTTATGGTCACGTATGTCCTATTCGCTATTATTCGCAGGTACCATTTAGTGGGGGTTTAAAACCCCCGCTATCTATTTTGTAATTTCAGGCAAAACGAAGAAGCCATGAAGAGGACACTGAGTTGTCTCAACCAGACTGGGCAATTCAAACATTTGCGCGTGTTTTTTTTTTGTGTTTACCAATAGCGCTTGTTCTCTCTCATAATGTTCATGTCCCACTATAATATCAGATAAACGCGTTGGTTGAGTTGGTCGTTGCGTTGGCATATAGGTATTGGGACCTGGGTTCGATTCCCAGGTCCCCCCACTTATTCATATATTTTTTCTTAACATGTTTCTATGCAGCTTCTCATCTAAAGACCACCATACAACTCCAACTCCTGGTTTGCCACGCGCCCAGGAATTCAATCTGATGGCTACCAAAGAGCATCCATCATGTGCCTCAGTGCATGAAGGAGTATCCAAGTGGGAGAAGTCAACGTGGCCAGCTTCCTAATGGGCCTAAATTCCTTAAATCACACCTCCAAAAGGGCCTGATACCCCTCCTATGGTTTGCATTATTTTGATTTCATTTTCAATTTAATTTCTTTTAATTCTTTTAATGCTTGATTATTTCTTTTTATTTTTCTTAAAAATAATTTTCATAAAACCAAAAAAAAATCAGAAAAGTAAAAAATAAAATATGTTTATTTAATTTTTTAATTCTTTAAATAGTTTTGTAAATAAATTTCAATAACCAAATTAGTTTAATTTTAGGTCTTCAACTTTAATTTTTTTTTAAAATAAATAAAATACATAAAAATTAGGTATAGCATTTTCATTCTTTTTCTCAATAATTAAATTTTTCTTCTTTTTTTTATTATTAATTATTAATTATCTTGTAAATAAATATGTCATTAATCAATTAGGTTAAATTAGGTTAAAACTTAAATATTTTTCTTTAACAATTAAAAACATGTAGAATTAGGGTTTCCTTTCCTTTTAACTTTCTTTATTTTCATAATTACAAAAACATCAAAAATAACTTCTTTTCCTTATTAAATAATTTAATTAATTTTCAATTCCAATTTAATTTCTTTAAAGGGTCCAACGCCCTCGCACATTCGATCATAATTTCGTTTCGCACATTTATTTTTATTTCCGTTTTAAATATAATGTATTTTCCCCAAAGCTTTGTAATAGTAATTAGGACATTTACCTTCCGCACTTTTATTCAAAATCGGGTCTTTGTTAATTTGGCGATGTATAGACCCGCGCCTTGTAGTAGGACCTTTATTTTCCGCACTTTAATTTCCGCACCCCTTAACTGCTAAAAATTGCATGAAAGAATGAATGGCCCAAATAAAATCAAAAGCGTAGATCACCTAATGTATGACAAGACAAATAATAACTGAAAATGACACACAATTCACACACCACTCCTAGGGTACGCCTCACTGTTGCCTTGCCCCTCGAAACGTGGTCGTCGAGTATAGGACGTCTTAGTGAGTCCTTATGTTCCATTGATCTAGTTGCCTCGAAACAAGTTGCGTCGGAATAGTTGCCTCGGAATAAAAAGACCAATAGCATAAGGGTAGCTTCTAAGGTGTCCTACTGTTGCTCGGTGACCACACTGTCCCTACACTCGAATTGACCCGAACACCTCCAACGATGGTGCTACCTACCTCTCAATGGTGGGATGGCACTACCTTAAGGACATTTACACAGCCAAATTCCTTAGGGTAGGTAGAAGACTCGTAGATACTTGCTCTAATTCAAAACAAATCAAAAACTTCATTTCACACCGACACTTTGCAAAAAGCTTTCAAAAACAATTTTTCAAACACTCTTGAGGACTGATACAAGAGTCGATCTGAAACTTTCAAAGAAACTTTTTTCAAACCCACTCACCTTGAAAAGCAAACACTTTTGAAAACACAATGAGCAAGTATCTAAGAGCCCATGGATAACCATGGATAGAAAGGGTGCTAACACCTTCCCTTTCTATAAATCTACCTCCCGAACCGAGAGCTAATCTCAATAAGGAATTTTTCTATGCTTTTGTCCTTTCCATATTGGAGAAAATAAAAGACGGTGGCGACTCTTGCTTCCGTGACATTTCTAGAACCAGTGTTAAACGGTCAGTTCCAGATCCACCGATCACAGAACTGGCGACTCTGCTGGGGATAATCCTTATAAAGTGAGGTGTACCTTAGGATAGTTCATAACTGTGTTTTCAATTGCTTTGACTTGTTTGCTTTATTATTGTGGGACTTTCTTAGGAGTTCTATAGATCTTAACCCGGATCTGGGGATACCTTCTTAGAAAGTAGCAACAAGGCTGTGAGGGAACTGTGTGGGGTATACCGACATGGTTGAAGCAGTCTGCTACGTTGATGTGGCACTTTGGTGTGTACCGGTAACCTTTGAGTTCAGTCAAGGAGAGTACGGGGCCTCCGCGTGGTGTCGTGAAGCATCAACTGACCTTAGGAACCTTAATTGAACAATCTTGGCCTCTTTAGGGTAGTGAGATAACTGACTTTGGTGCAGTCCGAGGATGGTTGATACTCGATACTACACTCAATTGAGGGTTGCTTTCCTGGAATATTTCGGTCTCCAGTTCAGTGGCTAAATCGAAACGATGAACAATGAAAGCAATCCAGTGATATTGGGACCCTTAGAACCCGGTTACTTCTGATAGGACAGGTTGAGCCCACCAACTTCAAGAGGGTAATACCCAGACCCCCTGCAGGCCTAAACTCTAAGGGCTTGTCTTGTGTGACTTGTGTGCCTTATCATGTTTGCCTTTGTGAATATTTGTGGTGTGCTTAATCATAGCATCATGACATCATACAGCATCATATGCATTGGCTAACCATTTCAGAGGTTCGAATCTTCATCTTTGTTCTTGTTTTGTAGGACATGGAAACTATTCGCAGAAAGACAATTCAGATCAGCCTTGTAAGGAATCCTCCTAAACTTAAGGAGCTTATATCCAGGATTCCCGAGAGCTCTTCATTCAGTGAGAGACATGGAAGACTCATCAGCTTGATCAACACCAACATTGAGGAAGATATGATAAAGGTCCTGTTCCAGTTCTTTGACCCTCTGCATCACTGTTTCACTTTCCTGGATTACCAACTGGTACCTACGTTGGAAGAGTTCTCCCGGCTTCTGAAGATCCCTATCCTTGATCAACTACCCCACAACGGTATGGAAAAGGAACCCAAGCTTGAAGAGATTGCTAAAGCCTTACACCTACAACCATCTGACCTCAAGGGACATTGGGAAGTTAGAAGTGGTATCAAAGGGTTCTTAGCCAGGTTTCTGTTTGAGAAGGCCCAAGAATGTTGGAACTCCCTTGACCTACAAGCTTTTGAAGAAGTTGTGGCCCTCCTTGTCTATGGTTTGGTGTTGTTCCCTAATCTAGATCAGCTTATAGATATCAGTGTTGTCCAGATCTTCATGTCCGGGAATCCTATACCTACGTTGCTGGGGGACATCCTTCACTCATGTTACACTCGAACCATGAGAAAAAGAGGTGTTCTTATGTGCTGTATTCCTCTCCTGGGAAGGTGGTTTATTTCGCACCTTCCACAATCAGTTTTGAAGAACGAGCGGGGTTTGAGATGGTCACAACGATTGATGAATCTTACACATGCAGATATACATTGGTGCTCTCGGTCCAGAGAGGATGTCACTATCATTGATCGTTGCAGGGAGTACCCTAATGTTCCTTTACTTGGAATCAGAGGAGGTATTACCTACAACCTATGCCTAGCTTGGAGACAGTTTGGTTATGCTCGGAGGGACGGCCCTCATGACATGTTAATTCCTGACATAGTTTTTGACTTCGACAACGATGCTCAAGGACTTCGCCAAAGATTTATCAGAGCTTGGAGGATGCCAAGCAGGATAGACAGCAAGACCCTGGGGCACAGGAACTCCATCCCGTTGGAGCCTTATCTCAAGTAGGTATGAGCCCGCTCCCAGAAGTTAGTGATGCCTTATCCTCATGTTCTCCCTGTGATCAAAGAGCCAGTATTGGAAGGAGAGGTGTCCTACACCATTCAACATCCTGACATGCCCACATCCTGGGAAGAAATGCAGAAGAGCTGGATCCAGCTTAAGGAAGAACGAAATTCTCTCGAGACCATTCTACATGCTAGTGAAAAGAAGGTCTTGGAACTCACCCGCCTGCTGCACGAGGAGAGGAATCTCAACACCTACATAGCTCCAAAGAGGATGCGTATTGTCTTTTGGGATTGATCTGCTTTGTAATGTTTGCCCATGAGGCTTTGATGTACCAAACAATTATTTCCTTAATGATAACGTGTGTTCCTTTTTGTCTACAACAAATTTGAACTTTCGAACCCTTGAATGCATTGCATAAACACATATCATTCATCATATTCATAGCAGGTACTCTTCTTTTCAGGTTGCTTACTGTTCTTCGTTGTTTATTTCAGCATCATGAACCCTGAATCATCTACCGAGCTGTCTATCAAGGCCCTTCAGGCGCAGAACGCACAATTTCAGGAGCTGATCATGGGTTTGGCTCAAGGCCAAGAAGAGCTGAAGGCTTTGCTCCTGAAGAAGGAGAAGAAGAAGAAGAGAACTGTTCTATTCAACTCGGGCCGGAGGTTTGGTAACACTCTGCAGAATGAGGAAGCTGGTTCTTCTGTAGGCAAAGACAGTCCCCAGGGGGGAAAGGCTCCAAGTCCAGTGGTCTCTGACAACGAGACTGATTTTAATGAGGAACAGTATCCTCCGGTTGAAGATAGATACAAGCAGTTGGAAGACCGTCTGAATGCCATGGAGATCCAACAAGTACCTGGGTTGGATTTCGGAGACTTGGGTTTATCTTCTGGTGTGATCATCCCTCACAAGTTTAAGGCACCATCTTTCACCAAGTATGACGGGGCGTCTTGCCCTAAGCTACACCTCAGATCCTATGTGCGGAAGATTCAACCGTACACAGTGGATAAGAACTTGTGGATCCACTTCTTCCAGGAGAGTCTTTCAGGGACTCATCTCGAATGGTTCTATCAGCTGGATGGGACCAAAGTTCGTAACTGGGAGGAGTTGGCTACTGCTTTTTACAAGCAGTATCAATATAATGCTGACCTTTCTCCTACACGTACCCAACTCCAGGGTATGTCGCTAGGATCAGGCGAAGGTTTTAAAGAGTATGCGCAGAAGTGGAGGGACCTGGCTGGCAGGGTGCAGCCTCCGTTAACTGATCGTGAGCTGGTAGATATGTTCTTGGGGACCCCATCCGGGCCGTTTTTCAATCATCTTATTGGCAATTCATCTGCAGGGTTCACTGACCTCATTCTGACTGGGGAAAGGATAGAGGCTGAAACATAATGGCCTTATATGACCAAGCCTTCCATAATGATGACATCTCCAGGGCTGGGGATTTTCCCTAGAGTGATTAAAATTTTTCATGCCATGATGTCCTTTCTTGCCAAGATGTTTAGAAATTTGATTAGACATCCTTGGTTTAAACTTGGCATGAGTGGAATCTACTAAAGGTTATTTAGAATTTGGTTCCCTTTTCTCATTAAACCCTAGACCACTCTTGTCTCATGTCACTCTTCCTGCTTGAAGAATTTCATCCAAAGTGTCAGACCCATTATTCAACATTTTGAGAGATTTGACCATTCTATC
This sequence comes from Vicia faba, assembly GCA_948472305.1. Classification (NCBI taxonomy): domain Eukaryota; kingdom Viridiplantae; phylum Streptophyta; class Magnoliopsida; order Fabales; family Fabaceae; genus Vicia; species Vicia faba. The sequence goes on along the minus strand of OX451740.1, from coordinate 821,698,669 downwards.
AAGGTTTAAATTCAAGGAGGTCACTTCACTTTCCAGATTAGAAATAGTTTTTAAATTCTCTTCCCTTTCTGCCTTCAGCTGAGTTGTGAGGACTTTCTGTTTCTCACCTTCAAGGCACACTTCTACACTTCTGAGATATAATTATTTGTATGAAGAAGCTAACTCATCAAAGGTTAGTTCCCCATCACTAGATTCTTCATCATATACATATTTCTCTGTTAATGCTTTAGCATACTTAGCAGATTCTTCAAGATCACTCTCTGAGTCCTCTTCAGACCAAGTAACAGATAGATTTTTCTTTTGTTTCTTAAGATATGTAGGACATTCAGCTCCAATGTGACCAAAGCCTCCACATTTATGACATTGTACTCCCTTCCCTTGAGTGGATTTTTCTTCAGCCCTTTTTCTTCCAAACTCATTTGACTTATCGATATCAGATGAGATGTTATTGACATTTGATCTTTGGTTCTTATCCATTCTTTTTATCAGTTTGTTAAACTGTCTTCCAAGCATATATAAGGAATTTGATATTCCTCCATCTGTGTCCAGATCACAGTCTTCTTCTTCATCTTCAGTATTTGATACAAAGGTTGTGCTTTTGTTCTTCTTTTCAGATCTTTCATTGATGCTTAATTCAAATGTCAGAAGGGATCCAACAAGTTCATCCACTTTCATTTTGTCAATATCTTGAGCTTCTTCTATAACAGTCACTTTCGTACCAAATCTCTTGGGAAGAGACCTGGGCATCTTTCTCACCAATTTGTCTTCAAGTATTTTCTCTCCTAAAGCACTGAATGCATTAGCAATTTAAAGAATGTTCATATGGAAGCCATTAATACTTTCATCATCCTTCATTCTCAAATTCTCAAATTTTATGGGGAGCAACTGAAGTCTTGACATCTTGACTTTGGATGTGCCTTCATGAGTAGATTGAAGAATTCCCCATGCATCCTTAGCTACTTCACATGTGTTCACTAATCTGAAAATGTTTTTGTCAATTCCATTGAGTAAAGCATTTAAGGCTTTAGAATTTCCAAGAGCAATTTCATCTTCTTCTTTAGACCAATCTTCTTCTGGTTTTAACTCAGGAGTAGGTTCTCCAGTTTCTCCCAATTTGACAGGGTGTTTTAATTCTTTTAAAATAGATTTCCAAGATTTGTTGTCCAAGGACTTTAAAAAGGCAACCATACGTGGTTTCCAGTAGTCATAATTACATCCATCTAGAAGTGATGGTCTGTTCACAAATTCTCCTTCCTTGTCCATAGTACCAGAAAGTATCTTCCCTAGATCTCACCCAAATAAAGAGCATGATTCCTGCTCTGATACTGTTGTACCCCAAAATTTTCCCTCCCATTTTCACACAAGACATACTCCTAGAGGTTCCCAACTTGCCCTAGGTTGACCAAGATTTGACTAGACAATTTTCCTCCTAAGGAAATGAACCCCCAACTAGGGTTTCAATTTTCATCAAGATGGTTGAACTCCAAGGATCCAAAATGTTCTTCATTGTCATAATATGTCCTCAAGATCATCCATGCCAATTTTCATGCCTTGCTCAACAAGTTTGCTCAGTCAATTGTTCAAGTATCAGAAAATCAACTGTGTTAGGTCAAAAGTCAACTATGGCCCATGTACAGTCAAACTTCAAGATTTTTGGTCAACATCAATATTTTGAAGTGATAACAATCATTTTATCAAGGGTTGATCATGATTCCTCAAGAAATGCTCCTAACCCATTAAAAGTCAAAAATGGCAAATTAGAATTTCTATAGGAAAAGTCAACCAAACTTTGACCAGGCATAACATTATCATACTTTATAAGAAATTTTCCAACAAATCTCATTTTGAAGAGAATCCAATTCCCTAAAACTTCTCTTCATCCCTCAAGTTCAAGAAATGCACCATTTGAAAGATACAAGTTCATATATTACAAGTCATTTTTAGAAAGTCAACAAAAGACACTCTTTGTCAAGACAACTTACATCAAGATGATCTTCAAAAGAAAAAATGATCAACACATATATTGTAGAGGACATCTTGGGATTTCCAAAAAATCCAACATCATCTTCAAAAGATGAATATTGAGCAAGTTATGGTTTTCCCATGTTAGGCAAATTTGTCAAAAATGCATGAAGTCAACTTTGAGGAAAATTGTGTTTTTAGGTTAATGGACCTAACTATTAGGATTCAAACATGTTTATTACATACCCAAGGACCTCTAAACCTAATCATGCACTATTTTTATTTTTTATTTCTATTTATTTGAATTTTTTATTCATTTAAATATGAATTAAATCAAATAAATTAAATAAAAATACAAAGAATAACGGGCCATGACATTTGCGTTTGATTTGATCTATTAGAAGGCCCATATTTTCGTGAAAGATTCATCCAAAGGGACCAAGTTCATGCAAGTGACCAAAGAGGCAAACATATCACAAATATGGACATTTTTCAATGTGTTTTATCCTTGTCTCCAAGGCCATGAATGGATTGATTATTTACCATGTTTGTTCACTCCTATCTTCCCTCTATAAATACATAACATTACAAGCCAAAGGGAGCACGAAACTTCTCTCTAAAAAGCTCTCCAAAATCTCTTCAAAAAGCTCTCCAAAAATCAAAGAATCGGTGCAAGTCATATATCAAGATTCTAGTCTCTCTCGATTGACACCAAGCCTCATACCATCCTCCTGAAGTCTCTAGGAGTCTTACAAGGCCCAAGAGCAGTCCATCACATGCCTAGCATGACCCGATTTGACAACACCGGTTTGGTAAACTTTGAATCCCTAATCTTAATCACATTTCATGGTATGCTAACGTTTGTTTGAATTTATATAGAACAGTTATGGATGGTTGTATCAGAGGTTCCATACAAGAATCTGAAAACACCATGGTTAGAGAATGAAGATTTCAAAGATTCGGGCCTAAGGATTTCTGATGATTGCACCCCCTGTTTACTTTTGTTAGTAGGCCCATCTTTATTTTCTTGTTTTGTTCATTTTATTTATTTCGTTTAATTCCTTTTTTTTATTTTAATAAATAAACAAATATAAAAATCACATAAAATAGATTTAGGATTTTTCTAAATTAATTTTAATTTTGTAAATTAATTAATTTAGCTATTTTGACATTATTTTATAATTTAAAAATAATTAGAGTTAGGTCCATTTTAATTCTAATATTTTTCTTAATAAAAAATACAAAAAATGTTAGGTTTTTGTTTAATATTTAATTTTTATCAATAACTTTTCTTTTTATTTTAATTAATTAAATTTAGGTTTAATTTAATTCAATATTTTCCTAAATAAACAAAAACAACCAAAAAAGATTTTTTTTTACTTAGCAATTCTTAGGATTTATTAGACGTCTTTATTTTCGCGCGTTTTATTTACCTTCGCATCTTTTATATTCATGTAACTTATTATGGGATGTAATAGTCTAGATTTAAATTCCGCACTTTACTTTGTTGCAGTTTTTTTATGTAAATGTCCCAAAACATTGTAATAGTGTAGGATTTATGATTCTCGCACTTTAAATTTCTATACAATATTACTGTTAGTAATTAGGATTGTATGGAAAGAATGAAAACAAAGCGCTAGCAAACGTAAATTCAAATACTATAATAACTGAACATAACACACATGCACATATACACCTCTAAGGTACGCCCACTTTGGTTGCCTTCGGAAAAATAGTCATGTCGCTCGAGAATGGGGACGCTTTAGCAAACACCCGTAAAATCAAAAGATCATAGTCCCTAAATGACCCTTACAATGTTTCCTTTCGGTAAATGATCTCGTCCCTTAAACAAAATTTGTTAAAGCGTCTCCGTATGTTGCCTTTATGACTGTAAAATGTCCCTTCGAATGCCCCTCAACATCCGACGATAGGGTTACCTACTCACTAATAGTAGGATAACACTATCTAAAGGAAAGGAGGAAAATAACGTCTTTTTTCGAGTAGGTAGATAACTCTTACGTATTTGCTCAAATATTCTTTTACCCTTACACACTTTCAAAAACTATTTTCAAAAACACTTTATCACACTCTTGAGGACTGATACAAGAGTTACCATAAAACAAACAAAAACTTTCAAAACACACAAACACAAACAATTTTCAAAAATGAGCAAGTACCTAAGAGCACGTGGAAAACCACTGATGGAAAGGGTGCTAACAACTTCCCTTTCCATAATCTCCCGCTTACTTAGAAAATCTCGAAAAAGGTCTTTTTCTATTCTTTTCACCCTTTCCTTTGTTGGATAAAAGAAAAGTCGGTGGTGACTCTTGCTTACCACAAAATTTGTGAACAAAAAATGCAAAACCAGTATAACAGTTGGTTCTGCCACCGTATCACAGAAATGACGACTCTACTGGGGATTAAATATAAAAGTGAGGTTTATCTTAGGATCTAGATCATTTCTAAATTGTTTGTTTGTTTGCTTTACTTTTAAGGGATTGTTTGGGTTGCTATAGATCCTACACCCGGATCTGGGGAAACCTTTTAGGTAAGTAGCAATAGATCATGGAAACTGTGCGGGGTATACCAACACGGTTGAAGCGATGGCTACGTTGATGCGACACTTTGGTTGGTATCGGTAGCCCTTGAGTTAATTAAGGAGAAAAAGGGGCCGCTGTGTGGTGTCATAAAGCGTCATCTGACCTTAGAACCTTTAAATGAACAACTTGGCCTTTAGGACATAGCGAGATGGCCGTCTTTGGTGTACTCCCAAAGTCGGAAGATACTCGATGCTACACCCATGGAGACTCGACTCCTGAGTTTTGTTTGGTTGCGAGTCAATCACCTATCGAACGAAGCTTGTGGGAAAGGTTAGTGATATTTAGATCCCATAGAACTCGGTTACAATTTATAGGACAGGTTAAACCAATCCAACTTCAAGAGGGTATGACCTTAAAACCCATGCAAGCCTTAAACCTAAGGTTTGTTTGTGTGATTTGTTTGTGCTTTCTATATCTATGATTTCTTAGCATAATCATGACATCATGACATGGCATATCATACTAACCATTTCAAGGATTTTCTAGGGCTTATCTTTGTCTTATTTTGTAGGACATGACATCCGCTTGCAAGAACACTATCCAAATCAACCTTGTGAAACTACATATTCAGCTCAAGGAGTTAGTATCAAGGATTCTTGAAAGCTCTCCCTTCACTGAAAATCATGGTCGACTTCTCAACTTGGTCACTGCAACCCCGAATGAAGAAATGGTAAAGTTGCTCTTTCAGTTCTTTGACTCGTTGCACCACTGCTTCACCTTCCCTGATTACCAGTTAGTGCCTACTATGGAGGAATTTTCTCAGTTATTAGGGATACCTATCCTTAATCAGCCACCATTCAATGGTATGGAAAGAGACCCAAAGCCTGAAGAGATTTCTCAAGCTCTGTCTTTACAACGGTATGATGTAGTGGAAAATTGGGAAACCAGAAGAAGTGTCCAAGGATTTCCAGCTATGTTTTTATTTGAGAAAGCTCGCCATTTTTGGGATAGCCTGGATTTACAAGATTTTGAATAAGTGTTGGCCATTCTCATCTATGGGATGGTACTATTCCCTAACACGGACCAAATCATTGATGTGAATGCGGTTAAGATTTTTCTGTCTCATAATCTGGTACCTACTTTACTTGGGGATATTCTACACTCTCTGCATACTCGCACTCTAAAGAGAAGAGGGACCCTTCTATGTTGCACTCCTCTATTGGCTAGGTGGTTTATTTCGCACCTACCCTGGTCTATTTTGAAGAATGAGCAGGGTATGAGATGGTCTCATAGGCTGATATCCCTTACACATTCGGATATTCATTGGTGTTCCCGATCCTTGGAGAATATCACTATCATTGATCGCTGTGGGGAATTCCCTAATGTCCCTCTCTTAGGCATTAGGGGAGGAATCACTTATAATCCTTGTTTGGCGTTGCGACAATTTCGTTATGCTAGAAGGGATGGTCCTCACAACACACTTATCCAAGGAATCACATTTGACTATGAGAGTGATGTTCATGGTTATCGCAAGAGGTTCATTTGAGCTTGCGGCATGATAAACAGAGTCAATAGCAAGACACTGGGGCACAAGAATTTCAATCCCTCTTGAGCCTTACCTTAAATGGGTGCGAGCTCGTGCTCAATATCTTATGATGCCTTACCTCGCCATCTTACATGTGATTATGGAGCCAATTGCTGAGGGAGACACTCCTTACACTGTGTTTCATCATGACATGCCAACTAACCTTGAGGAGCTACGAAAATCCTGGATTCAACTCAAAGAAGAACGGGATACTTTCGAACCCCAATTCTACGCCAGTGAGAAGAAGGTTTTAGAGCTCACCAGGTTACTTCACGAGGAGAAGAGTATAAACGCTTACATTGCACCAAACAGGATGCGCCGGTGGGAAGCTTGAGTCTCTTTGCTTAGAGAGTTATTTTTGCTTTGTTATCTCCTTTGTAAGCCCAAGAGGCATCACTGTGATCGATAAAAATTCTTAATGCAATTAATGTTTGTTCTCTTTCTGTTTAAGCAATTTTAAGTCTTATAAATCCTTGAAAATATTGCATACATATATCATACATATCATTCCATAAGCAGGTTTCATAACAGGTCTCTCATGTTCTCGTTGTTTATTTCAGCAATGGCTCTCAAGCGAGACAACAGAGATCTCCAAATTCAAGAGGCACAGTTCATGGAAATGTTCCTAAACCTATCCAAGGGGCAGGAAGAGTTGAAAGCACTCCTCGCTGGGAACCTGTCCAAGAAAAATCCCGAAGACAATAAGAAAGAACGGTTGGAACAAGTGCAAGCTGAGGTTGAAGCAATGAGAACCAGATGCGGGGGCAGATGGCTCTTATCCAAGGCCTATCCTGGGTACAAGAAGAGTTGAGAGGCATTGTCAACAAGCTTCATCAAGACGGATGCAACCTTGTGAAGCAAATAGTCGAGGTTGGGGACCAAGTCATTGATCAACCTCCTAGAAGACAAGAGGTTGGTTTGGTGAAGAGTGGACCTTTCCAAATTTCTACCACATCACGGGTCCAACAACAACCTCGCCAAAAACAACAGGTTAATCAGAGTCAACCGGATACACCCAAGAGGCAGTTTACCAAACTCAACATGTCGTTGTCTCAAGCTTTACAACACATGTTGAGGATGAATTTGGTTACATTAATAGGGCCTCCTCCGAATCCCAAGTCTTCTTCCCCTAACTACAATCCTAATGCAAGGTGTGCATATCACTCAAACAGTCTGGGGCATGATATTGATGATTGTTGAATGTTGAAATATAAAATTAAAAACTTGATTGATGAAAGAGTGTTGGAGTTTGCACAAGATGGTCGGGATGAGTTGTTTTGTCATCCCTCCAAGGCACGCCATCTAAAGTGACAAGATCAGAAGAAGAAGCTTTTGTTCATTAGAATTTTCAATTTGTAATTTTCTTTTGATTACTCGAACATTTATTCATGTCAAACTTTGTTATTTATCAATGCATTGTATATGTCTATTTTGAATCAATTCATTGGTATTCACTATACTACTTTCCTTTTTGTGATATTCGACTCTCGATTAAAAATCTATAAGCCTTTAGAGGGAGGATGACGAAAACAATACCATAATCTCACACAATGTGCTTTTGAACAAACCTTGCTGATGATGTACAAGCGTTGTTTCAAATCCAAAATAGTGGAGTTATAAGGAAGATAATCCCTAGTCAACACCTTTGAGCCAAAGAAGTAGGAGTTTTTCTTTTCACACAAATTAAAACCCTTAATCATAACCTGGGGCAAGGTAGTTTTCTTAGTTAATTCAGAGGCGCATTCAGTCGCGAGCTCAGCCTTCATACACGACAAATAGTGTAGAAGATACCTTCCAAAAGATGGAGATGGTTCCACATAATCATCAAAGCATGCAGTCATTATTTTTCAAAAGAAAAGCCCGCTAAGTCAAAACCTATGAAGGAGACTTAAGAAAAAAACGGGGGCATCTCGCTGACTGTAATCAGAAAAGAAACAGTTCAGGAAAAAGAAGGGATAACGAAAACAAAAAAAAAGGTTACTATAAATCCTCGACACAAAAAAAAAAGATTACAAAATGACTGCCTCTTCCAAATAAACTTTCAGTATTTGAATCATAATCGGAACATCAAGGACAAGATACCAGACTCAATTGGGATCTGAACGCACAATTAGCTGAGCATAGGATCGAAGAACATCACGAAGAATGGGTGGGTAAAAATAAAATTTGAGCCTTTATCCTTTGTTTCTTAAACCGTGAACCAGGCCACACTACAACACTTAAAAGTCTTAACTGAAGCATATGTTAGTTCGGAAGCATACTGTTATAAAAGGTATCCTGACTCCTGTAGGACTTGCTATAAATCCTGAGTTGATATCACTCTCTTGCAAAATATGTTTTACTAAAAAATGAATTTTCAAAAACTTGAAGACAAGCATAAACCTTGCATTATATGAATATCGTTGTTTCATATAGTTATCTATTCGACAACAGAGAAATTCACATGACGAATATCTAGTGAATAAAAACTTTCTCAATGAAAAGGTTCACCTCAACTGGAAAAACACTTCCAACAAAGGGGCACGGCATAATCATTGTCCATCATCTGGGGAAGTCCAGTTAACATTCAAGGAATCTCTCAAAAATGTCAAATAGCCAGGGGCAGATCTCCATCTGAATCACTTGGGGAATTAAACATGAATTCCAACAACGAATCACGTACAATCAAGTGAAATCAATGTTCCTCGGCGGATTTCTTCTCAAAAGCAATTAAACAGGAATTTCCAACGGAAACATTCTAAATAAACCAAGTCCTCTTCTAGAAATGGATCAGGTACGATCCAGAGACGGATGTTATCCTGATACTTATTCAGATTCTTTTCAAGTGCAGTTCAGATATGATCCAGAGACGGATGTCATTCTGACACTCATTCAACACATGTTTCAAGTACAGTTCAGATACGATCCAGAGATGGATGTCATTCTGACACTCATCCAACACATGTTTCAAGTACAATTCAGATACGATCTAGAGACGGATGTCATTCTGACACTCATGCAACATATGTTTCAAGTATAGTTCAAATATGATCCAGAGACGAATGTAATTTTGACATAATCCAACACATGTTTCAAGTGCAGTTCAGATACGATCCAGAGACGGATGTCATTCTGACACTCATTCAACCCATGTTTCAAGTACAGTTCAGATACGATCCAAAGACAGATGTCATTCTGACACTCATTCAACACATGTTTCAAGTATAGTTCAGATACAATCCAGAGACAGATGTCATTGTGACACTCATCCAACACATGTTTCAAGTACAGCTCAGATACGATCCAGAGACGAATGTCATTCTAACACTCATCCAACATATGTTTCAAGTACATTTCAGTATGATCCAGAGACGGATGTCATTCTGACACTCATTCAACACGTGTTTCAAGTACAGTTCAGATATGATCCAGAGACGGATGTCATTCTGACACTCATCCAACACATGTTTCAAGTACAATTCAGATACGATCTAGAGACGGATGTAATTCTGACACTAATTCAACACATGTTTCAAGTACAGTTTAGATATGATCCAGAGACGAATGTCATTCTGAAAGTCATTCAACACATGTTTCAAGTACAGTTCAGATACGATCCAAAGATGGATGTCATTCTGACACTCATTCAACACATGTTTAAAGTACAGTTCAGATATGATCCAGAGACGGATGTCATTCTGACACTCATTCAACACATGTTTCAAATACAGTTCATACATGATCTAGAGACGGATTTTATTCTGACACTCATTCAATACATGTTCAAGTACAATCACGACATAGATCCATCCATAAAATCTCCACAGGTACTTTCTCTAGCAGATACAGGGGCAGAAATGTCCTGATGCAAATTCACCTTCGTATCCTCAGCATATGTCCTAGTGACGTCTATGTTCCCCACAGAGTAGAAACAAGCAAAGTTTTGTTCTCTTCTTCCCCAAGCAGGAATTACTTTCTCCAATAAAGTTCCTTCAAAGAGCTAAAATCTATGTTCCCCAGCCGAGCTTTATAATCTTAAACAGTTTATAAAACCTCCTCCCGAGTAGAGTTTGTTCCTCAAACTGCGGAAGATCATTCCCCAATAGAGTTTATTTCTATACATCGACAACATCTCTCAACAAAGAATCTCCTTCCCCCATAGAGTCATTCTCAAGCAGGAGCCAAAGAGCCTTGACAGAACATCCTCAAACAGGAAGAGGAAATCCCTGGAAAATTATATCCATCCATCATCCCTAGTGGATACAAAGGACTTAGCTTCCCAATACTCTCCAGCATTAATTCGGGATTTATTTTCCTAGACTGGGAAACATCTCAATAAAATCCCATATTCATGCATCATGGCATGCGCATACACATCGCATACATCATAACCTCATTTATTTTGAGAACATTATCACACAATGAATTTCATACATCATGAAATTGCATACAACTAACCCTTTGCCTTTTTTAGGGAAAAGATCAAATTAACAAACACTGTTGACTACTTACGCGACCTGGTAGTCTTCTCAAAAGCTACGTCTAATGAAAGGCTATTTCAACATTTTCCTCAAAAAGACGTTCTCAAAAGAACTTCCCTGGTTCAGTCAGATCGACACTAAGATCTCTCTAATTCTTATTCCAGTTGAAGATATTCCAAGACTTTTGTGTGGTTCAGTTAAATCGATCCTAATATTTTTCTGATTCTTATCCAGTCAAAGTTAATCCAAGACCTTCTCTGGTTCAGTCAGATCGACACTAAGATCTCTCTGATTCTTATTCCAGTTGGAGATACTCCAAGACATTTGTATGGCTCAGTTAAGTTGATCCTAAGATTTTTATGATTCTTATCCAGTCAAAGTTAATCCAAGACCTTCTCTGGTTCAGTCAGATCGACCCTAAGATCTCCCTGGTTCCTATCCCAGTTAAAGATATTCCAAGACTTTTGTCTGGTTCAGCTAAATCGATCTTAAGATTTTTCTGATTCTTATCCAGTTAAAGTTAATTAAATACCTTCTCTGGTTCAGTCAGATCGACCCTAAGATCTCTCTGATTCCTATTCCAGTTGAAGGTGTTCCAAGACTTTTGTGTGGTTCAGTTAAATCAATCCAAAGATTTATCTGATTCTTATCCAGTCAAAGATAACCCAAGACCTCTGTTGGTTCAGTTCGAATCGACCATTGATTTGTTACTGATTCTTTTCAGGTAGACCTTTTTCTGGTTCAGTTAAATCGATCCTAAGATTTTTCTGATTCTTATCCAATCAAAGATAAATCAGTACCTCTTATGTTTGAGAAACTGCAAAGCCTGGAGTAGGACCAGATGACAGTTTAATCTCATTTCCCCAATAAGTCGTTGTGAATCCTGGAATACAACCAGATAGCAGTCATCCTTATCATCCTCAACAAGTCATTGTGAAGCCTGGATCCTGGCCAGATAGAAGTTCACTTCCGTCTCTTCGTTCAAGAGATGACTCCCCAATAGAGTAATGGACAACCGAAGCTCCTAGACTCTATTCCCCTAAATAAATTCCCCAGTGGACTCCTCCTCGGACAGCAGAAACATGAATCCCCACAAAGAGACTCCTTGTGAAGTCAGCATCTATTTTGGATGGCATCTTTAAGCCCATCTCCGATGACTCTCCGTCATATTCCTTGGATGGCATATTTAAGCCCATCTCCGACAGTCTTATGTCAAATTTTCCAAATGGAATCTATAAGCCCATTGCCGATATTATTCACCAATAGTCTCACTTTGGGCGAGTGCAAATTTCTGGGCACTCTAATGTTCAATCATCTTCCACCTTCAGATCACGAAAGACAGACAAGTCAATCTACATCTTCAGGTTTAAGAAGATTGAACAGGGGAAGTTGTTGTACCCCAAAATTTTCCCTCCCATTTTCACACAAGACATACTCCTAGAAGTTCCCAACTTGCCCTAGGTTGACCAAGATTTGACCAGACAATTTTCCTCCTAAGGCAATGAACCCCTAACTAGGGTTTCAATTTTTATCAAGATGGTTAAACTCCAAGGATCCCAAATTTTCTCCATAGTCCTAATATGTACTCAAGGTCATCCATTCCATGTTTCAAGCCTTACTCAACAAGTTTGCTCAGTCAATTGCTCAAGTATCGGAAAATCAATTGTGCTAGGTCAAAAGTCAACTGTGGCCCATGTATAGTCAAACTTCAAGATTTTTGGTCAAAATCAACATTTTGAAGTGATAACCATCATTTGGTCAAGGGTTGATCATGATTCCACAATAAATGCTCCTAACCCATTAAAAGTCAAAAATGGCAAATTAGGGTTTCTATAGAAAAGTCAACCAAATTGTGACCAGGCATAACTTTCTCATACTTTATTAGAAATTTTCCAACCAAAGCTCATTTTGAAGAGAATCCAATACCCCACAACTTCTCTTCATACTTCAAGTTCAAGAAATGCACCATTTGAAAGATACAAGTTCCTACATTACATGTCATTTTTATAAAGTCAACAAAAGACACTCTTTGTCAAGACAACTTACATCAAGATAATGTCTTCAAAAGAAAACATTATTAACCGAGAGATTGTATAGGATATATTGGGCTCTCCAAAGAGTTCAAGATCATCTTCAAAAGATGAATATTAAGCAAGTTATGGTTTGCACAAGTTGGGCAAATTTGTGAAAAATGCATGAAGTCAACTTTGAGCAAAATTGTGTTTTTAGGTTAATGATCTAACTTTTAGGGTTCAAACATGTTTATGATATGCCTAAGAACATCTAAAGCTAACAATGCATTATTTTGATTTTTATTTCTATTTATTTGAATTTTTATTCATTTAAATATGAATTAAATCTAATAAGTTAAATAAAAATACAAAGAATAATGGGCCATGACATTTGGGTTTGATTTGATCTATTAAAAGGCCCATATTTTCGTGCAAGATACATCCAAAGGGACCAGGTTCATGCAAGTGACCAAAGAGGCAAAGATATCACAAATATGGACATTTTTCAATGTGTTTTATCCTTGTCTCCAAGGCCATGAATGCATTGATTCATTACCATGTTTGTTCACTCCTATCTTCCCTCTATAAATAGATAAAATTACAAGTCAAAGGGAGCACGATATCTCTCTCCAAAAATCTCCCTAAAATATCTTCAAAAAGCTCTCCAAAAATTAAAGAATCGGTACAAGTCATATATCAAGATTCCGGTCTCTCTCGATTGGCACCAAGCCTCAAACCATCCTCTTGATGTCTCCAGGAGTCTTACAAGGCCCAAGAGTAGTCCATCACATGCCTAACACGCTCCCATTTGACAACACCGGTTTGGTAAAATTTTAAACTTTGAATCTCTAATTTTAATCACATTTCATGGTATGCTAACGTTTGTTTTAGTTTATATAGAACAATTATGGATGGTTGTATCAGAGGTTCCACACAAGAATCTGAAAACACCATGGTTAGGGCATGAAGCTTTCAAAGATTCGGGCCTAAGGATTTCTGATGATTGCACCCCCTGTTTACTTTTGTTAGTAGGCCCATCTTTATTTTCTTGTTTTGTTCATTTTATATATTACGTTTAATTCCTTTTTTATTTATTTTAATCAATAAAAATATAAAAATCACATAAAATTAGATTTAGGATTTTTATAAATTAATTTTAATTTTGTAAATTAATTAATTTAGCTATTTTGACATTATTTTATCATTTAAAAATAATTAGAGTTAGGTTCATTTTAATTCAAATATTTTTCTTAATAAAAAATACAAAAAATGTTAGGTTTTTGTTTATAATTTAATTTTGATCAATAATTTTTCTTTTTATTTTAAATAATTAAATTTAGGTTTAATTTAATTCAATATTTTCCTAAATAAACAAAAACAACCAAAAAAGATTTTTTTTTACTTAGCAATCTTAGGATTTATTAGACGTCTTTATTTTCGCGCGTTTTATTTACTTTCGCATCTTTTATATTCATGTAACTGGTTATGGGATGTAATAGTCTAGATTTAAATTCCACACTTTACTTTTTTGCAGTTTTTTTATGTAACTGTCCTAAAGGATTGTAATAGCGTAGGATTTATGATTCTCACACTTTAATTTTTTGTACAATATTATTGTTAGTAATTAGGATTGTATGGAAAGAATAAAAACAAAGTGCTAGCAAAAAATAAATTCAAAGACTAAAATAATTGAACATAATACACATGCACATATACACCTCTAAGGTACGCCCACTTTTGTTGCCTTCGGAAAAATAGTCATGTCCCTCGAGAATGGGGACGCTTTAGTAAAGACCCGAAAAATCAAAAGATCATAGTCCCTCGATGACCCTTATAGTGTTGCCTTTTGGTAATTGATCTCGTCCCTTAAACAAAAGTTGCTAAAGCGTCTCTGTATGTTGCCTTTATGACTGTAAAACGTCCCTTCGAAAGTCCCTCAACATCCGACGATAGGGCTACCTACTCACTAATAGTAGGATAGCACTATCTAAAGGAAAGGAGGAAAATAACGTCTTTTTTCGAGTAGGTAGATAACTCTCAAGTACTTGCTCAAATCTTCTTTTACACTTACACACTTTCAAAAACTATTTTTAAAAACGCTTTATCACACTCTTGAGAATGATACAAGAGTTACCATAAAGAAAACAAAAACTTTCAAAACACACAAACACAAACAGTTTTAAAAAATGAGCAAGTACCTAAGAGCCCATGGAAAACAATGGATGGAAAGGGTGCTAACAGCTTCCCTTTCCATGATCTACCCCCGTTACTTAGAAAATCTCGAAAAAGGTCTTTTTCTGTTCTTTTCACTCTTTCCTTTATTGGATAAAAGAAAAGTCAGTGGCGATTCTTGCTTACCACGACATTTGCGAACAAAAAACTTAAAACCAGTATAATAGTCGGTTCTGCCACCGTATCACATATACCAATTTAAATTATGGTCTCAGATATATGATGTCGAATGAGATGTCACGACACAAATATCTGAGGAAAAAGTAAAGTGCAATAGTAATAAATGCAGTAAAAACACAAGGGATTATTAACCCAATTCAGTGTACAAGAACACCTACTTTAGGGGCTAACAAGCCAGGGACAAGTCCACTAAATAATATCAATTCATAGACCCTTAGTAAACAACCAGTTTACGATCTAATCACTTAATCACTACCTGTGTTATACTTTTACCTAAGACTCACCTAGGTATGAGACCCTCCTCAAATCCCTTCAATCACTTACAGTGAAGAAACAACAGAAATAATAAGTTTAAAAACTTCAATCATTCAATGCTTTAAAACTTATGAATGATACACAACTAACAATCTAAATAACAACACAAGTATTAAATCAATACTAGAGTGTTTGAAAATTAAAAGACTTAGACTTCTAAAACAGAAAGTAGGTATTCTTCTTCAAAAGTTGCAGTTCTCTGAATTAGGAAGCAGGTCCTTATATTTGCGTAGCAGTGGGCTTGGGCTGAAAAACAAATATTCAAATCTTTTGAATATTTCCATAAAAATAGGCCAAGATATAATCCATAAAGATGATTCAAATAGAAAAATATTCCTCCATATTTTTCGTAGCCTATGAGTCACAAATCCTGAATTATGGAGCGCAGGAAATCAGGAAACAGAAAACTTAAAACTGCTATTGGGCTGAGTTCAGTTCAGGAGGCAGATGGCAAGACATTTTCTTTGACATCATTCAAAACAGTTTTGCTTCAAATCTTAAGACATTTAGCAAAACATTATCAAATCATTATTTTACCAAAGTTGCTTCCAACAAACACTTACAGTGGATATTAGTCCCCTCTAGTTGATAGAACCATTCCAATTGTGTCCCAGATAAGCTTTCTTGAAATAAATGAACCCATAACTTATCGAAGGTGTGTGGTTTAATCTTGTGGAGATAAGACCTCAGATACATCTTGGGACAGGAGACCCCATCATACTTGGCGAAGACAGGGACTTTGAATTTGTGGGGAATTACCACCCCAGGGACAAAACCTAAGTCTCCAAGTCCAACCAAGGCACTGTTTGGATCTCCACGGCTTTCAGTTGTTTTTCTAGTTGTTTGTATTTCTCATCCGTCGGTGGGTACTGCTCGTCGGTGTAGTCTTTATCATCAGAAATTTTGTTATTTCCACCCCTAGCCCTAGTGCTTCTAACATCCTCATCTTGATTTTCGTTTTCTTCAGAGGAGATAACAATTGCTTGAGCCTTTCGAGAAGGACCTTTAAACCTCCTTCCCATGTTGATAACAACCCGTTTCTTGGTCTTCATCTTTGTAAGGAGAAGCGCCATCAACTCTTGTTGTCCTTTGGCTAGGTTGAGAAGAGTCTCTTGGAACTGTGCATGTTGAGCTTTCAGATCTTTGATGGTTTGCTTTAGATCCATCTTATATTGAAAGAAACAGTAAATAGATGAGGAAACCTATATCATAAAACCTGCTTATGAAATGATGCATGATATATGGATGAAATGTTTTCAAGGACCTCAAGAGATTTAAATTTTCCAGACGAAAAGGAACAAAAACAACAATTGCATTAATAAGTTCAAGAATTATAATTTCCCCTTGGTCTTACAATGGAAAAAGAAAAAGGTCTCAAAGAGAAAAAAAAATGGACTCTTAAAACAAAAGACTCAAATCTCCTACGGGCGCTTCCTCTTTGTGTCAATGTAGGCATTCAGGATTTCCTCCTTGTGAAGTTGCTTGGTGAGCTCCAACACTTTCTTCTCGCTTGTGTAGAATCGAGCTTCAAAGGTGTCTCGTTCTCCTTTGAGTTGAATTTTATATCTCTGCAATTCCTCGAAGTCTGTAGGCATGTCAGGATGGAGAATGGTACAATGAACATCCCCCTCGGCCACAGGCTCCGCAACTACTTATAGGATAGCTGGATATTTCATCATGAGATTTTGAGCGCGAGCTCGTACCCATTTAAGATAAGTCTCCAAATGGATGGAGTTCTTGTATCCCAAAGTCTTGCTATCAACCTTGTTCACCATGCCCCAAGCACGTACAAACCTTTGACGATAACCTTGGAGTTTGTTCTCTTAGTCAAATATAATACCATGGATGAGCGCGTCATAAGGACCATCTCTTCGAGCATACCCAAATTGTCACAGAGCAAGAGAAGGGTTGTAAGTAATACCTCCTATAATTCAAAGGAGTGGGACATTAGGGAATTCTCCATAATGGTTAATGATGATGACATCTTCCAGAGACAGGGAACACCAATAAATATCTGAATAGAAGAGCGACATCATCCTTTGAGACCACCTCAAGCCTTGGTCATTCATTAATACTGATCGGGGAAGGTGCGAAATAAACCACCTAGATAGCAACGGTATGAAACACATAAGAGTCCCTCTCCTTCTCATGGTGCGGGTATGAAGACAATGTAGAATGTCTCCAAGAAAAGTAGGCACAGGGTTACGAGAAAGAAAAATCTTGACAACATTCACATCTATGAGCTGATATGTATTAGGAAACAATACTAACCCATAGATTAGAAGAGCCAAGACATCTTCAAAAGCTTGCAAATCCATAACCTCCCAAAACAGTAGAGCCTTCTCCATCAGAAACTTAGCTAGAAAACCCTCGACTCCACTCCTTGTTTCCCAATTAGCTATAATGTCAGACCTCTTCAAATGCAACACATTGGAAATAACTTCAAGCTTTGGAGTTTCCTATAAACCGGTGAATGGAATTTGGTAGAGGATAGGTACTCTCAACAGTTGAGAGAATTCTTCTATTATGGGTACCAATTGGTAATCAGGAAAGGTGAAGCAATGATGTACATGGTCGAAGAACTAAAAGAGCACACATACCATGTCTCCTTCAAAGCTTGAGGTAACTAGATTGAGAAGTCGACCATATCTTTTGGTGAAGGGAGAATCTTCAGGAACCCTTGATGCTAACTCTATGAGTTGAGGAGGCACCCTCACGAAGCTGATTCAGATGGTATTTCTACAAACGGAAGCCATGTCCTACAAAACAAAACAAAGATAAATCCCTAGGTCCTTGAAATGGGTTAGTGAAAATGCAATGGCATGATGTCACGATGTTTATGAAGTCATGAACAATTAATCACAAACAAACATACAAAGACTTTAGGTTTAGGCTTGCATATGGTTTATAGGTAAGTACCCTCTTAAAGTTTAGTTGGTTCAACCTGTCCTAAAGAAGTAATCGGGTTCTAAGGAATCTTAATGTCACTGATCTTTCTTCATCGGCATTGTTTCAACACAAGCCTCTATTTTGGTGACCGAAATATCCCGAAAGTAAGATCCCAATGAGTGTAGTATCGAGTATCAACCAACTTTATTCTGCACCAAAGCTGGCTATCTCACTACTTTCTAATGGCCAAGTTGTTCAACTAAGGTTCTACAGACAATTAGTACTTCATGACACCACATAACAACCCCGTATTCTCCTTGATTCAACACAAGGGACATTGGTACAACCAAATGTGTCACACTAACATAGCTATCACTTCAACCATATCAGTTTATGCCGTACGGTTTCCATGATCTATTGCTACTTACCTAAAATGCCCTCAAATTAGGGTATAGGATTTTTTTTACAAGTAATAAACCCAAACAAAGCTCTTAAAAGTAAAGCAGGCAAGTCAAACAATAAAACCATTTAAATGTGATCTATCTCTAAGGTAACCCCACTTTTAAGTATTTTCCCCAACAGAGTCGCCAGTTCTGTGATATGATGGTAGAACTGACTTGATGTTTTGCGTTTTGTCGCAAATGTTCCAGATAGCAAGAGTCGCCACCAACTTTTCTTTTATCCTATAAAGGAAAGGGTGAAAAGAACAGGAAAGACCTTTTGATAATCTTTCTTGAGTTCGTGGGGTAGGTTATGAAAAGGGAAGGTGTTAGCATCCTTTTCATTCGTAGTTATCTACGGGCTCTTAATTGTTAGCTCACACTGAAATGCTCTGTTTTGTGTAAGTTTTGAAAATATTTTGAAAACTCCTTTGTTCGACAAACTTTGTAATTATTCTTGTATCGTTGAGAATATAGACAAAGTGTTAGTTTTGAAAATATTTGTTGTTTGGAAAGTGTTTGAAAGATGTTTTGAAAGAGTGAGGTGTGACAATTGTTTTGATTTATGAGCAAGAAATTACGAGCAATCTACCTACTCAAAAGGTCTTTTTTCTTTTCCTCCTCCTTTAGATAGTGCTACTTTACCATTGGTTGGTAGGGATCTATATCATTGGATGCGAGGGACAGGTGCGCGCCACCGTACAGTCATAGAAGACAACTTGTGAGACGCTTTAGCATTTTTTGTAAGGGACTGAGATCGTTTTACCGAAGGCAACATCAAAGGGTCATTGAGGGACTACGATCTTTTTTAATTGAGGGTCTTTTCTAAAGCGTCCCATATTCGAGGGACATGACTATTTTTCTGAGGCAACAAGCAAGGTTACCCTAGAGGTGCACGTGTGAAAAGTGTTTTGATTCAAGTTTAATTTGTCTTGATTAGGGTTATCTAGCGGTTGATTTTAAATCTTTCCATACACGCCTAATTACTATACAATGATAAGTAAATGCGGTAAAATGCGGAAAATAAAGTTCTACGTTATTACAACACTTCGGGAGTGGGGGTACAAATTTATGAATGGGGATGAGTCGAACCGACAATACAATTTAAAATTCTGATAACAATAAATACAACCCTATTGAATTAAAAATAACAATTAGTTAAACTAAAACAAATCTATTTTAATAAAAATTAATTAACAAAATAATTAATAATAAAAATAATATTTTTGGCATTTTGTTTGGGAGAAAATTCGAAAAGAAAATAAAGACATATTCTACTATTTTTGGAATTTTTGTTTATCATGAAGAAAATAAAACAATTAGAAGAAATCAACTAAAAACTATTAAAAATAGAATAAAATGACTAACTAAAAAATTTATTATTCACAAAATTTTTGAACAATTTTTTAAAATTAAGAAAAATAAAAAATTATTTAGTTAAGAAAAACTTGAATTTAAAATCTAAACTAAGCTAAGAGAATTATGAAAAATAATAATAATAATAAAAAGGTGCAAACATAAAATACTGGGGGTGAATGGAGAATTTCTCTCATGGGCTGGAAGCTGGAGAAAGGGCTAGAACAATTTATGTTTACTAATTTAAAATAAAATGGATGGGAGTGTGAGACAGGAAATTGGGAGGGGGGGGGGGGGGGGAGAGGTGACAAGCATTGGGAATCCGAATGGGCTTGTTGAAGAGGCCCAAAATACCTAATCCTAAAACAAAGATAAAATAAATAAATAAATAAATAAATAGATTGGGCCGGACTAGGTCAGAGAGAATGGGTTGAGAAACCCTAAAAAACAGAAATCAGCCTCTTTCTTGTTCAAATCGTGATACGTTCCCAAATTAACACAACAACCATTCGTTTCCTCAACGAAATTGCGTTTCAAAATTCAATCTCTCACGGTCTCTGCTTCAAACCGATTGCCATTCCTCTCTTCTTCTTACTGCTCTCTAACAAAATCTCTCGGTTTCCAAATCTCTCTAACTGAGCCTCTCTTCAAAAGATTTACTATGTTCTCATATGATCACTTCTCATGCGGTCATGTAATGAAACGATAACAAACAACTTTGGGAATCATGATGGTAAAAAATGAATTTGAGGACAGAAAATAAATCTTATAGACTCAACTTAGTTCGAGGATTATGAAGACCGTGACGTGAGGGTATTAAGATAAGTCTTTTATTTTTTCCTTCTGCTTTTCGTTTTCTACTCCTTAGATCTCGGAAATTGCTGGTGCTGCTTCAGTTGAGTTGTATGTACTTAAGTCAATGATGTTATTCTGTTGAGTTAAGATCGTGATGTTATTGTTGTTGGATTGTTGTTGCTTTTTATGAGATTGAACTGTTGTGAGTTTCTAATTACAAGTATGTTGGTTCAGTGAAACATGAAGGTCACAATTATAGTGGAGGGTTTGTAAATGGTGGTGATGGGTTACGAATATGAATAGAGGGTGATGAAGGTTTTGATAGGGAAGTTTTTATTTGTGTATTTTTCCCTATTTCTCTCTTTGCCTACAATTTCTGAAGGGTTTGTTTAAAGAAAATGATGAACCGAGCTAGGGTTTATAATGTAGCTTACTTTGCTATGATTTTCGAACAAAAGTATTATTCTGGTTCGATGGATTCTGGATCCGTTTTTCTGTGTTATTTTGTTAGTTTTATAGTGAATGAAAATAAAGTTTGGCGGGGAAAACATTGGAGTTTGAACAACTTAGTATACTATTTTTGTTGTTTTTCTGATGTAGAAATGTTTTGCTGAATTTGGAACTATTTTTTGTATGCATATGGCAGTGTTTGTGGGCAGCAAGTCTGATCATCTTATATTGGAATTGTTTTTCTCACTTTCTTGATGCATATTTGTTTTTTAGTCATTTTGGCATATGGACAGTATAACAACATATATCAGGTTTTTTTATGGTTTGTTTTGACATGTTTTATGCAGGATTTTGGACTGTATTGGCTTTCTGTTATATTTGTGACAACTGTGATGAAATTTTGAGTTTAATTTATGTCTCTTTCCAATTTTATCCTTTGTGAACCAAATCATTTGTGATTTGCAAATGGATGAAATATTGCCCATGATTAAAACCTTGAAATTCTGATTTTATGAGGCTTTAATGTTAGCTTGAACTTGATTGAGAAACCCTTTTTCTGATTCCTTCAAACAAACCCTAATGACGAACTTTGTGAAGAACTTCCTAAAAATCTCTTCTTGTTCATGAGTTGTGAATTGGTTCTATAACCTGATTTCTTTTGCTGTGATTATGCAGGGGCAGCAGGGATGGTTTTGAAGAATTTCTTGGCAGGCTATTTTTTTGGAGTGGACAGCAGGTTATGAAGCAGCTGCAGTAGAGTTTTTAGACTCATTGTGCAAGGTCAGCATGGTTGGTTTTACCTAGTAGGCCTTTGGACTATTTTTTGGACATAGAGAGCTAGGTTTAGGATCAGTTTACGAAGATTAGGATTTGGAATTTTTGTATTTTCTTGTACTTGGAAACAAACTTGTAACTTTTAAACTTTGATTAGAAATTTGATATGAGAACTTGAATCATGAATGAATTAGATTTGGATGAAATTTGTGAACTATGAATGAACATTGGAGATGAAATTGAATGAAATGGTGTCTTTGCTTGAAAACCTTGAATGGATTTGAAACTGGAGTATCTTGAGAGAATTGAAGCATGGAACTTGAATTCTTGGCATGCTTGAAGATAGATGAAAAATCACGAACTTTAAATTAGCCTTGTGTGATATTTTCATCCTTTGTAGCGAATCATTCTTGTAAGGAACTTGAAAGAATTAAGACTTGTGATGAATACAACGATATGTTCCGTTCAGAAGAATAAACTCTACATACTTGAATTATTCCTTTGAAATCAAGATTCACATTTGACTTTTGGTAAGATAATCCACATGAATAAATTTGAATGAATTTTGACTTTTGATAACTTAAATTCAAAATAAATAACATGAATGAACTTTGAAATCGTATCTTGAATTCGAAGTAATTCTCTCCCATTATCCTTTGTTCTCGACTTGAATCCAACTCTTTGAAAAAAATAGATGCTTAATAACTTTTAGTTAAAAATCCACTGTAATTCGATAATTATGAGGAAATGGTGATCCTTGAGAGTTGGACAAGACTTCCTCGAAATTAGGTCAAATTCATAAAAGGACAGCTAAAGTATTCAGATTTTTGATGATATTTCGCATAAAATCATCTCTTGAATTGTAAAAAGAAGTTGGAGATGACGTCAAGGAGAGTCATACGCAAAAAGAACCACTCAAAAATATTGAATAATGAAGAACTTACAATCGTTTGAACTTGATCTTGAAAATGCTGACTTTTTGCCCAATACAGTTGATTTTCAGTCGTCTGAACCATTGACTGAGAAAACTTGTGATGCAAGGCTTGAAATTTGACATGAGCATCCTTGAATACATATGAAGCACCATGAAAGCCACTTGATACCTTGGAAACCCAATCTTGCTTGAGAAATACCAAACCTTAGTTGTGGACCCAATGTTTAAGAGGAGAATTTGTCTGATCAATTCTTGAGCCACCTTGAGCATTTGAGAAACCCTAGGAGAATGTCTTGAATAAAAAAAAGGAGGGAAAATTTTAGGGTACAACATTGTCTAAGATCTTATTTTGAGTAGATTTAGGAAATTTTTGGTGATAGTCCAAGTTTGATCATTTCAACTTTAGGATGTATGGTAGTGATAGTTTTCAAAGTTGGTACACGCCAGGTACTCGTTTATTGCTTTCTATAGTATAACATGTTTAGAAAAAATTTCATTTGTACAAATTTCATGCCATTCATTCTTTTACATTGTTTGCTTATTGATTGAATCACTTTAGTTCCCTTTTTACCCCCAAATGTGAGGAAGCTTTCCATTTTTTATATATGTTGGAGGCCATAATTCCTTTTTTAACTAGATTTTATTATGATTAATTTTGTTTTTGTTGATTATATGAATGCATGAACATGATCAATACATTTTTTTCTTCACTTTGAGCACAACTACCTTGGCCAAATAATCAATTCACCATGTGAGTGTGTGAACTTTTGTTAACCCCTATGAACATTGATTCTTTATTTTCTTGAACCCTCAACTATGATTTATAGTTTGAATTTTTGCCTTGCCTTTGAAAGTAGGGAGTATTCACATTATGATGATGGTTGAATTCAAGTTAGGGAGAAATGTTTATGTTCTTATTTTGTGATTTCTTTGAGGTGTTGAAAAAGAAAAGAAAAAAATTGTGTAAAAGAAAGAAAAGAAAAAAAATTATGAAAAATAAACAAAAGAAAAAAAGGGAAAAAAAGGAAAGAAAAAGAAAGAAAAAATTGAAAAATCTTTGAAAAACAAAAACAAAAAGAGTATGGAGTAATGTTGTGTTGAATAAGTATTGTAATTGGGTTGACAATTTAGGATTTGGAATAAGTTTGATTGAAATTGTGTTGCTAGAGTCTTTGGTGAATTGATCACTCCTTTAGGTTTAAGTAAGTTTTTGTTTCGATTATCTTTAGGATTTATCCCTTCTTTGTTAAACAAGCCACGCTACATCCTTGAAAAGCCCTTGTGATTCTTGACTTTGTATTTTCAATGTGAATTTTTGGATGAACGCATAATCTAGTCTTTTGTTTGCAATATTGTGGATGAGTTTTTTTAATCCCTCACTTTTGTGTGTTCTTCATCTACCGATAAATTTTTACTAGGTGTGATTCATGATTGAGCTTGTTTTGTTTTAGAATGTTTTGTATGATTTTTTTGTACTTAGAATTCATTTCATTTACATGTTGTTGTTGTAGGATTGTGGCAAGTATTTACCTTGCGTGTGTGGTTTTGTTTGAACCTTACATTTATTTTCCGTTTTCTAAACTTGTTGATCTATGATTATTTGGTTGATTACTTATGTTTCTTTATGTTGTCTGACTTTGTTTGAGAATAAACAATGTTTTAAGTCGGGGAGAGTTTGATGAGTGATAAATTGATGTGTTTTTTAGTGTGAATAATTAGCACTCATCGGCTTAATTCGTTTTCTTTTTGTCAATAAACTTCAACTTTAGTATATTTTCGGTATAGTTTATGTTGTAATGTATATATTGTGTTATCGTGTAAATATCATTGAGTTTAATTGATTTTATCTAATTTTTGTAGGTATTCAAGCAATTGTATGTTGAAATTTTTAGATATATCATTGAATAAGCTTTCCAGCGCTTTAAACCAGGCGCAAATTGAAGTTACGGTTCTCAAGTTATGGCAAAAACAAGTGCTGATTTTTTTTTGACTCATTAAATAGGTGAAAAAACACATTTTTAGGTTATGTGTTGAGTATTATTGAGTCCCAACACCACCAACTTCATATTTTGTAGAAAGAAGCTTAGAAACAATATTTGGAGGTTGCAATCGGATGATCCAAAATCGAATTTCTCATTGATTGGTGTTGACAAACCAAGAAATATTTGGTTCTTCTTCTTCTCGTCTTTTTGTAATCTCTATTTGTTTGAGTTTTTATGTATATTTACATTGATTATATGTATATTTATTTCTCATTGTATTGTATGAAATCTCTTTTACAAATTAATATCGGTATTTGTTCTTGATTTTTGCTTTATCGTAGAGGTTTGGTTTGTCATAGACATATGCTTTCTGAATCTCTATATTAACTGAATATCTATTGAGTTTTGATTCTTTAAATAGATTAGGACATAATGAATATCTTGAAAGAATGAAATATATTTAACAAGTATGTGAAATTCAATCCCGAGAGTCTCTACTTTTCGAAGAATGAATTGTTTTTCTATTAATAACTTTTAATTTCTGCATATACCTTTTATACAAACCAACTCAATTCAACCCCAAACTCATAAACGTGAGAAATTGTAAAACGATAATTAAGTAGCACTAATCTTTGTGGAGACGATATAATATAAGCTATAAAAATATTTACTTTTGCTTGCCGCTTTATCGCTTCAACACGCTACTATTCAAACCCCCTTGTTTTGCTTATTGAGTTAATAATGCACCCTTGTTATAATTAAATTGTTTACTTAATTAATTTATTTAATTTACATTGTTTGTTTTATTTTATTTATTCATTTTTTTTATAAATTTATTTGTTATATAATCAACAAATTTTCTCATGTCATTTTTTGTCATTTTTGCATTAAAATAATTTTTGTATTTACCAAAAAATAATTATTGTGATAAATAAATATTAGGTAATTATTAAAAATATTCAATATATCTGTAACAATAACAGAGTAATTATTTATTAACTATTTTCAAAATACTAACCCTATTTTCTATTAACTCATCAAATATTTTTTATCATTTAAACTTATTTTTCAAATTGCATCATACATTCTAAGACAACTAACTAATCAAACTTAACATCTTTTCTACTAACTTAATTTCAAATTCATACTTTATTTTCTAAAAAAATGATTGTGGATATATTTTCTATGTTAACTGCAAACTTCATCGACAACTACGCTATTTTTAAATCCAGACAAGGTTCAAGGGTAATTCTAAAATATTTACACAATCCATAAAAAAACTAACCAAACACATACGAACTATGAAATTGGACTCTGACTTTTCAAAAGGGGATACGTAGGCACACAGTTAAAACCAAGGGATGTTCATAACTAAAAAACTAAAATTCTTTTCTTAAACATATATAAATGTTAACTGTTAAATGCCCATCATACCCTTAGACCTAAAAGTGAAGACTCTTGAGAACAATGGATATGAATGGTGCATAACACCTCTCATTCGTCTAATTAACTTATGAAATTAGAATCTCTAATATTTCAGGGTTATCCATTCTTTCCCGTACTTAGGATAAATTTTAATGGCGACGACTCGTATTTTTTGCCGGTTACGACAGCTAGTATCTCTCTTGGGGACACAACTCTGGGGTTTAGAGTCTTCTCTATCTTTTAGGTCTAGGGTTTCTTGGGTTTCTTTCTATTTTTGGTATGTTTTTATTTTTATAATTTTTAATTTATTTGTTTATTCATATTATCATTGTTATCATATTATTTTATTATTGGTGGGGTTTAAATTCATATATTTATCAAACCTTAGAAGAAGGACCGTCTATTGCCCAAGGGGGTTTAACATCGCTATGAGATTTTGTGATGACTTCGCCTAGAGTCGGCTGAGTTTCAAGGAATGTCTTTTAAAAGGCTAGACTCTCTTGGAGGTAGGACTTCGGGATTTGGCCAATGACTCTTTGTATAACCCAAAAATAAAATCTCATGGTGAAACATTGTACAAGCTAAGAGACGAAAGTCTCGGCCTACAAAGAGGCTCCACTTAAGGGAGGCCCTTGTGCCTTTCCCTCTAGTTTTATCCATGATACCCTTAAGGAAGCTACTCTTACGAGGACGAAACTAGGAACTTATGTACTAAGGATACTTTTCTCAATCCCACTACCATGTTACATCACCATGCATGCATACATCGTTGCATTTCAAGATATTCATTATTTTTGCATTTTTTTTCTCCTTATTCACATAATTTCTATAAAAAAATTAATCAAAGGTTTTTTATGAGTATCTAAAAAATGAATACCAACAAGAAACAAACTATATGTGTTAGTGCTCTTATGCCTGATATGAAAAAGATGAAAATAACCAGAGGGAAACTACCTGAAAGAGCTATGAATTTGTTTGTTCGATGCTATGGAGATATCATTGAGCTTATAAAGCTGATTGTACAAGTGGAATAAGTTACTGCCCTAGCTCAGTTCTATGTCCCTTCACTCAGATGTTTCACTTTCCAGAATTTTCAATTGGCACCTACTTTAGAGGAATTTGATAGGATTTTGGGATTCTCCAGAATCAAAGAAGCAGCTTACACAGGGATTGGATATACTATTAAAGTTCTATACTTGGCTACGGAGTTATGGATACTCTTTACTGGCATACTACTCAATTAAAAAAATGGTGAAGTTAAAGGTATTAAAAGGCAGTACTTGGAGTCCAAAGCCCTTTCTTTTGTTGATAATAAAGAATGGGAAAATTGTGTAGATTGTTTGGCACTGCTTATTTTTTGTTTGGTTTTATTTCCAAATATTGTGGATTATATTAATTATGTAGCCATTAATATATTTTGGGCCATAAAAGTTTTGAATGTGGATCCTACTCCTACTTTACTTGTTGATGTTTATTACTCCCTTCATACCCGTTATGAAAAAGGGAGGGGTGTCCTAAATTGTTGCATTCCTCAAATTTTTTCTTGGCTTATTACTCACCTCTACAAGGAGGACTATATGGTAAAAGATCTGACTAGGAAACAATGGTCCCAAAAGTTAAGGGCTCTCAGTACTGATTCAGTTTTGTGGTATGCTAGGAAGTCGAACATAGGAGAAATTGTCTATAATTGGGGTGAATTTTCAGATCCTCTTTCAATGTCAGTGGAGGAAATATAGAAACTAAAATATGACCTCGAGCAATCTCAAAGGTAAAAGGAGGATCTAGAGAATGATCTTTATGACCTTGCTTATAAGAAGAACGAGTTGCAATAAGAGCTTGAGATGAAAGATCAGCAAATTCAATAAGACCGTGAATTGTTTGAAAATGAGGAGCTTAAGCGAAAGTTTTCAACTGAAGGGTTATTGAGTGCTACTTTTAATCTTGATTCTCATAACCAACGTTTAGATGATGATGCTAGAGAAATTGGCAGACTAAAAAGGTGGCACGATAAAGCATTACAAGGCAAAAGTGAGATAGAAGAGACTCTGAAAATACAAATCCAAGGATTGGAAGAGAATGCCCAAGACCTAAGGGATCAGATCCAAAATCTCATTACACGTCTCCAATATATCCAAGAGTCAGAGGTAGGTGAACATCTTATGACAATGAGGGCAGAAAGACTTCTCTCTCAAAAGACAAAGGAGTATGAACAAATCTATCAAGAGCTAGAAGGCCTCCAAAAGGATTTCCTCATACAAAGGGAACTATATAAGGAGATGAGGGTTGAAAAGATGTATTGGGAAGAACAATATGTAATGATTACTAAAGAGAGAGAAGACAAAAAGATCATAATCCCGACACTATACAAGGAGTATTTGTGGTATAAAGACAAGCATGCAAAGCTTGCCTTTTTGGCAAATAATCTCATTGGTGACATTCTTAGAAGCTTGAGACATGCAAAAGTTGTGATGGTCCCTCTTCTGAAGGAAATTGAAGACTTCATCAAGCTTAGTAGGGGGTGGTTGATGGTTTTAGGGAGAATATTTACAAACCTGCTTAGGAGATCTTAGTTTATTTTGTTACTTCCTTTAGTATCTTGACATCCGTTTTGATTCAGTTGTTTGATTCAGTATTTCCTTTTAGTATTTTACATTCAATATTTGTTTTGGTATTTGGAGTGTATTTCCCTTTTTTTAAGGATGGGTATTATTCAATAAAAGTACTTTTGTTTCAGTATTTCATTGTGTATTTATTTTGGGATATCCACCAATAAAAAGTAAAACCTAAAAAATATATATATATACATGCAAAAATAATAGTAACAAAAGGAAATCCAATGTGAATAAGACATAAATTAAAATCTTAGCATATTCATACGCATTCATCCATCCACGAATATCGCATTTAGCATTTCATACAAAAAATTACTTTTTCATATCATCTTCAGTCGAATCATTGGGAAAACCACACTACCTTCTCGACCTCCATAACAAACAATAGCTTATCAGAAGAAAGTAATCAAACAAATCGAGCCGAATCAAGCCATCTTCCAAAAGGATTTGGAGCAAGTAAAGGGAAACATCGACTCAATAAAAAGAGACATGAGTTAAGTTTTACTAGCCCTAAAGAACATCATAGAAAGACAAGATCAGATTCCTAAGGTAGGCTTTGAAGAAGTAGCCCAAACCATTGGTTCATAAAGCGGTCACCAACTAAGACAAGAACCAGAATCAGGTCCTTTGAAGTCAACTATTGATCAACAAGAGATCAACCAGGCTAATGTTGAAGTCTTTATCCCACCTCCTCCAAAAGTAGGTGCACCCCATACCTTACATATCCCAGTCAACAACTTGCACAACATAAATAATTACATAGACCTGCAGTATAGACACAATGACTTGGAAGGCATCAATAAAGTGCCTAAAAAAACCCATGCCAATGCTGCTAAAAGTCATATGGCACTCAACCAGTATAAAGCCTTTGAAGAAAGATTAAAGGTTTTGGAGCGCTATGATGCTTTCGACGTCGATGCTCTTGAAATGGGTCTAGTTCTTGATGTAGTAATCTATCCAAAATTCAAAGTATCTGACTTTGGAAAATATAAGGGACTCTCATGCCCAAATAACCATTTACAAATGTACTGCAGAAAAATGCATGTCTATGCCCATGATCAGAAACTGATGATCCATTGCTTTTAAGGCAGCTTAAGTGGGGCATCTCTAGATTGGTATATGTAGTTGGAGCAAGTCTATATCCAAACATGGGAAGATCTCACTAACGCTTTCTTAAAGAAATACAAGTACAATCTGGACATGGCTCCTAATCGCATGCAACTCCAAAACATTTCTTAAAAGAAATATGACTCATTCAAAGAATATGCACAATGATTGATAGAATTGGCAGCCCGTGTACGGCCACCACTCCTTGAATAAGAATTGGTCAACATGTTCATAGGTAATCTACAAGGTTTATACTATGAGAAAATGGTAGGCAGCGTCTCCTTAAGATTCTCATTTAGTGACAATTAGTGAACAAAATGATGCATGTGAGAAAAGCGACAAAATACAAGGGGAACCACCCAGTGCTCCTTATAATTCAAAGAGACATGTTCCTAACTTCTCAAAAAAGAAGGAAGGAGAGATTAATGATGTTGCATGACACCAGAAGGCACAACAACCATTGGTAATCCCACAAGAACAACAACAAAACAGGTTTGAAAGGCCTTTGAGAAGATTTGATCATCTCCATATGCCACACAGTCAACTACTACAACATTTTCTCAAGGTGTCTTTGGCAGAGCTGAAACCACTAGTTCCTCCAATTAGGGCACTCCCACCAAAATATGATGCAAATTCTAGGTGTGAATATCATGCTAACTCTCGAGGTGACACAATAGAGAAATGTTGGGCTTTCAGACATAAGGTGCAAGATTTGGTAGACTCCCATGAAATCACTTTTTATAAGCCTAATATCAAGACAAACCCCACGCCCCGGCATGGTGGGCCAAATGTGAATGCAATTGAGATAGTCACTTACCATGGGGCAGCTAAATGAGTAAAAACTATGATAGATATCCTGAAGGGACCTTTGTCTGAATATGGTTTCCTTTTGAAACATAATGGCGGTTTTGGGAAGACTTTACAAAGATTGGTGGATCAAGGGATAGTCCAATTCAGGCGATACCCTGAAGACGAATATATAGCTGAAATTGATGGGAATACAAGGAGGCCATTGGTGATTCCTTTACAAGGGTTGAGTTTTGTCAAGAAAACTCTCGTAATTCTTTATGGAGAACCGAGCACGACAAAAATACCAGTAAAAATACCACGCCAAGGTAAAACTCTGAGGATACCGGTACTTCCAAAGAGTACGATGGTAATAAGAGGACCATCTCCCACTCCTTATGAAAATGACAAAGTTATGCCATGGACTTATGATACTACTGTTTATGTTAATGGTTTAAAACAAAAATGTGAACCATCAACGAGCCAAGGGCCTGCAATTACAAATATAGTAGGAATATGGGCATGATCGCAGCGATCATATATATTGTCTCGAGCAACAAAATAAGGCTAATACCGTGGTTAAGGATAAATGAAAAGTTGTGATGGAAAAAAGTCAAGAGTAAGAACCTCCGAGTAAGAATTTTACCGATCAAGAGGTTGAAGAATTCTTGAAAATAATTAAGAAAAGTGACTATAGGGTGGTGGATCAACTACACCAAACCCCGAAAAAGATTTCAATACTCTTGTTTCTCATCAATTCATAAGCGCACTGATACTCTCTAATGAAGATTCTAAGTTCTGCTCGTGTTACAAAGGAGATTATAGTAAACCAATTTTATTGGGTCGTGGCTAATCTAGCATCAGGATCACGCCTAGGCTTTAATGACAGTAAGCTGCCTTCACAAGGTAGAGCTCACAACAAGGTGTTGCATATTTCCATCCAGATAAGGACAACTAGCCTATTTAAGGTGGTCACCGGTAATGGCTCCACCCTCAATTTAATACCAAAAACTAGTTTAATGAAGCTAACAATAGACGACATTGTCATAAGGCTAAGTTTTACGGTGGTTAAAGCTTTTGATGGTTCTCAGAGCATAATGTTTGGAGAAGTGGATCTTCCTGTCAATATTGGCCCGTAAATGTTCTACATTACCTTTCAAGTGATGGATATAGAACCAACATATACATGCTTGCTCCGACGACCTTGGATCCATGCGACAAGGGTTGTTACCTCAACCTTGTATAAAAAATTGAAGTTCCTTGTTGAAGGAAAGTTGGTTGTGATCGACAAAGAAGAGGATATCTTTGGAAGCCACTTGGAGTCCTAGAGATTTATTATTATGGAAGAAGACTGTATGGCAATACCATTCCAAGTCCTATAAGTTGCTATAATGGTAACCCTATTGGTGGAGAAAATCAAGTAACCAGGAACTACCATGACTTCGTGGAGAGATTTATAGACGACTATGGAGGATCATGCATAAAAAGGTTGGGCAAGGCTTATGGAGATACCTGAGAAGAAAGATCGTTTTTCTTGGGCTACAAATCGTCAAAGGCTATTCAGAAAGGAAAAGGGAAATTTCCTCCCATCAAGGAAACCTTCATCAGCAAAAGAGTAGAGCATGGCGAGCAAGTGGCAATGATATCCAAGAAAAGAAACACCAAAGGAGAATCCAATTTCATCCGTGAATGTTCTCCAAGCAAAGAGCTCAAGAATTGGGTAGATATGGAGATTCCAGAGATCTTTTTCTTTCCAAAGTAATTTTTTTGTTTCAAAAAGAACCTATGTACCTCCCGAGGCATAGGAGTAGCTTGTAAGGGTCCCCATTTATTTTCAAACAGTGTTTTCAATTAATAAAAGTTACGTTTTGAATTCAATTAAAATCTTTGTCTTTCTCTTGCATTTCTCTTTTATTATAAAATGGAAATACTTTTTCTTCATATACATTTTCCAATTCACATTCTAAAAAGCACCAAAACATGATAAAATATGCAAATCCACATATAAACTCACCGATAACGATACTGTTATTATCTGATATGATTTTGCTCCACCAATTAACCAAGATGAAGAGGAAAATGGGGAAGATCTTGAACTCTCTGAGGAATTTGCGAAGGTATTAGAGAAAAAAGTTGATAATATACAATCGTACCAAGAATCTATTGAGATGATCAACCTTGGGACGAAAAAAGATCCAAAAAAGACCAAGTTATGTGCAACCTTGGAGAAAAGCGTCAAAGAAAGTATTATCAAGATTTTGCATGAGTACATGGATATATTTTCCAGGTCTTACAAAGACATGTTGGGATTTGATACAGATGTTGTGGTGCATAGACTACCTCTCAAGGAAGGTTGTTCTCCGGTTAGATAAAAGCTCAGAAAAACTCTACCAGACATTTCCGACAAGATTCGAGAAGAAGTCCTTAAACAATTTAATGCAGGGTTCTTAGTCGTGGTAGATTATCCACCTTGGATAGCTAACATTGTGCCAGTGCCCAAGAAAGATGGTAAAGTATACATGTGTGTAGACTATCTGGATCTAAATAAAGCAAGTCCCAAAGAAGATTTCCCTTTACCTCACATAGATATTTTGGTGGACAATACAGCTCAAGCTTCGCTAATTTCTTTTATGGATGGTTTCTGAGGATATAATCAGATTAAGATGGATCCTGAGGATATGGAAAAGACTACTTTCATGACCCCTTGGGGCACCTTCGGTTGCAAAGTAATTCCCTTTGGTCTAAAGAAGACAGGGGCAACCTATCAACGAGCAATGGTAACTTTATTTCATGACATGATCCACAAAGAAGTCAAGGTATACATGGATGAATGATTGCCAAATCCCATACTGAGGAGGATCACATCATTTACTTAAAGAA
Organism: Vicia faba; assembly: GCA_948472305.1. Lineage (NCBI taxonomy): Eukaryota > Viridiplantae > Streptophyta > Magnoliopsida > Fabales > Fabaceae > Vicia > Vicia faba. The sequence goes on along the minus strand of OX451740.1, from coordinate 821,664,953 downwards.
ATTATTCGAGCGTTTACAAAAGTTCATATTGAGGTTGATTCTAAACAAATGTACATTTGGTGTCAGGTCAGGTAAACTATTGGGTTTAACCATAAGTCAACGGGGTATTGAGGTGGATTCCGACAAGGTGAAAGCCATACAAGAAATGCCAGCTCCAAGAACAAAAAAAGAATTTTGTGGTTTCTTAGGAAGATTGAACTACATATCAAGGTTCATATCATACCTAACTACTACGTACGAGCTTATATTCAAACTACTCATAAAAGATCAATCAGTGGAGTGGACTGAAGAATGTCAGACGACCTTTGAAACAATAAAGCAATATTTACAAGAGCCATTAATCCTGATGCCACCAGTTCCTGGAAGACCACTTATTATGTACTTAATAATTCTTGAAGGATCTATGGAATGCGTATTGGGTCAACATGACAAAACAGGTAAGAAAGAGCATGCAATCTACTACCTAAGTAAGAAGTTTACTTATTGCAAAACTAGATACTCACTCCTCGAGAATACTTGTTGTGCTCTAGCTTGGGCCACTAAACACCTAAGACAGTATATGTTAACTCACACTCCATGGTTAATAGCAAGAACGAATCATTTGAAGTATGTGTTCGAAAAGCCAGCTCTTATAGGAGGAATTTCCAGGTGGCAGATGTTGTTATCCGAATACGACATCTAATACGTTACTTAAAAGGCCATCAAAGGCAGTATACTAGTTGATCATCTAGTTCATCAACCATTTGCGGAATACCAACCAATGAAGTTTGACTTTCCAGGAGAAGATATGATGGTTATAGGTGACTATGAAATACCAGGACCCGATGAAGGACCTGAACCTGGGGCACGTTGGACTCTCATGTTTAATGGTGCTTCCAACACACAAGTACATAAATTTGGGGTAGTGCTGGCATCTCTAAAGAATTTTCATAAACCTTATACTACAAGGTTATGATTGGATTGCCCCAACAACATTCCTGAATACAAAGCTTGTATCACGTGTCTAGAAGGTATTATTGATCTAAGAATCAAATATCTTGAAGTATATGGAGACTCGACGTTAGTCATATACTTAGTCAATGGTGAATGGGGCGCTCGACATCCCAAATTAATTCCATATCGGGATTATGTATTGAAACTATCTACGGAATTCACAGAGATTACTTTCACTCACAATATACGAGAATAAAATCAAATGGTTGACACCTTGGCAACTATCAACCATGTTCAAAGTAACCTGGTCAAATCATGAGCCATGCATCAGAATAAAAAATATTAAAGAATCTGGACATTGTCTCGCCGTTGAAGAATAACCAGATAACAAACCTTGGTTCTATGACATTAAGAGGTATTTTAAGAAGCAAGAATATCCAGAAAATGCCTCAATAATTGACAAGTAAACTCTATGAAAGCTAGCTGCGAAGATCTTCTTAAATGGGGATATGTTGTACAAAAGAAACTACGATATGATATTACTCATGTGCATGGAGAAACATGAAGTAGATACACTTATGAGAGAGATCTATGAAGGAACCTTCGGGACTCATACAAATGGACATTTCATGGCTAGAAAAATCCTAAGAGCAGGTTACTGTTGGTTGACGATGGAAGCGGGTTGTTACCATTATAAAAAGATGTCACAATGCCAAATCTATGCTAACAAGGTGCACATACCACCTACTCCTCTGAATGTTCTAAGTTCGCCTTGGCCGTTCTCGATGTGGGGAATTGATTTGATAGGAATGATCAAACCAAAGGCTTCTAATGGACAACGATTTATACTAGTCACCATAGGCTACTTCACCCAGTGGGTAGAAGTTGCGTCTTATGCAAATGTGATAAGACAAGTGGTTACTCGATTTATCAAACAGACCATCATATGTAGATATGGGGTCTCTAGAAGAATTATCACAGACAATGGGTCCAACTTGATCAACAAAATGATAAAGGAGTTATGTGATAGCGTCAAGATTAAACATCATAACTCATCGCCTTACCGACCCAAGATGGACGGGGTTGTTGAAGCTGCCAATAAAAATATCAAGAAAATCATTCAGAAAATGGTGAAGACAAATAAAGATTGGCGTGAAATGCTTCCCTTTTCTCTACATAGTTACCGTACCTCATACGTACTTCGACAGGTGCAACTCCTTTCTCTCTTGTTTATGGCATAAAGGTTGTGCTCCCTGTTAAAGTAGAGATTACATCACTACGAGTCCTCGTGGAAACCAAGCTTGAAGAATTAGAATGGGTTCTGACAAGACTTGATCAGCTCAACCTTATTGAAGAGAAATGCTTAACAGCTCTATGCCATGGAAAATTGTACCAAAAGCGGATAAAGAAATCATTCAATAAAAAGGTCCTCCCTCGAGTATTCAAAGAAGGAGATCTAGTTCTCAAGAAGATTTTGATACCTCGCCTAGATTCACATGGTAAATAGACACCTAACTATGAAGGTCCATATATAGTCAAAACAACATTCTTCGGAGGATACTTATCCTCACAACAATGGATGAGGAAGAACTACCGCATATGCTGAATTCTGACGCAGTAAAAAAATACTATGTATAAAAGACCTGCTAAGTTGAAACCCTAAACAGACGACTTAAGCAAAAAGGGGCGTCCCCATGGGTTGAAACCCCTAAAGGGAGATCCAAGAAAAATTAGGGACATACAAACAAAATCATTATCCTGGTCGATTGAAAACACAAAAGGGAGATCTAGGAAAAAGTTAGGGATCTTATTCAAAAAAATGAACAAATAGACTCCGATTCAAAAATTCATTACTACAACTACGACTAAGGGGAAGGATTAATCTAAATAATCTAACTTACAAGCAAATGACATTGGAGTTATCAAAGGACATTGGAGAAATGGCAGTATCAATTATCATTTTCATTTACATTTTCAAATTTTGTTAAAATTTCTATAATTACCTCTTTTAGGAATTGCATCTTGTACGTTCACCTATTCAAAGGCGCTTTCATTAATAAAACAATTTATTTTTCAAATTCTATTTTAATTGTGTTTTTATTTTCCTGACTTGTTTGCAAAATACTATGATTATTTCTTATAAACACTGCGTCGAAATTATTTTGTAGATTTGATGTTAAATAAAAGAATTTGACAAAGCATCAAAAAGTATTTTGGTTAGAAAAATGGCAAAAGAAATCCATGTATGTGTCCACACCTATGCTTGCACATGCGATACAATTGCCATTATCAAATTGACATTGTTCACCATAACATATCAAAATTCAAATCAACTTGAAGACACCATGACGAAACAACAAACAACATTGGGAAGTTGGTGACTAATAAAACCCAATGTTTTAAAAGGCGAAAATTATCAAAAAAAAAACATTTACAAAACACTTGGTGCATGTACATACGAGACACTTGGTGCATATACATATGAAACACTTATGTATCATGTCAATAACATCATCATTAAGTATCATATCTATTTTGGGCATCATATATATACATCATCCATAGCATTTTCAAATTTCTTAGGCCAAGATTATTGTGACATATCTTGGGGCCTATTACGAGATAACTCATCTGTGCAAATCAAAAACTTAGAATTATTCAATAAATACCACGGTTGAGAACAAACACAACTGGTAGATTAGGTTTGTACTAGGTGTAAGAACAAGATTTGGTTCTGCAATATTATCTTTGATTTTTGATGAAAACAAATGAGTAAGTTTATATGAACAATTTTAATACTTTAATGTTTATTATTGTTGAGTACTTAACAAACAAGTTTTGCTTCTAATGGATGGCATGGCCAAGACATTAGAAGAGAATTAATTTCGCTTTTATGCTACAGAAGTTCAGTTGAACAGTAGCAAGACACTCCATAAGGCTCTGAAGTGTAACCTCTGATATTTGTCTAAAGAAACCAGTTAGAAGATCTGAAGAAGGAAGTTTCTACTTACGTCCAGATGCTAAATACTCAAGCTTCTAAAGACAACATGTTCCAAAGAAACAAAGTTAGAAGATCTGAAGACAAAGTTTCTACTGAAGTCTAGAAGTTGAAGACTTGTGTTTCTAATAACAAGATTCTAAAGATAAGGGGTCTGAAGACCAAGTGTTGAAGACTCTAAAGACAGAAGTTCTGAATATTCTAAAGACTTGAAGTTCTAAATACCCAAGGTTCCAAGAAAAGGTTCTCACAACCAAGTGCTGAAGACTCTGAAGACACAGTTCTGAAGACTTTGAAGACTTAAAGTTCTGATGTCCTTGTGTTATATTCTTGCTTCTAAACTCATGCTCGCAGAAACCTCTTAAGTGCAAAAGAAAAGAATATAATGTTAACATGGTACAAATAGTACATGGTAAACTCAACATTTCATTCCATTACCATGAAAGGACGGATGTGTCGCACGATCTTGTCCCCCACGTTACTATTCAAGCTGCTAATGTTTCCTGAAATACCAAGATTGCCCCTCAATGAATATATTATTTTATTTGCTATATAAAGGCTTGAAGACTAACAAAGAAAGATGCCAATTCACTGAATAATCACGCGCAAATGATGTTTACAACTTTCACATTCTTAAGTCACTATTCTTAAAATAGTTTACATATTCAGCTTTTTAGAAGCAACATTCTTGTAAACAAAACTTGTATTCAAATAGTTGTTTGATATTCCTTAAGGGGCCGGGTAGGTCTATATTCTTAAGAAGTCTAGGAATTGCGAGTTTTAGATGTTGTTAGTCACTTACAGGTAGCTTGTGCATTGTAATAATCAGGTTGATTATTGTTTGATATTCCATAAGGGACCGAGTAGGTCTGTAACCTTAAGAAGTCTTTGACTTGCGAGTCTTAGAAGTTGTTAGTCACTTACGGGTAGCTTGTGCAAATTGTAATTAGTTTGTTTATAGTGAATTAAGTCCTCGATTGAGTGATGCGAAATCACCTTGGCGGGTGGACTAGACTAGCTTGATAATTTTCATGTGAACTAGTATAAACATACATTGTTCTTTACTTCATGTTCTTACTAGTTGTTATTATCAAGAGTGAAGATTAAAAGAATTTTAACTTAAAGGGAAATATTTTTAAAGAAAATTTTGTTTTAAAAGCCAATTCAAACCCTCCTTTCTTGTTTTTTTCACACATTCACTAGGTGATATTTCTACAATTTATATCTTTGATTTAGTCATCTAAGATTTGATTATCAAACTCAATGTCAAACATCAAACGCCCATTATTTATCTCCTAGGTTGTGATAAATATGCAAATATGTGATATAGCTTACTATGTTAGTCTCAAAGCTTTAGTAAGTTATTTATCTTTTAAACTCGTGTTATCAACCCCCTAGGTTGCGGTAGGTGTGTGAAAATTTGTGATATAATTCATTTTATCAGTCTTCAAGAAATGATGAATTATCAAGCTTTTGGTATTTATCCTCCATGTTGTGATAAATACGCAAGTCTACGATATACCTTACTATGCTAGTCTCGAAGCGCTGGTAAGATATTTTCAAACCCGTATCGTTTACGCCCTAGGTTGTAGTAGATATATGATAGTCTATGATTTAACTTATTGCGTTAGTCTTGAAGCAGCAATAAGTTATCTATTTTTCTGCGATATAGTTCATTATGTTAGTCTCAAAGAGACAATGAATTATCAAACATGTGTTATTTACCCCTTAGGTTGTAATAAATATATTTAATATATGTTGGCTCACTATGTTATTCTCGAAGCGTTAGTAAGTTGATTATCAAACTTGTGTTATTTAACCTCTAGGTCATGGTAAGTATGCAATAACTATGATATAACTTTTTGCATTAGTCTTAAAGCAGTAATAAGTTATTTATTTTTCAAACTACGTGTTATTTACCTCCTAGGCTATGGTAAATATGCAAAATTTGTGACTACTTTTTCTAAGTGTTAACGAGATATCTGCGTTGTCATATCTAGGATATTTATATTCTTGCTCTATGCATTGGTGAATTAACTACGTTATCTTTGCCTGTCTACTTTTTTGTTTATCTTAAGGTATCCTTTTTCGAAGCACAAGTCAAATTTTGGGGTCTTCCATTATTTAATAACCCTCTGATCCGAATGTGCGAGATCTTTGTATTCTTGCTCCCCTCGATCAATGAGTAATTCAATATGGGCAGCTGTCATACCCCAAATTTTCCCCAAAGATATTAATAGTCAACATATCTTATAGTACCGTTTTTAAATTTTTGCGTTACTACATATCTATTTTAAATTAGGATATTAACTTATAAAATGTTTTTCTACAAAAAATCATTATTTCTAAATTAGGGGAAGGGGTGTATTTTTATCAAGAGGGGTTTTTGATTTTGGTTTGAATGTTTTGGCCCATTAATGATTAGTAAAGAGGCCGTGTTAATTAAATTAAGTTATTTAGTCTTATTTTTTATATTTATTTAGAGTTGACCAAAGTCAACCTTTCTAATTATTTTGTTTTATTTAATTCTCACCATTGTTAATATTATCCAATATTATTAAATTATTATTGTGTTATTATTATTTGATTAATGATATTTACTAAAACATTTTTCTATTATTATTATTACTCATTTTATTATTATTTGGAGAAGTTGACTAAGTCAACCGAGAACTTGTAAACCCTAATCTTAGTACTACGCCTTGTACCTTCTTTCTCCCTAAGCTAACAACACAAGCCCAAATCCAGAATTCCAGATCAAATCAAATCAAATCAAATAATTGATATAAGATTTTATTGATGATTATTGAATTTACAGTACAGGGCATCCAAATACATGATACAAACAAAAACCCTAAGTTCCTAATTTACAACAAAATCTAATCAAATATGAAATTACAATCAATTACAAATTAATCACAGAACCTGTAACTGCAAATCACTAACAATATTTCCTATTCTAACTAATCCTAAAACCTATTGATAGGAAAAATATCAAGTGTACTATTTTTTCCCTTGTAATAATAGAGAAATTCCCCGAATGTCGATCTCAAGGACTGCGTACAATTATCCAGTTCAATTCACGTAAAATTAAACAAAATCTTATCTTGGGGATTTGGTTTTAGAAATTGTCACTTAAGAATAAGAAGAAATATAAATATGATTTTTCACAGATATGATGAACATGCTAAGGTGTGGTGTGTAATTTGCCCTATAACGACCTTGAATTCTGATTTCTTCAACAAGTTCATAACATTCAACTACCATCCCTTTAGATTATTTTCCCATAAGTCGTTAGTGAGAAAACCTTTAACCATCCATCCTAAATCCTAAGTCCTTAGAGATATATGATTGATCTGGTAACTACAGGGTATCCCTAGTCCTACGTGATATCTATTATAGTCTATTCCTACAAAAACCTTAACAACTGCGGTCCAGCGGGTTGTTAACCATGAATCAATCCTAATTGGTCCGATCAAGAAAGCATAAAAACATTGCACGATTAAATTGAATAAGAAAACAACTTTATTAAAGAACTCAATAATTCATAATCATTACAAATTCAAATCAGGGACACCCCCTAGTATTGGGGGTTTATCCGTTCATATTGTTCACGAGAATTAAAAAAATATAAGAATTAGACATTACAAACGATTAAGGAACTTTGGTCTTCAATCGTGTTTTCTCATGAAAGATCTTGGTTCTTCAAGAATCTCATATCCTTACCCCCTAGACTGTGGTATTTGTTCTCTACAAAAAAGATCCCTAATTATTCTTCAAAACTCATCTAAATAGTGCACAATCCATTTGTCTCGGTAGGAAATGCCCAAAACACCCCTCTGGGTTCCAAATCATAAAAACACTCAAAATCACCATTCTATTCAACACGGGCCGCGTAACCTGACACGGGCATCCGTGTCAGTCTCTATCCATCGCTCCAACAAAACCTCTCGCCCAGACTTTCTGACACATGTCGTGTCAAATGAAACAAACACCCGTGTCAGCCTCTGCCTCTTCTCCCAAATTACAGCTTTGCATCCTCTCCTGACATGGCCCGTGTCAGGTGATATAGGTGGCCGTGTCAGGAACCCTGTAGCTTGGTTTTTAAGACTTCCTCCAAAACTTGGAATTTTCACTTTTCGCATTGATTTTCATGGTTTTATTCCTCTGAGCCTGGAAATAACAAAATACACAACCAACACATAAAACATAGAAGAATGAAATAAAACACTTGACAAAATAAAGAAACTATAACTAAAATCAATTGTAAATAATGGTGGAAAAACCACTGACCAAACTCCCCCAAACTTAAACCATTGCTTTACCTCAAGCGACCATTACAAGAACTTATAAAAATCACAGCAGCCCGGTACTCATACGTGAGACATCCATTCAAATTGATCAAAAAGTAGTTTGTCTGATGTTCACATCACACAAAGAGTTTGTGTAAGAACCTTTAAATCTCGAGCTTCCTCTTCAGATACCTCTCTAACTATGCTTTATACTTAAGTCTTTTTCTGATTTTCCTCCTTTTTCATTCGAACAGTAAAATTAAGGCAATGGGAATTTTTTTGATGATCATCACACGCACAAGAATAATCAAGAAAATATTTGTCCAGGCACCAAATAAGAGCTTTTACTCCTTTTTAATTTCAGATGAAATTTTCAAAAAAATTAGTTTATGTATTGTCCTTTATGGACGACGTTTGGGTATCAACCCCCTTTGGGATGAATAATCTGGTGAGGGCTACCCAACTTAGCGAGCCAATTTCCTTTTAGCACCTTTTTTGGTGTCAGATTTATTTATTTCTCAGCCAATCATCCCTACATGTGAATCTATATTATGCAAGACTGTAAAGATAAACCACACAAGGAGTACTTCTCAGGATTCAAGCACTATGGTACAAATCTACACGTTTAACTCGTATCACTGTCACGTTATTACGAACTTCCTACCCTCGAACAACCATCCCTTTGTCTCTATATACTATTCCTGAACTCTATGAGAAACAAGTTCTTGAACAAAACAATTTTTTGGCAAAATTTGGGAAGGACTTCAACTCGGGGATTTACACGGTAATTACCATAACAAATAAATCGAAAGCTAGAAGCAAAATAAATTGCACAGAAGTAACCCCCCCCCCCCCCCCCCAAAAAAAAAAGTTGAACTAAACATTGACATCAATGTTTCAGAACAAGCTCGAGAAAGGTGACTCACAAAGGGTACTGCAACACCAGTTGCTACCTCCTAGCTCTCGCCAATAAAGCTCCCTTTTTATTACCTGCAAACAAAACAAAAATAAAAACTAAGTTATTAGAATTGTGCGTTGCTTCCCATGAAGCGCTTCATTTAATGTTGCATGGCTCAATGTTTCTTCCCCTTATGGGGGTACTTCCTCTTCCACACCTTGTTTCTCGTCCTTTCCGCAACCCAAAACTCATCTAGATTAAAAGCATTGAACACTTTGTGCTTCTAGTCGCTTCTAACTTTTGTCTTCTCACCTTTGAGTTTCCTTTTATTTCTCTTCTTGACTTCTCGACTGAACTTAGAAATTTTTGTTGGTGCCACCTGAGAGCTTATGCTGGAGACTTTCTCTAGGGGTGGATTTAAACTTATTTTATCTCCTGCTAATTTGATTATACCAACTAAAGTTTGATTCTTTTCACCTGCACCCTACTTTTTGATCTCTAACACCTTCAAAATTATCTCCTCATCAAATTATTTCAGTATCAGATTACCTATCTCGATATCAAAATTGCATTGACTAGTTAGCATAAATAGTCGACCAAGAATGTTAGAAGTCTCTTCATCTTCAGGTATGTCCATAATCTGAAAACCATATGAGAAAACAAAATTTCCAATTTCTAATAATACATCTTCAACTATCCCACATGACTTCTTGATAATGTGATCAGCAAATTTCAATTTTGTCCCACTCTCGCTTATCTTCTCAATATCGAGCTTCTTGAAAATCGATAATGTCATTAAACTCAAACTAGAGCCAGAATCAACTAGAACCCTCTTGAAATTTTTATCTTTTATGGTGCATGGTATTGCAACTGACCCCAAATCCTCCTGCTTGACAGGTATTTTCCTCTTGGGTGCAATTACACATAATTTCTCATCACAAGGTACAGATCCCTCTCGTGTTGATCTCTTCTTTGATAATACCTCCTTCATAAATTTCTGATACAAAGGAATTTTCTCGAGTGCTTCAAAGAATGGTATATTGATCTCTAACTGTTTGAACAATTGGAAAATTTTATCAAACTCTTTCTCTTTTGTGTCCTTCTTTGAAACTTGAGATGGATACGACAACTTAATTTCTAGTTTAGTTTTCTCTTCAGCTGACTTCACATGTGATACCACTTCTTCCTGTTTTTCTTTTTCTCTCTCACTTCCAGCTCTACTTATATGATATTATCATCAAATTTTACCTCATCTTTCTTTTCTTCAGCAACTTTCTCATTCCTTGTTGTGACAACATTAAAATTCTCATGATTTTTCTGACATTCCTGTGCTCGCAGTGCTACCTGTTGTGCAATCTATCCCATTTGAACTTCCAAATCTGTGATTGCAGTTGTGGTATTCCTATGATTACTCCTTGTCTCTTCCTGAAATTGAGAGGTGTAGGGATCCAACTGTTTAATATCCACCTCCCAATATTTTGAGAAGCTTGTTGATGTTGATCTTTCCAGGAGACGTTAGGATGATTCATTCACCCAGGATTATAGGTGTTAGAATATGGGTTATTTTGCCTCAAGAATTATATCCCCTCAATTTGTTATGGATTTTCAAGACATTGCACAGTAATGTGAAGTCCACTACAAATTTAACAAGCAACCTTATGTACCTGTTGAACCTGAGCTACCTGTTAAGTACCCATGTTCATTGCTTTCAATTTTTTCTCTACTTCTGCATCATTGCTTCTTCAATTTTTAGCTGCTTATTAATTTATAGCTTCAGATAAATCACCCCCTCTAGTTTACTCATAACCATGTCATATAGATCCAGATGCCCATTTGAAGAAATGGCTTCAATAATCTTCTTCACACCAGTGGTTGTTGTAAAGTTGGATGAGCCACCGACTACTGTATCAATAAGCTGCTTTGTCTTCATTCAAAGGCCATTTACAAACATTTGCATTTGCTCCATTTGACCCATGTTATGAGTGGGACATGCTACTAATAACCTCTTGAATCTCTTATAAGCATCACCTAGCGACTCTCCTTCCTTCGGCTTAAAATTCAAAATATCATATCTTTTGCGAATATAAACAGAAGCAAGAAAGTACTCATCGAGAAAAGTCTTCTCCATCTGTTCCCAAGTGGTGATACTTCCAGCAGGCAATGAGTAAAACAACTCTTCAATATCTTCAGGCATCGTGAATTGGGACATCCTTTATTTCTTGGCTTCTTCAGAGTGCCCCTTAATCTTCAAAGTAGTACTCATGGTGACGAATCTCTGCAAATGCTTATTGGCATCTTCATTGATCTTTACGGTGAAAGATTTTTTCTCGAGCTGGAGGATGGTTGAAGGATGCAGTTGAAAATTTGCAACATTGACCGGTTGATTCACAATAGTCAACTGACTTACTGGAGCATTTACTCCTACGTAATCCCCAAGAAGTCTCTCTGGTGGTAGTGGGTTTTCACCCAAAGTTTCGGGTTCTAATTCTAAACTTGAGTCTATAGATCAAAAGGGAATCCATATGAGGGTTTTACTCGCATGCAAAGGTTAGGAAAAATCAGTAATAAAAAAAATATAAAAATCACAGAAAAGGAATTTTAGTTACAGAGCAGGAAAATTCTAATTGAACTCAAATTACACTCAATGACTAGGCAGACCTAGGAAACCGCGGCAAAAACTTGATAGGAAAAATAGCAGGTGTACTATTTTTTCCCTTGTAATAATAGGGAAATTCCCCAAGTGTCAACCTTAAGGATTGCGTACAATTATCGAGTTCAATTCACGTTCAATTAAACAAAACTTAACTTGGGGATTTGGTTTTAGAAATTGTCACTTAAGAATAAGTAAAAATATAAATATGCTTTTTCACATATATGATGAACATGCTAGGGTGTGGTGTGTAATTTTCCCAATAACGACCTTGAATCCTGATTTCATCAACAAGTTCATAACATTCAACTACCAGCCCTTTAGATTATTTTTCCCTAATTCCTTAGTGAGAAAACCTTTAACCATTCATCCTAAATCCTAAGTCCTTGGAGATATCTGATGGAGTCAAGCCTTTATTTTATCAAGAGTGATCCGGTATCTACAGGATATCCCTAGTCCTAAGTGATATCTACTATAGCCTATTCGTACCAAAACCTTAACAACCGCGGTCCAACGGGTTGTTAACCGTGAATCAATCCTAATTGGTTAGTTCATGAAAGAATAAAAACATTGCACGATTAAATTGAATAAGAAAATAACTTTATTAAAGAAATCGGGAATTCATAATCATTAGATATTCAAATCAAGGACACCTCTAGCATTGGGGGGTTTAGCCATTCATATTGGTCAGGAGAATTACAAAAATATAAGAGTTAGACATTACAGATGATGGAGGAACTTTGGTCTTCAATCGTATCTGCTCATGAAAGATCTTCGTTCTTCAAGAATCTCATATCCTCACCCCTAGACTCTGGAATTCGTTCCCTATAAAAAAAGGTCCCTAATTCTTCATCAAAACTCATCTAAATAGTGCACAATCCATTCTCCTTGGTCAGAAATGCCCAAAACGCCCCTCTGGGTCGGAAATCATAAAAAATCACAAAACACTCAAAATCAGCGTCCTAGCCAACACGGGTCATGTCACCTAACACATGCACACCTGTCGGCCTCTGTCCATCGCTCCAACAAAACCTCTTTCCCAGACCTTCTGACATGGGTCGTATCAGATGACACGGGAACCCGTGTTAGCCTCTGCCTCTTCTCCCAAATTGTAGTTGTGCATCCTTTCTTGACACGGGCCGTGTCAGGTGACATGGGTGGCTGTGTCAGGCACCCTGTAGCTTGGTTTTTGAGACTTCCTCCAAAACTCCAAATTTTCACTTTTCGCATTGATTTTCCTGGTATTCCTCTGAGCCTGAAAACAACAAAATACACAACCAACGCATAAAACATAGAAGAATGAAATAAAAAACTTAACAAAATAAAGAAACTATAACTAGAATCAACTGTAAATAAAGGTGGAAAAACCACCGATCACTATAAACAGAGACCTAAACTAATTGAATGAGGACAACAAAAAAAACCATTGGAGAAACCCTTGAATCATGTTGCGAATTCCCACCCTTCAGTAAATCTCTTCATCCAAGGAGGATTAGGGTTCACCATTAGAACCTTAATTCCTTAGAGTTAAGCCTCTAGTCATTAGTACCTGCGAAGAAGAAGAAAGAAGGAATTAGAAGAGGAAACAGAAAGAACAGAAAGGAGAATTATGCAAGTAGTTTCACTGCGGAAAGGTAAGCCTAAACTTAGCTTAGGCGTTAATTTGATGCATGTTTGTGTTTGATTGGGGTTGATTTGGTGTTTTTCTTGAAATTTGGGGTTAAGTTTAGGGTTTGTTAGGGTTGGGGTTCTTCGTATAGGGTTAGGTTTCATCGCTTATAGCGTTTCTGGGTTAAGGTTCTAGGGTTAGGATTCCTAACATTGTTAGGGTTCTTGGGTTTGGGTTAGGATTCTTCCTAGGGTTCATGAATATCTAGGTAGGGAGATAATGTCTCCGGTTGAAATTCATCTACAACGGAGGCCTTCACGGCTGCCCACGGTGACAACCTCTTATGGTTCTAAAGGGGTGAGGGGTTTCAGGCATTTGGACAATGGCAGAGATGAAGGTTTGAAGATCCCGGTTGAAATTTAACTGGAGATCTGGGTTTCGTGGTGGTTATTAGGGTGGCATGGGTTGGATCAGGGTTGTACAGGGCAGCGCCTTCCGTTGAGGAAATTTCTGGTCACCTAGATTCTAGAGAGATTAGAGAGCATCTCTCTCTAGAACTTTTGTTTGAGTAAGAGAACAAGGTTTGAGAGAGAGAGACGGTGGAAAAGAAAAATGAAGAAAGTGGGACGAAAATGCTTATATAATCCCTCTGTCTCTCGATGTTCCCACGCTTAACATGCTCTCTAGTCAAACTTACATCTCACCCCTTCGTTTGTCTTACTCTAAATCAACGCTCTAGAGCTGGCCTCTAGTGGCCCTTTGATTCAGATCAAACGCTCCTCATGATCTCTGCTCACCATAACGACATACGTCCTTTCACATTTTGTCTAAAGGATCAAACAACTATTCTGGGCCAGGCCCATTTCTATCAACACACCCAGATTACTTTGTTGACTATAATTAACTCCCCCAGGCGCTCTTGGGCTTAAACAATAATTGGGTTAGGCCCTCACTATTCAAACCCCCTTTGTTTTGCTTACTAAGTTAATAATGCACCCTTATTATAATTAAATAATTTACTTAATTTATTTATTTAACTTATATTATTTGTTTTATTTTATTTATTCATTTTTTCTTCTAAACTTATTTGTTATATTATCAGCAAATTTTCTCATGTTATTTTTTTCCATCATTTTTGCATTAAAATATTTTTTTCATTTACCATAAAATAATTATTGTAATAAATAAATATTATTTTATTATTAAAAATATTCAATATATCTTTAATTATAAGAGAATAATTGTTTATTAACTACTTTCAAAATATTAACCCTATTTTCTATTAATTCATCAAATATTTTTTATCATTTAAATTTATTTTTTCAAAATGCATCATGCATTCTAAGACAACTAACCAATCAAATTTGACATCTTTTCTACTAACTTAATTTCAAATTCAAACTTTATTTTCAAAAAAAGGACTCTGGATATAATTTCTATGTTAACTGCGAACTTCGTCAACAACTATGCTATTTTCAAACCCATACAAGGTTCAAGGGTAATTCTAAAATATTTAAACAGTCCATAAAAAATCTAACCAAACACATATGAACTATGAAATTGGACTCTGTTTCTTTACAAGGAGATACGTAGGAATGCGATTAAAATTAAGGAGAGTTCATAACTAAAATTCTTTTCTTAAACATATAGAAACCTTAACAATTAAATTCCCATCCTACCCTTAGACTTAAAAGTGGAGCCCATTAAGAACATGGGAGATGAAGGGTGTCTAACACCTTCCCTTCGTCTAATTGACTTACGAATTTAGAATCTCTAATGATTTAGGGTTATCCATTTTTTGTTGTCCTTATGATAAAAATTAATGGCGGGGACTCGTATTTTTTCCCGGTTACGACAGTCACACACATAAGGACAAATTGATGAGAGATAGAATAAATAAGGAACAACGTAAGGTACAGTGTACTTGAGAGAACTATGAAACATCGTAAGATACGGTGTACTTAAGTAAAATATGAAACATCATATAATATAATAATAGTTAATATTATTTTTATTAATTTTATAATAGTTATAAAATATAATAATAATAAAATATGTTTATTATAATAATAGTTATTATAATAATAATATATTATTATGATACGGTGCACTTAAGTTGGGCTTTTTAGCTTGCAGCCCACAAAAGTGGTTCTATAAATACAACTCTTGTGCAAAAACTTTCTCACTTGATGAAATTTGATTTGTGAAATTTTGGCCGTATTTCTCTCTCTCTCTCTCTCTCTCTCTCTCTCTCTCTCTCTCTCTCTATCTATCTCTCTCTCTCTCTCTCTCTCTCTCTCTCTCTCTCTCTCTCTCTCTCTCTCTCTCTCTCTCTCTCTCTCTCTCTCTCTCCTCTCTCTCCTCTCTCTCTCTCTCTCTCTCTCTCTCTCTCACACACACACAAAGCCTTCATCCATAGCAGCTAACACTAAGACTGGAGGTTATTTGTTTGTATGGACTGAGTAGAGGCGTTGTTCTTCATCAATGCTCGTGATCAATATTAAGGTTTTTGTATCAAAATTGTTAATAACCACAAGAGGTAATTTTCTATCACTGATCATGCTCATTTGTAAGGATCAACTAAAGGGAAATTTTAATTTCCGCTGCATCATTGAATCACAGTTTTCCTTTAGTGGTATCAGAGCCACTTATGAAACCATGAATCGGGTACATGTTTATTTTCTCTACTTTCTGATTTAATTTGATCAAAACATATAATAAATTAAATAATAACAAAAATTAATTTTTGGCATCATTTGTGTGAGATTTGGATGATTTGATGTTGACTATGCTTCATAATCTGACTTTTGTATGGTGTAGCAGCGATACATCGATCATCTATAAGTTATAGAAAAGTGATCGATAAATTTCACATGAGATATGAATAATTGAGATGCAACTACAACATATTTGATATGCTTTTTATTTTATCGATTCAATTAGCTTGATGGTTGTGTTTCATATGAATGATCAATGTTCTATTACTTTAAAATCAGACGTTTGTATGGTGAAGCAATAATATTTGGATCATTTTAATTGAATAATCAATCATCACATTTTTTATAGTATTAGTATGTTGCATTAGAGTTTATAACGATACAAGAGTTATAAATTTGGATTTGTAACGACACAAGAGTTGTGCTTCAGATTTGCAAAATTTTATAATAATAATATTAATAATTCTTATTATAAGTTTTATTTGTTTTATAATATAATAATAATAGTTATTATTATATTTAAAATGAACATGAAAAGTTACAATAATATCAGTTCCGGAAATGCATATGTGAAGCATACAACATATGTTAGCACGAAAGTGGTAGCAATCAGTAACGTGATGACGATGTGCCGATAATGAAAAATAAGCCAATTAATGTTGTATGTATTGGGGTGGAAAAACATTGTGTTACATTAGTCACATGGTTTTATCAAATTACTTTAATTAGTATAATAATAATTGTTATTATTATTTGATTTAAATAATTTGATATAATTTTATAATAAGCAACAAATCAAAGATAACTCTACATGATCAATTATTAAAAATTAATTTAATTATTCAATTAATAAAATTTAATTTAATAATTATAATAATAAAAGTGTTTTTATTATTACTTTATTGTGGTGATCGATTATGGCCTTAGTTCTCTTTTATTTTATTTTGAGATTTTAAAATATGACATGCGTGTCGAGCCTTTTTTTATACTCTCTTGATGTAACTTATTTTCTCATATCACTCTCTCATATGTAAAACGAGTATTCTTTGATGTAATATAATATTATGAAGAAAATAAGAAGACAGGATAAAAGGAGGACAATCATGGAGATCTAACTTGGAGAAGCATAGATCGGCTTTAGGTTTTGCTTAGGTTCTCTCATTGACTTGAGAGAACAATTATGCTAGGAGCCATAATCGCATAAGTTATATATATATATATATATATATATATATATATATATATATATATATATATATATATATATATATATATATATATATATATATATATATATATATATGTTGATGCATATAAATGTATGTTGATGCATGCGAGAGACGTTTTATATGATCAACATGCCAGTGAGATCAAACTAATTTCAAATTCCCTTAAAATGAATATTAAGTTTATATTTTTCAAGTTTTAGCACTCATCAAGACTAGTATTGAATAATGTAGGTTTCGCTTAATGTGAGGTGTGTGTTCTATATTAGTTAGGTATGATGGGATAAATTTAATATCCAATTACTAAAATATTGGATCGTACTTAGCTAAACTAATTATAATAAGATTATATATATTTAGAAGCAAGAGTTGGGAAAATCCATATGATGGATTAGAATAAGGAGTTATTCACCCAATTAAAATATTCAAGAATTGTATTAGATACAATTGGAAGGACTTCCTACCTAAATATGTGAGTTTTGTGTATTCAGTCTAACACTGACTTAAAACAAAGTGAAATATGGATCTCGATCCACTAAAAAATCTTCCAACGGGATTTTCTGAATCAAACGGTGAGGGTCATTTGGTTTGAGTAAAATAGTGGGAGCATATTTAATTAAAGGCCTAGTTGAATATGTTTTAATGATACTAATATATTCACAATATTTATGTAGATTATCACGATAACAAACACCTCTAACAACATTTTGTGATCAATCTTTGACAAGGAAAAATTGTATGGGATAAATTTTTTGGATTGGAACCAAAACCTGAGGATCATCCTCAAACATGACAAAAATTTTATGTCTCAGAGACACATGTTCTTGAAGAGGAGCCTCCTAGTTCTGCTCATAAGATTAAAAGATATGCTTATGAGAAGCATGTCGATGATGCCAATGAAATTTCTTGTCCCGTGCTGACTACCATGAACTCGAAATTGCGAAAGCAACATGAGAGCATGGAAATGTTCGATATGATTGGACACCTGAAGATGCTCTATTAAGAGCAAGAAAGGAATGAGAGGTTTGAAGTTTCAAAAGCCCTTTTTCATAGCAAGTTAGTTGGGGGAGCCCCTGTAGGTCCCCATGTACTAAATATGATTGGGTATGTATAGAACCTTGAAAGGTTGGGTTTCTCCTCGGAAAGGAACTTGCAACTAATTTGGTCTTGCAATCATTTCCAGAGAGCTTTATTTAATTGGTACTTAATTTAAACATGAATGACATGGACAAAAGTCATCCAAAACTGCTAGGCATGTTAAGAACTGGTGAGAAGAATCTGAAGTCAAAAGGGAAGTCCATTCTGATGGTTAGTAATGGAAAGAAGTAGAACAAAAGAACCACAAAATAAGATGGTAAAGGGAAAGGAAAGGAAGTTTCCAAACCAAAAACTAATTCTCGTGCTTTGAACCCTAGTGGAGGCATAGCAAAGGAGGGCACTTGCTTCCATTGCGGTAAGATCGAACACTAGAAGAGAAACTGCCCAAAGTACCTAGAAGACAAGAAGAATGAAATGGAGACTTCAACTTCAGGTATTTTTATTATAGAATTTAATTTATCTACTTCTACATCATGGTATTAGATACTCTATATGGTTTTGACATTTATTCTAATGTGCAGGGGCTGAAAAAGAGTAGATTATTAGCAAAAGGTGAAGTTGACCTACGATTTGACAATGGAGCAAAAGTTGTTGCTTTAGCCGTTGGAACTTATATATTAACTTTACCTAGTGGTTTAATAATTTAGTTAGATAATTGTTATTTTGAACCTGCAATTAGCAGGAGTATTATTTATGTTTCTTATTTGGACAAGTTTTGTTTTTCATTCATAATAAAGAATAATAATTGCTCTATTTATTTTAATGATATATTTTATGCTACTGCACAAATGAACAATGGATTGTATGTCCTTGATCTTGAAATTCCAATTTATAACAATAATACTAAAAATATTAAACCTAATGAGTTAAATCCAAGTTACCTTTGGCATTGTCTCTTAGGCCACATAAATGAGAAGCACACTTTCAAACTCCATAAAGATGGACTTTTGAACTCTTTTGATTATGAATCATATGAGACATGCATATCTTGTTTAATTGGAAAGATGATAAAGTCCCCATTCACATGAAAAGGGGAAAGGGTTAATGATCTTTTGTCCCTCATACATATTGATGTATATGGACCACTGAACATATCATCTAGAAGAGGTTTTCAATACTTCATCATATTTACTGATGATTTCAGTAGATATTGTTACGTGTATTTAATGAAACGCAAACTTGAGACCTTTGAAAATTTCAAGGAATTTAAGAATTAAGTACAAAACCAACTAGGTAAGAATATTAAATTTATTTGATCAGATCGAGGCGGTGAATATTTAAGTCTAGAGTTTGATGACCATCCAAAAGAGTGTGGGATTTTATCCCAACTTACTCCTTCGAAAACACCACATTGGAATGGTGTGTCCGAGAGAAGAAACCGAACTGTGTTAGACATAGAACGATCCATGATGAGTCATGCCGATCTTTTGAAATCCTTTTAGTGGAATGCACTATTGACAGTAGCTTACACACTTAACCATGTCCCATCCAAAAAGGTTGAGAAGACACCATATAAGATACGAGTAGTAAGAAAACACATATGTCTTACATAAAGATTTAGAGTTGTGAAGTTTACGTTAAACGAAAATTTCAACTAACCTTGATCCCAAATTTGACAAATTCTCATTTCTGAGGCACCCTAAAGAAATAAGAGTATATTACTTCTACAATCCTTCTAGGGGAAAAGTGTTTGTCGCTTTATTGGAGTTTTCTTTGAAAAGGACTTTATTTCCAAAGGAATCAGTGGGAGAAAAGTATAGCTTGAAGAAATCAAGAATCACAAAAGCAGTGATACACCTATGGAAGAACTAGAGTAGGAAACACAAGTAATTGTAGAAGAGCAACATGCTCAAGTATAACAAAAAGGATACATCATCAACCAGAGAGATATGGTTATCTCGTAACTGATCAAGGTGATGTATCACTCATGGATAAAAATGATCCTTGTATCTACAAGAAGGTTCGTGGGAGCATGATCATTATCTTGATATTATATGCAGATAACATATTACTCAAATCTGGTTATGTGTTTTGCTTAAATGGTGGCGCTATGAGCTTGAAAAGTTTAAAGCTCAATGCAATTATTGATTCTACAACTGAAGATGGGTGTATTGTTGCCTTAAATGCAACAAGGGAAGTTGTTTGGATCAAGAAGTGAATTATGAACTTGGCATAGTCCATATAATTGTGGATACCATTGATCTTTATTGTGATGACAATAATGATATCACACAAGCTAAGTGCCATACACCAAATTTTCCCCGTCAATTTCAATGGTCATTTTACTGAGAATTTAATATTATTACTACGTCTCTAAAGGTTATAAATTCAATTTTTTCAATTTTCTTTTTTTGGGTCTTATTTTAATGGGGGGTTTAATATATAAGAGGGGTGTATTGTTTCAAAATGGACCATCAAAATATGATGGCCCATAAAGTTTTTCTCCCAAATATAAAGGGGGTGTTGTTTCTTAAAAATGAAGTTTTGTTTCATTTTAAAAGGGCCCATTACGTATCAGGCCCATTTCAAATAAAGAGAGGAGGGGGTGAATTATTATACAGGAGGATGTATTGCTTTAAAATGGATCTTTAAAGTCTGATAGCTCATTAAGATTTTGAATCTGTTCAGCCCATTAAATTATTTTCTAAGGCCCATTTCTTTTTGCAACAAAGGCCTGTGTTTGCTATTTTTGTTTTAAATAGTTATTACAATATTTTTTAAATATCAATTGTATTATTATTAATATTTATTATTATTATTAATATTTATTATTATTATTAATTTTATTTATTTATTCTCATCGTTGACTGAAGTCAACTAAGGGGCCACGAAACCCTAATCCTCAATCTCATCCGCGACACTGTTGTTATTCCTCTCTACGCTAACACAGATCCAAGCCCAAGAATACTTTTCATAAATCTGGTCACTGTCATCATGCATTCATACATTTTTCATCTTAAATATTCATTATTCTCCATTTCTCTTTGTTTGTCTTATTCACAGAATTAAAAAAAATAAGTCAAAGGTTTTTAGTGAGTGTCTTAAAATGAATGCCAGAGGGAAACAACTTGTTCGTGTTAGTGTCGTCAAGGAAAATATGATAAAGATCAAGACAGTCAAAGGGAAAATGTTTGAAAGAGATTTAAAGATGTTTGTTCGCTGTTATGGGGATACCCTTGAGTTAACAAAAGTGGATGTACAGTTGGATGCCATCTCTTCCTTGGTTCAGTTCTACGATCCTCCATTGAGGTGTTTTACCTTTCAAAACTTTCAGCTAGCGCTAACTTTAGAAGAATTGGATAGGCTCTTGAATTTCTCTAAAGGAAAAGCATATGTGGGAATTGGACAGACTATTGACATTGAGGACTTAGCAAATGGTTTAGGGATCCCTTATCCTGAATTTTCACTTAATTACAAAAAAGAAGGTGATGTAAAAGGGGTTTAAAGACAATATTTGGAAGCTAAAGACCTTTCTTTTGATAATAACAAAGAATGGGAGTCTTGTATTGATTTCTTAACGCTACTTGTCTTTGGTGTAACTCTGTTTCTGCAGACTTTGGACTATATTGACCCTGTAGCCATTAGTGTATTTTGGGGTGCAAAAGCTTTGAATGCTGACCTAACTCCTCCTTTGCTAGCTGATATTTACTATGCTCTTCACACTTGTTACAAAAATGGGAGAGGTACGTTGAATTGTTGTATCCTGCTTCTATATTCTTTGTTTATGTCTCATCTCTACAAAGAATATGCTTAGAGGTGGAAAGAAATGGAAGCCCGTGTACAACCACCACTCCTAGAGAAATAACTGGTTTATATGTTTATGGGTACTTTGCAAAGTTTGTACTATGATAAGATGGTAGGAAGCATCTCTTCCAGATTTTCTGATTTAGTAACTAATGGTGAAAGGATTGAAGCAGACATAAAGAGTGGTAAGATACTAGGGGAATCATCTAGTACCCCTTATAATTCAAAGAGACATGTTCCTAACTTCTCTAAAAATAAGGAAGGAGAAATCCATGTTATCACATCACACCCAAGGGCACAACATCCATTGGTAATTCCAAGAGAACAACAATATAACAGGTTTTAAAGGCTTCCGAGAAGATTTGATCCTCTTCCCATGCCGCACAGTCAGTTATTGCAACACTTACTCAAGGCATCTTTGGTAGAGAAGAAGCCACTAGCTCCTCCAATTGGGGCACTCCCACCAAAGAATGATGCAAATTCCAGGTGGGAGTATCATGGTAATTCTCCAGGGCATACTATAGAAAAATGTTGGGCCTTTAACAAAAGGTTTAGGATTTGTTGGATTCTTATGATATCACTTTTACCATGAAATGACAACCCTTAACAAATGCACCATTGTGCCCCGATTAAGGCATAAGGCTTAAAGTCATTGTTCAAATATTATAAAGCCAAAACTTGAAAGCAATAAAAACATAAATATAGCTATTACTCCTAACTAATGGAGATAGAGATAATGTCCTTAGCCTTCCAGTTGTTGGGCCCATTGCCAATGGTAGGAAAGATCCAGTTGTCAAGGTCATAACTAATGTCAGCATCTTCTATTATGTTGACTCAGTTATTGCTGATGCGGAATGGTGACCTTCCAGCTCGAGCGTGACGAACATCCCTCTGACCCTCTATAGTGAAATCCAAACCAAACTTTTCAGATTTATAGGGGATGTCATGAAGCTGGCCCCAAATAGTACAACCACCTTCTTCTACAGTGGCTTTAGCATCTCTCAATGAAGCCATCCTGGGCGGAACCCTAGTAACTTTGGAAATGGCAGAGACACCTTCAGTTGAGGCAGGAGGGATGCCTTCAAAAGTTTGACAAAGAGTCTCGGTGAATTCGCCATCCATATCTACATATAGGAAAGAGTTCAATTGGCTAACCATATACTCTTATTCACCGCAGACAGTAACAATATTTCTGTTCACAGGATATTTTAATTTTTGATGTAGGGTAGAAGTAACAGTGCCTGCCCCATGGATCCAGGGGCGTCCTTGTAAACAGGAATAAGCTGACCAAATGTAAATCACATAGAAGGTAGATTCAAAGATCTGTGAACCCACTTTGATCGGTAGATCCACTTCCCAGTGTACCATCCTTTTTTACCTATCAAAGGCTCGAACTATAATATCATTGGGTTTCAGTACCACCCATTCGCAATCAAGTATGTCCAGAGTGCCTTTCGGTAGCATATTCAATGAAGAGCCAATATTAATCAATACATGATCCATAGTAGTGCCCTTGCATTCAACGGAAACATACAGGGCCTTATTATGGTTTCTTCCCTTAGGAGTGATATCAACATCATAGAAACCTAATCCATTGTCAGTAGTTAAGCTAGCAACATAACTTCCAAATTGATCGGCAAAAATCTCTTATGGCACATGAGCAGTCTTCAAGAATTTTTCTAAACCTTGTGCATGGGCTTCAGATTACAGTAATAGGGATAACATGGAGATTTTGGATGGGGTTTGTCCCAGCTATTCTACAATTTTATAATCACTCTTGCAAATAATTTTCAATACCTCTTCCAGCTCTTGTCTAGAAGTGTCTTCAACTGTAGCTTCCTTAGGTTTCTCCGTCTGGATAGGCTCTGTTAGTTTCTCTTTTCCTCGAGCCTCATCAGTTGAATCAGTGGCTATAACTCTAATAGGTGTAGCAATAGTCTTCAGAGAGATTTTCATAGAGAAAACCCTTCCGCTTCTAGTAACCTTACTGGTTCCAACAATATTGTCAATGTCGGGATCAGTAACTCCAATAACTTCATCTTCAATAGTCGGTAGTTCTTTTTTGACGCCAGGGTAGTAGATGTCTAATCCATAGTTCCAAGGAATAGCTTTATCCGAAGATTATGGGATAGGTCCAGGTGTAGTGATGATCAGAGGAGAAGCTTTCGGATTGGCAGTAATCCTTACAGGACCTTTGGAGGTGATCTTGACAGGAGGGCCAAAATTTACGTATAAGTCTTGACACAGTGTTGTACCCCAAAATTTTCCCTCTCATTTTATCAACATTTCTCATTACAAGGCTCTTGGAACTCAAGATCAAGCTAGGGTTTGCTCTGCTCAAGACATCTTCTTGCACTGATGACCTAAACTAGGGTTTGAGTTTGCATAGGGATTTTTGGACCTTCAATGCTCAAATTGACTTTCATACTTCTTCTTGGACTCATAAGTTTGTCCATACCAAGTTTCAAGCCTTGAATCAAATTTTTGCCCAGTCAATTGGACAGTTGACCTAGAAATCAGCTGTATTGGGGAAAAAGTCAATTGTGGCCAATCTACAGGAAAACCTCATGAATTTTTACCCACATCAGCATTATGAACTCATATGAACCATTTGATCAAGTTTGGACCACAACTCCACAGGAAATTTGATCAGATCACCAAAAGGGCAAAATGGTCATTTTTAGGGTTTTGACTGTACAAAGGCAAAATGGTCATTCATGTTCACTCAAGTGGCATTTTCAAACCAGCATGCTTTGTACTAGTTTTCAGGCCTCTAAACCAATTCACACTCCTTAATTAAATGCAAATCCATCAGTCTAAGCATTTGTTTTGGCCATTTGGGCATTGTACACAAAACTAAGCCCTAAGTAGAAAAAGGCAAATTCCCATTTTTGAAAAGGTATGCTTTATGTCAAACCATGATCTTTGAAGCATGGGGCCATATCTCAGAAGCCAAATCAAATCCACAAATTCCAGCAACCAAGAGGATTGTATGCAACATATTTGATGGCTTGTACAGGCCTGTAAACACAACTTCCCATTTCTTGCTTCACAAAGAAGAAACTTGTCAAAAATACTCCCAACTTGAAAACCAGCAAAGAACAACTTACACAAACATTTAAAACAAATTTCACACAACCCTTTGAGCAAGATACATGAGTGTTTGAGCCCCAAAACCTCCCATAGCCAGAAATCACACTTCTTTGGCAAAACAGGGAAGGTGCTGCAACTTGAATGCCATAGCTCATTTGGCTCGTGTGTTTTGCTCCTTTTTGCTTCAAACACCTTCCATCCAACTCACTCAAGCTGTCCCAAATCTCCATTGCCAACTGTAACTCCATTTACAGTGATCACCATTTTCATTTCAAGCTTATGCAGGTTGAGTTCTAGAGGCTGATTCAAGGACTTTCGAGGCAAGCTAGTTGTTGGAAAAGATCAAGTGAAGTTCAGGCAAGCTACCAGACACCTCAAAACTTGTTGAGAAGCACTGCATTGCCCTACACGAATCCAACTGAAACAGGTTTTTCTTCACTTTCTATCTCTCTATTTAGGAACATTTAGCTTTAGGTTTGTGAATAAAAAATGTAGTGTTCAATGCTAGGAAGCCATACATATGCTCAACTTTCATTTATATTAAGTGTGCTAGGAGAATTTCATCCATGAATATGCTGAAAAAACTAGGTCAGATTTTGGGGCTAGAGAAATTCTCTCTGGTCTTTGAGAGTTAGGATTAATGCTTTATATGGTTAGAATCGTATTGAAATTCCCTACAAGTTTGATGTTGTGAGTTTTTGCAAAGGATCACATATACAGAATGTAGCATTTGAACAGGGCAAGCGCGCGTTTTTTTGTCTGGAGGAAGAAGATGAAGTTGGCTTGGGCTGGGCCTGGCCTGGCTTGCTTCTAACACCTCCCATTTTCAATTTCACACCCCCTGACCCAATTTCTTGTATTTTCATATGTTTGCATTTCTATTTTCATTTCGGATTTTCTTTATTTATTTCCAATTATAAAAAATGCTTAAAAAATATTTTTATAATTTTTTACATTTATTTGATATTTTATTTTGATTTTTCTAACATAAAAACATTTTGAATACTTTTCTAGTTTATTTGAAAACTTCAAAATAATATGTGAATATACATTTCTATTTTTTTTTCTTATTTTTATTCATACTGAAAATATTATTTAAAATATAATTTATTTTTGTACATATTTTATTTTATACTGAAAATAAAAGTATATATATATATATATATATATATATATATATATATATATATATATATATATATATATATATATATATATATATATATATATATATATATATATATATATATATATATATATATATATATATATATATATATATATATATATATATATATATATATATATATATATATATATATATATATATATATATATATATATATATATATATATATATATATATATATATATATATATATATATATATATATATATATATATATACTTTTATTTTACTAAATACTTAGAATAAAAATACAAAAATATTAAATTTTTATTTTTATTATTATTTATACTAAAAAATACCTTTTCAAGTATATTTCATTTTTGTACATATTAATATATTTTTTGTATATAAATAATATAATATATTATTTTCTTAAAGAAATTAGGGTTTCATCCCTTAAACAATTAAATAAATTTTTTTTATTTATTTATTTATACTTGTTTACATTAAAAATACTTTTACATACATAAACAAACAAAAACTTCTTTTTGTATAATACATATTATTTGATATTTATTTATCTTGATTATTTAAATATTGATGTATTTGAGATTCAATTTGGATGTAATAGTAAACTAGGGTTTATGTTTCTTGTCAAATACCCCCCATTCAAAATTGTACCCCCATCCCCATAATCATGTTGTAATAGCTTAGAAATTTAAATTCTCGCATTTTACGCTTTCAATTATGCCATGATTAGAGAATTAGGGTTTGTATGCAAAAATCCAAATTAACAAATAGCTTGACCTAATCAAAGACAAAAATGCATGAAAATCAAACACAATGCACACTTGCACCCCTAGGGTTTACAATCCACTTGTTGCCTTCAAAAATGGGCCATGGTATGCATGTTTGGTACTTTGGCAAAACAAAAACAAAATAAAAGATCATAGTCCCTCGATGACACTATCTTGGTTGCCTAAACAAAAATTATCAAGTCCCTCAAGAAAATTTCCAAAGATACTTAACACAATTGCTATCATGGTCTATACAATGATCTGCGCCTGTCCCGTTTAACATCCTAACATAAGGTTGTTCACCAAATGCAATGGTGAAACAACACTGTTAAAAGGGTTAAATACATAAGAAAGCTCTTTGAGTAAAATAGGGTAGATAGCTCTTAGTTACTTGATAAAAAATCTTGCAAAAACATCCTTTCTATTTTCAAACACACTTCACAACACAATTTCAAAACATTTCCCAAAACAAACTTTCAAAACATTGAAATCTTTTCAAAATACAAAAACACCTTTGTATACATTCAAACGAGAATCATTACAAAGGTTGCCACAACGATGGCCTCTTTTCAAAACATCTTTCAAAACCACACACAAAGCACCATTTCAAACAATTGGAAAAGCAAAGCAAGTGATCTAAACAAGTAACTAAGAGCCCATGGATAACCATAGATGAAAAGGGTGCTTGCACCTTCCCTTTTCATAATCTACTCCCCGAACCCAAGAAAACATCTCAAAGGCCTTTTTCTGTGCTTTTTGACCTTTCCTTAGGATAAAATAAAAAGTCGATGGCGACTCTTGCTAAACCGAAACATTTGCAAACACAAACACAAAACCTCAAGTCAGTTCTCCCACCGTATCATAGAACTGGCGACTCTGCTAGGGAAATATCTAAAAGTGGAGTAACCTTAGGGTTTAGATCACCTTTGCATGCTTATCTTGATTGTTTTGATTGCTTTACATTTGGTTTTCTTGTTTGGGTTTGAATCCTCTACCCGGATTTTTGGGAAACATTCATAGGTAAATAGCAATACATTGTGGAAACTGTGCAGGGTATACCGACATGGTTGAAGCAATAGTTATATTGGTGCGACATATTTGTGAGTACCGGTAGCTTTTGAGTCAATCAAAGAGAATACGGGGCCGCTGAGTGATGTCATGAAGCACTAATGAACTCTTAGAACCTTACTAGACCATCTTGGCCTTTTTAGGGGTAGTGAGATGACCGGCTTTGGTGCAGTCCAAAGTTGGTAGATACTCGATACTACACTCATTGAGAGTTGTTTTCTTAGAATATTTTGGTCGCCAGTTAAGTGGCTAAACCAAAACGATGAACACAGAAAATAATCCAGTGATATTGAGCTCCTTAGAACCCGGTTACTATTTATAGGACAGGTTGAGCCAACTAACTTCAAGAGGGTACTTACCTATGAAACCTCATGCAAGCCTGAAACTAGGAACTTGTGTGACTTGTTTGTACATATGCTTGTGCATACATCATGAACATCATAAAGCATCATATGCATCCACTAACCATTTCAAGGATTTGGATCTTCATCTTTGTTCTTATTTTGTAGGTCATGGAATCTCTTCGCAGGAAAACAATTCAAGTCAACCTTGTGAGAATCCCTCCTCAACTCAAGGAGCTTACTTCCAAGATTCCAGAGAACTCTCTCTTCAGTGAAAGACATGGTAGACTTCTAAACTTGGTCAAATCCAACATTGAAGAAGACATGGTGAAAGTTCTCTTCCAATTCTTTGACCCCCTACACCGTTATTTCACATTCCCTGATTATCAACTAGTACCTACTTTGGAGGAATTTTCTCAACTCCTGAGGATTCCTATTCTCCAACAACTACCCTACAACGGTACAGAAAGAGAACCAAAGCCTGAAGATGTTGCTCAAGCATTACACTTGCAACCATCTGATATCAAAGGACATTGGGAAACCAGAAGTGGTGTCAAGGGTTTCTTGGCAAAGTTTTTGTTTGAGAAGGCACAAGACTGCTGGAATTATCTAGATCTACAAGCTTTTGAAGAGATTGTGGCACTCCTCATCTATGGGTTGGTCTTGTTCCCAAACCCTGATCAACTTATAGATGTGAATGCTGTCAAGATTTTCATATCTCGGAATCCTGTGCCTACATTGCTTGGGGACATCATACACTCATTTTACACACGAACAATGAGGAAAAGAGGTGTTCTCATGTGCTGTACTCCTCTTCTAGCAAGGTGGTTTATTTCTCACCTTCCCCAAACAGTTTTGAAGAATGAGCAGGGTTTAAGGTGGTCACAACGGTTGATGACCCTCACACATTCTGATGTTCATTAGTTTTCTCGGTCCACAGAAAATGTCATCATCATTGACCGTTATGGAGAATTCCCCAATGTCCCTTTACTTGGAATTAAGGGAGGCATTACCTACAACCCCTGTTTAGCTCTAAGACAATTTGGATATGCCCGGAGGGATGGTCCTCATGATATGCGGATTCCTGACCTAGTTTTTGACTTCGACAACGATGCTCAAGGACTTCGACAAAGGTTTATCCGAGCTTGGAGGATGCCCAACAAAGTGGATAGTAAGACACTGGGGCACAAGAATTCCATCCCCCTTGAGCCTTATCTCAAGTGGGTACGAAACCGCGCCCAGAATCTTATGATGTCATACCCTCACATTCTCCCCGTGATCAAAGAGCCTATTATGGAAGGAGAGGTTCCATACAACCTCCTACATCCTGACATGCCAACATCATTGGAAGAATTACAAAAGAGTTGGATCCAGCTCAAAGAAGAACATAATACTTTTGAAGCCAGCTTCTATGCCAGTGAGAAGAAGGTTTTGGAGCTTACCCGCCGACTTCATGAGGAGGAAACTCTAAATACTTACATCGCGCCAAAGAGAATGCGCAATGTCTTTTTACATTAAGAATTTTGTAATATTTTACCCATGGGGCATTTATGTACTAACAAATTTCTTCTTAATATGACGTGTGTTCTTTTTGTTTGTAACAAATTTGAAATTATGAATCCTTGAATGCATTACATGAATAACATATCATTCATCATATGCATAAACAGGTCTTCACACCAGGTTTCCTTATCTTTCTGCTGTTTATTTCAGCAAGATGGATTTGGAGCAGACAGTTAAGGATCTGCAAGCACATAATTCGCAATTCTAGCAACTCCTCATGACCTTAGCAAAGGGTCAAGAGGACTTAAAAGCACTGTTGGAGAAAGAGAAGGAACCAGAAAGGAAGAAAAAGAAAAGAGTTGGGGTAGCCACTATGGGAAGGAGATTTGAGCATCAGGCTAGGAGAGTTCTAGAATTCCCCTCGACGTCTGACAAAGGGGTTGGTAAAGGAAAAGGCGCCACAATGCCTTCTAAATCTGAAGTTGAAGAGGAAGAAGAAGAAGAAGAGGACGAAGATTACTCCGAACAGAAATATCCCCCGGCGGATGATAAGTATAAAAATCTTGAGGATCGGTTGGCAGCCATGGAGTTGCAAAAGGTACCTGGTTTAGATTTCGAAGAACTAGGGTTGGTCGCTGGGATCGTCATTCCTCCCAAGTTCAAAGTACCTACCTTTGCTAAGTATGACGGTTTGTCATGTCCAAAGATGCATCTGCGATCCTACGTCTGAAAGATCCAACCTCACTCGTCTAATAAGGATCTTTGGGTCCATTTTTATCAAGATAGTTTGTCAGGCACACAATTGGACTGGTTCTATCAACTTGAGAGATCTGATGTTCACAACTGGGAAGATTTAGCTACTTCTTTCTACCGACAATACCAATACAACGCTGATTTAGCACCTACTCGTACTCAACTACAGAGTATGGGTATGGCTTCTAATGAGGGATTTAAAGAGTATGCCCAGAAGTGGCGTGATCTGGATGGAAGGGTGCAGCCACCATTGTCAGATAGAGAGTTGGTTGACATGTTTTTAGGGACTCTGTCAGGTCCATTCTTCAATCATTTAATCGGGAGTTCATCTACAGGATTCACCGAATTAATTCTGACCGGTGAAAGGGTCGAGGCTAGCATTAAAAATGGTAAAATTCAGAAAGATGCTTCTGCTGCTATTAAGAAGACCTTCCCAGCTAAGAAGGAAGTTTCTGCTGTTCACAACCAGAGAAACCAAGGAAGAACAGAGCGCCGACAAACGGTGGGGGCTGTGATGATTCAGAACTCTTCAAC
This sequence comes from Vicia faba, assembly GCA_948472305.1. Taxonomy (NCBI): domain Eukaryota; kingdom Viridiplantae; phylum Streptophyta; class Magnoliopsida; order Fabales; family Fabaceae; genus Vicia; species Vicia faba. Next base: position 821,633,570 of record OX451740.1, on the reverse strand, counting down.
CGACCAACCTCGAAACAATCAACCAAGAGTTAATCAGCAAAGGGTAGAAAGGCCACAACAGCAATTCACCCGAATCAACATGACACCGACTCAAGTCCTCCCTCATCTGTTAAAGCTGAATCTCACCAACTTGAAAGAAGCGCCGAAAAACCCTAATACCTCTTCTCCTTATTATCACTCCAATGCAAAATGTGCATACCACTCTAACAGTGTATGGCATGATACCAATAACTGTTGGGCTCTTAAAAACAAGATCCAAGACTTGATAGACGCCAAGGAGGTAGAATTTGATGCGCCCGAAAAGCCGAATGTGATTTCTGCCCCAATGCCGAAGCACGGTCATAATGTCCATGCCGTTATGGAAGATCTTCATGTTACCACTATTAATGACCTTTTGACTCCGTTACCAGTGATTAAAGTGAATTTGATGAAAGCCGGAATATTTCCAGGTTGTGGAAAAGACTGTTACTTTTGTTCAAACTTGCAAACTGACTGCCCACTGTTGAAATCAGGCATCCAACGCCTGATGGATACCCAAGAGATCCTCTTTCAAAAGACTCATCTTGATACTATCACTCATGTTACTCCTGCTACCTTTGATACTCCGACCAATGACATTGCTATAATAACCATCTTCTACGATCTTTCCGAGACCTGCAAAAGGCCTGTTAAGATTACGCCTGATCCTAAGTTTGTGCCGTTGAAAATCACCATGTCGGGGCCTGTCCCGTATAAATCTAACAAGACGATACCATGGAACTACGAAGGAGAAATCTTCTACCATGGTATCAAGCAGATTGAATCAGTCCAAGAGAATTCCGATGATGAAACTCCTGATATAGGGAATATTGCGGGAATGAGCAAGATAACTCGCAGCGGAAGGATCTTCTCTCTGGAGATTGCTCCTCCACGAGCAGTCTTCGGACCCTCGAGAGTTTCGGTGCCTGTCAGGCCATATGTGCAAAGCCCGGTAATTGAAGAACTTGATGCTCCTGAAGTTAGACCCTCTGATGTTACTACCAAAGGTAAATGGATACTATAAGCGCCTGTCAGGATGAAGGCTCAGACCGTGGTAATCCCCGAGACCACCCAGAAAGAGATGGAAGAAATCATAAAAATAATCAAGAAGAGTGACTACGATGTTGTGGAGCAGCTAGGGCAGACCCCATCCAAAATCTCCATGCCGGCTCTCCTACTCTGCTCTGAGGCTCATGCTAAGGCCTTAATCAAATTTCTAAAGACGGCACACGTGCCACAAGAAACTTCTGCTGACCAGTTTCAAGAGTGCGTGGCTAGCCTTACTGCTGATAATGGTCTTGGTTTTTCTGACGCTGATTTTACCCCTAAGGGAAGGAAACACAACGACGCGCTGCATGTCTCGGTAGAATGCAGAGGGACTACAGTTGCCCATGTTCTGGTTGACACCAGTTCATCTTTAAATGTGCTACCGGAGAAGGCGTTGGACAGATTGTGAAGGGGTGAAAAACACAAGAAGGGGGGGTTGAATTGTAAAACTGGAATCTTAAAGCAAATGACACGGTATTTTTATCCTGGTTCGTTTGATCTCAAACTACTCCAGTCCACCCGTCAAGGTGATTTCGCCTCTCTCCAACGAGGTCTTAATTCACTATATTCAACTGAATACAAATCTGCTTTAACAACTGCTAAAGCCTTCTTGATTCAAACCACAATCCAGTTTGTCAAGGCAACACTTTCTTACAAAGGTGTAAAATAATGTGTGTGAATGTTTTCTACAAAACTATATCACAACTGTGATGTTTACACAAATGAAGCTTAGAAACTTAGAATGCTAAACACTAATGGAGTATCAGAGTTTGTTGGTTTAGCAAAACTGGTAGATGAAGATTATTGTTCAGCTTTTTGCGTGTAGAGAGTTTGGAAGCATTAGCCGTGATAATCTTCAAAGCTTGGTTTATATAGCACTTGAGAAGATGAACGTTGAAGCAAATATTCTTGATTCAATGCTAATAACAAGCTTTCCTTTTTGAGCAGATCTTGTCTAGAATGATGCCGTTGGAATTAATTAGCGTTCAATGCACAGTACCGTTGCTTCTTCAATGCACGATCTGGCTTGGCTCATTCTGATTCTGCTTCGCTGCTGATGAACTATTTGATTCTGTATCAGAGTGTTTTACGCGCAGTTCTGTTCATCAAGCTTCAACATGTGCAAGCGTTGATTATCTGATCTTGACGTTCTGATTCAGCAACTTCTGATGCTGGTGTACAAACTCATATTCTGATGCTGAATAAGTGATCTTGCTTATTTTAATCAGCATATCTGCACGTCAGAGCATAGTAATTTTAGGCAGCATATAATTCAAACATGAAATATTTAACTACTATATCTTTTCACTTTGTTATCATCAAAACTTAAATATAGGGTACTAGATTCAAACATTGTTCTAACAATCTCCCCCTTTTTGATGATGACAAAAACAAGATATTTTAAATGAAAAAATAACGTGAAAAGGTATCGGAGCTATGTATCAGAATAAGAAGTACTGAGAAGTCAGAGTTAAGAGATACTCCCCCTGAGTTTGTTACTTCCCTTTGATATGCGTGTTCTTCAGGGTCAGATCTTTTTCTATCTTTGAGCATCAGATTATAGGTCTTTGACTTATCAGAAAGCAGAGCGTCAGAGCTTTGCTTCGGATCAGAGTGTTAGGAAGATCAGAGCTTCATATATCAGAACTTCATATTTGATCAGAGCAACATGAGCTTCTACATTTTGATCAGAGCTTCTAGTTCTTAGTCTTCATAGTGTTCGGAGCTTCCTTGTGCCTGTAGACTTAAAAACAAAACAGAAAAACATTTCAAGTAATAGAGTTAGAATGTTTGAGAATTTCTGTCTAGTTAGCCGTTATTGATTTTAAATATATCATTCTTGTTCTCCCCCTTTTTGTCAGCAATCAAAAAGTGTTAGTGATGTGCTAAAACAATTTAGATCAGAAAAACAAGTTGTTATTAAAATAGTTCAGAGCAAAAGAGCATTACACAAACATAGTCAAAACATAGTCAAAAGTACATCAGACAATGAAGAAAATAGAGAATGTCATGCATGAAAAAATTTCAAGGTTGTGGGGGCATGCGTGAGAACAGGCTTTCCAGCATTGCTTGAATCTTTTCAGAAGTTTCATTCTGCTTCTGAACCATGGTGACAACAGTATCAATCTTGCTGTCCTGGACATTCATTCTTGCTTCCATCTTCTGATCATTCTCTTCCATCCGCTGCTGTAGACGTAAGTCATTCAGCCTGAGTTCTTCCAGAGCCTGCCTGTCCAAGGCAGCTTGAGAACTTTCAGCAAGAGGAAGCTTCTCAGAACTTTCAGCTACATCTTCTGCTGGATTTTCTTCCTGAAGGGTCTTGTCTTCTTCTGATGGTTGCACCTGTGCAGCTTGCTCTTTCTCAGACCAGGATTCACTGTCCAGAGGGAGCACAACTTCTGGTAGGCACCTGATACTGCTCAGAGGTTTCTTTCTTCTGATTTCCTGCAGACATGCTGGAGGATGCCATTGTTCTCACACAAAAAGCTTGAGAATGATTTGAGAGAAAAAAGGTTTTAAGAAGATAACTCAGAAATATGCAGAGAATACTTAAGAGATTATGAGAAAGCGTAAAGAATAAGATTGAAGAATAATGTGCTTAAATAAAGATTTCAAAAATTATTTTGAAAAATTAAACGTTTTTAAGAGAGAGAAAAAAATAATGATTGCCATTAACAAGCGTGATTACTTTTGCATTTAATGCTTGCTGATTTTGGGGGATTTGAGAAAGATACTTAAAAACGGTTACCAGACATGTGTCTCAATGCACCCAATCAGCGCTTTCCTTTCTCAGAAGCGTGCACGCGTTCTGCTTCAGGGATTTGCTGATGATTGGATGACACTTGTTTGATGTAGTGATCAGCACGTCTGTCTTTGAGATTAGACTCTCAGATCTTTAGACTTGCCTCTGATACAATCTGCATGTTCTAACTTTCTGAAAGAAGATTGATCAGAAGTTCACAGTAATATAATTACATTCTGAAGATAAATACATGGAATTAAAACATTTTCATTCTGGGCATACTTTCATGCTGAGATGTTTCAGAATGAAATTAAACCTATCTTCTGAAAGGGGTTTAGTAAAGATATCAGCCCATTGATGGTCTGTATCTATAAATTTCAAGTTTAAAATTCCTTTCTGAATATAGTCCCTAATGAAATGATGTTTTATTTCTATATGCTTAGCTCTAGAATGTAAAATAGGATTCTTACTTAAGCAAATAGCAGAAGTATTATCACAAAGAATAGGAATGTTACTCTCAAAAATCTGGAAGTCTTCAAGCTGACTTTTCATCCAGAGCATCTGTGTGCTACATCCAGCTGCTGCTATGTACTCAGCTTCTGCTGTTGATAGAGCAATTGTTGATTGCCTTTTGCTGGACCACGAGATCAGATTTTCTCCCAGAAACTGGCAGCTTCCAGAAGTACTTTTGCGTTCCACTCTGTCTCCAGCAAAATCAGCATCGCAGTAGCCTACTAAGCTGTAATCACTAGATTTTCTATAAAACAAACCCAGATTAGTAGTACCTTTCAGATACTTGAAAATTCGCTTAACAGCTGTTAAGTGAGATTCTCTAGGATCTGATTGGAATCTAGCATAAATACATACGCTGAATAAAATATCAGGTCTTGAAGCTGTCAGATAAAGGAGAGAACCAATCATACCTCTGTAGACTTTTTGTTCTACGCTTTTGCTTACCTCTTCTCTTTCCAGAATTCACGTGGGATGCATTGGAATCTTTGATGGCTTACATTCTGAGAGGTCAAATTTCTTCAGAAGATCTCTGATGTATTTGCTCTGATGAATGTAAGTTCCCTCTGGAGTTTGATTAATCTGAATTCCTAGAAAGAATTTCAGTTCCCCCATGAGGCTCATCTCAAATTCTGCCTGCATACACTTAGCAAATTTTCTTCCAAGAGAAGGATTAGTAGAACCAAAGATTATATCATCAACATAAATTTGACAGACTAAGATGTCACTCTTAACTGTTTTACAGAATAGAGTAGTGTCCACTTTCCCTCTGGTGAATTCATTTTCAAGCAGAAAGTTACTTAGCCTTTCATACCAAGCTCTGGGAGCTTGTTTCAGACCATACAGTGATTTTTTCAGTTTGAAAACATGTTCTGGATGTTTTGTATTTTCAAAACCTGGGGGTTGGTGAACATATACTTCTTCTTCTATATAACCATTTAAGAATGCACTTTTGACATCCATCTGATACAGAGTGATGCCTCTATTAACAGCAAATGAAATTAAAAGTCTGATAGATTCTAACCTGGCGACTGGGGCAAAGGTTTCTGTATAGTCTATCCCCTCTTGCTGACTATAACCTTGTGCAACCAGTCGTGCCTTGTTTCTGACGACTTCACCTTGTTCTTTAAGCTTGTTTCTGAACACCCATCTTGTTCCAATGACGTTGAATCCTTTTGGTCTTGGAACGAGATCCCATACGTCGTTTCTGGTGAATTGATTCAGCTCTTCTTGCATTGCCAGAATCCAGTCATTATCCAGAAGTGCTTCATCAATAGAAGAAGGTTCAATCAGAGACACAAGTCCCATCAGAGTTTCTTCAGAGTTTCTGAAGCTTGCTCTTGTTCTGATTGGATCTTCCTTTCTTCCTAGGATAGTCTCTTCTGGGTGATCCAGACTGCTTCTGGGTAATCTCTTCTGAGGTTGATCAGCAGCAGTTGTAGGATTTCTAGCATTGCTTCTTTCAGACGTTGAAGGAATGTCTGTGTTGAGAGCTTCTGATGACTTGTCTTCAGAACCTGCAAATTCAATTTCTATACCTGCAAGATTTTCATTCTGCTTTGACTTTTCAGAGTCAAGCTTGTCATCAAAACGAACACTGATTGATTCTTCCACAATCTGTGTTTCTGTATTGTATACTCTGTACCCTCTTGAGCGTTCAGAGTATCCTAACATAATACACTTATGTGCCTTAGAATCAAACTTGTTCAAATAATTCTTAGTGTTTAACATATAGCAAGTACATCCAAATGGATGAAAATACGAAATGTTGGGCTTTCTGTTCTTCCACAATTCATATGGAGTCTTTTCCAGAATAGGTCTTATTGAGATTCTATTCTGAATGTAGCACGCTGTGTTTATTGCCTCTGCCCAGAAAGTCTTAGCCACGTTTGTCTCGTTGATCATGGTTCTGGCCATTTCTTGCAATGTTCTGTTCTTTCGTTCTACAACTCCATTTTGTTGGGGAGTTCTAGGACAAGAGAAATCATGCAGAATGCCTTTGTCATTAAAGAATGACTCAAAATCTTTATTTTCAAATTCTCCACCATGATCACTTCTGACTTTAACGATTCTAAGATCTTTTTCATTCTGAACTTGGTTACAGAAGGTAACAAACACAGAGTGTGACTCGTCCTTGTGTCTTAAGAACTTTACCCATGTCCATCTGCTATAGTCATCTACGATTACTAACCCATACTTCTTGCCACTGACAGAGGCAGTTTTAACTGGTCCAAATAAGTCAATGTGCAGAAGTTCTAATGGCTTAGAGGTAGAAACAACATTTTTGGATTTAAAAGAAGGTTTTGCAAATTTGCCTTTCTGACATGCTTCACACAGAGCATCTGAATTGAACTTCAAATTTGGAAGTCCTCTGACCAGATTGAGTTTGTTAATCTGAGATATTCTTCTCATACTAACATGCCCCAATCTTCTGTGCCAGATCCACTGCTCGTTGTTAACAGACAGAAGACATTTTACGTTCTGACTCTTTAGTTCAGAAAGTTTGATTTTGTAAATGTTGTTTTTCCTCTTACCATTAAATAGGATAGTCCCATCTTTCTGACTAACAGCTTTACATGATTTTTTGATTAAAGATTATATCATAACCGTTATCACTTAATTGACTTATGGATAACAGATTATGCATCAATCCATCAACTAGCAGAACATTATTAATAGAGGGAAGATTTCCGTTACCTACAGTTCCAGAGCCAATAATCTTTCCCCTCTGATTGCCTCCAAAGCCAACGTGGCCTCCAGGCTTAAGTTCCAGGCTTTGGAACATATGCCTTCTTCCCGTCATGTGTCGTGAGCAGCCAGAGTCCAGGTACCATGACTGGTGTTTCTGACTTGCTGCTAAAGATATCTGCAACATGTATTATTTTATTCTTAGGTACCCAGATCTTCTTGGGTCCTGATTTGTTAGTTTTACCAAAACTCTGGTTGAATTTTGGTTTCACAAAGTGATTACTACTAGTATATTTGAGGTCATGTGTGTGACCATACACAAAGTGTGAATTTAGAGGAGTGTGTTTAATGGTTAAATCCATGACATTTTTAGGTGTAGGAACCTTACCTAGGTATCCTATTCCTTTCCTGCCGTTTCTGCTAACTCCATAGATCATTGAAGCCATTCTGCTTCTATCTATGCTTTTAGCAAGGAACTTCTGGAAACTATGATCATACTCCTTAATGATCTCATCAGCGTTGCTGGGAGTTTCAGCAATTGGTTCCTTCTGAGAGTTTTGTAAAGAGTTTTCTAATTTTAAAATTTTATCTCTCAGCTCAGAGTTTTCCAATTTGAGACTCTCAGACTTATTAGAGTCAGATTCAAGAGTCCTTTTCAGGTCTCTGAATTTAGCTCTAATCTGCTGATATCGTTCCAGAATTTCATTGAGGCTTTCAGCAAGTTCAGCCTTTGTAAAATTAACAGCGAAGTTAGGGAATACCTCTTCTGTGTCTGATTCTGAGTCTGAGTCAGAAGCTTCACTGTCATCTGGAATGTTAGCCATGAGCGCTATGTTCGCCCTTTCATCATCTGATTCTGAGTCAGCTTCAGACGAGTCAGAGTCATCCCATGTGGCCATGAGACTTTTCTTCTTTTCTCTTCCAAACTTCTTTTTGGGCTTTTCCCTCTGAAGCTTTGGGCAGTCACTCTTGTAGTGTCCTTGCTCATTGCACTCGTAGCAGATGATGTCTTTTGTATTTGGCTTCTTGCTACCTGAGGAGCCTTCAGATCTTCTGTATCCAGAGGAAGAATCTGTCCTTCTGTATCTGGAGGAAGACTCGTTCTGATCAGATCTTCTGGGATTCCTGAACTTCCTTTGTCTTTGCTTCCACAGTTGATTTACTCTTCTGGAGAGAAGGGAAAGCTCGTCTTCTTCTGATGAGGATCCATCAGATGTTTCTTCAACTGCCTGCAAAACTTTAGATTCAGATTTTCTGTTAGATTTTAAAGCTATAGGCTTACCTTGCTTCTGAGGCTCGTCAGCTTCCAGCTCTATCTCATGACTTCTGAGGGAGCTTATAAGTTCCTCCAGAGTGATTTTGTTGAGATCTTTCGCCAGCTTCAGAGCAGTAACCATAGGCCTCCACTGCTTGGGTAAACTTCTGATTATCTTCTTGACATGGTCAGCAGTAGAGTATCCCTTGTCCAGAACTTTGAGACCAGCTACCAGAATCTGGAATCTAGAGAACATAGTTTCAATGGATTCAGATTCTTCCATTTTAAACGCCTCATACTTCTGAATGAGCGCCAGAGCTTTTGTTTCTTTGACTTGAACGTTGCCCTCATGCGTCATTCTGAGAGAATCAAAGATGTTCTTAGATGTGTCTCTGTTGGAGATCTTCTCATACTCAGTATAGGAGATAGCACTGAGGAGGATGGTTCTGGCCTTATGGTGATTCTTGAAATCACGCTTTTGTTGATCAGTCATTGATTTTCTTTCAATCTTCTGACCAGTTGCATTCACAGGGTGCGTGTATCCATCTGTCACCATATCCCACAGATCAGCATCATGTGCTAGAAAGAAGCTTTCAATTCTGTCTTTCCAGTAGTCAAAGTTTTCTCCATCAAAGACTGGAGGTTTGCCGCTGAATCTGTCTCTGTCCTCATTGGTGTCATTGCTGAAATGAGAGTTGTTTCCTGCCATTGTGTTTTTCTGACGCTGGATCTTGTACTGACACGGTTAAGTGTTTTAGCTCAGAACCAGGCGCTCTGATGCCAATTGAAGGGGTGAAAAACACAAGAAGGGGGGGGGTTGAATTGTAAAACTGGAATCTTAAAGCAAATGACACGGTATTTTTATCCTGGTTCGTTTGATCTCAAACTACTCCAGTCCACCCGTCAAGGTGATTTCGCCTCTCTCCAACGAGGTCTTAATTCACTATATTCAACTGAATACAAATCTGCTTTAACAACTGCTAAAGCCTTCTTGATTCAAACCACAATCCGGTTTGTCAAGGCAACACTTTCTTACAAAGGTGTAAAATAATGTGTGTGAATGTTTTCTACAAAACTATATCACAACTGTGATGTTTACACAAATGAAGCTTAGAAACTTAGAATGCTAAACACTAATGGAGTATCAGAGTTTGTTGGTTTAGCAAAACTGGTAGATGAAGATTATTGTTCAGCTTTTTGCGTGTAGAGAGTTTGGAAGCATTAGCCGTGATAATCTTCAAAGCTTGGTTTATATAGCACTTGAGAAGATGAACGTTGAAGCAAATATTCTTGATTCAATGCTAATAACAAGCTTTCCTTTTTGAGCAGATCTTGTCTAGAATGATGCCGTTGGAATTAATTAGCGTTCAATGCACAGTACCGTTGCTTCTTCAATGCACGATCTGGCTTGGCTCATTCTGATTCTGCTTCGCTGCTGATGAACTATTTGATTCTGTATCAGAGTGTTTTACGCGCAGTTCTGTTCATCAAGCTTCAACATGTGCAAGCGTTGATTATCTGATCTTGACATTCTGATTCAGCAACTTCTGATGCTGGTGTACAAACTCATATTCTGATGCTGAATAAGTGATCTTGCTTATTTTAATCAGCATATCTGCACGTCAGAGCATAGTAATTTTAGGCAGCATATAATTCAAACATGAAATATTTAACTACTATATCTTTTCACTTTGTTATCATCAAAACTTAAATATAGGGTACTAGATTCAAACATTGTTCTAACAGATTGGACTGTGAAGGTCTGACCCTAAGGCCCAGTAACATCGTTGTTAGAGCCTTCGACGGTTCCAAGAGGATGGTTCACGGAGAAGTGGACATTCCAATCAAAGTGGGCACACAAATTTTAAACTCTACTTTTTATGTGATGGACATCCGTCCTTCATATTCATGCTTGTTGGGAAGGTCGTGGATCCACAATGCAGGGGCAGTCGCTTCCTCTTTACACCAAATGATAAAGTATCCAGTTCAGGGAAAGATCATAACGGTTCACGGTGAGGAAGAGTACATGATAAGTCACCTCAACTCCTTCCGCTATGTAGAGTTGGATGGCGAATTCATAGAAACGCCCTTCCAACATTTTGAAGAGGTTCCTCTTGAAGTCGCAGTTGCAAAGACAATGGCTGATGTGCCTATCGTTTCCAAGACTGTGCGTAGGATGGCATCCCTCAAAGATGCGGAGGCTGTAATTAAAGAAGGAAGGCGTACAGTGTGGGGGCAACTGCCTGAGTTTTCTCACAAGACGGACAAGTTCGTATTAGGTTTTACTACTGCTGGCCAGAAAGTTGTGCGTCGCTCCCGGGCTGGAGGACCACCCTTAAAAATCACTCACCATGGAATTAATTCCTTAGAAGATGATGATGAAAAAGACAACTTCGAAGATTGGATCTTTCCAACCGTTGAAGGAGGATTAAGCAACTGAGAAGCGAAAGACTTCGTTCCCATCACTTTCATCAACCAGTAATTTATCTTTGAACAATTTCCCATTTTGGTCTGTAATAATTAAACAATCCGTACACTATTTTCACCTTATGCCTTACCCAGGGCATGTAGGTCCATTTGTAAGGGCTTGATTTCTTCATTATCATATGCCATTTTTAAGTGAATCATTGGATGTTTTCATCTATAATTTGTTGTGTTCATTTTCTTTCCTTTTACATTTTTTTTTGTTTAAGGATGGCTATCCCTTACACACACCCACACTCACAAAATGTAGGTACCCATCCACTCAGGATTCCATGGGTAACAATTCTGCTATGGCCTTCAGTGACTCTGAAGATCTGGTCAATCATGCCGAATACGAAGGTGATGAAGACTGTGAAGTGCCTGGAGAGTTAGCCATACTTTTGCAACAAGAAGTGAGGGCTATTCTTCCCCATGAAGAGTTGCTAGAAACCATCAATCTGGGAACAGAGGAAGACAAGAAAGAGGTTAAGGTGGGTGCCAACCTGGAGCCAAGTGTCAAAGAGCATCTAGTTCAGCTGCTGAATGAATATGTTGAGATCTTTGCCTGGTCCTATGAAGACATGCCGAGACTAGATACAGATATTGTGGTTCACCGTCTCCCCACAAGAGAAGACTGTCCACCGATCAAATAAAAAGTCTGCCGAATGAGGCCTGACATGTCTGAAAAGATCAAATCTGAGGTGATGAAGCAATTCAATGTTGGATTTTTGGTTGTTACTTCCTATCCACAATGGGTTGCTAACATTGTGTCCGTGCCTAAAAAGGACGGCAAAGTCAGAATGTGTGTGGACTATCGGGACTTAAAAAGAGCTAGCCATAAAGATGATTTTCCACTGCCACACATCGACATCTTGTTTGACAACACAGCTCAACACAAGGTATTTTCCTTCATGGATGGATTCTCAGGATACATCCAGATCAAAATGGCCCCCGAAGACATGGAGAAGACTACTTTCGTTACGCAGTGGGGTACCTTCTGCTATAAAGTAATGCCATTTGGACTGAAGAATGTCGGGGCAACCTATCAACGCGCCATGGTAGCTTTGTTTCATGATATGATACATCATGAGATCGAAGTCTACATAGACGACATGATAGCCCGTTCACAGACAGAAGAAGAACACCTTGACCATCTGCAAAAGCTGTTTGTCAAATTGAAGGAGTATAAGCTCAGATTGAATCCGAGCAAGTGCACTTTTGGAGTCAGGTCTAGTAAACTTTTGGGATTTATCGTCAGCAACAAAGGCATTGAAGTTGATCCAGCTAAAGTCAAATATATACAAGAAATGCCTGCCCCCCGCACTGAAAAGGAGGTTAGAGGTTTCTTGGGATGCTTAAACTATATTGTGAGGTTCATCTCTCACCTAACATCTACCTGTGAGACAATCTTCAAGCTGTTGAAGAAAGATCAGGTGGTTGAATGGAACAATGATTGGCAATTTTCTTTTGATAAGATCAAGGAGTATTTACTAGAACCTCATATCTTGATTCCACCCGTCGAAGGAAGGCCGTTAATCATGTATCTGACTGTTTTGGATAATTCAATGGGGTGCATACTGGGCCAACATGACGAGTCTGGCCGAAAAGAGCATGCCATTTATTACCTTAGCAAAAAGTTTACCGACTGTGAGACTCGTTACTCACTGCTCGAGAAAACTTGTTGCGCTTTGGTATGGGCTGCTCGACGGCTAAGGCAGTATATGTTGACACATACCACTTTGCTGATTTCCAAGATGGATCCGATTAAGTATATCTTCGAGAAGCCTGCTTTATCTGGAAGAATCGCTAGATGGCAAATGATCCTGACAGAGTATGATATTCATTACACAACCCAATAAGCTATAAAAGGGAGTGTACTAGCTGACCATCTAGCTCATCAAGTCGTCAAAGATTACTAATCTACGAGATTCGACTTCCCTGACGAGGACATCATGACATTGCACAACACTAAAGGTAGAGGACCGTATTACGGACCTGAACAAGGATCCCGATGGACCCTATACTTTGATGGTGCTTCAAATTCACTTGGAAACAGTATCGGCGCGATACTTATTTCTCCGGAAGGTTGCCATACACCCTTCACTTCCCGACTTTGCTTCAGTTGTACCAACAACATGGCTGAATATGAAGCTTGCATCTTTGGTCTCAAGGCTGCAATTGACCTAGGAATCAAATCTTTGGTCGTATTTGGGGACTCAACTTTGGTTATCAGTCAAATCAAAGGAGAGTGGTACACTAGGCATCCTAATCTTATCCCATACAAAGAACATGTCCTGACATTGTTGCCTCATTTCGAGCAGATTACCTTTGAGCATTTCCCGCGAGAAGAAAATCAGCTAGCCGATGCTCTGGCTACAATGTATTCAGTTTTTAAACTCAACTAGGATAATGAGGCTCCCCAAATCACCATCGAGCGAATGGACGAACCTACGCACTGTCATGAGATTAATACCGAAGAAGTAGTGGAACAACCCTGGTTTCATGAAATCAAAAGGTATCTCCAGACTCGAGAATACCCTGAAGGAGCTTTAGTCAATAACAAAAAGTTCTTAAGGAGATTTGCTGCCAAGTTCTTCCTGAGCAATGATATCCTTTATAAGCGCAGCCATGATTGTGTTCTACTTCGTTGTGTGGACAAAGTTGAAGCTGAGTTGATCATGACCGAAATACACAGTGGCACATTTGGCACCCACTTGAGCGGACATACGATGGCTAAAAAGATTCTAAGGGAAGGCTACTACTGGTCTACCATGGAAGCTGATTTTCATCAACATTCCCGTACTTGTCACAAATGCCAAGTCTATGCTGACAAGGTACATATTCCTCCAGTTCCTCTCAACATTCTGACAGCTCCTTGGCCATTCGCGATGTAGGGAATCGACATGATTGGAGAGATCAAGCCTACATCATCCAATGGACATCGCTTCATCTTGATGGCTACTGATTACTTTACCTAGTGGGTCGAAGCAACTTCCCACGCCTCCGTTACAAAGAATGTGGTTGCCCTCTTTATCAAGCAGAATCTCATATGCCGGTATGGTGTCCCCGATAGGATCATCACAGACAATGGTACAAATTTGAATAACAATGTGATCACTGCTCTATGCGAGCAGTTCAAGATTCAACAACACAATTCATCTCCCTATCGGCCAAAGATGAACGGTGTTGTTGAAGATGCGAACAAAAATATCAAGAAGATCATTCAAAAGATGACAATCACCTACAAGGACTGGCATGAGATGTTACTGTTTGCTCTGCATGGATATCGTACCACGACACGTACTTCAACTGGGGAAACCCCTTTTTCTTTGGTATATGGCATGAAGGCTGTTTTACCTATGGAAGTTCAGATTCCTTCCTTGAGGATCATGAAGGATACTGGTTTGAGTGAAGACGATTGGATTCAGACCCGGCTTGATCAGCTTAATTTGATCGACGAGAAATGACTTACTACTGTTTGTCATGGTCAGACGTATCAAAAACGGATGATCAAGGCTTTCAACAAGAAAGTCAGACGCCAGGTATATCAAGTCGGAGATCTTGTAATCAAGCGGATCATCTTGCCGCAAAGTGATCCCAGGGGCAAGTGGACTCCTACTTACGAAGGACCATTTGTGATCAAGAACATCTTTTCTGGTGGGGCAATGATTCTGACCACCATGGATGGAGACGACTTGCGGCACCCTACGAACACAGACATAGTCAAAAGATACTACGCATAAACGACCCGACAAGTTGAAAACCTGAAAGGGCGACTTAGGAAAAAATGGGCATCCCGGTGAATCGAAAACCCGAAAGGGCGGTTCAGGCAAAAATTAGGTATAAATAAAAAAATCTGTACACCCGGCAAGTTGAAAACCCGAAAGGGCGACTTGGGCAAAAAAGGGTCTCCTGGTGGACTGAAAACCCGAAAGGGCCGTCCAGGAAAAAGTTAGGGAATTAAAGCGTATGACTATGTCTCGTCGGATCACTTTAAGGAAAATCTCTTCACCAACAAGCTCCAAGCTTCTGATCAATCCAATCATCTGCGGACGAAGCAACGAATGGACAAGATACTCAGAGTTGTGAAGGCTATAGTAGAATGGGAACCCCATGGAATTGTTACACATAGCCATCTTTATTTTTGTATGAAATTTTTCAATTTTTACGACAACATTCTCTTACTAGGATGTTTGTCTCCTTTGTACAAAGATACTTACAAAAGTTAATACAAATATACTTCAAAATACAGAAATTTGCTTGCCTTTCTTTTCTTTTTACACTTATGTTTTATTTGAAAACTTCTAATGGTTTTTTATATAGGCATATGCATTTGAATATAATCATTGCTTACAAATAAAACAAAATGAGAAAGGATAATTATTGGTAGGTCTAAATTATAGGAAAACGTCTTTAGGCTATTCAAGAAGAAATTCCCTGCAGTATGTCATTCAGATCCTCAACAAAGCTAAAACCTTGAGGTGCATATCCCCATTGGAGTTAAATTTTAAAATTCCCATCAGAGTTAAGTCTCTAAACTCCTAATCCCCAGTGGAGCCCAAAAACTTTGAACTACAGACCCTCAGCAAAGATGAAACCTTCTTCCCCAGCGAAGTCAAATTTCCAACTATCAATCCCCAGCGGGAACCATTCAGTTTTCCCCAATTTCCCCAACAAGGATAATTCCCCAGTAGATTGGCATACAACCCAAGCTCCTGATTTCCCCGACAAATAAACACTCTCCCCACAGAGTCATTTTCCCAATAAAACGAAGATTCTAGTTCCTGTTTCTCCATTTGAAGCCTCCCAGGTTTTAATTCCCCAAGTAGAGGTCGTTGGATTTTTCCTTATTTCCCCAAGAAGGTCATGAAGGATTCTCATTCCCCGCATAAGTTGTCAAAACTCTTGTTAATCCCCACAAGTCACCAAGGATTTTCAATCCCCGGCAGTGGTCCCAGGATTTCTCATTCTCAACAATCAAAGTTTTTTTTAGAATCCCCCGCATCGGTCAAGGATTTACTTTCTCCGGCAGCAGTCAAAGATTTCATTATCTCCAATTATCAAGAATTTATTTTCCTTAGCAAGACAGCTACTCAGCTTACATGCACATCCATTACATCCATTACATTCATTAATAGAACATATTTTATTGCATCATACATATCATGCAATATAACTTTGTGCTTTAGCTAACATTCTACCTTTTTCAGGATAAGATTAAAAAGTTATCGTTAACAACTAATCAGAGATTTCAAATACAGTATGGATACACCCCAGACACGGCGTTCATTCTATTACTCATTCAGACTTCAGGAATCAGATACAGACTAGATACGCTCCAGACACGGCAACCATTCTATTTCTCATTCAGATGCAACTATCAACTTCAAGTTCAGATACACTCCAAACACGGAAGTCATTTTGTCACTTGTCCAGATCCCAGTTACAGTATGGATACACTCCAGACACGGAAGTCATTCTGCTACTCATACAGGTCTCAACTTCAGATATAGTCCATATACGCTCCAGACACGGTTTCCATTCTGTCACTTATTCGGAATTTATCCAGCACATAGATGCTCCATATGCAGATGTTTCTCTGTTACCCATTCAGAATACAAATACACTCCAAACACGGTAGTCATTATGATATTCATTCAAGAATCAAATACAGTTACAACTTGGATACGCTCCAGACACGGAAGCCACTCCCTTGCTCATACTAACCCAGTCTCCAAATACAACTCAGATACGTTCCAGACACGGATACCATTCTGATGTTCATTCTACTGATTTTTAACCTACAATCTTGGATGGAATATTTAAGCACATCTCCAGCAAGATTCTACCATTTCCAAATGGCATCTTTAAGCCCATTCCCTCAGCTACATTTTGACGAGTGAAAATTTACGGGCACTCTAGTGTCCAATCCTCTTTTACCTTCGAGTCACGAAAGGCAAACATGCCAATCTAACTCTTCAGGTTCAAGAAGATTGAACAGGGGCAACTGTTGTACCCCAAAATTTTCCCTCTCATTTTATCAACATTTCTCATTACAAGGCTCTTGGAACTCAAGATCAAGCTAGGGTTTGCTCTGCTCAAGACATCTCCTTGCACTGATGACCTAAACTAGGGTTTGAGTTTGCACAGGGATTTTTGGACCTTCAGTGCTCAAATTGACTTTCATACTTCTTTTTGGACTCATAAGTTTGTCCATACCAAGTTTCAAGCCTTGAATCAAATTTTTGCCCAGTCAATTGGACAGTTGACCTAGAAATCAACTGTATTGGGGAAAAAGTCAATTGTGGCCAATCTACAGTCAAACGTCATGAATTTTGACCCACATCAGCATTATGAACTCATATGAACCATTTGATCAAGTTTGGACCACAACTCCACAAGAAATTTGATCAGATCACCAAAAGGGCAAAATGGTCATTTTTAGGGTTTTGACTGTACATAGGCAATTTCTGACTTTTTGACCTAGCCAATGGCAAATTAAGCTCAACCAAGGACTCAAGGACTCAATGGCATCATCTTGACCTATTCAACAAGTTCAAAAGATCTCAAATGCATGGGTTCGACAGATGAATTTTTCAGTCAACTCATCAAAATTTGACTGTACACTGAAAAGTCAAACTTTGACCTTTTGGTCAATATCAAGTGCCAAGGGTCATTTTTCATCAAGATGTGTCAAATTATGAAACTTGTTCATCAATAAACCCAAAATTGCAAATTAGGGTTTGAAATTGAAAAAATTTCATAACTTAGAATTTTTCTAAGTTATGAAATTTTCTTAATTTTTCCTAACTTTGTCCCACATTTTTATCATGATGCAAGTGGATTCAAACAAAACTTACAAAATGAAATTTGTAGTACTCCACAAAGTCTACAACTTTTATTCACAAAGTTTTCTCAAAATAGGCTTGGATCTCAAGTTATGAGTTTTGGAACAAGGGTCCCTAAAACGTTTAACTTAGAGAAATTTTGCCCAAGTTTAGGCAGGATTTTGCCCTATCTTCTTGGCCATTTTTCACATAGTTCCACTTGGAGTCTCAAGTTTAATTTCAAATATGGATTATATAGAATGTTGCAAGCTTTCCAAATTATCAAAGAACTCCTCAAACACATTTGTGGATAGGGAGAATCGAATGCTTGAAGTTGGCAAAAACTCACTTTGTATCCATGGCAAATTCATGTTCACTCAAGTGGCATTTTCAAACCAGCATGCTTTGTACTAGTTTGCAGGCCTCTAAACCAATTCACACTCCTTAATTAAATGCAAATCCATAAGTCTAAGCATTTGTTTTGGCCATTTGGGCATTGTACACAAAACTAAGCCCTAAGTAGAAAAAGGCAAATTCCCATTTTTGAAAAGGTATGCTTTGTGTCAATCCATGATCTTTGAAGAATGGGGCCATATCTCAGAAGCCAAATCAAATCCACAAATTCCAGAAACCAAGAGGATTGTATGCAGCATATTTGATGGCTTGTACATGCCTGTAAACATAACTTCCCATTTCTTGCTTCACAAAGAAGAAACTTGTCAAAAATACTCCCAACTTGAAAACCAGCAAAGAACAACTTACACAAACATTTCAAACAACTTTCACACAACCCTTTGAGCAAGATACACGAGTGTTTGAGCCCCAAAACCTCCCATAGGCAGAAATCACACTTCTTTGGCAAAACAGGGCAGGTGCTGCAACTTGAGTGCCATAACTCATTTGGCTCGTGCGTTTTGCTCCTTTTTGCTTCAAACACCTTCCATCCAACTCACTCAAGCTATCCCAAACCTCCATATCCAATTGTAACTCCATTTACAGTGATCACCATTTTCATTTCAAGCTTATGCAGGTTGAGTTCTAGAGGCTGATTCAAGGACTTTCAAGGCAAGCTACCTGTTGGAAAAGATCAAGTGAAGTTCAGGAAAGCTACCAGACACCTCAAAACTTGTTGAGAAGCACTGCATTGCCCTACACGAATCCAACAGAAACAGGTTTTTCTTCAATTTCTATCTCTCTATTTAGGAACATTTAGTTTTAGGTTTGTGAATAAAAAATGTAGTGTTCAATGCTAGGAAGGCATACATATGCTCAGCTTTCATTTATATTAAGTGTGCTAGGAGAATTTTATCCATGAATATGCTGAAAAAACTAGGTCAGATTTTGGGGCTAGAGAAATTCTCTCTGGTCTTTGAGAGTTAGGATTAATGCTTTATATGGTTAGAATCGTATTGAAATTCCCTACAAGTTTGATGTTGTGAGTTTTTGCAAAGGATCACGTATACAGGATGTAGCATTTGAACTGGGAAAGCGCGCGTTTTTTTGTCTAGAGGAAGAAGATGAAGTTGGCTTGGGTTGGGCCTGGCCTGGCTTGCTTCTAACACCTCTCATTTTCAGTTTCACACCCCCTAGCCCAATATCTTGTATTTTCATATGTTTGCATTTCTATTTTCATTTCTGATTTTCTTTATTTATTTCCAATTATAAAAAATGCTTAAAAAAATATTTTTATAATTTTTTACATTTATTTGATATTTTATTTTGATTTTTCTAACATAAAAACATTTTGAATACTTTTGTAATTTATTTGAAAACTTGAAAATAATATGTGAATATACATTTTTATTTTTATTTCTTATTTTTATTCATACTGAAAATATTATTTAAAATATAATTTATTTTTGTACATATTTTATTTTATATTATACATATTTAATAAATTTAATATATATATATATATATATATATATATATACTTTTATTTTACTAAATACTTAGAATAAAAATACAAAAATATTACATTCTTATTTTTATTATTAGTTATACTAAAAAATACCTTTTCAAGTATATTTCATTTTTGTACATATTAATATATTTTTTGTATATAAATAATATAATATATTATTTTCTTAAAGAAATTAGGGTTTCATCCCTTGAACAATTAAATAAATTTTTTTTATTTATTTCTTTATACTTTTTTACATTAAAAATACTTTTACATACATAAACAAACAAAAACTTTTTTTTGCATAATACATATTATTTGATATTTATTTATCTTGATTATTTAAATATTGTACATTTAAATATTGATGCATTTGAGATTCAATTTGGATGTAATAGTAAACTAGGGTTTATGTTTCTTGTCAAATTCCCCCCATTCAAAATTGTACCCCCATCCCCATAATCATGTTGTAATAGCTTAGAACTTTAAATTCTCGCATTTTACGCTTTCAATTATACCATGATTAGAGAATTATGGTTTGTATGCAAAAATCCAAATTAACAAATAGCTTGACCTAATCAAAGACAAAAATGCATGAAAATCAAACACAATGCACACTTGCACCCCTAGGGTTTACAATCCACTTGTTGCCTTCAAAAATGGGCCATGGTATGCATGTTGGGTACTTTGGCAAAACAAAAACAAAATAAAAGATCATAGTCCCTCGATGACGCTATCTTGGTTGCCTAAACAAAAATGATCTAGTCCCTCAAGAAAATTGCCAAAGATACTTAACACAATTGCTATCATGGTGTATACGATGACCCGCGCCTGTCCCGTTTAACATCCTAATATAAGGTTGTTCACCAAATGCAATGGTGAAACAACACTGTTAAAAGGGTTAAAAACATAAGAAAGATCTTTGAGTAAAATAGGGTAGATATCTCTTAGTTACTTGATCAAAAAGCTTGCAAAAACATCCTTGTTATTTTCAAACACACTTCACAACACAATTTCAAAACATTTCCCAAAACAAACTTTCAAAACATTGAAATCTTTTCAAAAGACAAAAACACCTTTGTATACATTCAAACGAGAATCATTACAAAGGTTTCCACAATGATGGCCTCTTTTCAAAACATCTTTCAAAACCACACACAAAGCACCATTTCAAACTATTGGAAAAGCAAAGCAAGTGATCTAAACAAGTAACTAAGAGCCCATGGATAACCATGGATGAAAAGGGTGCTTGCACCTTCCCTTTTCATAATCTACTCCCCGAACCCAAGAAAACATCTCAAAGGCCTTTTTCTATGCTTTTTGACCTTTCCTTAGGATAAAATGAAAAGTCGGTGGCGACTCTTTCTAAACCGAAACATTTGCGAACACAAACGAAAAACCTCAAGTCAGTTCTCCCACCGTATCACACACAGATTTTCAGCAGACGGAACCTTCTCGATCAGAAGTATATGAGTGTCTATTAGGCGTTGTATGCCTTCCTTCAGTAATCTACAGCCATTGGGTTGGGCTGCACAGCAGTAACATTTTTCAATACAGCCCGGAAATGAACCGGCCTGCAGTAGATTCTTCCAAATTATTGGTAGAGGAGTAACTAATTCACTTACAGTAGCCACATAAAGAACATCGTCAATTGCACTTATGCCTTTGTAATACTTTTTCATAGGTGCATTAATTACATTTGGGGTCTCTGGAGGATCAAACTCAATCTCCTTGTTGTCAATCATGTCCTGAATTTTGTTTTTCAGGGTCCAACAGTTGTTGGTGTCGTGCCCAGGACTGTTAGAATGGTAGGCGCATTTCACGTTCAGATTGTACTTAGGAGAGGAGGTGTTGGGGTTTTGAAGAGGATCCATTAGCGTAATTAGCTTCGCTTTTAGTAAATGTTGTAGCGCCTGAGACAATTGCATATTAATCTTGGTAAACTACCTTCCCGCAGCGTCTAACCTATGCCTATTACCCTATTGTTGTTGTTGAACAGACACAAGATTAGAAATCAATATTGCTCCCTGTGATACGGTAGGAGAAATGACTTGGGTGTTTTGCGTTTGATCGCAAATGTTGCGGTTAGCAAAAGTCGCCACCGACTTTTCTTTTATCCAAAAGGAAAGGTGAAAAAGAACAGGAAAGACCTTTGAGATTATTTCTTGAGTTCGGGGGGTAGATTATGAAAAGGGAAGGTATTAGCACCCTTTTCATCCATGGTTTTCCACGGGCTCTTAGTTACTTGCTAGATCACTTTCTTTTTGTTTGAAATTGTGCTTTGTGTGTTTTTTTGAAAGTATTTTGTAAAGAGGCCATTGTTTAGGCAATCTTTGTAATGATTCTCGTTC
The DNA here is from genome assembly GCA_948472305.1 of Vicia faba. Lineage (NCBI taxonomy): Eukaryota > Viridiplantae > Streptophyta > Magnoliopsida > Fabales > Fabaceae > Vicia > Vicia faba. The sequence goes on along the minus strand of OX451740.1, from coordinate 821,611,765 downwards.
GTAAGAATGTATACAAAGATGTTGATCTTTTGAAAATGTTTCCAAGTTTGTAAGATGTTTGAAAGTGTAGGTGTTTGTTTTTTTGAAAATAGAAAGGATTCTTGTTTAAAGTTGAGCAAGTAATTAGGAGCAATCTACCTACTCAAATGTCTTTCTTGTTCATTTTCTTTTCCTTTGACATTGTTGTCTTACCCTTGATTTGGTAAGCAACCCTATCTTTGGATGTAAACGGGACGGGCGTGGGTCATCGTATAACCATGATTAGCAATGTTGCAAGGTATCTTAGCATTCATTTTGAGGGGCTAAGATCATTTGTAAGGCAACTTAGATAGCGTCATCGAGGGACTATGATCTTGTATTTGCTTGTTTTTTGCTAAAATACCTCACATGCGTAATATGGCAATTTTGTATAAGGCAACCAAGTGGAATAACTCTAGGGGTGCTTGTGTGCAAGTGTATTGTTTTCATGCTTGTTTTTGTCTTGAATTAGGATTTTCTAAATATCAGTTTTAGTCTTTCCATACAAACCCTAATTACTAGCATGTTATATAAAAGCGATAAATTGCGAAATTTAAAGTTACTACGCTATTACAACATTTGTGGGGAGGGGGTATACAATTTGTAAATGGGGATTGCAATAATTTAAACCTAATTAGTCTATTACAACCATATTGAATTGGTACAAATATACAAGTAAATAAATAAATATAAAGTAATAAAATGAATGAATTGTACAAAAATGCAAGAAATGTAAAGAGAATGTATCTTTGTTTGATTTTTCATGAAAAAGGAATTTTGTCTTGTCTTAATTAAATAAAGAAAATAATTAATTGAATTTGAATTTTATTAAGAAAATATTTTAAGTGAAATCCTAAATCTATAAATTAATCAAAAGAAAATAGGTTAAGAAAAGTATTTTTAGTATTTTTATCTTTAAAAATATTTATAGTATTATAAAATATATTTAGTCTTTTTATATCAAAAATAATGTATTTTCAATGGTGTGAGAAATAAATAAAAAAAACATAATATTAATTAAATTTAAAAGATTTAGTTAATAAAAATAAATAAAGTATAATAAATAAAAATATTTTTCGTGAGAAAAATAAAATAAACTAATTCAAAATATAAATATATCATTTTTTTTGTATTTTATGATTTTTTGTATTTAGAAAAAATATATTTAAGAAAATATAAATGAAATAAATAAATAAATAACTTGGGTCAGGGGGTGCCAAGAGTCAGTATGGAGGTCAATTAGCAAAAATAAAAATAAATCAGGCCCAAAGGACCCAGCGCCTACCAAAAACAACAAAAATCAGAAAAAGGAAAATGTGAAAAATGAAAAGGGTACCACTAGGGCTCGAACCTAGGTACCATAGGTTACAGGCGCGCGCTTCTACCACTGGGGTGGCTATACATCAATTAATACAAATGAAACAATAAATATATAAGGCAAAACGCGTCCTGAAGACTTCATCTTCAACCTTCAGTCATACCTACTGTAACTTGCTCATTTCTCATCAAAAATGAAAACTGTAAACATGAAACTTGTAGCAAATTTTATCACGATTCCAGAAATGTAAAGTATTAGAACTATAGATCAAAGATAAGCAAGAATTTTAATAGCCCTAATCTGAACCCTAAAAATTTTAGAAATTTCAGTTTCAAAATTCTCTAAGCTCAAGCAAAATTAATGGAAACTAAGGACATGGTTAGCTTCAGGGTAATGATATCTACATGCTTTATTCACAAATAAACTATTGATGATGTCTGTATGAAGAGTTCCTAGTTGAGAAAACTTACCTGAAAACTAGAAATCATGTTTTGAGTTTGAGCTTGTTTCAAGGTGCTGCAGTGATCAGGTTAGCTTCCTTGAGGTCCAAGGAAGCTAATGCAATGATTAGCTTGAACAATGGATTGCTGAAATGGCCTAGAGAAGTCAAGTTGCAGACTCGGTTTTTTGGTTATGGAAGTTATGGTAAATGGTGTTACAATTCTGGAATAAGGATAGGGATGAGTTGTATTTGATGTAAGGAAGCCTTAGAAACTAAAAGGCCAAGAAACGCACGAGGGAAATGGAAGTTTGAAGTTCAAGGTCAGAAATTGTGCAACAATGGAGTTTTTGTGCAATTTCTGATTTGAGAGAGCTTTTGTGTATTTCAGGGTGCTCAAGCTCATTTCCTAGCTCACAAATAGTGACTATTTATAAGCAACAAGTTTGGAATGCTCTAGTTGATCAGAATTCAAATTTACATGTTTATGCATAACATGTGATTTTTTTTAGAAATTCAAGTTTCCATGCCTTGTAATTGGTTCGTAGAGTTGTTAACCACTTAAAACACAGTGCTTCTGACTTTGTGGATGGAGTGTAATCAAGAAAAATAAGTTGGGAGCTAAAGAAGCTGACTTTGTGCATAAAGCTTGCTTTACAAGAATGGATATGTTACTTTCTCCCTAAAATGGCAAATTGATTTGGACAAAGCTTAAAACACTTGGATAAGGGCATAATCAGTTGTGTAAACCATTAATTATGGAGTGAAAAACAAGTTTGAGGCCTGCAAAGTGAGGATTATGCAGCATGGCTATGGATTTGGTTCATGTGTTCATAAAAAATGACTTGTAATTCAAGTGAGAAAACCCTAGCTTCATCTCTTCGATTCTCCCTACTCAAGAATGATCTCAAAGAGTTCTTGGACATTTTGGAAAGCTTGAAATGTGCTCTACAACCCATGTTTGAATTTATTTTGAAGATTCCCCTTGGAACTTTATGAAAAAGTGCCATGAAGTTGGGTCAAAATCCTGACCAAATTAGGGCAAAATTTCACTAAGTGTTTAGTTTCATGACCCTATGTTCATAAAATTATAACTTGAGATCGAAGCACTTTTGGAAGAAGTTGTGTGAAGCAAGGTTTCAGATTTCATGGATATCTACAACTTTCATGTTGGAAGTTTCTCTTGAATCATCTTGCATCATGGTGAAAATTTGGCTCAAAGTTATGAAAAAACATGAAATTTCCAACACTTAGAAAAATTTCTAAGTTTAGAAATTTTGACTTTTCAAAATGAAATCTTGATTTTTTGATTTCTTGATGAATAAGTTTCATATTTTGACATGTTTTGATAAATTATGATCTTTGGCACTTGAATTTGACCAAAAAGTCAAAGTTTGACTTTTCAGTGTACAATTGACTTTTGATCAGTTAACTGCAAAATTCATCTATCAATCCAATGGACTTGCAATGTTTTGAACCATGTCATTAGGTCAAAATGACACAATTGGAATATTGAGATCATGCCTTAAACCAATTGACCATTTTCTAGGTCAAAAATCAGAAATTTCCCTTTCCCATTCAAAACCCTAATTTTGATCATTTTGCCCTTTTGGAGATTTGATCAAATTTCTTGAGGATTTGTGGTCCAAACTTGATCAAATGATACATATGAGTTTATAATATTTATATGGATCAAAAATTATGAAGTTTGACTGTAAATTGGCCATAGTTGACTTCTTCCCAAATACAGCTGATTTTTAGGTCAACTACTCAATTTACTGATCAAAAGTGTGATCCAAGGCTTGAAACTTGTCATGAGTAGTCTTGGGGGTTCATAATGATCCATGAAAGTCATATGAAGAATTGGAAGTTCAAAAATCCTTTGCAATCTCAAACCCTAATTTTGGTCATCAGTGTATAAGGAGGTGTCTTTAGTTGATCAAACCCTAATGCAGTCTTGAGCCCAAGGAGATCTTGTGAGAAAATTCTTGATAAGTGAGAGGGAAAATTTTGGCGCACAACAGCTTCCCCTGTTCAATCTTCTTAAGCCTGAACAGTTAGATTGGCATGTTTTTCCATTCGTGACTCGAAGGTGGAAGATGATTGGACACTAGAGTGCCCAGAAATTTGCACTCGGTGATGTGATGGTTGAGGGAATGGGCTTAAAGATGCCATTTGGAGAGGTGATAGAAAGTTTCAAGAGATGGGCTTGTATATTCCATCCAAGATTAATTGTTGAATTGTAATTTATAAGCTGAAAGAATGAGTATCAGAATGGCGTCCGTGTCTGGAGCGTATTTGTACTGTATCTGAAAGTTGAATCTTGAATGAGTTATCAGAATGGCATCCGCGCTTGGAGCGTATCTGAACTATATCTGAAAGTTGACTCTGAATGAGTATCAGAATGACATCCGTGTCTGGAGCATATTTGTACTGTTTCTGAAAGTTGAATTTGAATGAGTTATCAGAATGGCATCCGTGTTTGGAGGGTATCTGAACTGCATCTGAAAGTTGACTCTGAATGAGTATTAGAATAGCATCCGTGTCTGGAGCGTATATGTATTGTATCTGAAAACTTTGAACATTGTTAATGGTAGCTGTTAACCTTATCCTGAAAAGGGTAAAATGTTATCTAAAATGCAAAGTCATGTTGTATGAAATGCATGATATAATGCATTGTGTTAACAATGTTTATGATATATGGATGCGATGTGTGTGTATGTGAGCTAATCTCCTGCACTACTATTGGATTGGGGAAAATAAATCCTAGAGTGTTGCTGAGGATATGTAAGTCTTCATGTTCTGAAGTTGAAGTGTTGATGTATTTTCGTTTAGAGAAATAAACTATGTTGTAAGGGAAACGTCGTGTACTGCTTGTAAAATCCTGTTGGAGAATCTTGAGAAATTGGACGACTTCCACTGGGGATTGATAACTGGAAGCTTTGTTCCTCTGGGGATTAAACTTCACACTGCAGGGGATTTCTATGGAAATAACTTAGAGAGATTTCCTTATCCCTTAAAGCCATTCGTGATTGTCTTCTTATTTTGTTCTTTTGTGAACAGTAATTATATTCAAATGCATATGTTCAAAAATAAATCATTGGACGTTTTTGTAAACAAAACAAGAGTAAATAAAACAAATAGTTTTGCACTTTCAAAGGGATATCTTTGTATTGACTTTGAGTAAGTATTTTTGTTCAATGAGACGAACATTCTAGTAAGAGAATGTCGTCGAAAAAATTAAAGTTTGACACAGAGAAAAGATATCTATGTGAAATAATCCCATGGGGTTCCGATTCTGCTATAGCCTTTGTGTCTCTGAGCATCTTGTCTATTTGTTGCCTTGTCTGAAGCTGATTGAGTTGATCAGAACCTTCGAGTTTGCAGGTTGTCTGTAAGGTGATCCAACGGGACATAGTTATATGCTTTAATTCCCTAACTTTTGCCTGGACCGCCCTTTCGGGTTTTCAGTCCACCGGGATACCCTTTTTTTCCCAAGTCGCCCTTTCGGGTTTTCAACTTGCCGGGTATACAGATTTTTTTGTTTTTATCCCTATTTTTTCCCGAACCTTTTTTTTGGTTCGTCGGTATGCCCTTTTTTTGCCGAGGTGTGTCAACCTAGCGGGTCTCTTATGCATATTATCTTTTGACTATGTCTGCATTCGCAGGGTGCGGCAAATCGTCACCATCCATAGTGGTCAAGATCATTTCTGCACGGAAGAAAAAATTTTTGATTACAAATGGTCCTTCGTATGTAGGAGTCCATTTTCCCCTAGGATCACCTTGCGGAAGTATGATACGTTTGATCACCAGATCTCCAACTTAATACACTTGGCGTCTGACCTTTTTGTTGAAAGCCTTGATCATCCATTTTTGATACATTTGACCATGGCAAACAACAGTAAGTCTTTTCCCATCAATCAAGTTTAGTTGATCAAGTCGAGTATGGATCCAATCATCTTCATTCAGCCCTGCATCCTTCATAATTCTTAGAGAGGGGATTTGAACCTCAATAGGCAAGACAACCTCCATGCTGTATAACAGAGAGTAGGGTGTTGCCCCGATTGATGTGCGAGTTGTGGTACGATATCCGTGGAGAGCAAATGGTAGCATCTCATGCCAGTCTTTGTATGTGACTGCCATTTTCTGTATGATCTTTTTAATGTTCTTATTTGCGGCTTCGACAACACCATTCATCTTCGGCCGGTAAGGGGAAGAATTGTGATGCTGGATCTTGAATTGTTCGCACAAGGCGGTGATTATAGTATTATTCAAGTTTGTACCATTGTCTGTAATGATCCTCTCCGGGATACCGTAACGACAGATGAGATTTTGCTTGATGAAACGGGCGACAACATTCTTGGTCACGGAAGCGAAAGAGGCTGCCTCTACCCACTTTGTAAAATAGTCAATGTCCATTAGGATGAAGCGGTATCCATTAGAGGCTGTTGGTTTGATTTCCCCAATCATGCCAATCCCCCATATAGAAAAAGGCCAAGGATCCGTCAAGACATTCAGAGGAACCAGAGGTACGTGCACCTTGTCAGCATAAATTTGACACTTATGGCAGGTTCGAGAGTGTTGATAGCAATCTTCTTCCATGGTAGACCAGTAATAGCCTGCCCATAATATTTTCTTTGCCATCGTATGCCCACTGGAATGGGTGACAAAAGTGTCTTCATGTAACTCATCCATGATCCTTTCAGCTTCAACCTTGTCTACGCACCGAAGTAACACAGAATCATGGTTGTGTTTGTAAAGAATTCCATTACTAAGGAAGAATTTAGTAGAGAATCTCCTTAAGAACTTCTTATCATTTGACTGAAGCTCCTTCTGGATATTCTTGGGTTTTGAGATACCTATTGACTTCTTGAAACCAAGGTTGGTCCACTACTTCTTCAGTATTAATCTCGTGACAGTGTGCTGGTTCATCCCATCGTTCAATGGTGATTTGGGGGGGGAGGTTATGGAAAGGGAAGGTGTTAGCACCCTTTTCATCTATAGTTATCTACAGGCTCTTAATTGCTAGCTCACTTTGTTTTGAAAAATGCTTTGTGTCGGGTGTTTGAAAATATTTTTAAAATGCCTAAGTGAGGCAACTTTGTAATGATTCTTGTATAAGCTAAGCATGCGTACAAAGTGTTTGTTTTTTAAAATGATTCAGAAAATTGTCTGTGAAAAAGAGATGTTTTTTGTGAGCAAGCGATTACGAGTTGTCTACCTACTCAAATGTCTTTCGTGTTATTTTCCTCCTCCTTAGATAGTTCTACCCTACAACTAGTTAGTAGGAAGCCCTATCGTTGGTTGTGAAGAGCCAGGCGCGGGTCGTCGTATAGTCATAAAGGAACCTCGTAGGGGGCACTTTATCAATTCATCGAAAGGGAAAGAGATCGTTTACCGGAGGCAACATCGTAAGGGTCATTGAGGGACTACGATCTTTTTTTAACCGGGGGTCTTTGCTAAAGCGTCCCCATGTTCGAAAGACATGACTGTTTTTATTCGAAGGCAACAAGTGGGATTTCCCTAGAGGTGAGTGTGTGAAAAATGATCCAATTCATTTATTTTATCTTGATTAGGGTTATCTAACGTTTCGTTTTAGATCTTTCCATACATGCCTAGTTATTATATAGTAATAAGGAAAGCGGTAAATTGCGGAAAGTAAAGGTCCTACGCTATTACAAAGCTTCGGGGAAGGGGGTACAAAACCATAAAATCAGGGAAAAAAGAAAGTAAACCCTAATTAACTATTACATACTGTAGCAGATACGTAATTGTGAAAGTAATAAAGTGAACAAAGATTAAAAAACAAAGGGAAAAAGAAAATTGAAAATCATTTTTTGATCGTTTGATGATTAATCTAAAAAACTTAATTGATTTTAATTTAGAAAAAATAATTACTTGATTAAAAAGAATTGATTAATTAAGCAAACCCTAAAATCTAGGTTGATTTTTAGTCAATTGAGAAAACCTAAAAAATTTAAATTAGGGTTTATTGATTAAAAACCTAAGCTAAAACCTAAAATTAAATTAGAAATCTAAAATTAAATTAAAAACCTAAAAATTAAATTAAGGTTTGTGGTAAAAAAAAAAGGTTTTGAAAAAATGTTTGGTGAAAGAATAGGAAAAAGAAGGAAGAAAAGAGTGAGAAACATTGAATTGGAAAAAGAAATAACCAAACGAGTTGGGGTGGGTGTTGAATCCATGCCCTCAAGAAGTTTCATGCAGCAAGCATACCACCAGGCCAAGTGCGCCTTGGTGTTAGTGTAGCGGTAGAAATGTTCAAGACTGAGTCGTTGGATTGAGTAGACTTTATACAAATCAAAATAAAAATCGCCACCGTGCTTTATTGTTTCCAAAGGTATGGGAAAAGAGCAAATAACCCAAAAAGAGGGGGAAAGATTCAAGGTAAGGGGGTTGGTTATGCAAAGGGAAGGTATTAGCACCCTAAACATCTACGGTACTCCGCATGAGCCTCTTTGTAAAAATATGTATATTTTGGCTATAAAAACTGTTATATAAAATGGATGGTAGAGGTGAGAAAAGAAATATAGTTTTATGATTTTTGCACCGGCCGCGATTGCGAACCTTTAGTGCCTACGTACCACCTTTCGTGCAATAGGGGATTGGGGTACACGTAGTTCCTCTTTCAAAAAATTTAAAACACAAGTGTGTTGGTTAATTTTATAAGATAAAATATCATCGTCATTATCCGTGTGGAAAAACATACTTACTACCCACAATCATGAGAAAGGAGAATTTTTATCATCTCAAAGTGGATGATATGGATTGGATTTTAAAATCAACAATACCTCACTCAACACCCAAGTGGAAAATATATCTCTTCACTATATATTTTATTAGTATAGTTGTTTGCATCACTACAAGGATTGATAAGAGTTTAATCTTTTGAGAAAAGTTTAAAGTAAAAGCCAAAGTGGCAAAATGGTTTGAAATGAGATTGATTGACTTTTAGTCCTCATAAAAAATGTCAAGTATTATTAAGTTGATTGGGGTTTATTTATGAATATGCTTTGAAAATACATGGACATAAGTTCAAGTTTATTATAAAAGTGGTTCAAGTTTAGAAAAAGAAAGGTTTTCAAAAGGAGGGAGAAGATTTTTTTGAAATTAAAGAAGATGGGAGTAGAAGAAGAGGCTATCCTAAAGCATAAGATAAAAGTTAGGGATAAGAACCATCTAACCAACAAGAAGCCAACACTTGACATTATGAGCCAAGATAGAGTTCCCATTCTTTGGATTGAAACCAAGTTAACAAAAATACTAGACCTCTTGAGAGAACCAAACTTAAAGTGTATTAAGTCTTCATAAAAATTTGGCAGAGTAACGGCTGTATACGGGTGAATTCCAGATTACAAACAAAGGGTGTAATCACAATAACCTGCACACAAAAAAAAACAACCCAATGTATTAAGGTAAACCTCAAGAGCTCCAGACAAAAGTATCAGATAAGATCATAAGGTTTCCAAGATAGGCCAAGGTTTCTAATCCTAAGTCCAAGAAAAGTCCCATGCTCCATAATGCCAAGGATAATAACCAAATAGTCCAAACACCATTAAAGATTTTTTAGGGTTAATGTTGATTATTAAGTATCTTAAGAAAGGAAAAGAAAAGCTCAAGTGAGCAAAGTAAAAATGGCAAGAAAATAAATGCTCAAGTGAGCAAAGATGAAAACGGAATGAAATGTAAATGCTAAAAGTAAATAGTACATAAAGCATAAAAAAGAATAAAAACATAAGGTAAAACAAGTCAATAATTAGTGGTTAGTTGGATGACCATCTCGAAGCTTGCATTTGGAACTCATTAAAGGATTGGTAGAACCAAAGCCTCCACACAACAAGTTGCATTTGCTTTTTGTCAAGTATAACATCCATTTGGAATTCTCATAAGTACCATTTAATGATAAACGATGTTTAAGTGATCCGCGTTGACCAAAGGTATTGTAGATCCATTAGAGGATTGGTAGAACCAAATCCTCCACACAATGAATCTCAAGGTTATTGGATCAAAGAGATCAAATTAACATACTTGGGCTTACAATCATAAGTTTGGGCTACGAATGATCATTTATTCGAATCGGGACAAAATTTAGGGCTATGTTAAGCAATCGTAAGTGGACTTATATAGAAGTCGCACCTATTTTGAGGCCGGCCAATAGCAATTTATGCACCATTTATTTTGGGACATGATATAGAGATCATGCTCCAATAACACCTAGTACAATAAGAAAGGGATGAGATGAAGAGGGATTGGGAAAAAATATACAAACCACATTTGAATTAAATTTTAATCAAACTATTATTAAAATCATTCATCCATTTTTGTGGAGTTAAACTCAACACCATGGATCCAATGATGTTAATAAAGTTCATGATCCAAAACCTAACCCAAGACCAACCAGAGAATAGTCACAAAATAATATTACATTTTAATATATACAAAAGAGTTAAAAAATAATGTTTAAAAATAGAAAATAAAGAGAAAAATATCAACTATGTTCAAATTAATCAAGAAATAAAAAGTAAGACCATAGAAAAATCAGAAATGGATCCAAATATTTTAATAAAATTTTTGGTAATTTTTAAAAGTCAGAAACTATTTTTAAACTATTTAAAATTGCCCAAACAAATAGAAAATAGGTCAAAAATAGTAAACCTCCATATAAAATTCTATAAAATTTTCAAAAAGTCAAAAATATGCAAAATAATATTTATGAATTTTTTCATAATTAAAAAATGTCTGAAAGTATTTTTTTTAAGTAATTAAAAGAAAGAAAACGATTCAAAAAATACAAAAAATATCAAATATCAAAATAAAAATATGAAAAATAGTCATGAGATTAGAAATAATTCAAAGTATTTTTGTGAATTTTTTCATGATTTTTGGATAAAAAATAAAAGAGTTACGAATTTTTGAAAATTTAATAAATGAAAAATATAAAATCAGAAAATAAAATAAAACCAAAAAGATGTGGACCATTAGAACATAGTCAAAACGCGTTAGTAAGTTGATCCAGTGGACCAGATGTGCTATGCTTGATATGGACCTTAGTGAGATACACATAGGATCAGAAAAAGGGCAACCAATGAAATTAAAACGTTTGGCACGCTATCATTGGCTGAGACGAGACATGTCATCATCTTCAACCTCCAAACACCCTGCAATGGGGAATTTGTGAGATCCTTCTAATGGAAAAAGTAGGATCCCAGGCTAGTATCATTGATGTCGTCTCTTCAAGACGATTCTAACACCACCATCGCGCCAAATTTATATAAGGTATAGAGAGAGATATGAATCAAAAACCCAGAAAATAGCGAGCACCTTCAATTTGAGATTTCTCTCTCAATTCTCAATGGATTTAAAAATTGTAAGCAACATTAGAATAAGGATAAGGAGTAGAATAGATTAGTGCTTGATTTGGATCCAAATGGTGGAGAATTCTACCTTTTCGAAGTTCAAGAAAGAAGCTATGAAACTGGACTTCTGTAGCCTAAATTATGGCTCGTTTTGATTGGTTTAAGTGCTGGATAGTTTGTATGATGCTTAAGGATGATGAATGCGCAAAGGAAAAGGGAGCTTAAATCTCAGAAACTGAATTCAAAAAAGATGGGTTCATGTGAGGTTTTGGCAGGGTGTTTTTGGCTCTCAAAGCTTGAAGAAATGAATGGGGGATGACCCTCTATTTATAGGGAAGTGAATGGGAATGAAAATTGGAAGAAACAAGGAAGTTTGGAGGGAATTTGAATGAAGGTCGAGCACGAGTGAAGTGTGACTTCATTTCCATCAAAACTCAACCAAATCTTGCGTTTTGGGGTGCTAATCACTTCTGGAAAGTTTGCTAATCAAGTTTAAATCAAAAACGCGCATAAATCTTGTGTTTAGAAGTCACATTATGGATTTCAAAATTCTGACTTTGTGGAAAATTCAGTTTCAAGTTACCAAATTCAAATCCATGGCATTTTCAACTCAAGGGGCCTTAGGGAATGATTCTTGATGCTTTAGAAAGATGAGGTTACAAGCTTTGCAATGGAAAAAGAATGGAATCAAATGGATGCTTGAGCTGATAGTTGCATCGAGTCAAAGTTGAAGATAAAGGGTTGACTTTCCATACTTAGAAATATTTCAAGTTCTTCTTCAAAAATGACCTATAATCTTTTTCATCCAAACATGGCCTTCCACTTGGAATTTGCTCTTGACCAAAACGGATGGAATGAAGTAGATCTCTTGAATGACATTTTGAAACTTGAACCACTCAAAATATCCAAAAATTGAGCAAGTTATGAATTGTTGAAGTTGGCCAAAAATCATGAAATGACCTATAATATTTTGCATATTTAAGGCAACCTCCATCCATTTTCCCACTTTGCACATAAAAGAAGGCATAAAGTTCACATATTCAAGATCATTATGCAAAAATAATGGACTCAAGGTGATGAAAATTGACCATGTTATGATCAATTGAAGTTACTTATGTAAAATTGTTGATTCATCTAGATGACTTGTAATCTTTCTTCTTCACCAAGTTTCTTCCACATGAAAACTCCTTGGAACTTTTAAAGTGATTTGTTGATAACCATTTAAAGAGAAGGATGTCTTTGGAATCACTCAAAAATACAAAAAGGTGAACAAGATATACTCCTTATAGGTTCAAAACCCTAGCTTATAGATCAATAAAATGCCTTGAGGAACTTTGACAAGTTTGAACAAACTTCTTGTACCAATATTATTTCTTTGTGAATAGAAGTTGTTGAGGATGATAATGAGGACTCAAAGCCACCAAAACCACTTCCATATCTTGAATTTTGAGAGAATTATTCCCTTGTGACCAATATGAACAAGGCCTTGTCCAAACATAACAGCTTCTCCAATCAACCCCTTCTACTTTTGAGTCAAATCTAATAACCTTGAAATGTGATGAACCAAAACAAAATTGCCATGCCAATTCCTCCAAAACCACTCCAATGATGAGGTTTGAACTTCTCAAGCTTTTATTGGCTAGGGCATGGAAATAAACTCATGAACCCATGGAGTAATTTGTTAAATCTCATTGCCCTTCACCTACATGGATAACAAGCAAGACAAACCATCATTGCATTTTATTAGTTAAATGAAGAAAACAAAAAAATATTAATGATCACAAAAGTAACATAAGTCAAGGTGCTTGGTAATTCCTCAAAAGGAAAAAAGCCCAAAGTAGGGAGTGGAACCAAGAATCCTAGTGTGATCTTGTTGTGAATAAATCAACATGGTATGGTGAAGGGATCTTAGGGGAAAAAATTGGGGTACAACAGTTAGGATACGCCACCAATGTGATTTGTGACAAACCTGCAAAAATAATGAAAACATAAAAGAATTTGGCAAAATCGGGGATCGAACTCGTGACACGAGAGAAGAGTGACTTAGCGCGTGTGTTTCTACCACTGGGGTGGCTATACATATGTTTATATAAATAAAATAATTAATATATAATATAAATCAAAATGTATTGATCAAATAGGCGTTGGAGCCCTAGCTCTGTTCGTCTTCTTCGGCGTCCTCTTCCAATCGACCTGCAAAATAAATGTGATTAGGAAGCCAACAATACCCTACCCCTTAAATCAAGGTCTGCAAATCCAATGGGAGTATTCTTGTAGGCTAAAACGTAAGGGATTAAGAGCTATAACGATAACATGGGAAATTGATGCTAGCATGGTGGTTCACGATTTAACATACATGGGACTTCCGTGATTGTCCTAATTACACTATCAAACTTCATAAACATATTAGGGACGTTAGTACATGTTAAAGCAAACAAAAAAATCAAGATATCAACATCATGCACATTATGAAAACTGAAGATGCCATGTAATGCGATGCACATGCTTTGGACCATCAAATTTGGTCCAAAATTACTCTATATGATTGCTAGAAGAGAATGGAATGTAGGCTTTGTAGTAAAAGGGGTTGCAACAAGAGTTTGGAAATTCTAGGATTCTTGAAAAAGTTTGATGTTTTTTTGCAAATTTGTGGCAAGGTTTTTCTTGTGTCCTTGTATGAGAATGAATGAGATTATATATTGAAATATTAGGTCAAGGATAAGTGGAATTGGACCTTGTGTAAAAAGATATGATTTTATCTTATTTATTTTATATTATTAATGAATAAATCAAATAATTAAAATAATTAAAATAAAAAATGGTAAAAGGGTGTAAGAACAAGGTTTTAGGTGTATGAAGAGTGTGATACACGTTTGAACTCTTAAACCATGGCCCAATAGCCCAAAATATCAAGCTTGCTCAATTTGAACTTCATGCATTTGCCCAAAATTTACCAACTTTCAATGGTCATAACTTACTCAATTTTTATCTTTGAAAGGTGATCTAGGACTTTTTGGAAAGCTCAAGATGTCCTCTACAATCTATATGTTGATGACTTTTGTTTTTAAGTCTTTATCTTGATGTAATTTACCTTTTCAAAAAGTGTCTTGTTGTTGACTTTTGAAATGACATGTAATGTATTGGCTCATATCTCTCAAATGATGCATTTTTTAAACTTGATCTTGAATTCCCTTCAAAATGATCTTTGGTTTGGGAAAAGATGATGAAGCATGTGAAATTTATGCTTGGTCAAAGTTCAGTTGACTTCTCCTTAAGAAACCCTAATTTGGCAACTTTTGACTTTTAATGATTTGAGGGTTTTTCTTGAGGAATCATAATCAACCCTTGATCAAATGATGAATATGACTTCAAAATGTTGATATTGACCAAAATTATTGAAGTTTGATTGTATGTAGACCATAGTTGACTTTTTACCTAATACAGTTGATTTTCAATCATCTGAGCAATTGGTTGAGCAAACTTATGATGCAAGGCTTGAAACTTGATATGAGCGTCCTTGAATGCATATGAGGACCCATGAAAACCACTTGAGACCTTGGAAACCCAATCTTCCTTGAGAAATACCAATCCTAGTTGTGGACCCATTGCTTAGGAGGAGAATTTGTCTGATCAACTCTTGAGCCACCTTGAATATTTGAGAACCCTAGGAGAATGTCTTGAAGAAAAATGGGATGGAAATTTTGGGATACAACACTCATTGATACTCGTTTTTCTCTCAATGTGTTACTAAAATCTAGCTTGATGAAGTTAACCCTAGATGATGTTGTTATAAGGCCAAGTTCTATGATAGTTAAAGCTTTCGATGGTTCTCAAAGTATAGTGTTTGGATAAGTGGATCTTCCTGTCAATATCGGCCCACATATGTTTTATATCACTTTTTAAGTAATGGATATAGAACCAGCATATACATGTTTACTCAGACGACTTTGGATTCATGCAATGGGGGCCGTTACTTTAACTCTATATCAGAAATTGAAGTTATTCGTTGAAGGAAGATTTGTTATAATCGACGATGAAGAGGACATATTTGTAAGTCATATAGAGTCCTACGGATTTATCAGTGCGGACGAGGACTGTATAGCAACACCATTTCAAGTCTTAGTGGTTGCTTCAATGGTAACTTTACCGATGGAGAAAATCAAGAAACCTATTGTGACTCCGTGGATAGATTTACAAGCAGCTGTAGAGGATGGTACCTTAAAAGGTTATGGTAAACTTATAGAGATACTTAAGAGGAAGAATCATTTTGGTTTGGCCTACGAATCATCAAAGGCTACCCTGAAAGGCAATGTGTAGTTTCCTCCTATCCATGAAACCTTCATCAATAAAGGAACAAAGCATGGCGGACAAGTGGCGATGATATCCAACAAGAGCAACACCAAGAGAGCATTTGACTTTCATCCGTGAATGTGCTCTAGGAGAAAAGCTCAATAATTGGACAGTCGTGGAGATTCTAGAGATCTTTTTTTTTCAAAGTAGTTTTTCTTGTCTTTGAAAGAACCTATGTCAATCCCGAGGCATAATGTTAGCTTGTAAGGGTCCCCCGATTTGTTTCAAACAATATTCTCAATTAATAAGAGTTATATTTCGCATTCAATTAAGATCCCTATCTTTCTCTTACATTTATCTCTTATGTTTTTAAAATGGAAATACTTTTCTTCATATGCATTTTTTCAAATTCACATACTAAAACTACATCAAAACATGATAAATATGCAGATCCGTGCCTAAAATCACTGATAATGTTACTGCTGCTATTCGATATAATTATGATGCACCTATCAACCAAGCGGAAGAGGAAGATGATGAAGATCTTGAACTCTCCGAAGAATTAGCGAGGGAATTAGAGCAAAAGGCTGACAATATATAACCATACCAAGAGACCATTGAGACCATCAACCTTGGCACAGAGGAGGATCCAAAAGAGATTAAGCTAGGGGCAACATTGGAGGAAAGCGTCAAAGAAAGTCTGATAAAACTTTTACATGAATATGTGGATATATTTTCCTGGTCTTACAGAGATAAGCCAAGATTGGATACAGATATTGTGGTGCATAGACTACCTCTCAAGGAAGGTTTCTCTCCAGTTAGACAGAAGCTCAGAAGAACTCTTCCAGACATGTCTAGAAAAATTTGAGATGAAGTCCTTAAACAATTTGATGCAGGATTCTTAGCGGTGGTAGATTATCCACCTTGGATAGATAATATTGTTCTAGTACCCAAGAAGGAAGGCAAAGTACGCATGTGTGTAAATTATCGGGATCTAAACAAAGAAAGTCCCAAAGATAATTTCCCGTTACCTCACATAGATGTTTTGGTGGATAGTACAACTCAAGCTTCAGTATTCTGATTCATGGATAATTTCTCGGGTTATAATCAGATCAAAATGGCTCCCGAGGATATGGAAAAGACTAATTTCATGACTCCTTAGGGAACTTTCTATTACAAGGTGATGCCTTTCAATCTAAAGAATGCAGGGGCAACTTATCAACGAGCTATGGTCACACTATTTCATGATCTGATCCACAAACAAATTGAGGTATACGTAGATGATATGATTTCCAAATCTCATGAAGAAGAGGATCACATTATACATTTACAAATATTATTTGAACATTTGTGAAAGTTAAAACTAAGGTTGAATCTGAACAAATGTATATTTGGTGTTAGGTCAGGCATGTTATTGTGTTTTATTGTAAGTCGGTGTGGTATTGAAGTGGATCCCAACAAGGTGAAAGCCATACAAGAAATGACAGCCCCAAGGACAGAAAAAGAGGTTTGTGGTTTCTTAGGACGATTGAATTACATTTCAAGGTTCATATCGCACCTAACTACTACATGCGAGCCTATTTTCAAATTACTTCGAAAAGACCAAACAGTAGTATGGAATGATGATTGTCAGATAGCCTTTGAGACAATAAAACAATATTTATAAGATCCACCAATCTTGATGCCACCAGTTCCTGGGAGACCGCTCATCATGTACTTAACAGTGCTTGAAGGATCAATGGGATATGTATTAGGGCAACATGATGAAACATGTAGAAAAGAGCATGCAATCTACTATCTTAGCAAGAAATTCACCAACTGCGAAACCAGGTACTCACTTCTCAAGAAGACTTGTTTCATTTTGGCTTGGGCTACTAAAAGATTGAGGAAATATATGCTAACTCACACCATTTAGTTAATAGCAAGAATGGATCCTTTTAAGTATGTATTCAAAAAACCATCTCTTACAGGAAGGATTGCCCGATGGTAGATGTTACTATCTGAGTACGACATCTAATATGTTACTCAAAAGGCCATCAAGGGTAGTGTACTAGTTGATCATCTAGCTCACCAGCCATTTCCAGAATATCGACTAATGAAGTTCAACTTTGTAGACGAAGATGTCATGGTTATAGGTGACTACGAAATACTAAGACCCTACTAAGGACCTGACTACGGTATTGGGGCAGATTTGACTTCTCCAAAGAATTTTCACAAACCTTATAGTGCAAGTTATGTTTCAACTGCACCAACAATATCACTGAATATGAAGCTTGTATCTTGGGACTAGAAGATACTATGGATCTAAGAACTAAACACCTTGAGGTGTATGGAGACTCAACATCAGTCATATACCAAGTCAACGATGAATGGGACACTAAACATCCAAAATAAATTCCATATTGGGATCTTGTTTTGAAGCTAGCTACAGAATTTATTGAAATTGCATTCAATCATATTCCGTAAGAAGAAAATCAGATGGCATACACCTTGGGGACTTTATCAACCATGTTTAAAGTAACTTGGCCAAATCACGAACCACGCACTACAATTAAACATTTTGAAGAACCGACACATTTCCTTGCCATTGAAGAAGGACCAGATGACAAGCCTTGGTTATATGACATCAAAAGGTATCTCGAGAAACAAGAATATCCAGAAAATGCCTCTGTAATTGACAAGCGAACTCTGTGGAAGCCAGATTCAAAGTTCTTTCTGAATGGTGATGTATTATATAAAAGAAACTATGATATGATGTTATTCACGTGCATGGAGAAACATGAATCAGATAAACTTGTGAGAGAAATCCATGAAGGCACTTTCAGAACTCACACAAATGGACATGCCATGACTAGAAAAATCTTATGAGTAGGTTATTATTGGTTAACGATGAAAGCTTATTGATACCATTATACAAAGACATTCCACAAATTCCAAATTTATGTTGACAAAATACATGTTCCACCAAATCCTTTGAATTCCCTAAGTTCTCCTTGGCCATTTTCAATTTGGGGAATTGATATGATAGGAACGATCAAACCGAAAGCCTCTAACGAACATCAGTTCATACTAGTTTCCATAGACTACTTCACCAAATGGGTGGAAGTTGCATCCTATGCAAATGTGACAAGACAAGTGGTTAGTCGGTTCATCAAACATAATCTTATATGCAGATATGGGGTTCCTAGAAGGATCATTACAGACAATGGGTCCAATTTGAACAACAAAATCATGAAGGATTTATGCGATGACTTCAAAATTGAGCATCATAATTCCTCACCATATTGACCTAAGATGAACAAGGCCATTGAAGTTTCCAATAAGAATAGCTCAGAAAATGGCATAAAAAGATTGGCACGAAATGCTCCCCTTTTCTCCACATGGCTATCGTACTTACGTACGTACATTAATAGGTGCAATTTTATTCTCTCTAGTATATGGCATGGAGGCAGTAATCCATATTGAAGTAGACATTCCTTCGCTATGAGTTCTAACAAAAACAAAACTTGAAGAAGCAAAGTGGGTTCAGATGTGACTTGATCAGCTTAACCTCATTGAAGAAAAATGCTTGACAGCTTTGTGCCATGGTCAGTTATACCAAAAGAGGATGAAGAAAGCGTTCGACAAGATGGTTCTCCCTCGAGCGTTCAAAGAAGGATTTTTGGTACTCATAAAGATTCTACTACCTCACCTTGATTCACGTGGTAAACAGACACCCAACTACGAAGGTTTGTATGTGGTAAAAACATCATTCTCGGATGGGTGTCTTATCCTCACAATAATGGATGGGGAAGAACTTCCACATCCGACGAACTCTAACGCAGTCAAAAAATACTATGTATAAAAAGCTCTCTAAGTTCGAACCCTAAACAAGCGACTTAGGCAAAAAGGAGTTTCCCGGTGGATTGAAAACCCTAAGGGGTGACCCAGGAAAAAATTAGGGACATAAATAAAAAAAATCATCCCGGTGGGTTGAAAACTCGAAAGGGCAATCCACGAAAAAGTTAGGGATCTTACTCAAAATAAAGAAAAAAATAGACTACGATCTAAGAACTACGACTACGACCACGAAGGAGATGGATTAATCCAAATCATTTGACTCATAAGCAAAGGAGATTGGAGCTATCAAAAGGAAATTAGAGAAATAGCAGTAGCAATTATCATTTTCATTGCCATTTTCAGTTTTTGTTAAACTTTCTATGATTACCTCTTTCAAGGGATTACATCTTGTACTCTTGCCTATTCAAAGGAATGTTTATCAATACAACATTTACTTTTTCAATCTTTTCAAGTTGTGTTTTTTCTCTTTTTAGACTTGTTTGCAAAATACTACGATTTTTTCTGATGAGTGTTGCATTGAAATCATTTGTGGGATTTGACAAAAAAAGAAGCATTGGATAAAGCATAAAAAATCATTTTGGTTAGAAAAACATCGAAAGAAAATCCACCACTACATATACGCCTGCAACTATAAGCATATTCACGACTACAACCACACCTACACCTGCACCTACAATACAAATATCAAAATCTTGCTAACACCATTCATCTAGTTCAAACCAACTCGAATACACCACGACAAGGCAACAAACAACGTTGAGGGAGTCGGTGACACAAAAACCATGGTTTAAAAGGAGAGGATATTAAAGCATTTACAGCAAACATTTGGTGCATATACAAACATTTGGTGCATATAAAAATATTTGGGGGATATACAAAATACTCAGTTGTGATCGGTGGATCTGGAACTGACTGTTTAACGCTGGTTCGCGAAATGTCGCGGAAGCAAGAGTCGCCACCGTCTTTTATTTTCTCCAACATGGACAGGACAAAAGCACAGCAAAATTCCTTATGAGATAGTTTCTCGGTTCGGGAGGTAGATTTATAGAAAGGGAAGGTGTTAGCACCCTTTCTATCCATGGTTATCCATGGGCTCTTAGATACTTGCTCATTTGTGTTTTCAAAATGTTTGCTTTTCAATTGTGTGTGGGTTTGAAAAAGTTTCGTTTGAAGATTTCAGATCGACTCTTGTATCAGTCCTCAAGAGTGTTTGAAAAATTGTTTTGAAAGCTTTTTGAAAGTGTCGGTGTGAAAAGAGTTTTGATTGGTTTTTTTGAATAAAGAAAGTATCTATGAGTCATCCACCTACCCTAAGGAATTAGGCTGTGTAAATGTCCTTAAGGTAGTGCCATCCCACCATTGAGAGGTAGGTAGCACCACCGTTGGAGGTGTTCGGGTCAATTTGTTTGTAGGGACAGTGTGGTCACCAGAGCAACAGTAGGACACCTTAGAAGCTACCCTTATTCCATTGATCCTTTTTTATTTCGAGGCAACTGGATCATGTCATGGACATAAGGACTTACTAAAACGTCCTATACTCGACGACCACGTTTCGAGGGCAAGGCAACAGTGAGGCGTACCCTAAGAGTGGTGTGTGAATTTGTGTGTTATTTTCATGTTATGTTTTATCTTGTACATGTATCATGGTGATCTACGCTTGTTTTTAATTTAGGCCATACATTCTTTCATGCAATTATAATTTAAAAGTTCGGAAATTTAAATGCGGAAAGTAAAATCCTACGCTATTACAAGGCGCGGGTCTATACATCGCCAAAATACAAAGACCCGTTTTTTGATAAAGATGCGGAAAGTAAAGACGGAAAGATAAACCTAATTACTATTACATCTGAGAAACAGTTACATAATGATCGAAAGAAATAATGCGTGAAAAGAATTAAAATTAGGACGTCTGAGGGTTTTGACCCTTTGCATGAAATTAAATTAAATTAAAGTCCAATTAATTATTTAATTAAAGAAAAGAAAGTGTTTTAGTGTTTTTTGTATTTATGAAAAATAAAGAACAAGAATTAAAAGGAAACCCTAAATCTAGATTATTTTAATTATTAATGAAAATATTAAAGTTAACCTAATTTACTAGTTAATTAATTTATTTACATGTTTATTTACAAAAATTAATGATAATTAATAATAATGATAAATAATGATGATTAATAATTTATTTAAGAAAAAGATGAATATGTAAAAAAAAACCTAATTCTAGATACTTTTTACTTATTAAGAAAAAGATTAAAGTTTAAAAACCTAAATTAAACTAAGTTAATTGTTAGAGTTTATTTAAAAAAAATAGGTTAGTGATGAAATTAATAATAATTAAATATATTTGTATTTTTGATTTTTCTGTTTTTTATTATAGAAAATTATTTTATGGTGAAAAAAAAACAATTAAAACAATTAAAAAAGAATTAGAAAAGAAAAGAAAATAAAATTAAAAAGGATGCAAACCAAGGGGGGTTTCAGGCCCAAGGGGAGGTTTTTTTTGAAGTATTCTGCCCCATTAGACAAAAAGCCTTGTTTGACTTTCTGGCATCACGTGCGTGTTCATTGACTCCTGAGTACCGTGGTCTGCATTCTTTGGCCATTGGATTGAGTTTCATGGTCATTTGTGTTCTGGCCTTAATGTTCCTTAATCTTCTCAGGATGTCTGTCTCGCCATGTATTGGTGTCATGCATAAGTTGTTCTTTTGGCCATTTGGCTTTTGGCTTTTGGCTTTTGGCTTTTGGCCATTTGAATTTTGACTTTTGGCCATTTGGCTTTTGGCCTCAACGTTCCTTAATGAACCTGCATGGGATCCTGTCTAAATCTGCAGTGTTGAATCTCATGAACACATTAAATAAAATCATAAAATGCAAATAAAACCAATATATGAAGAAATTTAATGTTTAGGCACAATATGACATGTATGAATGATTATACCCTTTTGATCATGGAGATCAAATCAATCTTACCCTTACTGGAAAAGTAGTGACATGAATGCTTTTATGCCCTTTTGATCATGGAGATCAAGTCAGCCTTACCCTTACTGAAGAAGTAATGAGGTGTTGGTTTGTAACTGTGATGGCTTGTTTGTAGTGAGAGAGGGATTTGTAATAAGGATTTCAAGGTTTTAGGGTTCTTGAAAGAATTTGATATTCTAACAGTGTTGTGGTAAGATTTTTTCTCTCTTTTTTCTCCTCTCTGGTTTGTGTGAAAAGAAGGTGATTATATAATGGAAATTAGGGTAAAGAAAATGGGCTTTGAATGTGCAATTGGGCCTCCAATGTTCACTTGAGTTCGTCACTTTACAGGCTAAATCGCAGGGACTTAAGTGCAATTTTTGAAGTTGAAATGTGAAAACAAAATGTAGCCGATATCGAGAACTAACTCCTGTCCGAAAATCGGCTCAATCGGATAAACGGTGAATTAGTTATGAATTTTTGAAGTTTCAGCTCAGACAAACTTATTTTGGGCTCCAGTGTCGACTCTGACACGTTCTTCAATAAAAAACTGGTATTGATCGGAGCATAATCCGGTCTCGAATTTAGAAGCAAAGTTGTAGATCTATGAGTCAGGGACCTTGTGTAAAAATATGAGCCCAATCTGATAAAAATTGACCGAGTTATGAATTTTCGAAGTTTCGGCCCAGATGAAATAATATTCAGCATTCAGGATTTTCAGTGTGTCACGCACTCTGAGCAAAAAATGAAGGCCTTTTGAATACCGTTTGAACTCAATACCTTCTGTGAAAATGTAGCCAACTCAATTTTTGAAATTTTGGCGCCGAAACCAGCTCGATACGATGAAAATCGATCAAGTTATGATTTTCTAAACATGACGCAAATAAACTTCTGTCACAAATTTTCTGTATGAAAATACTTGATAAATCCACATTTTTGAAGACCTTCTGATCGAAATTGGCTTCCAGCCGTGAGAGATGAAAACGTAGATAATGTCAAGACGGAATTTTGGCCACCGGAACGGGTTCAAAACCAGTCACGATCTTCAAGTTATGAATTTTTTAGCGCGTAAAAATTGCACTTTCAGCATACTTTTTCACCATATTTCTTCGAGAAAACTCACACATTCGGATACCTTCTTTAAAGAATTGACTCTTGAGCCGAACCTGAATTTGAGAATACGTTATCAGAGATATCTTGGTGAAACAATACCTGAATATGACGCGCCGGGTTGGACTTGTGAATTTTTCTTGAAATATTTTGAGAAATATGGGAGGGCAAATTTTGGGGTACAACATCAGTGCATATACATTTTGAGGTTCCATATCAGCTTAGGGCATTATGCATGCCATTTTCCGAATACATTTTTTAAAACTACAAACTTTCTTAGGGGCCCATTATCAAACTCTCTTATTCGCAAAATAAACAAATACCTTGGTCGAGAACAGGCACAACTCGTAAACTTCGATCTTATCTTTGGTCTAGTTATCTAAGATTCGATTACCAAAACAATCTTCAAAATTATCTATCCTCTAGGTTCTGGTAGGAATACGAATTTTCAGGATTACGTTGTTTATCCTCTAGGTCGTGATAAATACGTAAGACTACCCTTATGTCGTTTATTCTCTAGGTCGTGATAAATGCACAAACTTTTTAATCATCTATCCTTTAGATTGTAGTAGGTGTGTGAATTATCTGTTTGTGTTATTCATTCTCTAGGTCGTAATGAATACATAAGTCTATACTGGTGTCATTTATCCTCTAGGTCGTGATAAATGCACAAGTTCTCCCTCGTATTATCTATCCTCTAGGTTATGGTAGGTATACAAATTCTCAGGGTTATGTTACTCATTCCCTAGGTTGTAATGAATACATAAGTCTATCTTCGTGTCGTTTATCCTCTAGGTCGTGATAAACAAACAAACTTTTTCAATTATCTATCCTCTAGGATGCGATAGGTATGTGAATTTTCATGGATATATTATTCATCCTATAGGTCATGATGAATACTAAGCTTACCCATGTTTAATTTATCTTGTAGGTAGTGATAAATGCACAGTTCATTCTCATATTGTTTACTCTCTAGGTTGTAGTAAATATAACGAAATATGCGATATGATTCATTGTGTTAGTCTCTATGCGACAATGTATTATCAAGCTCTATTTTATTCATCCCCTAGGTTGTGATGAATAGGCAAAATATGCGTCTTAAGCTTACTATGTTAGTCTCAAAGCAGTAGTAAATCAACTTTCAAACTTGTGTTATTTTCCTCCTAGGTTACGATAAATACACAAAACCTATGATCTCTTTACTAGGTATTGGAAAGTTATCCGCATTGTCGTATCTAAATCAAGGATACTTTTTACTCTAACTCTGGTAGGATGATACATCATCATTCTTGCCTATTTTTTCATACTCTTTGGGAACACTGTACAGTGTATCCATATATTCTTTTGGTCAAATTTAGGGGTCTTCCATTATTTAATAACCCTCTGATTCGAATGTGCAAGACATGCGTATTCTCGCACCCTTCAATCAAAGAGTAATTAAATAGGGGCAGTTGTCATACCCCAAATTTTCCCCATCAATTTCAGTGGTCATTTTACAGAGATTTCAATATTATTACTACGTCTCTAAAGGTTATAAATTCAATTGTTTCAATTTGCTTATTTTGGGTATTATTTTGATGGGGTTTTAATGTATAAGATGGGTGTATTGCTTCAAAATGTACCATCAAAATATGATGGCCAATTAAGTTTTTCTCCCAAATATAAAGGGGTTGTTGTTTCTTAAAAATGAAGTTTGGTTTCATTTTAAAAGGGCCCATTACGTACCAGGCCCATTTTAAATAAAGAGAGGAGGGGGTGCATTGTTATAAAGGAGGGTGTATTGCTTTAAAAGGGACCATCAAAGTGTGATGATCCATTAAGATTTTATCTTTTTTTTATAAAAGAGAGGAGGTGCGTTTTTGAAACCGTTAAGCCCATTAAATTATTTTCTGAGACCCATTTCTTTTTGGAACAAAGGCCTATGTTCGCTATATTTGTTTTCAATAGTTATTACAATATTTTTTAAATACCAAATTGTATTATTATTAATAGTTATTATTATTATTAATTTTATTTATTTATTGTTATTGTTGACTGAAGTCAACTAAGGGGCCACGAAACCCTAATCCCCAATCTCATCCACGAACTGTTGTGTTTCCTCTCTACGCTAACACAGATCCAAGCCCATGAATGCAAAACCAAAATCAAATCAAATCAAAAAATCGTCAACACAAATCTAATTGTATCAAATCTTTCATACATTACAAAAATCGTTCAGCTTATAAATCAAATAAAAAACAAATCTAAAATTTACAATAAAATCAACTACAATCTTTTCTAACACAAATCAATATTCAATCTTTCTTATTTTCTAATTTCTAATGACAATTAACAAATATGTAACACCTAATAAAACAATTTTCCTAATATAATCTAATTCCTAACCTATAAATAAAGAAAAACTTCTAAGAAGAAAAAAAAGAAGAGTTAGGGACAGATGAAGAGAGAAAAAAGAAGAAGAAGAGTTGATATCTGGTTTCAATTTATGAAACCCTAGATTTGTGGTGTCGCCGCTGACTTCAAAGGCTTCGTCCGCTCAATCCATCATAGACATTGTTACCCTATGTACCTACAAACAAAAGAGAAGAGGAATTAGAAGCGAATAAGAGAAATCAGGAGAGAAAAGAAACTCGGAGACTCGCGACCATAGAGGTATTCCAATTAACACTTAGCTTAGGGTTATAATATGTGAATCTTTGTGATTTATGTTTGTTTTTGGGTTTCAGGAAAAATCCTAGAGTTAGGGTTCTTAGGGTTCTTCAAGGATAGAGTTAGGGTTCATTCCAGAACCTTAAGGTTCTTGGGGTTCATGGGGTTTGGATGAATGTAGGTTTAGGGTTC
The DNA here is from genome assembly GCA_948472305.1 of Vicia faba. Taxonomy (NCBI): domain Eukaryota; kingdom Viridiplantae; phylum Streptophyta; class Magnoliopsida; order Fabales; family Fabaceae; genus Vicia; species Vicia faba. The sequence continues at coordinate 821,585,580 of OX451740.1, read as the reverse complement.
TTGGGTTTGGAAGTAGATCTTCAATATACTGGGTTTATTATGGTGGTGATGGATGAAGGTGGTGGTGCTCTGGAGAAGCCATCGGCAGAAGCAATTTTCGGTCGGCGGCGCCCAGGGCGGGGTGATTTCTGGTGATCGCATTTTTAGAGAGAGGCGATAGCATCTATCTCTAGGTTACAAAGAAAGGTTTTGTTTGTTTTTGTGTTAGAGAGAGAAGCGGAGGCGAAAAAATGAAAGAAACAAAGGGGAAATGAATATATAGTCCTCCTCATCCCTATGTTCCCCGCGTACCATGTTCCCTTAGTCAACAGACGATCTCAACCCTCCTTTCCAATTACTTTAGAGCCAATGCATGGGATAACACAGTCTCACCATAACACCCTACGCTCCACCAAAAACTGGCTATCAGACCTCACAAGTGTGTTATGGGCCAAGCCCAGTCTGAACGCACCACCCTTTTTGCTAGTCAATGCAATTCAACAGCCTCCCATGCCTTCTGGGCCAAGTCCAGCATCTCGACTTGGGCCCTTACTTCCTGCACCCCCAGTTTTGCTACCTAGATCAAATGTTCACCCCTCCAGCATTTTGGACCTAAATCCAATATCTGAATTTAGGGCCCTGTTATTTATATCCTCAAGAATTACTAGCCAAACTAAGTCTGCACCCCCTGCATTTTTCAAAATTAAATTATTTTATTTTTATAATGTTATTTATTTATTCATTTGCTTATTTATTTATTACATTTTTTTAAATTAATAATTACTGGACATATTTAATATTTAATATATTTTTAATAAATTATAAAATTGTTATTTGTTATTTTAAACTCTCTTTTTTTTAAAATACTAACCCTTCTTTAATTGAATTAAACATTTTTCTCATGCATTAAAATTTATTTTTCTCATGTTGCATTATATATTCGAAAACATCTAACCAATTAAGTACAAACATTTTTTACTAACCTAATTTCAAACTCATATATATCTTCAAAAAGGATTATGGAGATATTTCTTGTTAATTGCAAACTTCGTCTACAAATTCCACAATTTAGAAACTCAGACTTGGTTCAAGGAGAATTCTAGATATTTCCATAATCCATAAAAAAAACTAACCAAACAACTTCGAACTACAAATTGGGACTTTGATTCCTCATAAGAGGATACATAGGCATACGACTTAAAATCGTGGCGAGTTCCCCTAATAAAAATTAAAACCCTATTCCTAAATCATAAACCTAAACCCTAGTATCCTTGTGAACAAGGTAGGTGAGGGTGATTAACACATTCCCTTTGTCTAAAATGAGTCAACAACTTGGAATCTCTGATCAAATTAGGGTTATCCGTTATATTCTCTTCCCTAGGATAAAAATTGATGATGGCGACTCTATATTTTTAAACTGGTTATTACACTAAGGAGCCTAGACCTCACCAATGATCCAAAAACATACTTAGGTGATATCACCTTATTTGAAAGATAATAGATAATGGAAATGTGAAGATATGTAGTAGAGTACCTACACTTGGCAATGTTGTTGACCCACTAACAAAGCCTTTTGCGCAATAGAAACATGATGGCCATACTAGATCTATGGGTATTAGGGGTATGCCTGATTGGCTGTAGTGCTTGTTGGAGATTGTTGGTGTAAGCCCTAGAGGCCAGTACTTTTGGTACTTGTATCGAATTATTTATAATTAATAAAAGGCATTTCTTTGTTATGTTTGTTTTTCCAAAATAATAAAGTCCATAGAATAGCTAGTTCGCTTAATGAAATATTAAGTGTGATTTAATCATGAGATCCGTTAAACATAAGATGTATCTGTAGTTGAGGATTATTATGAAGTTGGATAACATTAAAGCAAGAAGACTATTATGAAGATAGACTGATGATCATATTTCATGGATCATGGATAAGGAGTTATCAAGTCTTAACATAGGTATGAATATTAAGAGTAATATTTATATTAGATTGACCCGCTATGAGATTACTACATAGAATGTTATGTAAAGTGACATAAGTTACTCTCGTGATGGTAGTGGTGTATATCATCCTTCAACCTGAAACCACTATGGGCCCTAGACGTGGAGTCGATTACTTTGTTGTTGATCAAACATTGTTTGTAACTGGAAATACTATAAAGATATTTGATGAGTAATCCACAAAGCATGTTGAGGGACATGAGTGACCTAGATGGAACTTTCCTATCCTGCTTAACAGGATAAATGTCTAAGGGCCCAATATTGAACTTGACAAGGGTGACACAGTTTATACCTTGTGTTCAATATAGACATGAGGGTAAAAGGGTAATTATACACACGAAATTATCACAAAAAATATTTTGTCAGATCCCATGATATTTTCGTGACTTGGGTAGAAGAGATGTGTTGCTAGATACTTCTCATTATTTATTATGTTAAATGTGTGATTTAATATAATTTCCAACATCGCGAGAACCTACAGGGTCACACACATGAGGACAGATTGATGAAAGATAGAATAAATAACGAACACCATAAGGTACGGTGTAATTGAGAGAATTATGAAACATTGTATGGTACGATGTATTTAATTGAAATGTGGAACATCATATAATATAATAGGCAAAATACTCATTTTGGTCCCTTAACTATACCCTTGGGTTCACGTTGGTCCATTAACTTTTTTTTGTATCATTTTGGTCCCTTAACTTTCAAAAAGTTTCATTTCAATCATTTTTGTCTAATTAGCGACGGAAAAACTTTGAAATTCGTCGCTAAATTTGTCGCTAATTAGACAAAAAGGACCAAAATGAAATGTTTTTAAAGTTAATGGACCAAAATGACACGAAAAAAAGTTAAGAGACCAATGTGAATCCAAGAGTATAGTTAAAGGACCAAAATGAGTATTTTGCCAATATAATAATAGTTAATATTATTATCATTAATTTTATAATAGTTATCAAATATAATTATAATAAAATATATTTATTATAATAATAGTTATAATAATAATTATAATAATAATAATATATTATTATTATTATTATAACTATTATTATAATAATTATTATTATTATTATTGTTATTATTATTATTATATGGTGCACTTAAGTTGTGCTTTTTAGCCTGCAGTCCACACAAGTTGTTCTATAAATACAACCCTTGTACATAAGCTTTTTCACTTGAGGAAATTATGTTTATGAAATCTTGGTCGTATTTCTCTCTCTCTCTCTCTCTCTCTCTCTCTCTATCTATCTATATATCTATCTATCTCTCTCTCTATCTATCTATCTCTCTATCTCTCTCTCTCTCACACACACAAGTCCAAGCATCTCCTTGAGGTGGTGTACTCTGACGTATGTGGTCCAATGCAAGTTGACTCGTATGGTGGAAATAGGTATTTTGTTACATTTATCGATTATTTTAGTAGGAAGCTATGGATATATCTCATCAAGAGGAAGGGTAAGGTGTTTAATGTGTTCAAACAGTTTAAGTCCATGGTTGAGCATCAAAGTGGTCACAAACTCAAAAATCTCAAAACGGATGGTGGATGTGAGTATACCTCGAATGAGTTTGAGAACTATTAGGATGAGGAGGGTATAGTGAGTGAGGTCGTGACACCCTATATGCCTAAAAAAAATGGTGTTGCCAAGAGGAAAAATAGTTCGATAGTGAACATGGTTCGTAGCATGTTAAAGGAAAAAAGTTTGCTGAATGAACTATGGGGAGAAGTTATTCCTACACCCGCTTATTTGTTGAATATGTGCCCTATAAATAGGTTGGACAAGGTGACTCCAAAAGAGGTATGGTCTGAATTTAAACCGAGTTTAAGTCATTTGTGTGGTTTTTGGTTCGATAGCATTTCAACATGTTTCGGGTCTACTTCGAAAGAAGTTGGATGACAAAGGTGAGATAATATTGCTTATTGGTTATCACTCTACCGGAGGTTACAAATGATTTGATGTGAAAAGCAAGAAGAATAAAATAACTCAAGATGTGGTAGTGAATGAGGTAAGGCTGTTTAACAGTAGAAAAAAGATCATGACAGGTGTGGAAATCGATTTCCCAAATGAGGGTAATCGATTTCTATCGCAATTTTTGCATTCTGAAGCCACTAGGGGTGGTTCTGGAGAAGAAGAAATTGATTCCCCACTTTTTAGAAATCGATTTCCACAGGAAAATATAGAAAATAAGGATTCTTTAGGTCCTGTTTAGAAGTCGGTCGAAGTCGAAAACAGAGAAAATGATAGGCGACCAACTAGGAAAAGGGGGTTGCCTTAGAGGCTCCAAGATTGTAAAGTATTCCATGATAATGAGATCAATGATGATGGTGATCTCAGTCACTTTGCGCTTATGGACGAATCTGATCCCGTTAGCATGGAAGAGGCATTAAGTGATTCAAAGTGGGTTTGTATGGTGAAGGAATAGCTAGAATCAATTGAGAAAAATAGCACTTGGGAGTTGGTCGATCTCCGGAAAAAAGTAATCCAATCAGAGTGAGATTGGTCTATAAAGTGAAGGAAAATTCCAAAGGTAAAATTGTCAAGCATAAAGCTCGACTAGTTTCAAAAGGATTTTTGCAACGAGAAGGGATATACTTTGATGAGGTGTTTGCACTTGTTTCTTGGATAGAATACGTCTAGTTGTTGGCATTGTGAATAACAATAATTTATTGATTTATAAAATGGATGTGAAATTTTCATTTTTGAATTGTCCACTTGAAGAGGAAATGTATGTAGAACAAATCTTTTGTTTTGCACTGACAAATCAAGAGGAAAGAACCTACAAATTGAAGAAAATGTTTTATGGTTTGAAACAAACTTGTAGAGCTTGGAACAAATGCATTGATTATTTCCTAGTTAACATTGACTTCAAGAAATATATTTCCGAACATGGTGTCTATGTGAAGACGAATGCAAGCAATGATGTGATCATACTTTTCTTGTATATGGATGACTTATTGATCACGGGCAGCAATGAATTGCATATTTCTAAGTTCAAGAGTGAACTTATTGAGCAGTTTAAAATGAGTGACCTTGGAATCATGACTTACTTTCTTGGCATAGAGTTCCACAAGTCAAAATTAGGACTGCCCATGCATCAAAGAAAGTATGCTATTGAGATTTTGGAAAGGTGTAATATGGAGCATTGCAATGCTGCCAATACACCAGCTGAAGCAAGATTGCAGTTGTCTAAAAGTGATATGAGAAGAATTTGGATCCAACTTAATATATGAGATTGATTGGATCATTACATTACTTGCGCAATAGACAGCCAACTTTGGCATTTAGTATCGGTATTGCAAGTAGATTCATGGAGAGACCCAAGATGTCTCATTTAGTAGCAGTTAAGAGGATCCTAAGATATGTCAAAGGAAATCTTGGCTCGGGAATTCTCTTTATCGTAACTGATACGACAGAAAATACGAGTTACTCGGTTATACAGATTCCAATTGGTGCAGAGATAAGGACGATCGAAATCTAAGGGTGGCTATATCTTTATGATCGGAGGAGCACCAATATCTTGGTATTCTAAAAAGGAACATATGGTGACACTCTCTTCTTGTGAGACTGAGTATAGCATTGCATCATTATGTGTGTGTCAGACTGTGTGGCTTGTGAATCTGCTGGAAGAGTTGGGCAACAAGGTTGAAGAAGTTGTTACACTTTTAGTTGATAATGTTTCAACCATTAATCTTGCTAAAAAAAACCATTGCACATGGGAGGATCAAGCATATCGAGATGAGGTTTCATTACTTGAGAGATATGGTGTGTGCAGCAAACTGAGATTAGTATATTGTCGAAGCAAAAAACAAGTTGTGGATTTGTTAACGAAAGGTGTAGCAAATGGTGTCAAGAAGCTTGTGATGAGTTTGGGCATGAAGAACTTGGAGCATTTGAATCAAGGTGGTGTATTGGAAGTCCTTAATAATTCATATGCATTATGGAAGCTTTTGTTATCATATAGTTGAAAACAACTTCTTTGAAAAGAACTTATGGAAATCTGAAAAAGCAAATTTTCGAAGAGGAAATCGATTTCCACATGTAATTTCAGTTTTCCTATTTAGTTTTTAGTTGGGAAAATCGATTACCCCATTTTGGGAAATCGATTTTCTCCCCGTGTTTTGTGTTTTTAAACTATTTTTTGGCCTATTTTGGTTCCATGTTGTATAATTGTATCCTATAAGTACTCTCTCATGTAATGTTTGAAAAACTAATTCCATTGTGACTATTTCTCCTCAATTACTTAATTAATCACTCTCTCTCTATCTCTCTCTCTCTCTCACACACACACACACACACATGCACACACACACACACAAAGCCTTCATTCCTGGAAGCTAGCACTGAGACTGAAGGTTGTCTGTTTGTATGGACTGCGTAGAGGCATTATTCTTCTCCAACGCTCGTGATCAGTATTTTGGTTTTTGCAACAAAGTTTTTAATCACCACAAGAGGTAATTTTATGTCACTGATCATACTCATTTGTAAGGATCAACTAAAGTGATATTTTAATTTCTACTGCATATTTGAATTGCGACTTTCCTTCAGAAATATCCTTCAAGGGATCGGGTAGGTAGGAAGCCTTAAGGATCAGTGATCGTTATATCTCTTAGGGGTCCGGGTAGGTCAGAATTATTGAGGCATCACTAACTGGTTATCATTGTTATTAGTCACTGGTGGGTAGCCCGTGCATTTGTAATCTTTCAAGATTAGTAGGTTAAGTCCTTTTCTAAGGCGAAATCACCTTGGCAGGTGAACATGATTAACCTTTTCTAAGGTGAACCTATATAAACTGAAAGTGTCGTTATTTCTCTCTATAGCATTGATTCTATTTTGATTGTTTATGTAAAGCACTTCTAAACAAATAGTTTTTGAAAACCCAATTTAACCCCCCCCCCCCCCAATTTCTTGTGTTTTTCTCAACCTTAAATTGGTATTAGAGCTTTGGCTCTGTTATTGATTTTCTAATCAAACACTTAACCGTGTAGAGAGATTTTGTGTGAGAAAAACCCTTCTAAATGGCTTCTTCTAACTCAAAAGATAGAGATACATTAAGTGTTAAACCTTCTATTTTTTATGGAAAGAAATTTTACTATTAGAGAGATATAATAGAAAGTTTCTTTCTAGGCTATGATATTGACCTTTGGGAAATGGTTACAAATGGTTATAAAGAACATGTCAGTTCAATTGGTATTCTTATTCTCATGAACAGAATAAATGAAGATCAGAAGCGCAACTTCAAGAATTATCACAAAGCCAAAACTGTCCTTCTTAACACAATCTCGTACATTGAATATGAAAAGATTACAAACATAGAAACAACAAAGGATATTATTGATTCACTCAGAATGACACACGAAGGCAATGTACAAGTCAAAGAAACTAAGGCCTTGGCCTTAATTCAGAAATATGAAGCCTTCAAAATAAAAGATGAATAAACGGTTGAAACTATGTTTTCAAGTTTTCAAACCTTGGTGGCAGGACTTAAGGTTCTGGACAAAAGATATTCCACTACTGATCATGTCAAGAAAATCATCAGAAGTCTTCCTAAAAGATAGAGACTTGTGGTTATTGCTTTAATGCTTTCTAAGGATCTGAATAGTGTAACTCTTGAAGATCTAGTTAGTTTTCTTATAAGTAATGAGATAGAGCTAGAAGTAGATAAGCCTCATAAAAGAAACAAATTTATTTCTCTAAAATTTAGAATAGAAAGAACCAAATCAAAAAATAGCAAGGATTTCCAAGCTGAAGAAATCATAGAATCTGATGATGAATATTCTGATGATGAAGACAATTATCACTTTTATCCAGAAGAGTTAAGCAACTTTGGAAGAAAAGATAAAACAATGGTCGAAGATTCAGAAATAGAGGAGATCGTCTAGAAGCATCTGACAAAGGAAGAGTTAGTAATGAAGTCACATGTTTTGAGTGCAATTAGCCTGGACACTACAGAAATGAATGTTCAAATCTCAATAAGGATAGCACCGGAAAAGAAAGCTTCAAGAAAAGCACTTTCAAAGGAAAGAAGAAAGTTCTCATGGCAACATGGCACGATCTTGACTCTACAGGATCAGAATCAGAAGAAGAACGTGCAAACGTAGAACTCATGGGTATCAGTTCAAAAGAAGACACGTCAAAAACAGAGTTTGACTCTGAAGAGGTATTTTATGAATTCTCTCGAGCTGAATTATAATTATGTTTATCAAAAACTCAAAACAAGCATTTGAAGCTTCAACAAAAATTCAAGAATCTTCTTAAGGTTCTTGAATATGAAATTGAAAAATACGATAAGCTAGAGAAAGAAGGTCTTGAACAAAAAGATGATCATTTTATTTAAAAAAATCAAAATGTGTTTTTAAGTAAAAAATATTCAAAACTTGGAAAAGTTATCTCTAAAGCTTCCATATCTTCTGAAACTGTCATGAACCAACATGATAAAGCTTTTCAGAAGTTCATAAATGATAACATAGGTAGAAGCATGATGGCTTCTATGATCTATGGTGTCGGCCATAACAGGAAAAGAGGAATTTGTTATGTGTCTAACTAAACAAATTTGAACTCTTCTAAAGAAGATCAACCCTTGTTAGCATTCTCTTATCTGTATCCCTCTTCACCAATACATAAATGTATTGTCGCACAAAAACTCAAAATTGTCAAAAAGCTTGGGAGAACTAACGCTAAAGGACATGAGATTGCGTATTATGCAAAATATAAGATTGTGTATTATGCAGATGTTCTAGAGAGAAAATTTTAAACACCAACCATAACACATGAACTCTGGATATATGTGTTACATGATGGAAAAGATGCTTATGTTCCTAAATCAGAAATCCAAGTTGGTAAAGTTGTGTGAGTCATAGAAGAAGAAGTCAGAAGAAATATTTCTTCAGAACAACAAATGGACTTTGAAGAGATAAAACAACATCAAGAAATGTTTATTTCAAGTAACATGTTTGAATCTAAAAGGAATCACTTTTTAGAAAGAAGGAACCGCCAGAATCCATATATCAGGTTAGAATCTATCAAAAATTTTAATATGGTTGTGTCATTTGTTATTTCTAGATACTTCTACAAGTTAGAAGTTGTCTTCATCAACAACACCTCAAGTCAGAAACCCCTAGGTTTTCCTAACTCTGAGAACATTAACATGTGTCCTTTCAAACTTGTGGCCAGGATGTTAGCATACATCTGTCAACTGTGATGTTTGATTAATATCTTGAGCAATGTGGTGTCTTGAGATTAGGTTTTGAAATCATCATTACTCCATCATTTTGTAAAGTTCCAACGGTTCTTAATCATTTAAAATTTTCTATAAATACTCACTCTTCTCACACTCACACACTACGCTACCTCACTTCTACACCTTTCATTATTTAACCTAAAACACCTTCACATTTGTCTTAATTGTTCTCTCCTCATTAACTATGGCTGCTCATCAACAAGAAAATTTGTCACAACAATTAGATGCAAAGTTTCTTAACCTGGGATCTCCATCTGATCAACAAACTCAAGAACTCCATATCCTTCATCTCCCTGGTGCTATTCACCTTTCTACTTGTCCCGATGAACCGGTCTATAAACCTCTTGTACATTTTGAAAACCTAAATTTAAATGGGTTGGATATTACCAAAGAACTCAATAATCCATGATGGGAAATCTACTTCAAATGACTCCATGGTCCCATCTACACTAAACTCGTAAAATAATTCTGGATACATGTTAAAGCTAATGACATGTATATCGTATCCCATATTCTGGGTTCAAAGGTTGTCATTAAGGAAAGATCCATAGCAACCGTACTTGGAATGGAAAAAGAAAGAGGAAAAAGGATTTATCAAACGGATTCAAAATCCCCTTATGTGCTCGATGTAGTAACCTCTGTAATTTCTACAGAAGGTAAGCAAGGAACTTCTAAAGGAAAGTCATCCTTCAAATACATAGATCTACACAAAAATATTAAAGTATGGTTTAATATTATTCTGGGTTCTAGTCATCATAGAAAAGCAACCAGCTCAGCCGATTATGTCAACACCGATCAAAAATGCATACTATATTATCCGATGAAAGGAATAAAGGTGTATATTCCATCTCTTGTCTTTAACTACCTGAGATATTATGTCATGTCATCTAGAGAAATCAAATATGGGAAGTCCAAGAAGAGTTACATTCCTATGGGTAGACTGATTTCAGATATTCTGATTGAAAATGACCTTATCGAACATCTCACTAATCAGAATCATATGGAATGTATTGAGGAAGATACAAGAAAACCGTTCAATTGTAATAATCTTAAAACCTTGAATATTAATGAAAAGTCATGGGAAGTGATTAAACTAAGTATTCCTGAGGATCTATAAAATATGAAGACTCTTAGGATACCAGTTATTGGATATCCTTTATTTACAAAGTTTGACTCGCCAACAACACTAACAACTTATATCAAAGGGATTTAAGAAGAGTGTACTGATAACTTTGAAATTAAAATTAATGATAAGAAATCATCAACTCTCAAGAGGAAGTCTGATTCAAACCAGAAGAAGAAGAAGTAGAAAACTCTAGAGAAAGGAAATTCTGCTCACATCAATGTCCTTATGTCCCAAGCTAGTAAGTCTTCTAAAATTGATGTATCTGGTCCTGAACTTGCTTATGTTAATTCATTTATGCATATTCAATATCCACAAACATCTACCATAGTTACTACTTCATCCACTACACTTCTATCCTTGCCTATTTTGGCTTCCACTAAAATATCCAAATTGAACACTTCACCACCACAACAAACATATACCAATCCAAAAATCACCACCACCACCTCCCTTCCAGACTCTTCTCTTACACCTCCACCAACCTCTAATGCTCCTATATCAGAACCTATTCCCACCTCTCATCTAGTCTCTTATGAACCCACTTATCACCTCAAACACTCCACCATCACCAACACCTTCTGATCCAAAAAATAACAACTTCATCGATGAAACCCATGGCGCAGATAACTCTGATGACACCGTTTTTGATGAAATTGGCTTTGAAAAGGAAAAAAAATCCCAATCCTTTGATTTTCCTCCTCTGAACCTGAACTTGGAAGAAGTAATTGCTATCTTCAAGGAAGATTCAATGAGGAGAATCAATGAGCTCATAGAAAAATCTAGTTCAAGCATTTATTCCTCTCACTTAAATTATATCTGGAAATAATCTAATGAATGGATGGTTGATGCGTTTCTCACAATCAGAAACCTTGCTGGACAGTTACAAGAAAAATTTGTCAAAGAAGCAGAAGAGATATATCTGGTTTTAGAAGTTAAGAAAAAGGAAGATGAGAAAGCTGCTATGAAAAGAGCTGAAGAAGAAGCCGCTAAGAAAAAGACAGAAGAAGAAGCTGTTAAGAAAAGAACTAAAGAAGAAGCCGCTAAGAAAAAGGCAGAAGAAACAGCTGCTCAGAAAAAGGCTGAAGAGGAAATGGCTAAGAAACAGGCCAAAGAAGAAGCTGATGTTGCAGCGGTATAGCGACAAGAAAAAAGTAAAATATTATTTTATCGGGTGATATTTAGGTTATATCGTATCATGTCCACATAGATTAGTTATTCAAGTATCATTATTGTCACTACGTATCACTCACAACCTAAGTCATTTCTAACCCAAATTGAGAGACCGACTATATCACCAAGGAAATGATCTCTCTATCTCCTCAACAACATATAAGACAACTATGTAATCGCACTGACGATCTCTCAGTACAACACAACCACACAGAGGCATTAAGCTCTGATACCCAAGTAGATGTCAGCTCTAAATCTATCTCTAGAGTTCCGAAACTAACAGATAATCATCCTAGATAAGAATCTAAGCAGTATATGTCTATAACAACTCAAATCCCTAACACAGCAAAAATCCAGGACAACAATCGACAAAGATTTGTAAAGCAAGTTTAATATAACACCACTAGCGACAAATATGCATGAGTTCAAAGTAAATACATATACAAACTCAACACATAAAGAATACACAAAGAAGAAGAGAAATGAACCACAAATCTATCGGTTGGCCAGCGCCGACTGAAGAGCAATCCATCTCGGATCATCCAAATGCAAGCTTCAATGTTGTTTTCTAAGCAAATCCTATAAAAAAAATGAAGTTTGATGGAGTTGGGATCAAAAATACCAAAAAACATCCCCCAAAAATATGTTTTTACCCCCTAAATACGTATTTGTGACAGGTCCCCATCGCCCGACGACCAAAAAGCATCGACCGGCGGTCAAAAATGTATTTTTACCATGCTTCTGGTCGCCCCAACATCGCCCAGTGACCAAAAAGCGTCGCCCGGCGACAGCTGTCAGTAAGTTGAAAAACCAACACAGTTTCAGCCATAAGATGAGAATCGTAACTTTGATTCATGCATGGTCGGAAGCATTGGAAAGCTTATTCAATGCTCTTTCTAATAATGCCTAAATATTAATGCTTGAATACCTAAAAAATGAGATAAAATCAATTAAACTCAATGATATTTACACGATAATGCAATAAATACAATATAACGTAAATTATACCGAATATACACTAAAGTTGAGGTATATTGATAAAAAAACAAACAAATTAAGCCGATGAATGCTAATTATTCACACACAAATTCATAACAATTTAGTACTCTTCAAACTCTCTCCAACTTAAAACATTGTTTGTCCTCAAACAAAGTCAAATAACCCAAAGAACAAATAATAATAAATTAAAGAATCACGAACCAATAAGTTTTGAAAACGGAAAACAAACGTAATGGTTCAAATGAAAAACAGTACACACAAAGTAAACACTTACCACTAAACTACGACTATAACATAAACACGGAACAAATGCTAAATACAAAAATAATACCAAATATTCTAAAATAATACTAGTTCACAAATGAATCACACCTAGCAAACACAATCATCGGTAGGTGAAAAACACACAAAAATTGGGTTTTTCACTCATCCAACAATCTTGCAAATAATAGACTAAATTATGCATTCATCCAAAAATTTACATTGAAAATATAAAAGCAAGAATCTCAAGGACTTTTCAAGGTTGTAATGTGGCTTGGTTAACAAACAAGTGATAAGTCCTAAAGCTAATCGAAATAAAAACTTGCCTAAACCTAATGGAATAATTACTTCCACAAAGTTTCAAACAATAGAACTTCAGTCAAACTTCTTCTTTATCACAAGTTTCACACCAACACACAACACTTATTAACATAACATTATTCCATACTCTTTTTTTCTTTTTCAAAGCTTTTCTATTTTTTCCTTTCTTTTTCTATCACTTCTTTTTCACATTTTTTTCTTTCTTTTCTTTTTCTTTTCAACCTCATAGCAATCAACCAATAAATACACAATCATTTTCCCCCCAACTTGAATTCAACCAACATCTTAGTGAATACTCCCTAATTTCTAAGGCAAGGTAAAAATTGAAACCAAAACAATGGTTGAGGGTTCAAGAAAACAACGAATCAACGTTCATGCAAAAAGGGGAACTAAAAACTCATAGATAAACGTTTAGCAAATACAACATCGTTATTGACAAAAAGCTTAAAGGGGTTACTAATGATCATACACTCACAAGGTGAATTGACTATTTGGCTAGGTAGTTGTGCTCAAAATAAAACAAAAATGCCTTGATCCTTTTCTTGCATTCATACAATCAACACAAAACAAATGATTAAGAATAATAAAATCCAGTTAAAACAAGAATTGTGGACTCTAGCATATGTGAACAATGGAAAGCTACCTAACAAAAAAGGTTTGGAACTAAAGTGATTCATAAATGAACAAGTATACAAAAGTGCTAGTTCTCTTGTTTTAAGATTGGCTTAATTTTTGTAAAACAAATAAATGCAGCAATAATGTAATGTAGAATAGGATGTATAAACTTGCTAATAAGAATAGGTACAACAAGAAGTCCTATTACAATGTCAGAACATGTTGTTCCTATTAAAATGTCAAAGAAGATGTCTTGACATCGCGCCTGCTGAGCTGGATTAATGAGATTTAGTTTGTTCTTAACATAAGCAGAATATTCAGGAAAATATTATGCATCCTATGTAGCGCATACTTAAAGGTCTAGAAAACTCAATTAGAAATCAAGGAGAATGAAGACCTTCTAAATAAGGAGATTTTTAGGAAAGAAAATATTGAAGACCTTTCTTGGGGCAGAAGTTTCTGCAGTTTGTTACAGCTGATTTGCTATGATTGAAGGCCCAAAACCAATTGGGTAACAGGTTATAAATAGAAGGCTTTGGAACCTAGAAACTGACAAAAAAAAGATGTAGAATTCTTAGGATTTTGTCAAGGTAAACCTCTCGGGTTGTAGGAAGGTTACCATGTTCATCTCGAAGTCTGTAGGTAAGATATGCATTATTCCTGGAGGAAGCTTTGAAGCAACTCCGGGATATGTTAGGAGCAAAGTTAACAAATAGTGGAGTTTGGATTAGATACTTAGCTAGGTTGTCATAGAAGTATGTATTCTAAACAGTTTATCTATGTGATCAGAATATGGATGAAAGGTCGTTTATGCAGTGACTGGGGTGTTGACTGCTAGACATCATTGTGATGATTGGAAGTGGGATGGGGATATTCCATGTCTACTGAGGACCTAGGTAGAAGGGTGATTGGGTAGTGATTAAGTGCGTAGATCGTAAATGGGTGTGTTGGCAGTAGGGTCTGCAAATTGATAATACTGATAGTGGACTTCATTCTTGGCTTGGTATCCCCCAGAGTAGATGTTGTTGTACAATGAACTGGGTAATCAACTTTGGTGTGTTCTTTATCTTTTCAGTATTGTTTTATCTTTCCTATGTGTTTATGTCAGACCAGATGTCTCGACATCCTTGTAGGACATCTAAGTCTACTGTGCTAGAATTTCAAAAAGAATGAATGGCATAAAAATTGTAAAAGTCTAAGTATCATGAATATGCTAAAGTATAGAAAGCGATAAACACATACCTCAAATGTGTACAAAACTTTAAGAAAATCATTACCATGCATTCGCAAGTCTAAATGATCAAACTTGACAAATCACCTCAATATTCTACAAGTTACCAGATCAAAAGTTGAGTCTAAACAACAACAAAAGATTTAGAAAAATAATATTCCTACAAAATTTCAACGTACAAAATTTAAAATATTTACAATGAACAAAACTCCTCAAGATAAATACGACAAGCTTTCAGAAAACACAAATTGACATAACAAAACAAAATACAAATAAAGATATGAAAACCAGGTGAAAATGAATTAACAAGTTGAAAAGTGAAGATTTGAAATTCAGAACATTTTCTTGTTTCAACTTGTTAAAACACAAATCACCGCACACATAAACAAATACAAACAAACATGCTTGTTTTATGTCGTAAGCTCGACGCCTTATTGTACAAGCTATTAATCTCCTCTTGTCATGCCATGGTATTGGAACACCTACAAACTTAAAGAAAGTGTCATAACAATCACACAATAAACCGTTACGAAAACAAGACAATTCACAAAAATACGTGAAAACACATATATGCACAAATATCATATACAAGTTAATATACAATTTCTATACAACATATAAATTAATTACAAAACTCAAAAACAAAATAATTATCACAATGAAATCAATTGAACTAATTCTCGGCAACAGCGGAATTTTGTTGCAGCGGTATAGCGGCAAGCAAAAAGTAAAGTATTATTTTACAGGGTGATATTTAGGTTATATCATATCGTGTCCACAGTGATTGGTTATTGAATTGTCGTTCGACAAATTCTTGCGTTTATGAGTTTAGTTTGAATTGGTTTGTAAAGAAAATGTTATCAACAGAAAATAAATATAAACAAAAGTAAAAACTAAGGAAGAACTTATCAAGCTCGCATATAATCTACGCATCACAGACTTAAATCTACCGACCAGTTACATTCAACCTAACAATACTCATCAATGTCACTATGTATTACTCATAACCTAACTCATTTCTAACCCAAATTGAGAGGTCGGCTGTATCACCAATGAAATGATCTCTCTACCTCCTCAACAACATAGAAGACAATTATATAATCGCATTGACAATCTCTCAGTACAACACAACCACACAGAGGCATTAAGCTATGATACCCAAGTAGATGTCAACTCTAAATCTATCTCTAGAGTTTAGAAACTAACAGATAATCATCCTAGATAAGAATCTAAGCAGTATATGTCTACAATAACTCAAATCCCTAATACATAGCAAAAATCCAGGACAACAATCGACAAAGATTTGTAAAGCAAGTTTAATATAACGCCATGGGCGACAAATATACATGAGTTCAAAGTAAATACATATAAAAACTCAACACATAAAGAATACACAAAGAAGAAGAGAAATGAACCATAAATCTATCCGTTGGCCAACGCCGATTGAAGAGCAATCCATCCCGGATTATCCGTATGCAAGCTCCAATGTTGTTTTCTAAGCAAATCCTATCAAAAATGAAGTTTGATGGAGCTAGGATAAAAAAATATCCAAAACCATCCCCAATAAATGTGTTTTTCCCTAAATATGTATTTATGACTGGTCTGCATCGCCCGACGACCAAAAAGCATCGCTCGACGACCAAAAACCGTCGCGCAATGACAGCTGATAGTAAGTTGAAAAACCAGCACAGTTCCAGTCGTAAGTTGAAAAACCAACACATTTTCAGCCATAAGTTGAGAACCGTAACTCGGATTCGCGCACGATCGGAAGCTTTAGAAAGCTCATTCAATGCTATTTCTAACAATGCCTAAATATCATTGCTTGAATACCTACAAAAATGAGATAAAATTAATTAAACTCAATGACATTTATACGATAACAAAATAAATACATTATAATATAAACTATACCGAATATACACTAAACTTGAGGTTTATTGATAAAAAGCAAACAAATTAAGCCGATGAGTGCTAATTATTCACACACAAATTCACAACAATTTAGTAATCATCAGCTGCCAGAAAAGAGGCAAATAAATAGTAGAAACTTCAAATGTCCTAAAATATTCTAGTGTTCTACAAACTCTTGATGAATTGAAAAAGGAAGAACCGCAAGTCAATGAAAAATTTGATAAACAAGAAGCTTTCAACATAAGCGTTTCGGATTTACTGAGCAAATTCTTAGCAAGCTTTTGTCTTCTTATAACCCATATGCACTTCTAGCGAGCCCTATTTTGTCGTTTCCATCTTATCTTGTTTCTCTCTTGTACTCTCTATCTTTTCAATCAATGAAACATTTTTTTACTATGGCAAAAAGGAGGGAGAAAGCATAATGATAATTTTGATGCATACCTAATTCTCTAAATCTCATTGCTTACATTTCTAACGTATTATACATGCAAGAACTTTTAAAATGTGTTTTCAGGTACACGATAAAGGTTCTAATGATGAAAGAAATTTTGATAAAGAAAACTCTGATAAATTCTCTAAATCTCATCGCTTACATTTATAACTTATTATATATGCAGGAGCTTTTAGAATGTGTTTTCAAGTACAAGATAAAGGTTATAATGAAGAAATAAATTATGATAAAGCAAACTCTGCTAATCACTTCCACATGCTTCAATTAGAATTTTGGAAAAGAAAGCCAAGCTCTGAAAACCCTACTTTCTGTTAAGGTCTTAAGTTTTAGATTCAGGAGGAGATTGTTTAACTCAGGAGGAGTTTTCTAAACAATGCTCAAATATCCTTTCCTTCTAAAAATTGTAAGTCTTAGACTCAGGGGGAGCTCACGCTAATTAGGGGAAGTTTTCTTCTTAACTCTGATTCGATTATGATATTACCTTAAAAATTTGTTACATCAAAATATATGGTTTTGTCATCATCAAAAAGGGGGAGATTGTTAGAACAAGATTTAGATTCTATAATTAATCTCTGGATTTTGATGATAACAACATATATTTTATATATAAACAATTTTGTTTCTAATAGTTTCTTGAGTGTGCAGATTAGAAGTTCTAATTGATTCAGTATTGTTGTCTAACGAATTATCATAAACATACTAAGTATGCATCAAAAAGACTATTGCATCTGCTTCTGGAGAAACATAAGTAGTTTTGAAGAATGATGAATTCTCGCTACAAAAGGATCTTAACATGTAATTCTCAATAAGTTGTTGCTTTAGAAGTCACAAGTATTCTAGAAGAAAGGAATTATGTTAGAGCTTCTTCTCTAAGATCAGAAAACAAGATTGCAGAAACAAGCTTTTGCGTCAAAGATCAGAAGTCAAGATTTGTTCGTCAAAAACCTGTTGCTTCTAATTCTAAAGACAAAGTCAATATTCTGAACACATCAAAGTAAAGCTTATACTTCTGAATCAGAAGTCAAGATTTGATCATCAGAAAAGATGATACTTCTAATTCTAAAGACAAAGTCAAGATTCTGAAGACTCAGATACTTCGTGGAATATGTGCAAATAACTTCACATCAGAAACATTTTATCAGAAGACAAATCAAGGAAAGTTAGATCTTATGGACTCGTTACTATTCTACATTATATAATCCATCCGAAGACAAGATCAAAAGATGATATCTTCTCAAGCCAATCTACTTCATCAGAAGTAATATTCATCAGAAGACAGTATCATTAGAAACGTGCGCCAGAAGAGTTAGTACAAAGGTACAATTACACAATTTAACTCAAATGGATGTACTGTGTACTATTTTTCTCCCACAATCGTTTCTTACTGTTATGGCAGCTGGAAATGAAAGTAACTTGTGTACTACTATAACGGTCTACTCTTCAAAGCCTATATAAGGATCAATTGTTTCATTTGCAAAATACAAGACTTGAACATAAGAATAGTAACGCTGCCAAAATCAAAATAAGAGAAAGAAAAAAAATCAAAACAAAAGAGTTGTTGCTCATTATTGTGTTGATATTATTATTTGTTAGCACACAAGAGTTGTTGCTCATTATTATCTTACTATTATAATTTGTTTAAACAAATGAATTGTTGCTCATATTTGTGTTAAATAATTTGTACTTAAACATTTGTGTAATTTGCTTGTAAGAAGCAATCTTGTAAACACATTATTCAACTGTAAGTTGATTGTTTCTTGAGTGAGCGGGTAGGTCAGAATACTCAAGAAGATTTAGAGAAATCTCCTTCAAGGGACCGGGTAGGTCAGAAGCCTCAAGGAGACAGTGATCGTTATATCTCTTAGGGGACCGGGTAGGTCAGAATTCTTAAGGGATCACTAATAAATTATTATTGTTGTTAGTCACTGGCGGGTAGCCCGTGCATTTGTAATTCTTCAAGATTAGTGGATTAAGTTATTTTCTAAGGCGAAATTACCTTGGAGGGTGGACATGATTAACCTTTTCTAAGGTGAATCTCTATAATCCAAAAGTGTTATTATTTCTCTCTATTGCATTGGTTCTATTTTGATTGTTTGTGTAAAGCACTTCTAAACAAAAAGTTTTTGAAAATCCAATTCAAACCCCCCTTTCTTGTGTATTTCTCAACCTTCATGTTTTACTGCGAGTAAGTATATATTAATTTGTATTTTCATTTATAAATCAATTTTATCCATATTATTAATGATTCTAAATATTTATGCCAACGACATTGGCAACTAATTATTATATGTCCCAAGAAAAATA